>CM020040.1:8080622-8674248 GCA_009769605.1 Bucorvus abyssinicus
GTTGCTAATTTAACTGTTGAATTGGGCTCTGAGAGGTGTATTAAAGAAACCAGAGCTCACTCAGCTCGTCAGACTGCCTGGGGAACTGGTTCTAAACACAGTGGTTTTCCCAGTGTTATCTGTGAGTTACTGGGGATCCCTGGATCAGGATGTGTAGGTTCAGGTAAGATGAAACACACACAAACTTTTCTGAAGTGTGTGTGTGTTTACAATATTCGAAGGGAAACGCTTTTAGAATGTATATATGAACATGCTCTTCCCAAGCGAACAATGTGACCAGGATGTGTCTGCATGTTCCATTATTCTCTGTGTGTAGTTCGTTCTAGCGTAGAACTGCAGTGTGCCATCATGAGCCCTCCACCTACGGGTGCGGGGGAGACATAGCAGCAGTGCTCGGTTGTCACAGAGGCCTTATCATTTGAATCCCCTGCAACAAGCTGGTGTGGCATTGCTTCTCCAGACGTGTATTTGATTTGTCACAGATATGTTAAACTTTTCATCGAAACTGGAAGGCCTTACAGTTGGAAAATAAGGCCAAAAGATACAACCATTACTGACATATCCCTGCAGTATTAGTTAAGGCCCAGAACTGAAAACCACTGTACATGTTTAGGGTTTAGTTTTTTTTTTTTTCCCTCTGAAGATGGGAACTGGCTATTTCTAGTCCAACAGTCCTGAGATGAAGGAAGAGAATTCGGAGGGATGAGATGGGATGATGCTGTTATTTGGCACGTGAGGTTCATAAAATCAGTGACAGAATGCCAAATCTTAAGACACTGATATGTTTTTCTAGCTCTGGACTGGAGTCATGTTTCTGTAAGAGTATTTGAAATTGCCTTCTACGATTACTTTTTGATGTCAAGGGATTAGTTATTTTGCATGTTGGAATCAGTTAGTTCCTTTGGTTCATGCCCTGAAGGGTGCATGTCCTGCAGAAGCATGCACAGTATGCTGCTTTGAGGTGTCTAGTCCCAAGTATGAGTAAGTTTGTGGGTGAAATGATGCTAAATATGGGAGGCTTGCCTATTGCTAATATTCCCATGTCAATAGCAAGGAGATTAAAGATGGGGTTTATTTTGAGAGCTTTATACATACGTGACAGATACAGAGCTGGTGTACTTGCAGAGAAACACAGTGGTTGAGAATTTTGCCGAGCAACAGAAGCCAATTTTGGATAGCATTTTATTTAACTTTTCTTAACCTGTGAAGGTAAGGTTAATGTTTTCAAAACGGAGTGTTTATTTCTTCTGGTAGTACTAGTAATTCCTTTTGCACAAGAAGGGAGAGGGAGGGAGGGGTGCAGGAAAGAGTGTAGCATCCACAACATGCTAAGAAATATGGTACTTTTACCGCATCTGTGGAATGCCTGAGCAAGCTATTTGGTCAGACAGCTGTTAGCTTTTGTCTGTGGACGTCTGAAAGAACAGAAGTTCAGTGTGAACGCCACAGAACGTCAACTTCATCCACAGTGCCTGCAGAAATGTTCGGTACTACATGTTAAAATTAACTATCAAATTTAATCTTTGAATTTCTTATCTGTGATATTCAATAAAATAATTGCTTTGTTTTCCTTTTCTGGCATCTTCACAAATGTTACTTCAGAAAGCTGAAGCAGTGGATGTGCTTACCAGCTCTGGGCAATTAGTAACAGAGCAGTGACACAGAGAGTCACCATGCTATCCCGGGAGAAAAGCAGTGTAGTAATTGTCCTTAATGATGTTCTTCCTTGCTACTGTTTTTCAATAAAAAAAATTCTACAGTAACATGGTTACTGCGAAGGTTGTATCCGGAATTTCAAGTTTCATTAAAATGGCTAATTTCTTATCTCAATAAAATACGCTGGCAACTTAAAATTCAGCCTAGACTTGCCCCTTAGCGCTTCTGGTTGTTACACCCAGGTGCTCCGGGGGGTGGAGCATTTTGTAAACACAGTGTTGAAAACCGAAACAAAATCAACCACCAACAACAAACTTCTTTGAGGATTTCAGTTACATTTTTAGCGTATCTATCTGTACTCATCTCCTTGCAGTTTCCCGTAGGTAAATTCCGCTTCAGAACAACTGCTTCACATGTTCAGTTTGCAGTCATACAAGTTGTCTGTATTGTACACAACACAATTGATACTCTACATGTAACGTATCCACAGGTTCACACTACGTGGTTTTTTTTTACTTCCATTTGTATCTATCTTTGTTCTTTTGAAGCTTGTTTGTAAATCAAGAAATACTGTATGCAGAGGAAAATGAAACGTGTTTAGATAGATACTCACTCTTTTTTCTCTCTTCTGTTACAGAAATGAGCCGTCAGACTGCTACAGCACTACCGACAGGTACCTCAAAGTGTACGCCGTCACAGAGGGTGCCTGCGCTGACTGGCACTACAGCTTCAATAATGACTTGGCTAGTCTCTTTGAGTGTCCTGTGTGTTTTGACTATGTGCTGCACACAATTCTTCAGTGTCAGAGTGGCCATCTTGTTTGTAGCAACTGTCGCCCCAAACTACGTGCTGTCCAACTTGCCGAGGCCCGCTGGGCTCCATTCGTAACCTGGCTATGGAGAAAGTTGCTAATTCTGTACTATTCCCATGTAAATATGCCTCTTCCGGATGTGAGATAACTTTGCCACACACAGAAAAAAGCAGACCATGAGGAGCTGTGTGAGTTTAGGCCTTACTCCTGTCCATGTCCCGGTGCTTCATGTAAATGGCAAGGTTCTCTGGATGCTGTAATGCCACACCTGATGCATCAACATAAGTCAATTACAACACTTCAGGAGAAGATATAGTGTTCCTTGCTACAGACATTAATCTTCCTGGTGCTGTTGACTGGGTATTATGCAGTCCTGTTTTGGCTTTCATTTCATGTTAGTATTGGAGAAACAGGAAAAAATATGATGGTCACCAGCAGGTTCTTTGCAATTGTACAGTCTGATAGGACACGCAAGCAAGCAGAAGAAACTTTGGCTTATATCCGACTTGAGTTAAATGGTCATAGGCGGCGATTGACTTGGGAAGCAACCTCCTCCGAGTCTATTCATGAGGGAATTGCAACAGCCATTATGAATAGTGACTGTCTAGTCTTGACACCTACATTGCACAGCTCTTGGCAGCAAATGGCAATTTAGGACATCAATGGAAACTATATCCATGTGGTTGAAATGGCAATCAAACCTCGTCAGGCCAGTGTTTAAAACCGTTGCATTTAAGTTAGCAGAGACTAGGGTTAACCATAGCTTTGACTGTCAATGACAAATTATTTGGTAGATGGAGGGTAGACATATGAAGGTAAATAAAAGGAAAGGCTGTTAAATTACAGGAAGCAGTTGCATGTAGTAACACTAATATATTTAAAAAGTCAACAGTAAACCACTGAAAATATATATACACCCAAAATGGGCATCTTTTGTATTAAGAATTGATTCTACAGGAAATGTTGTAAAATAATTCTAAGAACTTGTTTGTAGATTGATTGTACTGTTGAAAAGGATACTGTTTCGTGTTTTGTTTGTGTTTTTTTCCTCCCCCTTTGACTGACAAGCCATGTTGAGCAGTCTGGTCTCTGGCCACTGCTTCCCCTCCTCCCCTTGCCCCCTTTGTAAGTCACTACATAGTATTGCTGCTGTTTGTGTATATTTTGTGTATTTGCTAATTTTTATTAACTTCTAGTTTTTCATTAAATAAATATGACTTTCTTTTCTGTAATTCAGGTTTTTCTCTTTTTTGTATCTTTTAAAAATTAATTACAGGTGTCATCTTTTGATATGCATAATTGCTATGGTAGAACTTTCTGTATGTTTGGTAAATTTTGTCTCTTTGCAGTAGTCAGTTCATTGGTGATACTGTTCTTAATTGAGCTATTTTGTGAATGTACTGAACGCAAAAGGAGTACTTATGTTCAAAGATGTATCAGGAAAGCAAGCTCCTTTAAAAACAGGTCTAGATGTTGTTGTACTTTGAGTTATTGTCTAACAAAAATGAACAATTACTAAGAATTTTCTGAATTTAAAAAAACCCCCCATGTTTCAAATTTAGAGATGCTTAGAAACTTGATTGCATCCTTGTATTTGTTGGTTTTGCCGTACAAAGAAGATATTGTCTTACACAGTATTTGTAATTAAAAACCAGACCTTTTTTTTTTTTTTTTTAAAAAGGCAGTCAGAATGAGATGTTTTCAGTCTTTTATATTTGTCATTAAAAGAATACCTGGCAAATTAAAACAACCCCACAACTTTTGCTTTTTGCTTTAGCTCAAAGTTTGACACATACTTTTGCTCGGTTTCTTGTCTTTATGTCTTTGGTTGTTACTGAAGTAACTGTCTTGAACTGATTTTTGTATATGATGATTTTAGTGACATGCTACACATTACAATGCAAATAATCTCTTGCAGGTGCGATTCACCAGCCGTAAAGGCTTTTGAAGGATGCTGGGCTTTATGCAGACAGCCTGTATGTGAAACATTTAACCATGAATGTATATGGTATTTGTGTTACAAAACAGAAAGACAAGAAAAAGAGAGGAAAAGCTCTTCCATCTCAAGCTATTTGAAATAAATCTTTGTCAAACGTAGTAGTACTGGACATACGTTTGGGAAGGTGGTCTGGCTATTAACTACTTTTGTAATGCATTAAAGTACAGTCTATTTACTCTGCACTGTCTTAACTTTCTTATCTGAAGTTGATCTATTGAGACAACTCTTGTTCCTATTATTTTGATGCATGATGAGGTAAGTAGTTGTACAGGTAAGGAACAAAAAATCCATCAGGTTGGATTAATAAAATACTACGAAATAGTTGGCTTTATTTAGTAGAAGTTTCACTTGAAAGTTGGTATTCAGGCTGTTTGAACTGTGCACAGATTTCATTTAGAAGATTTACTGGTTCCTTAGACAGCAGATAGATGCTTCAAAATACCCTGCAATGTAGCAGTTTTTCCTTATGCATGCACAACTAAGGGTTTGCAGTCTTTTACTCTCACCTAATTATTAAGCTTGTCTACACTTACCTCAGGTTTGTCTTCTGGTCTTTGGCAGAAACTTGGCTAAATACTTCAGATATTTATAGAGGAATCTACTGACTTGCCCTCTTCCTTGCTCTCTCGTGAGCAGCTAGCTTGGACTGCCTGGCAAGTTTATCTGGTCTGCAGCTCTCCAGTTTTAAGAAAATCTAGCTGAGAACCTGTAAGAACCCTCTGCAGGCTGATCCTTGCGATCGGAGAGGGTCTGTGTAAGTATACAAGTTGTGTAAGATTCTGCTGCTGCTGCTTGTACTTGGCATAGTTCGGCTTGTGTTTTGGCCCCCAAAAGAACTGTGAATCTTAAAACCTCGTTGCACTGATCTGCAGTGATTTTTATTTAGACTGGAACAGGCTGAAGATCAAGACTGTACTGCTGAAGGGGACTTCCAAAATAGCATTTGTAATGAGCTAACTGGTGTGGTCAGACAGGACAGCGGCTATAGCATAACTAACTAGGCTGACTTACTGTAGTGTAAACTGGTAGTACTCCATTTGGTGTGTTAAAAAAAAACCAAACTATAAAACATTTGATGTCCATCATCAGATGGAGGGATTAAACATTTTACTTAGGCCCAGACCCTCAAAAGCATTAGAAGCCTAAGTCAGTGGATCTCCTCAAGAGGTTGAGGATCTGCTAAGTCAGCGATGTCCTCAGTTATATACAAAAAAGAAACCATCGTAGCAATCTGTACAGCGTACTACTACTCTAAAATAAATGCTGTATTAAGGCCTGGCATTGTCTTAACATTAGCTGTTTGTTTCAGAAAGTACTATTTTACTTTGCTGTATGGGGAAAAGACCATTGAAATTCTTCTTTAACAGAGAAAATGCAATTGATCTTGCACTTGTCTTCTAGCACTACCTCCATTGTTTTTCATTTCTCTTTAAAGCCTTAAAAGGAAAATGTTTGACAAATGTGGATGTTAATATTTGGGTTCTGTGTGACATCTCTTGCTGGTTCTTGTTTGCAGTAGTGCTTTGAAATTAAAGCAGGTGTACTGTTTGTGTTGCTGCCTATACTGATGTGTTGTATTACCTAGTAGCTTTTCAAAGCTACTATGATTAAAGCATGATTTGCACTAGTGGGATAGTTATTATTAGTAGCAATTTCTTGGGGGGGGGGGAGAGGAAAGGAGCTACCACTGCTTGCTTTTAACTGTTGATAAGCTTTAGCTATCTTATGGAATCTTAAATTCTGAGGACACATGTTTAATATCAGGTCTGCTTAACTGTCAGTTGCAAAGCAGAATCATCCCTAGTGTACTGAAATGACTTTAAAAGTTCTTTACTGCTCTGGCTTGCTGCTGCACAGATTGTTATTCCTCTTGACAGTGTTCAGTGAAAGCAGAAGGCACTGAAGTGTGTCTATAGTAGCTGATGTAATGGGTAATGCTTAAGTTTTATTAAAAAAAACTGAAAAAGGTAACGTAACAAAGTCAGCTCTGAAGCAGGAATGTGAAAATCTGTAAGTAAATGCCTATTAATATCTTCAGAGTGGCATTAAACCCCTCACCTTTCAGATAAAGCCCCTGTGGACAAGACTTACACATTGGAGTGGTGTGGCAGACAGAAGTCATTGCTTACCTTCTCTTGGGAGCAGCTCCCTGGTCTGTAGTGAAATTACTGTGCAGAAACTTTTTTTTACAGTACTTTCTATCTTCCCCCCAAAATTCAGGCTTTTTCTCCGCATGTGAACAGACTGGTCTGGATTTCTATGCATGTCTGTTTTCTCACTGGTGCAAAGTAGTGCAGGATTGTTGTTTGAGCTGCATTTCCCCTGCTGGTTTTGTTTAAAGGCACAGCAGCACATTAGTTATCGTACCTTCCTCACATTTTACTGATTGTCTAGTTACTGTGCACTTTTTGTGTAAGTATTTTGTAAGGCAGAGAGTATTCTGAGACTCTGTGTTTGTTGCCGCTTACCTTTGGCACTTGGCTAGTGAATGACTAAGAGTAGAATTATTAAAATAGTGGCATGAAAGGTGGTTGTATCATTTTATTAGATGCAGTCTTCTGTGAAAGTTGTAAAATCTTTTGTGAATCAGGTGCAGAAATAGCCGCTGAATTTGTTACTATCAGTGCTATTATGTTCCAGGTAAATCAGCTTTCTATCTATGGAAATGAAAGCAAACCAAACGATTACATGTAATTTATAGGCTGCTTCTGTAATAGGCTTTTGTCACAAATACAATTTGCATTTCATAAGCCCACTTGAGTTAGTTTGTTTCAGAATTAACAAACAAGACGAGAATGTAACTTACTGGGTTAACTCAATGAAAAACCCAAGGATCTTACATTACCTAAGTTTAAATTTCTGTCTTTACCCCATTCGAGGAGGGGAAGAGACAAAGCTATCAGCTGGGGGGGATGCCTTAAATTACTCACAGTATGCAGTACCTAATGCAATTTAATGAGTCAGTATTTTCTTGGCATTGTTGGAGCAGATTTAATTTTTATAGGCTAAACTCTAAACATAGGTGTCCTGGAGTCGGCGGATTTGTATCCGGTAAGAATGGAGGACATGTACTTTGTCCTTCCCAGATGTTACCAGGCTTTTGCATAAAGCGTGCTCCACCTACTGCTGGTGCTGTAAGTACAGCTGCGGACGGGAACTCCAGTGCACTACGTCCCTTCCCACAGAAGAATTGGTGCATTTCAGTTCTTTGGGAGTTGCTTCCAGTAGTTAGGTTTGAAAAAATTATGTCTGCATTGACCTGCTGAAAGGACTTACTGATTTAATTTAGTCCATATTGCTTCTGTTCAACTCCCTTAAGCATATTTTTTAGATTTCAAAACCTTATTTTTCTGTGATGCCACCGTTTCTTAGCATATGTTATTTCCTAATAATGTAACTCTTGCGCTAGATCAGTTTGCTTTTCAGTAACAACTCGTTGACTCTCTCGCTGTGCTGTGTTTGCTGTAATTTGTGTTCTCTGAACACAAGCTCACAGAACTGCATATTCTTCCCTGTTTGTAGGTGTGTCCCCTGTAAGAGTCATCAGCTGCTGACAGTTCTATACATATATGCCAGATATAGCTAAGGAATTCTTCTCAGTAGCTCAGCTTTCTCCTGCTTGAATCTCTCAGAAAAAATTTTTTTAGGTCAATATCCTGTGCTGATGGTAGTAAAAAGCAGCAAATGCCTGTAAAAGGTCGAGGAGCCACCACCGAAAGGTTTGTCAGGTTGTTTACATCAGCAGTATCTTTCATTTTGATTGATTGCATTTACACTCATAGTTGATAAATCTAGAGCTGATAGTTACTGATCTCTATTAAATTTGATACAGAAGCTATCTCAGCCTGTCTGCTTAAAGTTTGCTGTTCAAACGTTCAACTCTGGGCTTAACTGCAAACCCTCCATCGAAAGCTGCATTAAGAACTTCATCGAGACAGCTGGCCATAACAAAAGTCAAATCTTGCCGTACATTCACTGCAATTTCTTCAAGATCTTTTTCATTTCTTTGAGGAATGATAATTCTCTTCAGTCCAGCTCGGTGTGCTGCCAGGACTTTGTCTTTAATTCCCCCAACCTAATAGGGAGAAGAAATATATATTAAAAAATCCATTGCACTAATTGAATGAAGGAATTGTAACAAATCACCTCAGGAGCTAAAATTTTAATGAAAGGTTCTTACTCCCCCAATCATTTAGGAAGGCAATTAAAAATGCAGAAGGAGTTTTAGCTCATTATATGCCTAAATGAGGGAAATATGTTAATATGCTACAGTACCCTTTCTGTAACCATTAATAAGAGGGGAAAAAACTTAAAAATCTAGGATTGCAGGTACAAGAGTATCAACAATGGAAATGTCATTACTGTTCAGGATATTTTTTTTTTTTTTAAAAGAAAGATGGCCTGAACTCAATTCTCTCATGTGGTGTGCTGAAATCCTGCACCTATATGAGAACAGACAATTTTCAAGATAAAGGCGGTATTAGGTTTAGGGGGAAAATGGTCTTAAGGCTGCAATGCCACACAAGAAATAGCTTGAGCTGTACAACAGAAAACGCACAGAAAAGCAAACCTGTGCTCCGAAACTGCAGCGATGGCTTTGTGCTAGAAAAAACAGCCATCACTTCAACAAGCCTCCTGTTCGAGTTTGTAATGAGATGTAAAGAGGGGTTTAAATTAGTTTTTCTTTCAGTCACAGCTGTAGCTTCTTCTCCTTGAACTCTTCTAATCCTATTTCAAGACCGTATTACAGAAGAAACTTGTAATTTTACGATGCTTCAGAGGAAAGGAAAGCCTTGTATTATAGCACAAAGGGCAAAATTTAGACTGCTGTAAAACAAGGCAGTTTTGATCCATAAGTCCTTGTGGTGATCACTCCAGATTCTAGACAATGTTCAGAAGGTAAAGCTGGTTTAGTAATTACAGACCTAATCTTTGTACCACCTTAAAGTCAGCAAAATTTTGCTCAGTGCTCTAAAGGCAGTTTTGTTGGAAAGCCAAGCAAACTTGTACCAGATCTGAGTTAATGCCGTGTTTATTTTTCACTGGAGCCTTGAGCCACAGGCGATGGCATCAGTGTAACCCCCAGAGATGCCATCTCAGAGAGCCTTCTACATGTGCTACCTCACCACGGCATCTCTGGTTTACTCTGTACTGCATGAAACAAAATACTATTTTCCAGCTTTCTCCTTCCTTTGTCCATCATTTGGTATGAAGGGATAACCCCCACAGCTGCTTCATCACTTATGCCAGGCTCCATCTGATACTTTATTTTGTGGAAAACTTTCCTTTGTCCTCATGCTTTGGAAAAGCTGTATGGGAAGACCGTGCAGCTGAACTGCACACAAGGAACAAAATTTAAGAGTAACCTACATGCTATTACTGCAAGAGCTTTAAGACACTGGAGATACTTCTGTAGTAATAATAGTTTGAGGAAGCAAGTTTAGAGAATGCAGTACATACTCCAGAACCATCCTGACTTTTAAGATTTCTAGGTTTCCTTTCTAACCAGACACTTTAATGTGCTTTCCCTGAAACAGCACCAAGGTGAGCTTTAACAGGACATGCAAAGCAGAGAGGAGCAGTACAGCACTCCAGCAGGCTGCCTTCCCTTGGCCTCTTACAGCTGCACCAGAACAGACTGGATTGCTAGGGAATGATCCAGCAATACTCTGCTTTTGTAAATGGCTATAAACAGATTTTATAGCCAGAACAGGGAGAATTAATACAACTTAGCTTTTTTCTGAAATGACACTTACTGGAAGAACAAGGCCTCTTAGTGTAATTTCTCCTGTCATGGCTACATCTGAACACACCAGCCGCCCACTGAAGAGTGAAGCAAGACAGGTTACTATGGTAACACCAGCAGATGGTCCATCCTTTGTGACAGCTCCAGCTGGGAAGTGCAGATGGATGTCAGTGTTGTCAAGGAGATCAAAACTTCCAGAAGCTTAAGGAAAAAAAGAACAGTTTGAATGTGAAAAATCTAAACCCTTTTTGTTCTTTATTCTAAAAGGCCACCAGAGAATTAAAAGTCTTAGCAGTATTTTTAACAGTAGGCTGAAAAAACAACACTATATTGCAGAGGCCCTAGAAAAAACAAAAGAAGAAACCTTAACAAGCTTTCCTACATCCAGATTCCTAGGCAAAACCATAGCAAGTTAACCAATAAGCTCCACAGTTGCATGTTTTGGGAAATTCAGAGTAGGGATTAATGTAGAAACCAAAGAATTCCTACGTAGAATTGTCCCAAACCATAAACGTCAATTTTCAGAGAACATACCACAAAATCAGCACTCCACAGAAACCCAGCACTAACCAATACTCTTCTCTGCTCTACATCTTTTCACCTTACTTAACCTGCAGGACGTAACAGTATAAACTATAAGTAAAGGTGTATACAGTTAATGCCAGCGGCATTTCATACATTACTTCAATTTAGTTTTTTAACCTATCTAAACTTCCATAAATAATGACAGACACTGGACAATTATTTGACTATTCAGCAAATGATCAAACTAGAAAGCCCATTTCCAGAACTCTTGGGAGGTTCAAACAAAACCCAAGAGTTAAAAGCTTCTTGGATGAAGTCGTGTTGCCACTGCAGTTCAACAGCTGCCATACGAACCCTACTAATTCTCAAAAACATTAAAACTTTGACTATGAAAACCTACTTTTAACAGAAACTGTGTTAATTTTAGAGGAAAACCACAGACCTGCGTATCTATATCTACATCATGAATCTGCTGGAAAGAATGTAAAAATGAGTAAGAGGCAGTGCCTGCCACAGCTAAGGAGAAGCATCTTGGCACAGAGGCTGTCCGCAGCCTTCCAGGTTGTTGCGGGGAGGGATTGGCCAGGGTGGGAGTATCTGCAGTGACAAATGATGTTCTGCCTAGACTGACCTGTTTGCCAGACCACTAACATCTCAGCTTGGCAGGAATTAGGAAGGAGCTCCAGAGCTGAGTTCCTCTTCAGTGTAGCACTGATTGCTGGAAAACCCTTTCTCTGTTAAGGCAACATTTAATCAAGTTCCACAATGAGTACAAGTAACTTCCACTGTTACTCAGCAATGTTACAATCTGCTGAACTATTGGAAAATACCACATTTTAGGGCATTTAATTTCCATGTACTATTAACACTCCCTTTACGTGCACCCCTGCCATAAGAGACCAGTGGATGAGGCAATCGCGATGACATAATACTGCTATGCAGTGCCTCTGAGTTTTTTCCCAGCCTACCGTTGGTTAGCTGGTATCTTTTTGCATTGCTGCGTAACCAGCTAATGGCAAGATGCGCAGACTCCTTCATCACGTCTCCGAGCTGACCAGTCAAGGTGAGCTGACCTTCTCCATCCATGCGGCTGGCTTCTACAAACATGATCTCTCCCCCTAAGGGAGTCCAAGCCAAACCTATGGCTACTCCTGGCTGACTTAACCGTTCAGACACCTGAAGGAAAACAACACAGGAGACAGTTCAGGAAACAGTTCAGGAAACAGTCCTAACAAAACTATTGCCAAAAGAGTTTGAGGGTTGTTTTTAAAACAACCCATTAAAACACAAAAGTTAAGCTATCCCAAGTGTCTGATCTCTTTTTTTTTCTTTTTTTTTTTTTTTTTAATGCAGCAGTAATTCTGCCTTATGTGTAAACATTAATTACAGAATAGGAGCTCTCTGTGGCTGTTAGCTTAAGGCAGTGGCAAACATCTGGGGTATATCACTCTGGAAACCTTCCCCACTCCCAAAAGTTCAATGAGAATATTTCTCTTCAAAGGACTTCAAGTATCTAGTCAATTATCCTGGCTGGATGCTTATATGGCTTAATGCTAGAGGTTTATTTACCCTCAATTTGTTTGTTGCTTCTTCGAAAAAGCCAGTTTTGCTCCCAGATGTTACCTAAAAGCCTTTTCAAAGGGGGCTGCAATGCCCGAACTACTGTCAGACAACACACTGATTTTGTTCATTGCAAACATTTGCAAATAATCTAATAATGCAAACATTTAGCAGGCTAAATATGAAAGAGAATGGGAAATCTCACTGACTCCATTAGTAATTACACAAGTAGTTAAGTAAGTTCTACCCCACACAAGACTATGATGTGCTTATCTAAAAGTCTGCCTATGCCCAGTTACTGATGAGAGTAACGGAGGTCTCTGAATCCCAGTCTGCTGTGTTAAGAGAAAGAAACAGGCAGGATTTTTCCATGGAAGTTCCAGGTTTTGATTTTTTTTTCCCCCTTTGTCTGAGAGATTCCTTTGGAATATAAAGTGCTTTTGTTTTCCTGAGCTTCAAGATGAAGAAACCCTGATGAAAAACCATACAGCTATTCAGCATGTTTTGAACTACTAAGTTATGTATTTATTACAAAAAAGAAAAAAACCTGGATGAATTTTTACTGTGTCAGGCAGTCACTAGAGCAAAAGACAAATATTACCTTGTAAAGTAAAGCAATAGGCCCATTTAAAAATAATTTTGTCTCTTACTGAAATGTAGAATTGAAAGTTAATTTAACCATTCCTGAAAGGGATGAATTCTTCATTAAATTCTTTAGAGAATTTAAAGAAACATTTCATTTTTTGGATAGAAAAGAAGTCAAAGGAGCCTCACAACAGAACCACAGTAAAAGAATTCCAATTCTGAAATCTGCGTTTCTAGTTGCATTAAAATTTCTCAAACTATTTTTGTCCCTTCTAAGCACATTTAACACTCTATTTTATACTACTTGCAAATCTAGAGAAACAGGCCATTCTTCCTGTAGCATCAACTCATCTGCACTGCACAACCGACCATAACCTTAATGCTTTTTACTTCCCTCCAAGAGTCAGCAGAAAGTAAACTTATCAGACTTTGTGCACACACTGAAAAGGCAAAGCTCTGCAGACACAAAGCTGACCTGCTTTTAACCCTCAGCCCAGCTTCAGGATCAGAGCAGTCTGTATAGCAGCAGGTACAGCTGGGTACCTTAGGTCTGGAGGCAGGAGTACCTGCCCAGCCCAGCTGTGGAGCTGGCCCTATTAGAACACTTCTATCCGTGAGCTCCAAAGAGAGGCAGTTATTAAGTATTCTAGTCCCTTACTAAAATGCCTCTCTGTAAGCCCCCTTGAAATGCTGCTGCAAGTCCCCAAGTACTAAGTACATGGGCCTGAAGTGTTGTCAGTCACACAGCAGCAGTGGATTACCTAAGCAGGACAATACAGCCTTCCATGAGATTATCAGAACAAGAACTCTTTCTAAGCAAGAGCCCAACATTAACGTTTCAGTATTAGGCTGAAACCCATCCCCCATAAACACAATCAAAATCAAGACCATAAAATTCTTAATACTCAGTTTCTCTTCCCTGTTTCACAAATAGAAAATGGTTTCCTTTATGCATTAAGTGTAAACAACTATTCACTCTACGGCTGGTACCTCCAGTCACTGACCAAGAAGAGATGCACATTTGAAGATAAGCTCATTTACACACAGACAATTTGTGCTGCTTGTAGCTGCAGACAACTCCGATATGTGACAGGAGCAACCCACTCCTTCACCCACTTCCATTCGGTGAAGGAAAAAAAAAAGGCACTTAAAAGTCCTACAAAATGAAATTAAACATATATTTTCCGATTTTGTATTATATGGTTTATCAAATACTATACTGACCTATCAAGCACTGTCTTCTAATCTTGATGACTCAGATCTGAAATATGACCCTTGCTCAGGATCACCGTTTCCTGGTTTGAGGGAAACTAGCACACTGCAGAGGCACAGCGGTAGTGCCAACTCTGACTACAGCAAAGCTACCACCCATAGAGAAGCTCCTGGCGCAAACAAAACTTGAGCTGTCAGGAGTGTGGTGGTGCAGACCACTCCCCTCCCTGGGCTGCTTGGTGAAGTTGGCACCAAGCCATAGTGTTTTTGTTTCATTACAAAATGTAGGTGGTACCTTCTGATCTTGTTTAGTGGGGCAGCCAGTCAAAACAATTCAACTCCTGCACATCTTGGGTACAGCTTCAGGGAGTTGGAACAATTAGGCACCCCTAACCATAGACCCCATTGAAAAGTGGTCTCTGACCTACATAAACAGTTCTGATTTTTGAAAATGTTTGTAGATGAGACCAACCCAGCTATGATTTAGCTGTCATCCAAGTATATAAACGTATTATCAGACATGTTTTAGCTGGCTGGACACTGCAAATTTTAAAGTCTTAACATATAGTGCAGTCATTTATTTTAAAATATTTAAGGTTATTCCAAGATAAAGTCTTCCACAAGTCTGCAGTTTTAGAGTTAATTTGTAAGTCAGCATTAACTGACAAAAAGCTATTAAGTTACTCATTCATAATGGGAAGATAAGAATCAGTCCTAAGTTACTTGCTGGCCTTTAGAACCTTTGTAATCCTTCCACCAGTTCTCTTGACCCTTTTTTTGTAGTTTGCTCTTCTGATTGATTCCCTAGCAAAGCACTGCAGGGAAAACATGTAATAGCACCTTCCCTTTAAGGGATGAGGATTTCCCAGAAATACCACCACAGGACTGATATTTCTTAGATAAAAATGCCTATCTAAACCTGTGCTTTATTCAGGTTTTGCTCCTAGAAGATAACCTGGTTTGTTCCTTAATTAGAGTTGTGTATGTCCCATGAAAAAGAACTATTCTTTTATGGGATCTGCACTTCCATTTCCTAGAATAGGTAATTTCACTGATCTAGAGCTTCTGTCGCTGCAACTTCACACACATTATGAGGATACAGAGTAATTCTCAAAGGCCTTCCTGTGATGCCAATAATGTTTTGTTAACTGAGGAGAATTAACAGTTGAAAGAAAGAAAGGAAAAAAAAAAAAAGCTAAAACCCAAGTCAAAAGAGAAATACTTCATTATAAACACTCTGGATGTTACAAACCCTTTCCCCAAAAAGCATGCTGTGTTGAAACACTTCATTAAATTTTTTACACTTTAAACTACTGTCAAGCTTATTCTTCCAAAGCCTTGCTATATGATTTATTTCAATATTTGTTCTGTAAGGTGACACGTAAGATTATTTACTTGTGATAAATGAATTTATTGTACAAGTACGAGCTGCATATTCTGTCATGCCTTTCCTCTGGGAGATGTCTGCAGAAAATACACAAGCAATACACTGAAAAGGTGAAAAATTAATCACTTATTTTAAGGTATTCCCTGAAGGACGACAGATCAATTAAGTCGTGTCATGTCTTCAGTTCTATTTGCTCAGTCTCATCCAAGTACTGACACGGTGGCTGCCTCCTCCATTGTGTATTTATTTCAACTAATTATAAATGGCAAAATGCAGGTCAAAGGTGAAACTTTGAAGGCTAGCATAGAGCCACACTACAGACTAGAAACGCAGGGAACACACCAGCAGCCAATCTGAAATATCTGTCATTGAGACAGGAGCTACACTCTTCATTTGAAAGAATCTTGGGGGCACTTGAGATAATTCAAAGGAATAATAGGTTGGTTGGGAAAATTCATTAAAACAGGAGTTATGTGGCTATCTGAGCAATTTACATTGAAAAAAATCATAAAGCATGTACCGAAAAATACTCATTAATAGATACAGCAACTAGTACATGGAATTACTGAGCTGCTCATCAATTCCCTGAGCTGCTAGGGAAATTGATGCTGTATGGATTCATCTCCAGTTCTATTTATGCACTACTTAATTTGTCTGCTAAATATGACAATGTTTAAAATCCTTCGATACATAGGTCAAAAGCTTCAGTCTTATTTCAGATTATACAGGTCAGCAGATCCATGAAATGCTTATGCGCATATTCATGGCAACTGTTCATGCAAAAAGAACACAAATACCTGAGTGCTGGGGTGGGCATTTGGAATGAAGAACCAAAAAAAATTTACTTGCACTACTTACTTCTGTAGAAAAAGGACAAAATAGCAGAAATTATTTGCCACCACAGCTGCACTTCTAGATTTAAATGAATAATCAACTCCAGAAAAAGTTCAAAACTAGGTAGAACACCTAAGAAAAGTCATATATTAGCATATTTCTTGGCCTACAATCGAATTTTTAAGAAGTGTGATAAGTTCATATTTATTTGGATTAATTCTACTCTTGATGGGAACTAGGAGTACAGTTAAGTGATCAGAACTTCCGTACAAATCTACAAAATTCAGTTTGTTTTTTATCACCTTTATGAAACTAATAAACACCATTTGTAGAAATCTGAGCACTGGCTTGAGTATTAAGTTCAATTTACAACAACAGCTTTATGGGCATCTGCAATTCAAGCACTAAAAAGCCAAATGATCCTGCAGTGCTTTAGTTCCAGAGACCAGATGTTTGAAGTATGTAACATACTTCAAAATGAAAATTCAGCTGGAATGTTATTTCTCTGAAAAAAACTCACATGCTGTTTTTCAGTAATTGTTTCTAAAAGTCAACGAGAAAAAGATAGACACACTAGTAGAACTTCCCACAGGAGTTACAAATGGCCTGATGGCTACAGTCATTCCAAATCAAGCTAAAGTATTTCCACATTATGTTCTCAATTCGAATGACCTTGAACTGTCTTGTGGGATTTTATTATTTGGTATAGCAGCTTCTGAAGGATGAAAAGAACGAACATAGGTTGCTTGCAATAAAGTCTTTTGCCTAAAGAGCAATCTCTTCTAACTTCGGAAGTGAAAAGCAATAAATCAGAACACAAATGACCAATGTGAAAACACTCAGCCAGAGAGTCATAAGGTACTGGTCTATTGATCACTTGATCTTCCTTGCCTCCCATTCCCCCCCAGCTTTCACCACTACCATCATCATCCTCTAACACAATCAGTAGTGCTGTCTTCTTCATCTTGTTTCCTCATTTCTGTCTCTTACATTAAGAATCTCTTCCACGATAAAACCTTTATATCTGAAAAACCTCAGTTCAGGTCTAAAAACCGACTCATTCCTTAACGATCATTCATTTTCTCCTGCTTTCCCTGCAAAACTTGTCCCCTTTTTGTCCTCCAAATCCATTGGAGTCTGGGTCTCTCATCTAGAAGAGAAAAATTACCACAGGAAAGTTCTTAAAAGTTTGGATTTTGTCTCTTCTGGAAGTCTTCCCTTCATTTCTATTTTCTCCATAACTTACTGGTTTACCAACCTTTTCTCCAGGATAGAGACAGAAAAATTTAGCATTCATCAGCAACTGGTTTCCTGTTACAATGTTATATATACTACTTACACTCGGTCAGTTCACCTGGACATGAAGTAAAGCAGAGAATAACTGCAATTGTAAATGGTGAAAAGAGAATCTCAAACTAACAAACTATTTTAACTGAGGGAATTTTCATAGAATGTAGCAAAACACAGATAGGGGAAAGAAAAAGTTCTGGAATATGCCTTGAGGAACAGAGCTGGTACTAGGAAGCTGGAGGTGCCTGATCATAGAACATTTTTAATAGCTTAGAGTGACGTTAATCTAAAGAATGTTTGGGAACTTCTGGTGCAAACACCCAAAACTGCTGACTGGCTTTAAGGAGGTATGTGGGACAATGCTAAACACAGCTGCCTCAGAGACAGGATTCCTGGGTTCTACTTTTGGCTTCTTTCCCAAGACCAGCAGACATCCCCCAAACAAAACCAAAGTTGTTATAAACTGAAAAAAACACCACCGCATTCTTAAGCACTGCTGGAGGCATCTTTGCTAACACAAGGTCATGCCATTATATTATTAATGTACCCTGAATTAAAACAAACAAAAAACTTATTTAGGTGAAAAAAACCACACTTGGTGGAACACAAAGGAACACAGTTCTGTTATTAATACACTTTAAAAAAAGTTAATATTGTATAAACTCAGTCAATAGCAACAAAATAGACAAGTCAAACCACAGAAACAGCAGTGGAGCAGAAACAAATGAGGATGTTACCTCCATTTCGTACATGGGTGGCCCCAGGATATCTTTTAAAGCATGGAAATCAATTAAAATCGGCATTTCAGGTGGCAGAGCCAAGTCAGCTGTGTCACTGATGGATTCTGGTTTTGCGTCTTCTGTGACATGCTCTTTGCAATCTAAGAGAAGAAAATCTAATTTAGGATTTGTAGCAGTCTTTCTTGACACAGGAATTAAAAAAATCACAACAGAAAAATAAAATATTCAAAGAAATGCTCAGAAAGTTCATGAAAGTGTCCTTAAATGATCTTTCACAAAAATCTTGTCATATCAATGATAATATGGCATCAAATTTAATTATTAAGCCTAAACATGTTCAGCAAATACAATATTAAATCTAGAGCACTGACAGAGATGCAACTCACTTAAACGTATTTTAAACTGGGTCAAATAGCAAACTACATTAAATTCATTTAGGACTTTGCACTTTTCATCAGATTTCTGCATACAAACATTATTTGTAGGAATGATCATATTTAATGTAGTGTAATATAGAAGATAGACCTGACTGTGGAAATACTGAAAGTTCAGTAACCACTGTTAATGTATGCTTTATATACTTTCTTTTTACGTACACTTACAACTGCACTATCTGTGGTCTACTTCTGCAAGGATTTAAATGCCTAACTTCGGACACTATTAATTAAGTTCTGTCTCCTAAAGTAGGAGCATTTTGACTAATTTTACATACATTGCTTTGCTACATGGCAGCATTACTTACAGCTAGCCTGCATCCCATTCAATAACATCCCATTTCACAGTATCCAACAAGGAGAGTGAAACTTGCTGCTCTGTAACTCTGCCTTCCTCTCTCCACACCCAATCCTTGCACACATTACCCTCAACACCAACTGACCGAGCGCAGGAGAAGATGCTACATGTAGATCACACAGAAACCAGCTGCCCTGGAAGCCTAACTCATCCAGCCCTGGTGCGCTGCCTCCTTCGAGGCTGTCAGATGGAACTATATCCCAAAATAGCACAGCCCAACTTTATTGCAGTCTATGCAGCACATATTCTGACATTGCATTTTCTACTTGATTTTTGTCTCTTATGACTATTATGGATTGACTCAATCACAAAATCATAGAATGGTTGAGTTGGAAGAGACCTTTAAAGATCATCTAGTCCAACCCCACCACTCCTGGCAGGGACACCTTCCACTAGACCAGTTGCTTAATTCACAAAACGGACATCCCTCATTTGTTCAACAGCCAGTTCAGAACACAGCACATACAGTCCTCGCTCAGGGAAAAACCTCAAACAATTTCAGTGTAACAACTTCATCTATGGCTTCTGTCTTGAAATATTATGCTTACGCAGGCCTCTGCTTTCTCTTTGTTGGATGAGGTACTTCTAAGGTGTCTTGGACCAATAAGCAATAGCAGCAAAAAATTCTGCAAAGATCAAATCATTAGACATTTTCAGAAACACCTACAGGTGCGATATACTCTTCAAGAAGGGCTATAAAACCCAAGTAGCCTGAATATACTCAAGCATCATCAAGAAGGGACTATGTAATTAAAGCATAGTTCTGGATTCAAAGTGTGCTCTTTCCTTCCTCCATTTATAGTAGACTGTATTACCTACCTATACAATTGTTTCCTAAAATTTCTGTTTTCTCTACAAATGTGTTCCCTATACAGAAGTGAACTGTAATGGGGACCATCTAAATATTAAAGCCTCAAAATTGTTTTAAACTAGACTACACAGCCTGTTATTTGCTTGACAATCTCCAAAACTTAAACATCATTTGTATCAGGCCGACACTACTCATTTACTTAAGTGGCTGTACACAGAAGGAGAATATAAGCAGGGAGTCATTTCCCACAAAATTTGATCCAGATGCAAAAGGCTCATTACCATTTCTCAAGAACCTTAAGCAATAATTTAGTGACACATATATCAGAAATGGAAAATACTGAACAACCCAGATGTTTCTGAAGTTCTGTGGCAGTTTTATGACAATGCCTCCCTGCCCTGAAGATGCCATTAAGAAAAGCATTGTACATGTACATATAGTGAAGATATTTCTTCTTACCCCCAAAACACAAGCCTAAGATACATTTAAAGTGATAGTCTGTATCATGCAGGAATGTACTCCAAGCTTCAAGACTTTTGCACCATAATTTGGGAAATTACCTGCTGTTGTTTCCTTTTTGAATTCTTTTTTACTTTCAACAAAGAAACTGTCTTCCTTTGCATATTAATGCATGCACAATAATTGAAGATGTAGGAATTTAAACAACTATAGAAAAACACAAATCACTGCTCTAATGTATATAACATTAGGTAATAATATAACATTAAGAGGTATTCTGTGCTGCAAAAGTAACTCTCAGAATGGATGAAGAGAGAATGTCTCCCTTCACAAGATACAAACGATCCTTTATTAACCCTGATATATAGACTTTTTTACAGTTAATTTGTCTCAGTGCAATTCCACACTAATGCCTTCATACAGTATCAAGGAAAACATTATACACACTATTACCTTAGTAACACAACTCAGCTTTTATTCAGGACCCAAAATCTAATGGTTATATCAGCAGCACTACTCTTTCCATTGCACCTCATGCTCGCACTGTCCACACATAAATCCCATTACTGTAAAACACGGTGAAAAGGAATTTGATTATTATAGTCAGGGGCCTCCTGTTCCAGCATGTCTCTGTATTTTCGGTTGAACTACTATTTCTGTACAACATAATAAATTCAAATACACAGATGATAGTGAGCATAGGAAACCATAACCGCGGCTTGTTTCTTGCAACTCAGACTGCAATTTCAAACACTAAGATCTTTAAACCTGATTAGTTGACATGACATTCATATTTTAAAACAAAATTGAGTTTAAAAACAACTAGTTTTGTTCTATACTGAGATTTAAACCACCTAACAAATACCATTTTCCATTTCTGCTTGCTCTTACTTCACCTAGTTCTATGCATACAGCTGAAGGAGATGGACTTCTTGTAAACAAACCAGTACTCAATTTTGGGGACCATCTGCTCTATTAAAAGAATCTGAAACTCTTTCTCTCAGTTTAATCTAATAAAACGACCCCATTTTATAATCTGTAACAATAACAAACTCCATATTTTTTCTAAAAATACTAACCTAAATTCTGTCATTATCTCATTTTCTATAAAAGCATACAGTAATGTCAAAAATATAATTACAAACACTAACTTTTTCTCTGAAGGAGAAAACATCCTCTTTCATCACCTTTATAGAAGTGCTGACTATGAAGAATCTATAAAGACACAAGTAATTGACATTTCCATTAAGGATGACAACTACGTTTCCTGCCTATCACAGATGAATAGTCATAAACCATAGTACAAGTTAAATTACACATTTATGTAAAACAAGATAGTTAAATTCAAGTTTCCAGAAACAAAACTTTTGGTTAGGACAACAGTTAATCATCTTGCATTTTGAGTTAAGTTGGAGAAATAAGCTAAAAAGACAAAGAAGCCCTTAACAGAGCTCCCACTGCACTGAAGGAACCACCTGCTGATCTATTACATTATTGCTTGAACAAAACAAGCATGGTACTGAGTTGTTTTACCATTTAAAAATTAGGGGGAGAAAACCAAACAACAAAAAAGACTCAGAAAAACCCAAACCAAAACAACCCAAAAAACCTCCCACCCCCAAAACAACAACAAAAAAAAAACCCAAAAGCCAAACCAAAACCCAACAAACTAACAACAAACCAATAAACACTGCTCCCAAAACCCAAAAATAAACAAAAAAACCCCAACCACCCAAACAAGAAAATTATAGTTGTAAAATTTTCAGAGCAGAATCTGCAGCTAAATCTCGATTCCTCTGCCTTTGCAAGTTCTCAAAACAAAACTTCACGTGTAAATACTGGATTTGTTAGAAAACGGACTCCTAAGAAAACATACTGACAATTAACTATACTATATATAATTCAGGATTTAATCTAAGAAGGAATTCCATGGCACAAACCCCAAGATTTAAGGATTTAAGACTGCTACTTTCTTCCAGAGATATAATGGAAATGACTGAATAGAAGAGCCTAAAACTTCCTCAACTTGTAGCAATTTTTAGCTTCTCACAAAACATATTTAAATTAAGGACTAGTAATAAGTAAGTCTTAAAAGCAAAGACGTCTAGCCATATGTACTGGCCAAGACTGAATAATATAATAGAAACCTAACATTTTTAGACAGCTTTTAACATCACATATTCTAATTTGCTGAATTGCTATGAAGAGGCATAAGAAAGAACATAAGCATGACAGAAAAGGTTTCAAGTTTGTGGGCAATTAAAGGGAAAATAGCAGGTTGGGTTTTTTTCTCAGCTGTTTTATTAGCAGATGCTTCAGCACACGACAGACCGACCCAGAATTCTTTTAGTCCCCTCGAAATGAACAACTAACAAACTCCACAGAACTACATTTAGGTAGAAAAGGATGGAATTGCCCTTGCTGACAATGGTACACATTCAAAGCCAGGTACAACCTGAAACTACATCTTAAAAGCAAGTTTTCATTGTCTAGCTTAAATCTTATGCACAACGTACCTGGAGAATATTACTTCTGAAAGATTTTCTTTTGAAAAGGAACTCCTTCCTGGGATCCCAATCCTATTAACATTTACTTGTATACTTAAATGCTATGTCCATTTTTTCCACACTTGATCAGAAAATTTCTCTTTTCACAAAGGAATTACATTCCATCGATTCTGATCTAGAATAACAATGTATACTTGAAGCACTTGAATTTGCGGTTTTCATGCAGGAATATTTAAATAAATTAACATGGTAAAAAAAACCAGCTTGTATAAACCCAACTTTTCATAACATTTACGCTTCTTTGGCCTAAAACAGAAAAGACATTCCAAGTGCTTTTTAGAAAGAACCACATATTCCAGCCTGCAGAGCTAGTAAGTATGCTAATGCCAGCACAGCTGAACTCAAACTTGAGTGCCTACAGTCCTGTCACCATGGGATTTATGCTGATCAGATTTCATAAACTCATTTCCTAGTGCTATGGGAGATCCCGTGCTTCTGGAAGTGCTGAGTTCTAGCTAGAACATAAAACAGGTCACTTTTTGCAAGAGCAGCGATGTTAGCCCACCTGTATTAAGGCCTTTATAGACACTGCCCCAGTCATGCATAATAATCTTTTGTGAATAAAATGCATTGTGCCCAAGTTCAGGAAGGGAAAGTAAAGACTACATGTTTCAGTTCACATTGATCACTTCAGACAAACTTGCTTTTAAACTCAGTATCAGGTTTGTTTTGTCCACAGGGAATAGAACAAACTGTATTTTATACTGGGTTATGGAAACATTTAATTATTTTCAAAGCCTTGGTTTCAACATAGATATCCTCATTTAACCACTTTTAGTTATTGAATATTACCTGTCCTAAACCTCCTTTCAACTCTGAATTAGACAAATAATTTTTCGCTCGGGTGTTGTATCATGATATGATGGCTTAGTGCACAGCTGCTGCATGTATTCTCAAGGCAGTTGCACTAAAACAGGAAGGAGAGTGTCACATATTTTGTGACTCCTAGAATTTCTTCCATGTCAAGACTAGATGAGTGTCTCATAAATCTTAGATAGTGTTCAGTAAAATCTCAGATAGTGTTACTGTACAGAAGGATGACTCCCTGGAGTCTGAAAATGACTCCATTTGCTTTTGCTGAAGTTCACTGAACAAATTCAATGACGGATGCAAACTAACATTGCAAGGAAGGCAATACAAAGCTGCCAGTGTATTTCAGTCATGCATTTTTGGAAGGTGCTAAAACACAACTTGACAGCGTATCTCCTAGCATCAGTTCTGCTATGGCAGGTATCCTCCATTTTTAGAACCTACTATTAAACGTGTCAAAAGCCCAACGTTTACAAAGCCTTGAAAACAGATGCTCCACTTTGAGTTAGTAATTCGATTTAATCAATATAATAATGGCAATTTTGTTGTTCTACACCTAATGTCTTCCAACTTTATTACAAACCCACAGCCAGAAGGCACTCAGCTGAATAAACACAATAGGCACCACGTTACTATTCTGATCTGCTAGGAATCATAGACAAATTATGTGTTAGCAAGTTAGAATCGGCAAGGCAAGCCTGTAGCTTGCGCTCTCGTATTCACAACTCATGATATATGCATGCACTAACTGTAGCGTCTCTCAATTCCATACCAGTAACTGACAAACATGTAAAGCAAAAATGATTACAGGTCTTTTTATGCAGATAAAGAAAAAAAAAATCAAGAAATAATTCTAAATGAAACTACCAAGACAACAACTTGATTAACTATTCTTCCGAGTCATTCATTATATGAAATAAAAATTCATCATCGATATGCACGACTGCACAAATGTCCCTAATCAACAGGAAAAAAAATTCCAAAGAAATAAATTTAGGCTACAAATCCATTATTTGCATCAACTTGGACGTATCTGAGGAATTTTCTGAGTTTTGCTTTAAATACGTGTTTGTTTCCAACAGACTACATGAAAACTAAACAAAAATATTTTTAAAGTGTCCTACTCTCATACACTCCCAACAAGTGACATATTCTGCTAAAAAACCAGCAGGGTATAAGCACATTGTTAGTACAAAATAAAACATTTTGCAGACTGCACCATTCTGTGCAGGTCTTCATAATACCAAAGTTTAACTATGGAACCACCTGTCCCTTGGACACCCTTTTATTAATACAGCTTTTGCTTAAGGACAATTTCAATTCCAGAAGCACAAAGGCAACTCTTCATAGGTCATTTCTTCCGGGCTTACTCCAAATTGTGTGTCAACCAAAGATGCTAGCAGTTTACCCCCTTTTGAAGCACTTAGCTTGCTGTTTTCACTTAGCTTTGGTAAGTTGAGTCCAGTACTAATTTTAACAGTGTAAATATCTAAGTTGCAAGTACAGGGCTAATTTTAATATTGTATGTACCCCTCTCACTGGATTGAGAAGTCTAATACAGTTCCTTTTTTGTTCTTTGCTTTAATAGTAAAATGTTTCTTCTTATAGTTTCAGGAGTTGTGCTCTGAAACTATTTTTTGTTTATTTTATCAAAAGGATTGAAGAGCAGAATGGCACCTTTTTTTATTCAGCAATCACTTTAGACCTTTTAAACACATTTTAGACAGAGCTACCATTCGGTGCACAGAAATACTTTAAAATATGACTTATCCAAATTACTTTCAAATAAAAGTGACAGTAGCAAAGACACCTGATATTGCTTGATGCTAGTAAGCCTGGCCACCACAGTCCAAAGGCTCAGCATTCTGGTTCAAGAGCAAGTTCAGGTATTGACAAACTCAATGTTGGACTTCAAAAAATCCAGCACAGAGAGAGAAGGTAGACAGGATGCACATAATATTAATGGAAAACATTAGTAAATATGCCTTAAAAGCTCTTCCTTTTAAAGTAGATGGGACAATTTAAACTGCAGTCATTCACGCATGCACAGCCACTGCTAGTGTCAGAGTTCACGTTCTTTAAGCCAAACGTTCAGAGAAAACTGAGCTGAATCCACTTAAGCAAACACTGATTTGTAGACCAAATTCAATCTTCTATATTTAGTTTCCACAGAGATCATGTTCATTTTAGAAAACTCAATAAGGTAAAAGATTTAATTTTCAGAAGGGAAATACTGAGTTAGACCAAAAAGGCAAGGAAGCTGAAAGACTGCAAATAAACAGACTTCCAGAGACAAATTACACAAGTTTTACTATGGGTGAAACTCTTCTTCATATACTCTTGTAATTAATCCCCAGAATTTACTCTCTGAAAGGAGAAAAGGCACCATTCAGACTTTCATCTGCCTTATTTTAAAGGAATAGATGACTCTCCTTATTTGTCCTCCTCTAAGCAAGTCCAGAACTATTCTAGCTGTACAGACTTGAATCTTTCACAACATCAACCCAGAGGTCTGTATTTTAAGTTTGTGAGTATTCCTCTGGCATACAGTCCTTCACTGACAGACTGGCAGTATTTCTTGTCAGAAAGTGGACTCAATTGGACTCACTGCAACCAACCAACCAAAACACGTGACAATCTGCTTACTGGATTTTATTGAGACCAAGGACTATCCACATTTTAGAAGTTTAACTTCAGGTTTGGATTCTGTTCTTTCACATTTCTCATCCACCTTGAACTGAGGGCCCCAGCAGACACCTAGTGCTGCAATAAGACCTCTGGAGCCTTCAACAGAAAACTGCTGTATACAGTGAAATCCTCCATCAGCAACCGGCTGGAATAAAAGCACAACCATCTATTCTGCATGATATGTTTCACACAAGCACAGTATGGATGTTAATTTTTATTAAAGAACATTAATTTGTGGATGAAAAGGGGAGCAGTCACCATTTGCAGGTTGCATATTAACTGGATTGTGGGTCTGACTTCTTCCTTCCCCCCTTCTATTTCAAGACTAGAAAGAGGTCCTCTTTTACTGGTGAAGCAGTTACCTGAGTATTTTTGCTGTTTAAGAATTTCATGTTTTGTTTTCATTCAGTCTGTTAGATTACTGTGAATGATAAATCACTATTGTCTGTATACATGGGAAACAAGAACAGACTTACTGAAGTTGACAAGTTACCAAAGCTCCAAAAGACTTAGAATAAGTGCAGTCTTAAAAGGCACATAAAAAGAGCCCCTAAACCGTTCCAATTTCAAAGCTGTTTAAGAAGACATTTATTTTAGAGTACAACAGAATAATTGGATTGAGTTCTGAGCTGGTAGAGCATGCACAAAACAGTTGAAGAACCTCTTTAAGTACATAACTAAATCCATGCTTAGTATTTTACTAAAGAATAAAGAAAACATGAAAGATTTGCATAAAAAGCCTAGGAAGACATAGAAACATAACCAAATCATAACTGTATACCTAAGATATGAACCAGATCCATTGTACTGCTCAATTACCAGCCTGCCAGGCTGAAATTACTCTACTCACGTCTCCAGCCATAATTCAGCACTACTTGAACCATGCAGAGTACAAATGACACTCTATTTGCAAAGCTTTTAAAACAGAGCCCATAAAGAACCATAATAAAGGAGAAAAGGTTGATAAATCAGCTTCCTAGTGACTATGTTAGAAGTTTCCTTTTTAATAAAACATGCAAAAGACACACACCTTCTCCTTCGCCCACTTCAGCACGATCTGGCTTTGTTTCTTTGTGCTGTCCTTCTGCCACTTTCACGGCCACTGCTCTACAAATAGCTCCCAGCTTCCGATCTAGAGAGCGGACTCCTGCCTCTCTAGTGTATCTAGGGTAGAGACAATCATTTACTGGTGGATATTCTTTGTGAGAGATTTCTTTTGAAGGTAAACACACTTTCTTTTTAAAAATACGTCCAAATAAAATGTGATGTAGAGGGCAGTGAGACCTTGGGCTACTCTAATAAACAGGAGAAAAATGTCATGTGCTTTTATCAAACAATTGTGCTTTGCTGATAAAACTGAAAAGAAAGACAACTACTGAACCGGAAGAAACATGGTGTCAAAACTTAGTGAAATCCTAAACAATGCTCCAGGAGCACTGAGGTCTTCTCAGATGCATAAAATTTAAAGGAAGAACTATTTTAAAACTCAAAATACAGTTCACTGAATGTAAAAGAAACATCAGACAATAACACACATTAAACGGCAAAATGCTGTTCCTGGTCATAAAATACTTCAATTCATTGAATACTGATATGATTATTCCATTGGAAAAGAGCTAGTTTTAAGTTCAAAAGATGTTCTGATCAGTATCGTTGCTCTCATGTCCAACAAAAAAATAGTTCTAATTAATACAAGTTATTTTAAAAAAACCCAAATTTTTTTAAACTAATTCAAATTTTTAGACAAACGTGGCCCATCAAGTTGCAAGAAACAAGATGGTGTTTTCCATTTTTTCTATCAAAATGACAGAAATAAAACTTAATTCTTTAAAATAAAGGTTGTCTGCTGCCAAGACCATGGCTTCACACACTGAACCTGCAGCAATACTAGCTTTTAGTGTTTCTGTTTATTCACAGTGTTTTGCCAATTGTGTCAACACAACTGACTGTGAGCCACACTCAGAGTTAGAGCAAGGAATTCTCTAGAGAAGGATGATTCAGTTTAGACAACAGGGCTGACAGAGCTCAGTAAGGAGCAATTCCATAAATTACCCACTGTTGAATTTCTGAAGTTATTAAGGACAATAAATCTTAAGAAATGTTTTGTTTTATCACTTAATAAATGATTTATTAGTTACCAGAAAAAGAAGTTATTTAAACTTAAAGCAATGAATAATGAATTTACCTGGTAATTATGTCCAAAGTGGTTACTTGTGGAATCTGTATTTGCTGTGGAGTCAGGCCATGTTGTTCAAGCTGTTTAGGAATCAAATGTCTATGTGCAATTTCAATTTTTTCTTCTTGTGTGTATCCTTCAGAAGAAAAAGCATGTATTTACTAATCTTTTGGCTTATACACTACAATGTAATAAAATTTCTTACCACATACAATTGCACCTGTTTCAATTTGACAAAAAAAGCCCAGCTATGATTTAAAAGGCTGTTGGTATGATACTTGTGGTTATTCATACTTCAAGTGAAAAAGAATAGAATTGTAGTGTGGCAAAGATCCCTTTCTTCATTGGAATCTTGAAAAGATCCATCAGCCAACAGCCAGTTAGGATACAAACATCAATCAGTGAAAATATTGTGACAACATCTTGGAAAGTAAGCTTGGCCCTTTTTCAAGTGGGACTACATTTTTTTGTTGGCATCTTTCCAAGGCATTCAGGAGTTGCAGGTGCAGTCATGGGGTGCCTAACTGTTCCAGCTCCCTGAACCTGTCTCTAAGATGCATGAGAGCTGACTTGTTTTAGCTTGCTACTCCATTAACCAAGGTCAGAAGGTTCCATATTGTTCCATTCTTCTGCATTTTGAAATTATCAATAGCACAGTGGCTTCACCGAACAGCCTAGGGGTCACAATCGCAACATGACCCAGGGGTCAGTGTCATAAGGTGGCTGTGGGGTCACCATTGCAACGTGGCTCAGAGATCAACACTGCAAAGCAGCCCAGGGCAAGGGAGGGTATCTGTACCACCACAGACTGTATCAATGTATCTCCATGTACCCAGAACTGAATTTTCCAGAGTGCAATGCTGAATTTCATTCTCATGACAGAGGCCATAATGGAGGCATCCCGACTAGTCTCTTTTAACAACTGTGGCCATTCAGTCTAGATTCCTGGCAGGCTTAAGAAACTGTTTTTCATTTCAGGAAAAACACCCCATCATTGTTTAAGGACTTACAATAGCCACTTCAATAAAAACTCTGTAGTGTTACCTGGAACCTGAATAATCTCCATTCTGTCCAGCAGAGCAGGTGGGATAGTAGCTGTAGTGTTGGCTGTAGCTATAAAAAGGACTTGGGACAGATCAAAGGCTACATTTAAGTAGTGATCGGTGAAACTGTGATTTTGTTCTGGATCCAAAACCTTAACAAGAGTGAACACAAAATTGATGCAGTTGCTTAATTTAAAGCAAATAAAATATGCACATTGTTATTATATTCCACTGGGATCTGTCAAATCTGACTTTATTCATAAAATATGTTATGAATATTACTAAAGCCTGACCCTCAATATTCTGCCTCACTCTGATTACTCTGTAACTACATTCCATACCACAAGCAAAGAAACGGTCATTTCCCCACTCATTCCTTTTACCCTTTTCTAAAGACGGCTGCAGTATTTCTCCAGTCATCAATTATCTGCTGTAGAGCTATCTCCATGACCTTTCACAGCTGGTAAGAGAGTGGCCTTTCAGGACACTCAACACCCTTGGGAAAAAGCAGCCCATGTGGACCCATGGACTTCTATGAGTATAGAACCTACACTTGCTTCTATATCACCACCTACGAACAACTTTTCATCTCACCTCCACTTAAGTACAGTCACAATTTTCCTTCTCAAATGATTTATTATCATGCTTCACCGACATGAATAATTCTCATGTTACAAATAATGGGACCTAACGCATCTCCTAGAGAATATAGCCAACTGCTGTCAAATAATTATCTGTCTCTACCCAAATGAACCTCTTAGTCTTAGCAACTTGAATTATGGCCAAGATAAGTGTTGATAATTCTAAAAAATTGAATTTAAGCACTTAGCTGGTTATGAAAGAAAAAATTCTGAATTTTCATTACTCTTAAATTCTCTTCGGTCTTTAAAGAGTTAAAAAAAAATCTTTACAACAGAAATGTTTTATCACAACAAACTAGTAAAATTTTTTTACAGAATTCCAAAAACATAGCAGAACTTTATTTAAAGAACAATGTCTGGTTTTAAGTACTGTACAGATTTAAGACCAGTATTTTGAAATGTATTGCAACTGTAATAAAATACAAGGTATACCGATTCCCTTAATACGGAAAGTTAAAACATACTGAAGCATATCCTAAATTCTAAAACTAAGGTTGAAACCACGAATGCCTATAGTTCAGTTGGCAATAAGCTATTTAAAAGCTGCTTTTCTTACCCTCTTCAGCAGGCAGTTGCTACTTTTACTCCCTTCTTACTGATAAGGCAAAGGGCCTTGCAGTACCCTGACTAGCCAAGTACACTGATGTAGAATTCAGAGTTAAGATGTCTCATACTTCAATTTGTTCTACGATCTAGCCCTAAAATGTAGGGGGACACAACAACAGGCAGTGTATCCAAGCACAGCATCTGCAAACTGACTTCCAAGAAAGCAGATCTATAACAAATATTAGTCTCCATTCAAAGTCTAACTGTTGCGGATTTTCACAACTGATTAAACATCAATCCTAATTCAATTAACACCCCCCCCCCCTTTTTTTTAACGTGGATAACACTGTATTTCCACAAAATTCTAGTCTATTAGCTGAAGCATTTGCAACTACTTACAAAAATGTTGAAAAACATGTATTCTGACAGACGCACTTGTTTTTCATAACATTATCTACATGCCTGGTTTCTCTTTCTCCTTGTGGTCTGCAACTAGAATTCCTTACGAATCCTACTAAGGGCTAAGCTGGTGATTGTGATATATTTACAAAGATATACAAAATATTGATGATGTACTCATGTGCAAACAATACTATCCAATAAAGGTAAAGGAAACTGTAATCAAAACCAAACTCAGATTTTATCTAAAATTGAATTATATCTAAAATATATATGTCTATATATATACACATATGTGGTATATAGATGTATATATATATATAGGTATATACATTATATGCATCTAAATTGTGAACAGAGATTTTCTAACAAGGGCTAGAGCTCTGGACATTCTTTGTCATGGTAACTATTTCTTTCTAAGACATAACACAGTATCGTGCCTATGCATTTTAAACAGATTTCCAAATCAAACAGACCTATTCTTCAGCTAGGTAGCGTGTCTAAAAGGTCAAGTTCAACAGTTTCAAAGATACTCACTAATAAAAAAATATGAAGTACAAAAAGAACATTCAGTGGACAAAGCATCTTGGTTAATTTATGGCCAACAGCTCACATGCGTACAAGGCTTCTGTGTACTAAGCTTTTTATTACTATGAAATCCATAATAAGTTCCATGAACATTTAATTGCCTGGTTATGCTCCTGGTCTAATTTCCCCGCATACAATACTCACTACCAGGCACTTGGATCCATTTCTGTTTTCTTCTGTTTTAAAACAGAGGTCATCTAAATTTAGACTAAAATGTTCCCTTGTTGATGAACAGTAACTGGAAATAGAAGACGTTCTGTTTTGGCTAAAGCAACAACGCTGCAGGAGCACTAGAACTAAACATGTATCAGGCAATTACCAAACATCAAGGCTTTGCTTCCAAGCTTACAGGGTATGGCAATTTTCTTCCTGAACATATCCCATTGCAGACTGTCAGTGACAATTTCACACACCTAAATACTAAAGAAAAACATGTGCCTTTATACTTAATGATGGCACTTCTCAAACAAGAAAAGCAGTCTGAGAAACAAATGTGCCAGTTAGGTGACCACTTTACTATTGTTCTCCTACATACAGCTGCCCTTGCTCATTCCAGATGGACTTTCCAACATGTAAACCACAAAAAGCAGATGAAAATTAAGCTGTTATGTCAGGCATAAGTTCTCCATTAGAAGAGGTAAAGCACACTGCTTCACGATGTTTAACAGCAGCAGAGGGGTATACAGATCTCCCCACATGAGAGCAGCCCAGGTATGGTTAATAGAGCATTACTTCTCCAGACACAACTAACGGTCAATTAGCAATGACTTACATAAAGCTGCAGCCGAGCAGACAGTTGGAACCTAACCTGACCAGCTTCAGCTGGAATTATCCATGGCAGAAGCTGAGTTGAAAATCATTGAGAATATGGTTTTAAAATACAGAAAACAAAACATCCCAAGCAGCAGCAAAGTATCACAGATTCAAAACACCAATATTTAAAAAATAGAATATTTCATTTGCCCTCACATACTTGACATGATGGAAGAAGAGAAATGCTAATTCTCTATTGCAAGACAGGAAATCAAAAATAAAAGAACAGAAAAAGTTGAATAAAAATACAATAATGTACAGATCTGGATTCATAATTGGAACACTTCCAAAAAAATTATCTTGCCAAGAAACGCCAAATCATTGCTTCATTACTGGTATTGACTGCCTAGCAAACAAAATACCTGAAAATGTCAGCTAGCTAACAAAATTCGATGTTTCAGGTATTTTTTAATCCATGCATTGACTAGATTTAGGCCAGCTTAGATAAACATCTAAAGGAAAAATGACAGAAGAAATATCAACAAACTCAGAAACAGAGCTCATTGCCATTAACAGCAAAGTGTAAATAAAATCCTGCATGTGAAAAGTACAAAGAAAATGCATTTGAATATTTGTTACACTCCCCTGCTTGTTTTCCTTGTACTTAGAGGGTTTTTCATGCACTCTTGAAACGTATACTACACACTTGAGAAAGACACACATAAAGGACCATAACTATCATTTGTAAATGCTAAAAAAATGAAGCTATGGTATTTTCTAGCAATTTAATTTATTACTACTTCATGTTAACATGCAAGATCAAAACAGAGCTCTCAAACCATAGCCTGTTCATAGACGCTGATTTCAAAGAACTAGTTGGCCTTGGTCAAAACAGTAATTTTAACAGTATCTAGCAGGAGAAAAATAATGACATTTGTAGAATATCAATTGACATTTCATTTGCAGGAAGTCATTCAGCATATAAAGAGCTCATGACATGTTAATTTAAGTTAGCATTTTTCATATTCAAATCACTATTTTAAGCGTTGACAGTCAAAAGAGTCATTATAATGACTCCTACAGCAAATTACTAGAACAATTTTCATCCCCACCTACAAGCAGCCAGCTACAGAAGTTACTATACCTTTACTTTGTCAACTAAATGCTTCTAGGGTTAGGCCCCAATCATTTCAGTTAAAGTGAGCAGCTACGTCAAAAAAGTTGGAGAAATATCTTTTACTAACGTAACTCTTTTTGACTGAAACAGGCAAAAGAACAATCACAGAAAGTAGCTCAGCTGAAAGAGTGACAGGATGGTAGCCCCTACAGCTACAGAGAACATAAAAGGCAGGTAGACAGTGTAAAAATAAAGCAGGATAAGGAAATTCTAAATATGCACAATACAAACACTAGTGCACTAGTGCTACATCTGCTCTGGACAGCATCAAACATTTCAGCTTAGCACAGCCTTGCTCTGCCATTACCTTCCTCATTCTCTCCCTTCCTCATCATCAGTGCTAGCATAGGAAGATGTACACAGCCTTCTGCACTAAAGATGCTGAGGAAGGGCAATGCTCTGTCTCTTCCCCATACCTGACGAGACACTCCTTCCTCTCTCCAGTGAACTGCTAGAATAAACCCACTGAATACGCAAGTCAGTGGAAGAAGGAATTATACTGGGATATCATTGTGTATCATACTCCAGGGAAAAAAAAGGCAAAAAGAAGGTTCTGGAAATGCGATTACTGGTCTCTGCTACAGGCTCCTCTGATACATGAAGCCTGCAAGACATAGGTCTCAATCTTCTTCATAATCACTAAAGTTCAGGACTCCTGAAATTCCAACAACTAACCTAATTAATGACATTCTCAACAGCTGACTGATTTACAAAATATTCCAACAGTACCTCATTCACAAAGTCCTTACTAGTATCTCCTAGATATTACTTGCAAGTCTTTAGCAAGTCAACTTTAAGACCTCTAAACTCTTTGTGATAAAATAACTATTCCACGTACTTCAAAATTAGATTAATTTATATCTTGGCCTGAGTCCCAGAATTTCCAAAAAAACACACTTAATCGCTGACTCTCATAGAAAGCATACACTTACCACATCATACTTAGTCAAGGAATGGGCATCTGTGACTTGAATGAAAAACTTGAGTTCAGAAAGTTAACACCACTATTTAAAGAAATGCTGCTAAAAGAACATGTAACTAGTCCATACACCAAAAGCTTCAAAAATATATTAAAATTGTTCCAAGAAAGAAAGGAAAAACTTGGAAAAGTCCAGCTGCTCTACAGTTCTTATAGCTAACAGCATTTGCTCATTAAAAATCAATGTCTTGAAGTCCCCCAAATAAGTAATGTTTAAGGCTTGGACAGTCTTTAAATACACAAAACAGCACAAATTACATCCTTGTGTTTAAGTACAGATCACTGAGATTAAAGATACCTTATTTAGCATACTATGTAACAGCATTTGTGTCCTGCACAAGGAATTGACAGAAATCCAACAATGTCAAAACATAGTAGCTGGTATTTGAATAAAAAAGCTGACACAGTCATGTTATCATTTGTCCAGTGAATCATCCTGAGTCCAGTATTTTAATTCTTTTTAATTACCAATGAAACAATGCTTGGAATTTAACATCTCTTACCTCAAGCAAGGCTGCTGCAGGATCCCCCTGCAAGCTCTTCCCCAGTTTATCAACCTCATCTAACAGGAACACTGGATTGTTAACCCCAACAGTCTTCAGTCCATTGATAATTCTGCCAGGCATACTGCCAACATAGGTGCGCCTGTGGGACATAAACGTACATGGGGAAAGAGGGGTTAGACACACGTGACAAGAGTGGAAACATCAACAATAAAACTCAAAGGAAAATGTAAGATTAAGTAGCATTGGAACAATGCTCGATTTTTTGCAAAACTTCTTGGAACTAGTTGACAAAAACATGGAATACGCATCTGAACTAATATAAGCAATTATATTAGCAGATGAAAATTCCAGTTCCACGGTGCACTTGTTGGTCTGGCAAGATAAACATAGGTATTAAAGTATAACCAACTTTATGGCTTGCAGCCTTTTTACACGATTCAGGACAAGCATCCTTGTACTGTATGAACAAGCAGATTTGGGAACCTCATTAATACTAATATTTTAACATTGATGATACGGGGTTTTTGTCATCACAACAGTTTACAACACGTTACAAATTAGGACAAAATTCCAAATATGCTTAACTGTCCGGGTACCCTGTATATACACTATGCTTTAATTCTTACTCATAAAAAATAATTGTTATTACTATGGCATTTCAACATGAAATAAAAAACTAGGACAGTGCAACGGAACAAAAAAATTATGAGTCTCAATTATTCAGCAAAGTTGGTAAACATTTTACATACTTCTGAATCCCTTGTTTGCTGCATTATCACAGCCTCTTCTGCTTGTGCCATAACTAAACAGAACACTATTATTAAGAGCATGAAATGCTGGTCACTCAAGAAGAAAGAGATACATGAAGTGCTGAACTACAGTACCTATCTCACGACCTCCACAAAGCAGATATGCAGAACAGGCCTGCTTTTCCATCTAATCTATTTTAATACAGTCCAAAATAAACAGGATGACTTTTAGAAAGACAAAACCAAAAATACCATGAGAGTAATTTCAAAAGATACTACGAGAAGACTTGAAATATAAAAAAAAAAAACCCACCACAACTCAAACTACATAGCAATGGTGTCAGTTCCATGTAATATTTAACTACTGAGGGAACAAACTGCAGTTACTGTCTTTAATTACAGAGCTGAGCAAAGGCAGAAGTTTAAGACCTTCCAAATAGCCAGAAATGCAAGAGAACTTCAGTTTGCCTGTGAGCACTTTCATGAGATGGTTGCTAAAGACTGGAGCAGCCAGCATACAACAGTTTATCACCTGACTGCTTCTGTGTAGAGTCTTACTCTGCAGCAAGTGGGATTCCTCTCCACTGTGGATTGCACTATATAACATTTATTACAGATCGAGAATCTGCATGGGGGACCTATCATATTAGCACGCCACTTCGTTCTCCATCTGCACACAGTCAACCTTGCCAAAACAATGAAAGGATTCAGTAAAATGTAATCAGAAAATTACAAGACTGGAGCAGAACTGAAGTTCACAGAAGTGAATCCCTCACCAATGCAACCAAATTAACTACTGTAGTGATTTGGGAGTTTCTTTGGGGATTTTTGTTTTTGTTTTGTTTGTGGGTTTGGGTTTTGGTTGGTTGGTTGTTGGTGGGGGTTTTGTTGTTGTTGCTTTTAGAGATTTTTTAACCAAAAATGCTTACTGCACTACTAAACAATTTTATATGCTTCAGAGACAATGCACCCCAGTTTTAATATTCCATTTATGCTAGTAATAGGATAACATAATCAGGTGAACATTAAGCCTTCTTCCTTCTTGCTTGGTACATTATTCTCAAGTGGATGCTTGAGGACATTACACTTTTTAAATATGTTTGTGTTTTTATATAGACAAAGTTGAATCTGATCCTCTAATTCTATAAAATTTTATCTATGTTCCACTGAGTTTTAAGAAACAGCTTTAGTTTATAAACTAAATTAAGGTAATCTGGGTTTCTCTAGTCAAGGGAAAGGACTGTGAATAATCACTCTTCCTCACCCTGCACCACCCAGTTGCAATAATGCTGGTCAAAGGATCCTAAGTGTTAGCTACCAAAAGGTTTTCTGAGTAACAAATCTGTTTGTTTATACCCATGCACACACACATATCACTTTTAAAACCTTTTTTGGAGTTTTTCCAAATAGAAGCACTTAAAAAAGCCCAAAAGAAAACAGGAAGAGATTTTTCTTCCTTAAGATGCAAAAAAGTTGTTGTTATTAATAGATTTAAATTTTTTTTTCCCCTCAAACAATCCTGAAAATAGACTTCAGGCCACAGTCATTTTAGAGTCAAGTAGATTTGGGTATTTAATAACGTATCTGTATTTGTGGAAGATTCTCACAGACAGAAAATCTTTCAGTGAGACTTAACTGTTGTACATGATCAAATTTCTTAACATTTTAAAATAAGACATACCCTGGGTAGGATGAAGCACAATTTATCAAGATCTATGGTGAAGAAAAAGCAGAAAAAACCAAATATACTCAAAACAACTTACGACAAGTCAAGTGAGACCAATACCTTGGAGAACTACAATTTTAAGAGTATAAAAATTAAGTGGCTTCTAAAGCAAGCATAAGAAGAACATTCAACAGTGACAGAAAATCATTAATTTAGGGGTTTTTTTAATTTATTTAAATGTACCCTGTCCAAAGTAAGCCTTGGGTCATGAGCTACCATATAAAAACACTTAGAAACCACAGTTCAACTAAAATGGATCTATTGTTATGAAAAGGATGAAATGGTTCCCTATACAACCCAAGAGTTCTTCAAGAAACGCAAAAGGTCAAAATTAAAGGAACTATTGTTGGAAATGTGGAGCAGTTCCACAAAATACTCAAGTCTCCACAGAATTAGCATTAACAGTTGAAAAAGCGCACAGTGGCTAGAAACATTCTGCTCTTTCTTTCACTACCTGACAATTCTCACTCTTCCTCTCTTGTACTATCATCTTCTCATTTGTATTTTCAATCATATCTAGACGTGGTAAATCTAAAGAACTAAATCAAATTAAATGTTTTACTGATGCACTAAATTGCAAATAAAACCATGCTTAAATTTATTTACATAACATGATCAGGTATCACAAAATACAAACTCAGACTATAAGTTTTAGGATAAAAAAATACTTAGATATCAATTCATTCTTCCCATGTGAAACAATCTAAATCTGTGATACATCTTCATTTATTAGAGATGGACCAATATCTATTTTATTATACTATCAAAGACTCAAGATCTCCAAGGCAAGTAAAGAATGCTAATGCAAATATTGTATGTAGGATGACAAAGAATAGTAACGTAGTATTTTACCTTGAAAACACAAACAGAGGTAGCCTGTTTTAATTTCTAAATAGTTATTATGGAACACACCTCAACATGAGAGTCTTTGGTAAGACAGACCCTGCAGATATTTACATATAAAACTACTAGAATATATTAAGATCCAAGCAGATACGGCCCTTCATCTGTCTGGACATTTAATTCTGCTGTGCAACTTGTGAAACTGAGTACTGCTGTTCATGAACATTAGCACCAAATGTGATGTTATTCTTCATTATATTACCTAGGGTTGAAAAGAGGAAAAACAATATTCTACATTAGCATTTTTGATGATAAAATGTGGCTTTGCTCATTTTTTGATGCACTGTTTCCCTCCACGCATTAAACCTAGAAAGAGCGTCAGCTGCTTTCCATTCAAAACAGGAAGTACAGATCAAGTTTCCTGGTTATCTCACTTGCGTAGCAACAGCTATAAAAAACCTTAAGAGCTCATGCCACAGAGGTGTGTAATTTAGTAATCTTTTTATTTATTTTTAAATCAGTGAAAAGGTACTTTTAAAAAAACACTAGAGCTGTATAGCATGTCATTAGGAGTTATGTATCCTAGAAAATGCAAGAAAGACACCAGGGAAACATAACCTTGTCAGCAATCCCAATGTAAACTGGGAACATGTATGAATCGGAACCTTTAAAGAAGTACTAGTATTACTGACAAAAACATGACTCACACTTCCTTTGTACTGTTATAAAGAGTTTTAAACATTTTTTAGCATAGTGGTTTTCAGCTGCAGAGGTAGGGAAAGATAAAGTTTATGCCACCAAAGAAACTATTTCTGAACTTAGTTGCACAAAGTCACGTATTATTTTTTTGCAAGTGCTTTAAAAATGTATCTCTGCTTTGTACTTCTACAACAAAGCTATTTCTCACAGGTGAAACTGGTTCTAATTTGACAAGGCCTGTGCTCTGAACTTCTGCTAGCACAGCTGTACTGGTGAGGAATCACCTTTTCTCAGACAGATGCACCTGAACAAGTCTTCAGCACAGGCCTAAGCCAGAAGTAAACTATCCAAACTCCTAAAAACTGAAAAGCAATAGTAATACAGGAAAGAGAGTTTCACATAGAGGTGAGAGAGAAAAAAGAGCTTCACGGTGATCTCACCAACACCACTATAAATAGATGGTGCAATGACAGCTTTCCTTTTTAAACATACAAAACCACACACATATGCAACAGAGAAGACCGTATAGTTCCTGTATAAAACAAAATATCAGTACTGAGAAGCTCTTAAATGCAGTAAGCTTCTTAGAAAAAAGTTCTAAGATGTCCTTCAGGGTGGTTTGTTGGGTTTTTTTTTTAAAAGTTAACAACGAGTTAACAACAAATATAAAAAAGCTAACTTTAACGTATGGTAGAGATGAGTGGTAAGTGGAAACAACAGCTGGAGGATGTCTGATAAAGCAGTTCTGTTTTTGTACCGAGATGATGATTCAATTCTGGGAACACAGAACAGTAGTTGCTACCCTTCACCCAATCAAAAAAGGATTCACAAACCCCAGCTGCAGGCCCATGATCCACACTGAAATGGCAAAACCTGGGTGTTTCCAATTGCCCCAGTTACAGATCACATGGAACAGCACACTGACTGAAACACCACTGCCCACTCTGCTGCTGTCTAATATATTTTATTTTGCTTGCTGAATCTATCAGTCTGCACCTTTCACTTATAACATTAAGAAGTGGCCAAAGTGAATGCTGTTTCAGGAAGTATTTGCTTGCAAAAGAAACTGAACCACAGTTTCTTTTTTTATGTTCTAGTACATTTTAAAAAATGATTAGTACATTTAGGTGCATATAATACCATTATCCTGCAATGTTAACAGAATCCTTAAGTTAAGCCTTAAAGCCTAATAAGGAGCTTTTAGGAGAAAAGACATGGCTCCTAACATGTAATATTAGAAAATCAGCCTACTTAACAAGCAAAACTCAGAGAAGAGCAGCCTCCACTTTTAGACCACCTCTGTAATTCCCCTCTATGACTGCCACCAGATGCACAATATGGATTTCCTTGACTGGGAATAACTTGAAGGATTTATTCATGCAAAAGGACGTTATAGAGAGAGGTCTATGGAAAAGCTGTAGTTTTAATTTGGTTAAATCTTATTCTGAGAATCAGGAAAAAAAAAAAGGCAGAATTTAAAAATAAAACCAAACCAGTATGCAACAGTTGGTTTTTGATTTTACCTATAGAAAACTTGCAAGAGCACTCTGTTACAAGGGACTCCTCATACTAACTGCTCTAAAATTTGCTTTTAAACTATACACTTGTTTGATGAAGGGAAACCACATGATACTCTTGCTAATTCTGGATAGTATTTTCCTTTGCTGATGAAAAATAAACTGTCTTATCAAATACTTCCCATCAACTAATTTCAGGTAAATTTTTTAATATAAAATTTATAATGGTTACCTTGTAACATGCATTTAATAATGCCCTCAAAAATACTACAGTGACAGCTACAAAAACCTGAATGTAGAAGTTTTTAAAAGCCTCATTATCACATGACCGCAGTTGTCTTTATCAGGTTTAAGCACAAGATAGAAAGGCAAACAAAACAAAACAAACAAACAAGGAAATCAGTCAGGAATTACTGGCAATTGCGAACAGTTCTGCTTTCATTCATACTGTCAGTCTCACAGAGTAGTTTCCTTGTTACCAAGGCTTCAGTCCTGCTCTGCCCAGGACAAGTTACTGATGTCCACAATGCTTAGCATTGAACGGCCTCTAGTGGTTTCGGTTCAAATAGCAACATGCTGTTGAATCACATTTTGAATTGTTTTTAGGATCCATACAAATTTAGTAATGTGAAACATCACAATTCTTACTTATTTAACAGTGATTAACATTACAACTTAAGTAGTACAGGAGTAATACATAGCAAAGCAGGAGGACAGAGTTTTGCTTCTTTTTCCGTTAGTAAGTAAACATGAAAAAAAGGCCAGCTATAACAATGGTTTACAAAGCAATCACACACACATGCACAGAACACTGCTATGCAGTAAAAACCAACGCGTTAAAACAACTGTATCTACAAATTCAAAGTGGCTGATGGTTATGTTGATCAAACCTACACTAAGAAAAAACTTACAGATGATTCTTTCAAGCTACAAACTCTAGGTGTCAAACACTTGGAAAACAAAACTCCTACTAATTTGCCACAGAAGAACATGCACAAGAATTAATGCATGCTGCTCATTTCAAGGGTGCTGAACTAAAGGTTTACAAAACAACTGCGACTTTTCATGTTGTCATGAAGTACAAAATCACTGCTTTGTTGCTTATTCATCTCTCATGTTATGGTCTAAGAAGTGATCAGTAGTATACTATACTCTAGATTCCTGGAAAGACATTATATTCCAGATTCCTAGATTACATACATGTTCAGCACAAGATTTCCCAGTGACTCTTCTGCATTCCTTTCAGTGGGCCTGTGAGCTTCCACCACAGTAATGTATACACACAGGCAACTAGCTTACACAGCCAGAGGTCAGAAGTCTGATAACAAAAAATGAACTTCTATTAGGGCATTTCTTTTAAGTTTTTATTAAAATTACATAGGGAAGTGATAAGAATACCAAGATCATTTTTATATCTTGAAAACAAAAAGAAATTTCAGAATAATCTGGAACTGAAGAATGTATTCTGATGATTGAAAGTAGCAGCATGGCCATTGGGCAAAATAAACGGCTACACAGCATCAAAGAAATAACTGATAGCTTTCATTCACAATAATTTACCCACTGTTGTACAGAGAAATTGAATTCAATAATGTGGCTTAAAAAAACCCAAAAACCACCCGCATGGTATTACAGATCTTTAGAACACTAACAAATTAATTATTCCAAATTTCCTAGACTGCATGCAATAAGTATAAAATATGTTTAATGTAACAAAAAATCTGCACTGATGTTTGGTAGTTACTATTCATTCATCATGTTTCCAGTTACAAAGCATAGCGAATGGACTAATATAAACAAACAAACAAAGAGATGCAAGATCAAAAAAAAGGAACATCACCCAGAAAAATCTGTTTTGAAATCTTCCAGCTTAGGTGTCCCTGTATACACTTCCTTTTGAAATGAAAAAACAGTGAACTACCAAGTTTGTGATACTAAATAACCCACTTGCTACCGTCTAGCAACTTTTTAAGTACCACTCTCAGTTTCTCCTTCTTTTTAGCAACAAACATGGTTATAAAGTAATGCATTGCTATCCATAGGCTATTTTGTATGTAGATCTTTACATCCCTCTTCGAAAGCAGAAAAATCAGACCCAACACTTAAGAGTTCGCATTAGACCTCCTAGTGAATTTTACTTCGAAGTGCCAAAATGACTGAAGATGAAATTCCACTCTCCCACGTGACAATAAAGGGCAGCAGCAGAAGCACAGAGTAAAGGCTGTTATCTCAACACTAAACACCCATTCCCATTATTTTCTCTCCTGCATAATAACATTGAAATCCAAGAAAAATCAATAAATAATTACCATTGTTTGAAATAAGCAAAATATCTCTGTATTAGCCAAACAATGAAAATAATTAATACATTCTGTAACAAACAAAAGAAAAAACTGCAATTAGGAAAGGAAGACACAGTTACCTGTGGCCTCGAATATCAGACTGATCACAGACTCCTCCTAAAGCAATTCTGTGGAATTCTCGACCCAAAGTCTTTGCAATTGATCTTCCAACACTAGTTTTACCAACTCCTGGGGGTCCCACAAAACAAAGAATGGGTCCCTTGAGGTTGTTTTTAAGCTGTCTGACAGCTAAGTACTCCAAAACTCTCTTCTTCAACTTCTCCATAGCATAATGATCATTATCCAAAAGAATTCGAGCTGCACGAATTTCAAGGCGATCTACCAATCATTGACAACAGAAAAGGTATCAGCACATTGACCTTTAAAAATAGAAACAATTCATTCTACGATACAATAGAATCAAAACACATTCATCAATGCAATCCCCCTGACACACACACGTATTTCAGATGTTTTCCTAAAACAGAGAAATTACAATTCTCCTTTAATAAGAAAATTAGACATGTTAGACAGATCATAGAACTGATACTGAAATTTAAAAAAAATCCCTCCTTTTCACTGTGTCACAGATCGAAATCTCATCCAAATTAACTTAGTGTCTATTCTAGAACAGTGATTCAATGATAAGCGAATTTTTCAGCATTTGCTTTCTCACAGAAATAAGTCTGAGCTTGTAAGGTCTTCTCAGAAGACAAATTCATCCCTATGTCTCACAAACAGAGCAAAATCTTATGGCTTGAAGGGCAGGCTTTACTTGCTATGCAACACTTAAAGTGATTTGGCACTGTATTTCTTACATCTCCATCTAAGAATGGAAAAATTAGGTTTTTGCAATTGCCATAATTTGAGATAAATGGTCAGGCCTCACCAATGGACATTAACTAACGCTTTACATAGAGCAGGAATTTCTAGCACAAAGCAGCTGTCTTCTCTGCTCTACAACATAAAGGGAGCAGGCAGGAGGCAGTCAACCCTGCAGACAGTCACCCGTCAAATTCTACGCATTCCAGATGCAGACCCCTCATACCAGTAAGCGTGCATATTTCACATACAGCCAACTGTAATTAAATTCTCATCAACTGTGTACATTTTTATAATGAACCACTGAACAAAAAATTCACTAACGATCGTTATTTTCTATTTTTGTATTTACATATATTTTTAGTCACTGTAGCTACAGAGTCCAAAACATGAATGTGAATATAACCTTCGCAACTCTGCTTGGAGTAAAAACTTAAAACTATATGTTATATTTTACAAGATTAAGGAGCAGTTTTCACCAAAAAAACATTCTGCTGGGACCTGAGTATCAACAAATTCTTTGCTAATTTTGCGATTCTCTGAATAATACCACAGAGAGCTGCAAAGATCCTACGCAGATCTTTTTACAGTTTAACGATTAAAGAAAATATTTACAAGAAGATCTGTAAATGTCCAAGGCTCTAGTTCAAAATAGCCAAAAGTCATCAACATGCATACTAAGGAGGCAAAAATAGACAGACACCTCTGCTGGTGTGGTATGTTAATTTTTTTTACAAAATCAGTTTGTTTTAAATGCCATTCAAAAGCCTCATTCTTCAGTAGCTGATCGAAGGAATTAAAATCCTTTTCTCCAGCAGTGCACTTCTGGAAAGTCTTTTTGCCCACTTAATCTACTTGTGTTGGTCAGAAGGAAAAGTCATGTTTGATTTTCTACTCTTTCCTTGCTCTCAATTTTTGCACGCTGTTCCCATATTAATAGTATCACACTCTACTCACAAATTTTGATACCTGAAAGGAGGTTGTAGCGAGGTGGGAGTCAGTCTGTTCTCCCAAGTAACAAGCCATAGGACACGAGGAAATGGCCTCAAGTTGCACCAGGGGAGGTTTAGGTTGGATAATAGGAAAAATTTGTTTACAGAAGGGGTTGTGAAGCATTGGAACAGGCTGCCCAGGGAAGTGGTGGAGTCACCATCCCTGGGGGGATTTAAAAGACATATAGATGTGGTGCTTAGGGACATGGCTTAGTGGTGACCTGGCAGCGCTGGATTAACAGTTGGACTTGATTATCTTAAAGTTCTCTTCCAACCCAAATGATTCTGTGAAAGCTGACATGATACTCAGATATTCTATTGTACCTGAAGCTGTAATTAAAATTAACTACAATTCATCCCTTTTGCTCCTTATCAAACTTGATTAAGGCATACCAGATCCTTCTTCAGGAAGATTAATGCTCCAGAAATGTAGAAAAGCTTTTTCGTCTGACATATAAGGAGTAATTAGATGCTCTTTTCTTCATTATTTTAGATGCATGCTAGCACGGATTGTAAGGAATACACCTTCGTCTTCTGTGTAGATATTCCTAATACTTTCTAAATTCACACTCTTAAATGTACAGCTGAGCTACCCAGGTTATTCAGTATACAGATCTTACTTTAAGCCAGGCAGACTGTAAGACTTCAGTAACATATTAATGACATTTTTACAATCAGACAAGGAGACAAACATTTGCAAGACAGAATGAAGTACACAGTGTTTACATGACAGTAACTTGTCCTAAAATGTCTGTGCAAGAGACAATCAACTATAATAGAAAGGTTTACCTTTTGTACTCTTGTTCCATGGCAATTCTACCATCAGTTCCAGGTAATTTCTTGTCAAAGCATATTCTGGCATTGACTGAGGCATCTTCTTTAACCTGGAAAAATAGGCACAGAATTCATAAGGCTAATCGGGAATTAACTGCAAAGTAAGACTCTTCTGTACCACAGGATAGATATTTAGCAAACTTGAGGTCATCAGCATACCCTCTTACTTTCTGACAACCATAATACTAAAAAAAGCAAGTCACTACTCCATCAATTAGAAGATTGTCTTTGCATAATAGTTAGTTATTTACAGAATACAAACAGAAAAAAGAGTCAGTTCCCTACACACACACTGCATAGACAACACATGCACCACTATATATGCATCCTCACTGAAAAAGAGGTTATTAACCATCATATCACCATGGATAGCACCAAAGAAAAAAACCACTCATATAACTAGGTCAATTTATTCATTAACAATTAACAACTGTGGTGGTGTTTAGCTTTTTATTTTAATCTTCACATCATAACATAGAAAGCTTACTGTTTAATGCTACATTAATGTATACATAGTATCTAGAAGACTTCATATTTGTCATCACCTCTGATGTTACAAAGAAGATGAAATTTATAAGCAAAACCCAGCACTCCACTCAATTTAAAAAATAATTTCCAAAACACCACAAACACAAACATATCATCATATAAGAAATGGACAATGTATGATTTGTTTCAAAAAAATAAGAGAAGAAACCACCATTTGAAAGTCTCCTACCTCTTTATTTCCTTAAGACAAACTTTAAGAGCTTGTTCTGACATACTGGACGTTCTAATCTTTTTTTCCAGCATGACCACATCATCATGATCTTCTTCTTCCTCCTCATCTTCTGTAGTGCTTGGAATGTGATTGATTCTTCTATTAGGACGAATAGCTACAACCTACGAAATGGAAAACAGAGCCAGAGGATAGTATCAGGTTTTGTTTATAAAATAAGCTATGTACTTCGGCTTTGAATGGAAACCATGACAAAAACATACAGGGTGCTGGGAAAGCCTCCTAAATTCAGAAGAATTTAATCCAATAAATAACTTCACAAAGTGTAACTGGTACTACTTTAAAAAATTACAGTTCTTGTTTTACTGTATGTATTTCCTAAGTGCATTTATGATCTACCATAACAGGCAGACAACAGAAGACAAAAACAAAACTGAAAAAAGTCATTCGTGATTTTTTGGGCATTGCAGCCCATCATATTAAGCAAAATAGGCCTAATCCTTATACAACAGATAAGTCTTCTCTTTTTTCATTTCTCAATTACTTCTTGCTTACTAAACTGCATTAACTATGGTTAGATGCAGCAAAAGTCTAAGCTACCTTAGTGTAGCAAGCTACATTCTACAACACACATTCTTCATCTGTATTTCAAAAGCTATCATTCAACTGCAATGCCATTAGCAAAAGGAACACACTTCACTGTCAGTGTGTGCGTACCATACAAGTAAACTTGGCGTCAGATGACTCTTTAAAGGAACCTGAGCATTACTGAGTATCAGAAAGTGCTCACATTAGAATAAATAAATAAAGCCTAGGCAGTTTTAAAAGAATATTTTCTCTTTTAGTATCTAAACAGCCACACTGCCAAACCATGAACCATTATGGCTATAGATTAAAACTCTGCACAGATTAAAATCATACATGTTCATTAGCCTGTTTAAAAGTGCATCTTTATACCTATTTAGGATGTTTAAGTATCCCACATTTAAAGGTCCATACCCTTTTATCATCATCCTGTTTGGGCTTTCTTGTTTTCTGAAGCAGCTTCAGGCCTTCAATCTGTCTAACAAGCAATGGTATAGTCATCTTGAACCGTTCTTCCAGCCTAACGGCATCTAAAATCTAAGAGCAAGGAGTTATAAGTAGCCATCGAGTTCACACCAATAGATCATCAGCTTAGTGGAGGGGAACATGGAGGATACTGTTACTACCTTTTAACCAGAGTTATAGAATAAATGGTTTAGGAGAAAAGGTAGCAAGAAAAGTGATGAGAATACAGCACAGAAAATCTATCCTCAAGACTCTGGATACAAAAACTACATAAAATTACAAAACATTCCAAAATAGAAAAAACTTATTTTCTCCTATCTGTTTTTGAAGTGTCTTAATATGTCAGTTGCATTTTCTGTGGCAAACATCTATCATCGCTCTATTTTTCCACTACTAGGCGTCACAAAAAAGCTTGCCCTCTAAGAAAGTTACAGATCTCCTTGGTTACCTAGAAAAAAAAAAATCACCTTATGCCTTAATTGTTTTTTGGCTTGAGGTTTTTTAACTTGTCTTTTAAAATTTTATACACTATTCCAGTTTCATGTTTAAGGAAGTTGATATGTAGAAATAGCTAGAATTCGGCCTTCTGTATTTACACAGCTTCCACTGGCTGTTCTTTTCTTTAGTGCTTCTAATAAAAAAGAAAAAAGAGGACATAGTATAAGTTTAATGACTAATATAGCTTCCTCCAGCCAGATATTCAGCCACAGAACACACCTTCACTTCAAATTACTGCATTAATTCCTATTTGCTGTACTGCGAAAGAACCAAACTTATGCTTTCAATGCAAGGTTGAACGTTCAGCACTGGCAGTAACAAAAAGGAACAACAAAACTTCACAACACAGCAAGCAAATACAGAAATCAGACTAGTAAGCATCAAGCCGTAAGCATCACTTTTGCATATATTTTGACATGTAATGTAAATTCAAAACATCTCAGTATTTAAAAAACCCCACATTTCAAGATGGCTTTAAAAAGATAAAAAAACCCTGATTCTGAAGCTATTTGTATTAAGAGATGTATAATGATCTGTTGACCGTGGTAAGTATTCAAGATTTTAACATAATTTGAAGAAAGATTTATCATCTTTACCATAAGAAGGGGAAGTCCACATTGTATTTATTATTTTATAAAATGAACGGTTTCCACTGCTAACTAGGTTAATTTACCTGTTAGGTGAGTCCCACCATGTAGATATATAAACACTTTAAACAACAGCATAAAAACTTTTTACAAATATTTACTCTCAGTTACAATACAAATACCTTCTAACACAATATTGTCACTGTACGGTTTCAAGTTTAAGCAATTTCAAAGTTACCTAAAAGTGATTAACTGTAAAAAAAAGTAAACACCTAACTCCCCTTAAAAAAGTTCAAGAACATAATACCTGAAGCTTCTCCTGGTTGGATGTCCGGATGATAGATGTCAGTATATCTGGCAAAGCTTCTCTAGGCAGGTTGTCCAGAAGACGTCGCAGCTTTGCGACTGCAGGAACGGACATATCCAGCATCTCAACCAACTGTCAGGAACACACAATGAACAACATTCATGTTTGCTCTGTTTCTTTTTAAATTATATGAGTATCAGACCTAAAAAGGATTGCAACTTTTAGTATGAAACATGTCTAGGCACTTAGCCAAAAAACTACTGAAATAAATTTTTAAAAAGTTCACAGAAGAGGCACTAACTCAGCATAGGGCCACCAAGACTTTGGGCTTTCCGCTTGTTTCAAAATTCAGAAATGTCACAGTTGTCTGCAGCACTTTCTTCAATGCCTATATCTCTTATTTCACCCACGCACCCTGATCAACAGCTTCCCCAGTTATCTTAACACTACAATAACTCTTTTCTTATACATCTTTTAAAGACATTCATTACGCCTGGGGACATCTGTTTATAATCAAGGCTCTAGAGTGTTTTTTTCCCCTTTAATAATTAGAAAAGAAAAACAACCCTCAAAAAATCCCCCAAACAATCCATTGTATGTATTTTACAAAATACATATAATCCTAGAAAAAAATAATTAGAGGTATGTCTTTTACTTGAGCATGTTTATAGTATTGCTATATATGAAATAATACCAATTTATCATAGCACTAACACATGCAGTTAGACTCACCCTGCAATAAGCTGTATAGATGCCTAGAACAATACAGAAACCTTAAGCTATAACAAAAATATTTATTTTGTAGCAGAAGTACTGCAACTATACTAGTCACTGAAAAATATAAGAACTATAGAAAGATAAGGTCAGATAGGAAACAAACAAAAAAACCCTGACATATACACATAAATACATCGATATATGATACATAGGATTTAAAAAATCTACCTGCACCGCATACTTGTAGAATTGTTCTGACAACTCTCCAAGTTCCTCCTCCGATTTAAGCTGATTAGTAAACTGCTCAAGCCGATCTAACTGTTCGACTTCAGCAACAGGATACGGCTTCTCTTTCAGCAGCTGCAGGATCTGAAATCGGCAGAGGCCCGTAACCAGCAACGTATAATGTGGCTTGGGCCAGTTGCTGCCGACCACCTGAACTGCCAAGGCAGCAGTGCCAATCCTAAAAACAGATCAAATCTTCATATTATTTGTCACCTTCCACGCAACATTTTGCATGCCCCTTATCAAGAAGCAATCGAGCTATAGGTTGCAAGAGCCTTCTGGGTCATAGTTCCTTATCATGAAAGGCCACCAAATTACACAATTTCCTTTGGAACACAGATTACAAAACCAAGCCCAGACATCTGAAAACGTATGCGCTAACTGAAAAACTAACCAAGATAATACAATACACTCACCTGATTTAGAAACATATGTAATGTTTTTCATAAATAATTTAATGAATCTTGCTGTGGACATGAACATTGACATTTCTGCTTAAACTATATGTATTGGAAAATTGAATGGTTGTAATTTACAGTTATTCAGTGAAATTATCAGTCTCACACTGAAAAAACCGTTTTCGATCACATGTATCTGTTTAAACAGATTTAAAACCTAAGTTATTTTCCTGCAAAATCTTACTAAGTCCACGGATGTGATCAAGTTTTGAGAATAAGAGTTTCGGCATGTTAGTTTTACTCATGCTTTAATCCACTGAAATAGAATTCGTTTTCACTTTATATGAACTATGTCGCCATCCATGTTACTTATTTGGTGAAAAATGTTAACAACTGCGACAGTCTTACCGCTCCTGGCCTGTATCCTTTCATCATAGTTTCCTCTTCCACCTTAGTCTCCTTTTTCACACCTTTCTTCCAGACATCACCCAGACAGTACCCGACACCATGCCCTCCTGACCCCCATCAGCAGCAAGCCCGCACCACCGAGAAAAGTTTCTCCGAAGGGAGAAGCGTTTCCCACACGGCGGCGGAGCAGAGAAGTCTTGTCCCCACGGCCAGGCCCGCCCCCGCGGAGGTGACAACATGGCGAGCTCGCCTCGGCGCAGCACCGTCCCGGCCGCGGGCAAGGGTCAGGGACACCGCCACCGCGCTGAGGTACGGCGGCAGCTCGGAAAAGCGCGCCAGGGCGCGGCGCCCGAGGCCGCGAAGGAAAGCCGGGCCGGGTAGGCACCTGTGCAGGGAGGGCAGTTCGTCGCAGTCGGAGGTAGGGTCGCTGGTGTTGGGGATGACGCCGATGATGGTGCTCCTCAGCGAAGTGCCCTTCAGGAGCCGGCTGCGCACCAGCTGCATGTTGCGCGGCGAGTCCACGCTTGTCCGCATGGTCGAGCCAGGCAGCAGGACGCCCTCATGAGTGAGCAGCAGCGGGAGGCGGCTGGGGATCTGGATAGCGCTGCCTGCCGCCATGGCCACCCGTTCAGCCCCCTCCGCTCCCTCGCGCACCGCCCACACGCCGGCGCGACGGGGCCGCCTCGGCGCGCGGCTCCGCCCCACTACGGGCGCCCGGAAGAGCCAGTCCGCGCGGCACCCTGGCCCCGCCGCTGCCCGGCCGCGGCCGCCGAGGGCGCGCTACCCCGGCCTGTCCTCCGCCGAGCTTGACGCGCCACCGCCCTGCGGCGGAGCCTGGTATGCTCGGCCGCGCAAGCTCACGGGTCTGGTGCAGGAACATCACCGCCAGCTCGCTCTTAATCTTTCGGATTTTTTTTCCCCCCTCTTTTAAGAGACAAAGCCCGCTGCGGGACATGGCCCCGGTGCCCCTGGACGCCGCTGCTTCAACCACCAGATGTCAGGGTGGCTCTTACCATTTATTCAGGCTTTAATTTATCTGTAAATAAAGAGTAATTGGTATAGAGTCTGACATAGGACTACATAACAAATTTACCATTTGATAAATAGGATGGTCACACTAGGTGAAATCCTTTTTTCTTTGTTTTTACAAAAATCTGCTCTCCTGCACCTTGTGCTCGTGGCCAAAGGGATCAGGACCCTGTTTCTTCAAGCACAGGTCAGTGCAGATGCTCTTCAAAGTGCTCCAGGCAGTCCTAAACGGAAGGGAGGAAATGCAGAACACATCCCTTCTGCAGGGCAGAGCCCCAAAGTCTGTGCCTTCGCCACGGGCTGGGGAGCAGTTAAGAGCACAGCACCCCATTGGTGCTCCCCATTTCCCAGCCCAAGCCAGGCACGCTACCTGCAGAGAGAGACCCTGGGACCTCACCAATGCTGTGGATTCATTACTGCAATATAGTTATTTTCAGCAGACCTGGAGGTATCAGCTGAGGTCATAGCTCACTATGATCAGTAACGGTCCCTTGCCCAGTCCTGCAAAAGCCTGCCCAGGTGAAAGGGCTCTGAGCACTCAGGCCCTGTGGAGAGTTCAGATAAACAAGTGGGTTTTAGAAACGTCTCGGTTTGTTTGTTTTTTTCCCCACTGGTGAAAAGAGGTGCAATATCAAGACTGCATAATGTAATGAACTACATTAGCCAATCTCTTGTTAATCACTGACTGACATGATATGTTTTGAACAAAGGTAATCCTGTAGATAGGGGAAACCGCAGCAGCAACAAACTGACAATTTGGAATGTGCATGTATAGCTACAGCAAAAAACCCTGCTTAATCATGCAGTTTATTATTACCTTCATCTGTTAGCCTACTGGAAAATGCAAGGTAACAGGATATATGGAAACACTAATAATATATTTAAATGCAAGAAGTTATTACAGCTGAGAAAAATATCTTCTAAAGCAGCCACCTGAGGTACCTTAGTAAGAAGCTGGAATTTAATATACTAATCAACATGACATTTAAAAAACATTAATACGAAAGGAGTATAGAAAGTGTTTTGTGAACTTCCTGATGTAAAATACAATTACTCTGTAAACAGACGTTCAACACTCACAAATGTTTAAGCATCTCTAACTGTGTTAGTTTGGAATGTGAACACAAACCAAACCTGAAGGTTAAACATTTGCTTGTCACATTTATTGATTAATTTTCTCAGTCTGAGTCTTTTCAGTAAAAAGAATCTACCCATGTCATCATGTTTATTCTCCAGGGTACCATTTTTCTCTCCCTCAAAGATTACTAGTCCCTGTGGTCATTAAAAATAGTTTCTTAATTTATTCTGAAGCTGTATCAAAAAACCCTTAAAGATTGCTTTAAAATTCCTTTCAATTCCTGCTTAGCAACTCTTTACTACCCACTATTACATTTCACTACACATACTAAGTGTCAGCACAATAGGGCCACACCCTGATGATGATGTCTAGATAGTACTTGATCCCTCAAATTGTTTTTTGCTTACATACAACCAGCTCAGATTTGAGCAACAGCCTGTCGGAACTTTTTTTCTGGACTAGATAACATTTCTTATTCACAGAGAGACAGTCTAGCATTAAAAGAACTGTGTGCCTCTAACTCGAAGGGTTTAAGATCAGAAGGGACAATTGACACATAGTCTGACCTCCTCTGATTCTCAGCAGCAATTTCTGCATCAAGACCTCAGTATCTGAGTTACACCATTTCTTAAAGGCAACATAAGAGAATTCAGTATCTCCAAAAAACAAGACCAAGGTACCTGACAATGAAGACTTGAGATTAATACATGTCGGTAAAAAACTGTACCCCAAGCATGTGATGTATCCAATCAATAATAAAAAACCCTCAGAATTCTGAATCCAGAATTCTCTGCTTGAAATACACCTAATAATTTTCCTTGCATCGCATATACACACCTCATTCTACATAGTGTTCCCAACTGTAGGCCTTAGGAATCCACACATGCCTGATTTTTGCACTGAAGAACAAGATGACAGGTAAATAGAAATTTTAGCCTCTCTCAATTCTTGTTAACTTTCACAAACACTAATCTGACTTTCATATAAATGAACACATTTTAGCTCATATTAACGCTGTAGCTGGGAATTGCATAACATGATTGTCTAAATTAACCTAACAACCTAACTTTTAAAATAATGATCCAAGGAAATTACAGTACAACTGTATATAAAAGCATTTGCCTCAAGACTTATGTCCAATGGAAAAAATATTTTAACAGAGTAAGTTAACTATTTGAAACTCACATTATATTTTTACAGCATATAATCATGCTTTGTACTTTAAATGATAACATTTTAAAATTAGAAATATTGAGTATTATGAAATAAATATACTCTCTTGAAACAGTGGTATAAAAATTCAGCTTCTTTTCTACAGGATCATTATTCTTTGAGTTTTAATAGGTAGGTAGAAATGCCTGTGCCCTCCTACCAAGTACTCCTGGATTCTTCTCTCAGTCCTTATCTAGGGTGTTTGACACCAGACAGCCAAGCAACAAATAGCACACAAGAGGGCAGCTCAACTGCAGTGCCAAGCAGGCTAATTCAGTAACCGGTTGATGTCAAATACAACCAATAAGGGCTCAGTTCTCCCTACTTTTTCCCAGTAGGAGAGTGAACAGGACCCCTCTCTTCCTGTCTGGCCACTGCTTCTGCCCATATTCATATCAGTGTAATGCCTTTGAGATCTTCAACACTGTTAAATTTGTAGAAGAGCTTCAAAATTTATTAGGACACAAGTATTGAGAAGATTTGACAGATAACATCATATATATGTTAACCAGTCTTCCTTTAGAAAAATCTGATAGCTTCTTTCTTCTTATTAATCTACTTTATACTTCTGGAAATTTACATTGTAAAGTACTAAAGGCTTTCAACCAAAACAGATTATATACTCGCTGTACATCTACCTATTTTCACTTGAGGTACATTCCTATTATTTTGCACCCACTGTTATTGATTGGAAAGAATATTATCGGTACTTTAAAGTGGAAGTAATTTAATACAAAGGTAGAAAATACAATTATAATAAATATTATTCTTACAGAGGCACAGGAATTTAAAATCATTTTGCATTTTGACTGCTTTAACTAAGACTGTGTATCTTTGGTGTGCTACAGTTTTCAGAGTTGCTGGATCCTTAACTAGCTCTCATTAATCCCAATGTGATAGATTTACTTTTTACCTACTACACATCAATGACTATCTGCTATTTACTATCTTTCTATTCTAGATCATAGTTTCATGAAGTTCACCTAATACAAATGCTTTGACTCTGGCTACACAAAAAATGAAGGCTTTATTTCACAGAATTAGCCCTCCCGGTGGCTCATGATCATGATCATGATCGTGATCCTGTCATTTTTAAACTTGGTAAAAGAGGTTCAAGTCATTTTTGCAACCGCCACTCGACATATACTGAAGATACTCGTCTGTCTTGAGGGGTTATAGTAGAAGTTTCAAACCTCTCAGTTTTATAGAGGTTAAACCCAGCACCCATTTGAACTTGTTCACAAAACTTGAGTTGTAAAATGGTACAGCTTCATAGGACCTACAGAGTAGAACATTTTGAATATTAAAAACACTGTTGTCAACCAAGCACATTCTCTTAAGTTTCCATCCAGTATAAACTCCTAGCCTATTAATGTTGCATCTGCCTCTCTAAACTCAATTATCTTCTCCAAAGTTATGCATACGCTTCTCTTCTGCCCCCTCACTGGCATTCCCTTGAGTTCTTAAGCTGTCACTCCACCTTCTGCAGCTATTTTATAAGACAAGACACTCAATCTGTCACCAGAGTTTCACTTTCTCATAAGGGTTCTATTTCTTACTTACAGATTGTTTGATGCACTGGTGTTCATCCTCTCCTGTTTTTCTCCTGTCTCAACTGCTATGTCTGTAAATGAAAAAGAAGTTCTCTTTCTTTTCAAATTCTCTCTCTACTGTGTGAAAATTTAAGAGTCTCTCTTAACAAACACATCATCTGGCTCCAAATCTAACAAAGCACTTATGCTTAAAGATGCTATGAAAAGATGCTTTGAATCAATTCAAGGTATAGTTCTATACATCAGTTATTATGAGACATCCAATAAAGAATATGCAAGACTAGTGTAATATAAATAACTTGCTGTCATCTGGATTTTGCAATACATATGATGATAAAACATACATTCTGCACTCTTCTTTGGGGGGAAATTACCTGGATGCATGGCCAATCCCCTGGGCATGAGATGGACTACATAAATTGCCTGTTCATTAGATTATTTTTCTGAGTAATATTTCCCTTCTCCAAGCACTGAATGTACTCTGCTGCTTCCTACCATCTTGGCATGCATCAAGAACACCTCAAAAAGCTTTAAAATAACTAGGAAGAAAGTTTCTGTAAAGCTAGTCAAAGGATGTCTGAATATAACTGAAATGCATTTTAAAGTTCATTTATTTTCATGTCTACTTTACTCACTGTAAGGCTGCAGGGGAAATTGTAAAATGTGTTTTTTAATGTAGGCTTTGTATTAACATATCCTCAATCATTCTTTCTTCACACAAAAGAACCTCTGTTTTTTCACATCCAGCTTGAGTAAAAAGCTACCAGTTGGTTATGTAAGCGCAGCACACAGAACACATGCCAAGAATTGCTGGCAGCACATTACTGACTAAAGCGTGCAAGACCTTTTCGAAATTTCTAAAGCTGTGTGTAGGATTCTTTCATGGCAATTGTAAAATGCATTTTAGGAGTAAGTGCTAACAGACCTCGCAAGAACAACTGAACTTGAAGCCTTAAATCTTTTATTCAAAAGTGTGAGAGAGCTCCAAGAGAAGGGCAGGGAGGGGGTAAGGTACACAGATGATTACATTCAACCTTACTGTTCAAATTTGAAACTTGAGCTAGAATAGCATGGGGCAGACAGAGCTCTTGCCTGTCTTGCCTAGCCAGACAGGATTTTCACACCAGATGCCTACTACAAAAATAATAAAAATTCCGAGGAACTTCTGAAACACAGGAAATAACCATGGGAAATTAAAGAAATGCCATCAGTAGAGCTGTACTGATTAATGCTCATATGAGGATATAGCTGTAAGGAACTGAAAAAGAATCTCATTCAGTTTTGCTGTACACAATGCCATACTACATGGAATTTTTTTTTCTCTCATTCTGTGTACTGCCAAATCAGCCTTTTTATGGGAGCTGCTAGTAAGAGATAAAAATATGTTTCCTCAGTATAATGTAACTGAATGAAAGAGCAGAATGGGCCAGGTTTGAGGCTCGTGTATCTTTGGTATGGTTTTGTAAGCTTTGCCCCCAACTCCCTACCCGCTTTTTTTTTAACCCCATAAAGGGGAAAAAACTGGTTTTGTAACTAAGGGTAGTAAATTTTCTCCTGAAACCAAGAATGTAGCCACCAAAGAAGAGAAACATGGAAAATAATGGATTTGCTACCACAGCATACTGAAGGAAATACTATTCTGAGTCAATCATATTTGCAGCCCATGTTTTAAGGAAGCAACTGTTTGAAGGGGCTGCAGAATCACAATTTTACATACCTCTTACCAGAGGGAGAATTTTCCACAGTTAAATGAAATTTGCTGACTGTAATCTAAAAATAGTATGCTAATGTTCTGCAGTAAATCTGTGGTTTGACCTTAAAGAAAGTCCACACGATCTGTGGGACAGAGTCCTAAGGCCTGTTTTCAAAATCATTCCATAGACAAAATTGCAGTTAAATTTTGGGATGAATGTGAGTTTTGCCTTTGCTTCTCAAAAAGTACTTAATACTCTACTATGGAAGAAGATCTGGACATCTCTCTGGCTCCCAGAACAGCAGCTAAAATACACGTTCTCAGGCTAGATTTGCTACCTTCTCTTACAAGATACAAGGAATCAATCTAACGCTATTGATATAGGATGCTACTAACAAAGTTGTCTTTCTATATTTTTGCACGTGTTGTCTCTGGAGGAGTTTGGCATAGATGGAGGAACTGTATCTTTTGAAATTGATGTGCCTTACCACAAAAGAGGGCATTTAGCTGTGTCATGTAGCTAATTTGCTTTTTCAGCATAAGAATCAAGTTCTCTCTGGCTTTTGCTTTCACTAAGTGGGACAGTGCTTCTTTAATAGGATAGAAGGGAACACTGTTCCAAGTTCCTTGCAATGTGAAGGTGGCAGTAGACTAGTCTGCTGGGGAGCAAGAGGACGGTATATAATCCACTGCAACAAGGCAGAAAGAATGGAGAGTGGCAAGTGATAAGGTAAACAATCATCAGGAGAAATAAGGAATGAGAGGCAGAGAGAATAAATATTAAGTCAAGGATGAAAAGACAACATTTAAAGGAGAAAGAACAGATAGGAAACAGAAGTGCCTTGTGTTATGCCTCTTACAAACTGTCAAATTCTGTTGTTTTCCGAGCACCTGCTTATTCCACTGTCTCAGACTGGGGGTATTCAGCAATTCCGAACCCCAAATATTATATTTTTGCATGTCTATTATGAGAATAGAAATGTTCTCTTTTAACTGATTTAACATTAAACTAAAAACATTTTAACTGATTTTTAATAGAAAATAAAGAGATGTGCAGCTTCTAATTTTGGTGGTACCAAAAAAAGGACTGTGATTAATGCTGGATGCTAGACTATAAAGAAACTATTAAAGCTCCATTTTTCTAGTCTCATTTAATGATAACCCTAAAGCAGGCCCCGTTGGTTGTGGGGTAAGCTGCTAGAGATCCTGTAAACATTGGAATTGTGTTCTTTTTAAAGAATGTGAGGCAAAAAATGTGATTACAGCTCTCCTAATTGTAACATTTTTATTGTCTAATAATCACAAAGCACTGTTCTAACAACCTAGGATTATCCATGTGCTAAAGGACATTCTGTTTTTCATAGGAAGCAGGGAAGTTAATGCACAATCTCTATGCTACCCATGGACAGCTTGGTTTGGCTGTTCACGGCAGCGGCACAGACTAAGGCAGGCTTGCCTTTACATGTTCTGCTAGCCTGTCCTTGTTTTACTATGGTGTCCTCATGCACAATCTAATCACATTTTCAAATTCAAGTCACATAACAAAAGCATTTTATTAACTTAATTCAGTATGGTATCACCAGGGTTGCATCAATACTAAAGCAAAGGTAATTTGGTGTTGAAATGAAATTCACTACGATAAACTACTAGTACAGTATTTTCTTGATTTGCAACCTTATTTCAGTATAAAAGCTCCTTCAATTTTAGATATTACTCCTTAAGCCTCTTTTGCAGTATTTTTATTCAAATATTACTCCACTCACATTTATTGCCTAGATTTTACTTTACCCTAATCATTTGGTTGCAGAGGTACTGCTGAACACCTACAACTTCCAAGGAAGAAGTTTAGCAATCCTTTCTTAAGACTTGATTGGTACTTCCTTGTATTTTGCCTTGATCTTTTATTTCCCTTTTCTCTTTGGCTCACATTTTATTTTTCCTCTTTCTCCCTCTGTATTCACTTTTCTTCATTTTGCAACATAATGTACTTTCTATCATATCTGTTCAGACAAGAACTTTGAATAGACTGCCTGGTCTGGATTTAGTCACTCTCCTCTGTTTTCAACAGTTTGATAGCACAATAACTGCACACTGTAGGTCAATTAACTCACTGTTTCCCTACCTGGTCCTTTTCAAATCTGCAGTATAATGATTCCCTACACGAAGTATGACCTACTCTGCTTTCAGTTATTCAATCAAATTTTATCTACATTATTCAATTTTCCAGAGACAAAAACCTTCAGAAATAAAGTCGAACAGAAGCAGTTACCTATCTCTTAATTAGTGAAATGATCCTTTTCACACGGTCAGATGTGCTTCTATCTGCACACTGCCATTTGGCAGAACCTGTGCTACATAAACATGCAGCTCCATTACTGGATTTGATCATGATACAAACTGAATGGAGTCATTAGCCAAAATATTATCCATGATTTCATGTTTCCAAATATTTTTAAGTTGCCGAATATAGCAAATATTGTTCTAGCTGCATTGATTTTAAGCTTAGTGGATCATAACTGTACTCCCTGAGCATGTTTCAGGAAACCATGTAGTAGAATCAACTTCCTCTCTTAACGGTTGTCTAAATTCAGGTCAGATAGCCAGTGACCTCGCCTGAAATTCTGAAATCTCCATAACATACACACATCATGTATACACAGCAACAACACTGCTACTTTATGCTGATTTCTCTAATGTACATAAATTAAAACCACCCAGTTTTTCATAGAAATGATTGTATTAGCTAAGCACAACAGCATCTACGTTTTTACATTTTTATCCAGTTGGCCCTCTAGTAGAATATTACAATAGAGAATATACAAAACATAGCAGATATAGGTATATTTATGTTTACCTATTGCCTCTTTGTAAAACTTCTGTGTGTATAAACTTTTTTTCAGTATCTATTATAAAAATTAAAAATGTTTATCAGTGTTCAAAAATTCCTGGGAGTCTTGCAAAAAACTGCTGTACGTAAGGACATGTAGAAAAGAGAGTACCATTAGACATTACATAGTATACATTAAATACCTGAGAATTTTCTGTGATTTACAAGTATGAGATTATCCAAGTCACTGTGATATGTATCAATTTAAGTCAGACATACATTGCACTATTCGACTTCATGATTAAACATGAAGGGTACAGTATGCTTACCAGAACTGTGCTGAGTAAAGTCTTCCATTTAGCTAGCAGCTTCTCTGATAACATCCAAGACAGCAACTCATGTTACCAAAATTACTTCCATCTAGAATTCAGTCACTCATTTTAGGATTAATTCTTCAGGCTAGGAAGAAAAACCACAATCCTGATCCAGTGCCAAAATGGGACTACAAAGTAATAGAAGCAAAAGCAAGCTTGATTTCCCACACACCTCTGCATAAATCCACTCCTCTCTCCTCACACTCCTTTACATTTATGTCCTCTTTTACCAGAGAGGCAAACAATCTCAATTGATGTATCTCATCATCTCTGGAAAACATTAATGTTGATATAGTAAAAACATGTAATGTAGGTTCCTTTTCACACAAGCTATTCTCTCCTAAATTATGGAAATGTAGAACAGGAGAAGAAGGAAGCTGGTTTTTTCAGTGTTTATTTGCATGCTCTTTAGGAAGGGAGGACCATATTTTTCTGTCAATTGCATTAGAGAAAGCCCGTTAGGTTGGATTCTGGCATGCAAGTATTAATGACAGCAATGTTTTTGTCCTTAGCGATTAATTAAATCTAGGGAATATTAGATTGCCACGCACTTGCATATTCTGGAGTAACCTGTGAGCATAGCTCTAAGAGGCAGCCCAGGGAGAACAATCTCACTGAGCGCTTTGCTTGGTCTGCAGCTGTATGCAAACCAAATGGCTACTGATAGCCAAGAGTGTGTTGCTGAACAAAAATGTATAATAATGAACTTCTACGTATCTTTTAATTTAGACACTAATTAAGATATCTTTTTACTACCTAACTGTTTTTTATTCACAAAATGTGTACGCCTTATATTTGAGTTTTTTAAAAGCAGTTTCCAGGTAGAAACAGATGGAAAGCCTGACTGCTTTACTCTAAACATAGGGAGTACTCTCCTTTAGCCTCATCTATTTCAACATTAAATATTTACAAATAATACCTATACTAGATTAATAAAGGTTGAACCTATACAGTGTAGTTTAATATAGTGTTAGTATCAGTCAAAATGTCCAACAGTAGGTGGCACACACATTATGCGCAGTATGAGTATTTCACCATCTTTCTTCCTGATTTAATTCCATAGTAATTTTAAAAGCATTTACAGTACAATTGTTGAAAAGCAAGTATCTTGACATAATTTAAAGGGATAATTATTCTTAATTCTTAATTGCTACATTAAAAAAAGAGAAGAAACAGCAAGCTAGCTTTTCAGGAAATATTAGGCTATAGGAAATTAACTGACAAAACATGGTGACAGCAGATAAAATTAACAGAAACTTACACGTTCTGATTCTTTTTAGCCTTGTTTTTTTGTTAGATTGGCTATTTCAAATAGGTATCTGTGCTAGGCTGATTTTTATCTCAGCCTCCACAATTTCAAGTGGAATAGAATTATCATAAGGGAACAAAAACGTGGCCAGAAATAAAAGCTAATAAAACCACATCCTTATGAAGGCTACCATAGAAGAAAAATAGACTTCCCCTATTTCTTTTAAGATATGCTTGTTTTGGGATGTTGAGGACTCAGGATAGATATTCAAATATCTTTTGATATTTGGAAGTCTCAGACCTGGTTCACCAAAAAAGAGCTCACATTTATTTACTGCATATTCATTATTCAGCCTGTTGTATCGAGTGCTTTGTTTAGATTTGCCTGTGACATCTAGTCTGTTCCATGAAAAATAAATGGGTTTAGACATGCTAGATTTTTAGGTTTCAGGTATGCTTTATCACTTTAAACTTGGAAGAAAAAGATAAAAGGCAGAATTTTGTGTCAGACACAACGCTTTTAATGCTTCCAAGAACTATGGGAGTTCTTTTCTTATGAATGCTGTTTTAGTGAAAATAATCTAAGGCAGGTTTCAAATTGGTTAAGTATGTGAAAATTGTAAACAGTTCAAACAAAATTACACAGCATAAACAGAGGAAAAAGTAAACAGTATAGGTTTTCCATACTTTCCATGACCTTTTCCATGCTATCATCATTTTCATCATCCACTTGTTCTAGTAAAACAGTGTCAGTTTTGCACTAAAAATACCAACTCCTGTGACATGCGTGGTATGAAACATATAATCACAGAATAGTTGAGGTTGGAAGGGATCCCCGGAGACCACCTAGTCCAAACCTCCAGCTCAAAGCAGGGTAAGCTAGAGGAGGTTGCAATGTCCACTTCGGTTTTGAATACCTCGAAGGATGGAGACTCTGCAACCTCTCTATGCAACCTGTTCCAGTGTTTGGTCAACCTCACAGTACTTTTTCTTTTTTTTTTTTTAATTCCTTATGCTTAAGCAGAATCTCTGTTATTCCAGTTGCGCCCACTGTCTCTCCTCCTTTAATATGATACCACCATGAAGAGTCTGGCTCCATCTTTCTATCCTCCCATGAAGTATTTATACATATTGATAACATTTCCCCCAAGCTTTCTCTTCTTCAGGCTGAACAATGTCAGCATCTCTCCTCACATATCAGATGATCCAAAACCTTAATAACCTTTGTGTTCTTTTGCTAGACTCAATCCAGTATGTCCCTGTATATCTTGTATTGGTGAGCCCAGAACTAGGATACAGAACTGCAGACGTGTTCTCACCAGTGCTGAGAAGAGGGGAAGAATCACCTCCCTTGATCTGATAGCAACTCTCTTTCTATTGGAGCCCAGGCTTCCTAATGCAACCTTACTGCAGGAGGAAATCAAGGTGAGGATCATTACAATCTGAAGTATTGAATGCTCTCCCTTCTCCCAATTAGCAGCTATGTTTTCTTACTGAAATGATGAACAAGAGATCCCCACATTAAAAACAGATTGACAGTTATGACAAGGTGGGATGCTGGAACTTGGAAACAGCTTGGCAACATGAACTACTTCTGCCCCAGTTGGTTTACAGCTCAAATACCCCCAGTAACTAAACTTTTGCAGAAAAGCTGCAGAACATACTGTACAGAACACATGCAGCAAATGCAAAGAACCTAGCTGTAGCATATCACCTTAATATACACTACAAGGTTACCTTTAATGATGAGTTAGTAAGATAACAGAATTGTCAAGATGTTGGCAGCTTAACTGAGCATACAAGACCAGGTAACACACTTTCAGGAATTTTTCAGTAGAAAACAAAGATCACTAGTCCTTTTCACAACACCAAATCATCATGGCTTGGCTTCGCAGACGAAGATTTGGGAAGGGCTTTAAACGTGAGTACACCCTTCAAGCCTGCGCAGTGGATTTTTTTTTTAGGTGAGGCGCAGCGTGCGCGAGACTGGCCCCACCCTTTACACCTGAGGTTCATCTGCCAGGGCCTAGCGAGCTTGGACAGTGACAGCGAAGTCCTCAGGTCGTAGGTTTGGTTAGAGTATCCTTCTCTTAGATGGATGGCCTTACAGGGCTAAACGAGCTCCATCTGCCTGCGTTTGGAGTTAGAGTTGTCCTTCTCCTAGGATGGTTGCCTGAAGGCTAGTGAGCCCATCCTGCCCGTGGACACACTTGGTCTGACCCTTCAGTTGAGACCTGTCTGGCTTGGGAGACCCTACCGGAGGCATATGCCACCACCAGCATAGCTCTCAACTTCACAAGGGCACGCAAGCTCTTTCCCCACGGCAAGGGGGTGCCCGTGAAAGAGACACCAAATATAGGTTAAGAGTTGTAAGCTCAGATATGCTAAAAACATAATATCCACTAGTCAAAAATGACAAATGTCCAGAACAAATTGGCTTTTCCATTGTGAGAATTCCAAGAGTAGAAAGCATAAGGAAAAAGTCTACAGACCTAATAATTTTTTTTCCTCCCAGTGATGATTAGGTTTCAAGTATAGCATTGCTTCACTATGTTCTAAACTATTCAGACCAAGTTACAAGGCTGGCAGCCTTTGAATTGGGGAGCAAGTGTCAACTTTGATCAGCATACTTCTTAGGTCTTGTACTATAATCATTGTCCCCAAATTGGAAATTTACTGCTAAAATTCTATCAGTGGTTTCAATGTAGCCCAACAAATCTAATTTAAGGTGAAAGAATGATGTGACTTGAACATGAACATAGCAGTCTGAAATACATAATTGGCTGCTGGACCATTATCATAACAATTATAAATGGCACAACATTAACTAGGAGATAATTTCTGGATATCTGCTCTCAGAGTCACCAACACTAGATCTCTTTCAATAAATAATTAATAGTTTAATTTTAATGATGATTTACTATTGAGTTAATATTTAATTAACATAATTAATATTTATGACGATTGAAAAGAGCTGTATTGCGCCTTGATCAAATATGCAGGTGATCTAAAACTGTACAGGAGAAAGATATGGCACTTGATATAACAGAATTATAGGGACAGAGAGACACTAGGAAGTGTTTGTGAATATGTGTGTGTACATGTACATATGTATTATAAAAATGACATATTTGTGTACATATATCTACACATATGTACACATCTATATGCATACACACTTTAGCTGTAAAAATAAAACTTCAGCATAAGCTGACTAGTTACAGTTTGAAGACTCAAGCAGAAAAATCACATTAAGAAGTCTGCATAAATAAATGAGATAATGTAATGCAAAAAATTTGAGAACTTCATTCTGAAACACTATTCTAAAACCGATTTCAATGAAAGTCTACATGATCCAGACACCGAGGTGATGTTTTGGGGCATGATGTGGGTGTAGCAACACAAAGAATGACAACAGAGATGAGAAATAAGAACATTCTAAGCGATCAGTAAGATGAAAAAAGGGGGTAGCATTTTTTATGTCTACTAAATAGCAAATAACAAAGTATAAAGATTAACAAAACACAGACGAAACAAAAGGCAGACTTTCCAAAAGTTTTCTTCAGTTTTATCAGACCAATGAGACATTGGACTCTTTCATGGGCACCCCCTTGCCGTGGGGAAAGAGCTTGCGTGCCCTTGTGAAGTTGAGAGCTATGCTGGTGGTGGCATATGCCTCCGGTAGGGTCTCCCAAGCCAGACAGGTCTCAACTGAAGGGTCAGACAAAGTGTGTCCACGGGCAGGATGGGCTCACTAGCCTTCAGGCAACCATCCTAGAAGGACAACTCTAACTCCAAACGCGGGCAGATGGAGCTCGTTTAGCCCTGTAAGGCCATCCATCTAAGAGAAGGATACTCTAACCAAACCTACGACTTGAGGACTTCGCTGTCACCGTCCAAGCTCGCTACGCCCTGGCAGATGAACCTCAGGTGTAAAGGGTGGGGCCAGCCTCGCGCACGCTGCGCCTCACCTAAAAAAAAAATCCACTGCGCAGGCTTGAAGGGTGTACTCACGTTTAAAGCCCTTCCCAAATCTTCGTCTGCGAAGCCAAGCCATGATGAGACATTGGACTAAAGCCAGCAGCATCACTGGAAATGTTAACCACACAAACAGACTAAACTATCTCAGATTTAAGGTTCTTAAATTTTAGCTCCTCTATCCTCAGTTGGACACCATAAGTGGCAAATTTTAAAGAAAAACTGTGATGGTAATGAGAAGTATATTATAGCTCAGTTAAAGTAATTATACTGAAGATCAAAATGCAAAGGGAAAGTACACTCTTTATACTCTTCTACATGTTTTTCTAATTTTTATCTCTGTGATACTGTCATAATAGCATATTTTAAGTGGGAAGAAAACAAAAGTGATGATAGAGAGACTTCTGTAGCCAAGGCATCTCTAGATGACATGCCTGATGCATCCCTAGAGCAGAAGCAGACTAAGATACAATTAATATTTGCATCTTAAACCTAGACCTAAGAATACTAAAACAGCCTAACCACTGAGAGTACATAAGGATTTTGTAACATTTTAACAATAATAACAAAACCAAGCAAAAAGCATATTTGTAACATAGCTAATAATATGTATATTTGTATGTATGTATATACATACTGCAAAGGGGCATACAGAGATTTGTGGTACAGCTACACAAACAGGGTAGAGAAAAACATCTGCAAGCAGTAAAATCATGTAGAGCAAACAGGAAAAGTATCCAAGGAAACCAAAACTATCCTGCAGAAAGTGTCTTATAAAACCAGAGTAAACCTGCAGAATAAACAAGAAACATGCCTGGCAAAAGCTAGAATTCCAGGAGGCCAAAATAAAAAGAACTAAGACAGGATGGTGCAAGAAGCATAAAATGCTAAGGACAGAGGAAAGACTTCAGTGGCAGGAAAAAAAATAAAGCTTCCTTCAGTTCCAGTTTTCCTTGTTGAAGAGGTCTCAACTCTATCACCCCGATTTCTGCAACTAAGACCATCAAAGACTACAGCCATCAGTGCTAACCATACAGTGTCAGGTCCATGTTTTGTGTTTTTTTTGTTTCTGGTTTGGTTTTTGGTTTTTGTTTTGTTTTGTTTTGCACTCTACTAGTTTACAAGATTGTTAAGGAGTAATACTTTGAACATATGTTGATAATGTAATTGATAACAGTAATTAAGAACTAAGTATTGGTAATGTATATTGTTACTGAGTATTAATCTAATAAAATGTTGCTTTGAAACTGGCCTTATTTACTGGCCCTCTAAAAGTGTTCCCATCACTGTGATTTCTAATTCTCCAATGCACACAAAGATACACAAATGTTACATATATACGTACACATGCATATATTCAGTTGGAACACTTTCCATGTTTATCTCCAATGATAACATTCTGTCATGACTGGAAAAATCCCAGAGAGTTTGCTACCAGGTTGAAATAGTTTCTTAAAATTGCATAAAGCTAATTATAAACTTTTCAAATTTTTGCTCCACTGAAAAATCTAAACAGAGATAAGAAACTCTAGAAACGGAATACTGGCATAATTGCTAATTCAGCAGCTCAAGAAGTAGATGGACAAGTAAATAACGTTCTTCAGAAGTATGAATCCAGTTTAAAAACAATGATTACTATCCACAACATAAGTGACACCTTTTTGTAACTGAAAAATGAAATGCAGAAACATACAGGACAGTTGAAATTTCATTATTATGAGATGGTGCCTTACTTCAGATTTTGTAACTGGGTCAGTATGTCGTCAACATGTTTAGCCTCAACCTGAGCTGAGTTAAACTCACAGAATATGACATTTCAGCATTGTTGAAAGGTAACGTGAACATGTGCCTTAATACTCTGTGCATGCCCTAGAGCAGCATGAGGAGGATACTGGCCACATGCAGCAAATACCAGTTTTCTTCAAGGGAGTCTCCTTTGGCTCAGAAACAGAGCAGACGGCATTTACTGGAAAGAAGGGCTTTTTTCTCAGCCTGTGAATGTGACCTCATGCTTCCATAGTAAGTGGTGTATTCAAATTGTCTTTCATGCTCCTAAAAAAATGCATGGTAATCTCTGTCTAAAAGTATTAAAATACGTGCTTCAGAACACATAATTCTCTACAGTTAACAATTGTAAGGTCGGTCCAAAAACCATAAAATGAACTTGGTGAATAGATAATACCTTCTGTTTTCCCTTGGTTTGGCTGTTAATTCAATGGATGATGTTTGCTGTTCTCATCTGCTACATATTCTTGGCTTTCAACCATAATGGTGAAAAGATACAGACACAGCTCTTGGCTGCAAAAAGTTTTGTAAGTTCCTGTTTTTTAACTTAGTACCTGATTCTCAGAAAATAATAAAATAAAAAAGGTGGGAGGATCATAACATATTTAACATATAAAAGAAAAAGACAAGTAGGAGTTGTGTGTAATATACAGAAAAATTGAGAAAAAAACCTAAAAGCAAAAATAAAAAAGGTTTGCTGTGTCCCTCCTTAAATATTATGCAAGAAGATCTAGTCTCTACCCATAAAATGAAAAAGACTGTGAAAAATTATTCTCAAAATTCATCTGTCTGCATGTCTCCCCAGCCAAATTAGCTATGGTCCTAACAAAAAACCAGCAGAAGCTGCAAATGGGTTTTGTGTAAGTTGGATCTGATCCAAATGTCCTGTTCACAATTGGCATGAATACTTGAGAAAACTGTAACATTTATTTATAACCTTAAACTGCCAGGTGGGGTCAGAACTCTTGGAATTTTATAATATCAAGTCCAAAGCTTTGTGAAACAAAATTAGTTTTACATTTGGTATTAACAACCCCACAAAACTTTGGTTTCTAGTGCTAGAAGCTGACATTCATTTCAACTTAACATTAGCACTCTGCAGCTTCACTCCAGGGGTTGAAAAAAACCAATGATTTCATCCTGTTCCCCTGTGGTCTACATTTAGCTCAAAAATTAAGACTGTCTGTCCTCATGAAACAAATTATCAATTAATGCTTCATTACAACAATTTCCTAGAGGAGTCATTTTGCATAACAACTTTGTTTCATGAGATGTTGCTCTGTGGAAATGTGGTCTGTATGTTACTTCTAAAGATGTTTCCAAATAAACAGATTGACAGTGCAAGAATATTAATTTTATTATTTAAGCTGTTTCCTACATAAGTGCCTTACAAATTTTGGGGATTGGAAAAAATCCATCAAATATTTAATTTTGCAAATTGAGGAAATTTACTTATTTATTTAGATTTCAACACCTTTGGAAAGTACAACTTGCAAGTATTGGGCCTGAAAAAGGCTTCCTTGGGCAAAGTAGTATGGAATTCCAAAGAACAAGACTTTTGTTGGATATCAGAGTGCATTTGTCACTATTTCTCACTTCAATACCTGTAAGTTCTACTTTATTGAACAATTTTACTCATAATCTTATTATACTTTATTACCACATAAATACTTTAAAATATTTTAAACATTTAAAATACAGTCTGTTTTTTAGAAGGTAAACTATATAGTAAAGGAATTAATACAAATATACTATCAATCCTTATTTGTGTGTAGATGAATGTTATCCTCAGCTACAATTCAGAATTTGTTTATGCAATAGCAAGATGAACAACACAGGAGATAAACATATCACACCTGTGATGAATAATCAACAGCACAATGGGGAATGTTGTCCCAACACATGCTCCAGTGTCTGCTAATTTGTTTAATAATTTGCCTTCATTATTCTACAGATGTATTTGCAGAATTGTTATAGGAAAGTGTGAATCTTACATGAAAATTGAGTTAATTTCTGTACCAAAGTTTCTCTTATCCATATACCCATCTCCTCTCACCTGTGAACAGACACCACAATACAGGACTACAGAAGATTGCGTATACACCAATTTCCTCAACTATACGAACACCAAAAATACTTGTGCTCCACAAAGAAACGATGCCTCTCTCAGCCTGTCTGTTTTACACCACATCATACTACCGTAACAAAACAGGCATAAAAATCTCCAATGTATTTAAATTGATACAAAGGCCCTACTGTTCAACCTCTTAAGTCACTTAATCTCAGCATTTCCTAAAGTCTACATTGGATGGTGAAAAGCAGATGCTGAGAGTATCTTTGTCTCTCCATCATCTCTGTTTTGACAATGCTTCTGTAATGGGGAAAAGATGGCAAAGAATAACAGCAGGAGACCTTTTTTCCTCATCTTGCCCTTTCAAAAGCATCATTTCCCATTTGCATCTTATAGTTCGCACGTAGGTTAGTACACAGTTCTGATCTTCAAAAGCAGGGATACGCTGTTCCTGCATTCTCTCTGCCCACAAACAGTTCCATTGGAAGTGCCATGATCAAGAGCAGGTTTTGTGGCTACAATGGAATAATTTCTATATGATGAAAGCAACTATATCTTTTGAATAAAAAAAGAAAATAAAAAACCCAGGTGACTTTTGCTCCATACTCACTGAAGAACTTTTCAAAAATTTAAAAAGGCTTAAAGACTATTCTTCTCACCCTCACTGTATGTAAAGAGAGGAGCTTGGGATTGCCCTGAGCAAAACAAATCTATTTCTCCACATTTTCCATAAAATGGCATCTCATTGTAAATTACAAAAGTCATTTTTTATCTTATGATATGGAAGCCATGAATGAAAGTTGGTATTTTAGCCCAAATGTAAGGAAGATGTCTAACAACACAGACTGAGCTTTTAATAGTCTGTTTGAAGATCAATGAGACCTTCACTCATTCATGTATTCTATGTGTAACCAAACAGTGGGAATTAAAAGTAATTTTTATTATTAAAACACAATGTTAAAGTCTTCCAAAGACTTTAGCAATACTCTTTCTTTATTCTAAAAAGGGTCTGGTCCTTCTCATATTGCTACAGTATCTCACATCCAGTGCTTCAAAGGCACTCAAGCATTATATGCTATAGAAATCCGTAGCAGTAGGCTACCCTAAAGTACATTTAACTTCTTTGATGAGTGAATACTGATTTGAGAAGTGCTCAAGTTCAAGGATATATAGCTCAAAGAAGCTAGAAAATAAAAGATTACTAAAACATTCTACTAAATATAACTTCTAAAATGTTTTTTCTGAAATTACTTAAAATTTATTTAATATTTATTGTACTTATATAAGCTTTCATGTGATTCTTTTATAAAAGGCATTTAGCGTTTTTATTTGAGTTACTCTCAAACACTCTGAATGCACAGTAGTAATAATAATTAAATTGGGATACCTTATTCAACTATTTGCTTATGGTGCCACAGGAACCCTTCTCTCAACTTTACTCCAGTATTTTTACTTGAAAATTAATGCTTTTGTCTACATCTATTTCACCAAGAAAGAATAGCAAATTTGCTCCTAACGACAGGTGTTAGAAGAATAATTGTGCTTAGCACCAACTTACAACCACGTAAAAACGCCATGCAAGAATATACATTGTTCATAGAGCTAACTGCTTGGTGTTGCCTTGGAAAGAGAATGCGTACATCAAGCATGATTTAGTTGCTTGATACCATCAACCAGTGTAACTGATTAATGAGCAAGAGGTGGCAAAGCCATGGCATGCCAACTCTGCCAAGAACAACATTTCAATACTTGCATTTTCCAGAGTTCAGTGATTGCTCTCTCCTCGTCCTCTCATGGATATATTCCTCCCTACAACACCTTAAAGATTCTAAATAAAAATGGCTTTCCAAAAAATAAATGGTCTTTTCATACTAAGGTGAACAATGTTTAATACTCTGCTACTGCAACTAGGGACAATTCTGTAAGGAGTAAACCAAGAGACTTCTACTTACACTCACTTCTTTGCATCCACTTTGGAGTGGATAATTTGAAGAAGAGGTGCTGGCAAGATCTTGAGTACAATGATCAGAAAAAAATAATTCTTCAAGCTTTGCATCACTTCAAAAGTTTTGTGTAGGAGTAAAAAAAAATTAAGAAATTAAGCTATACTCCAATGCTTACGTTTTTTCATTTAAAGAACTTTAATTAATAGTTTATAATGATTCTTGCAGTAGAATGGAACTTCTTTGTTATTTAGTATGAACACATCTCCTTTATAGGGGGCACTAACATGCTTTTTGTTAATCAAACATTCTTTTGCTCACCTAAGCATCTACATGCATTTTGCAGCATTTCAAAAGCTTCCACTTGATCCACAATGACTGCATCAGCTAAATCAAAGGAATTCTATTCCATGAATGGAACTTTGCACAATATCAAAAGACAGGCTGTATCATATAATTTGAATACGATTATTTGCCAGACTATTTATTAAACATCCACATGTCTGTCAGACCGATTAAACCCCATGTCAGCCATTCTTAGGGCAACAAAGATGTCAATGAGGCTCTGAACAACAGTCACCTGGGTCATAAAAGCCATTGTAGCCAGTTACAGCAATTATCTCGACAGTCCCTTCAGTTAAAAATAAGATGTAGGGTAAAATCCTAAGAAATTTCTGGAACATGTAGAAGAACTTCGTATTCGGAAGTTTGACTTTTTCTGTATGTTTGTAAACACAAAAACCAGCAGTTGTATATCTCTAATATATCATATATGTATCTATATATCTAATATATCAGTTAACATGGAATTCTTTCATTAAACAAACTTCTTTTTAAAGCTTTTTTCCCTACGCTCATTTGTCAGCATACATTCTACTTTATAACTCACGTTCAATTATCTCCACTCACATTAATTTTTTGTCAGGTATTTTAATCTTGTGGAAATGCTATAACATTATTTTTGCAGCTTGATTACAGATGAAGATGGCTAAATGCACAACTAATTTCAACAAGTAGCAGTTTCAGTAACCAGTAAGTGTATGCAAATAACAAATAAGAATTTAACATGCATTAAATTGACTATAATGTACTATTAGGATATAGCTTTTGCAACAACCACCTAAGACACAGAAAATTGTGATTTCAAAGTAGCAAACTTAATTATAATTGTGGTTTTCTTTCCAATATCAGCAGTTCACAGAAACTGTATCCATTATTGTAGTTTCCCAATATCAACAGTTCACAGAAACTGTATACATTATTGCAGTTTCTAAAATATTTTATTTAGAAGGACCTTTATACATTCCTATAAGTTTCTTCTAATAAGAGACAAAGACAACAAAATATCAGAAATTATCTTAAGAGGATAGTATTTTTTTTTTGCGCCATCTCAGAGGAGCAAAACTCTGCATCAGTAGGAAAGTATCTCCTAGCATGTGAAATACCAATAGTACACAGATCAAGAGATTCATGCAGTACAGATTTCTCTTCACCGTTCCATTTGTCTGCATTTAGTTTTCTAAATCACTGGGGGCTTTTTACAACGTTATTCCTAGAGTGAAAAAAAAAAAAAAAAAAATCAAACCCAAAAAACCCAATCCCCACACACCAAACTCATTTATGCTAATGCTTTCCCAACACATGCTTTTTCCTAACATATGTTATCTAGTACTTGATTCACATCCAATTCAAGTGTTCCAAGCACTTAAACTGATTATACTCATAATTCCATCCATTTGAAAATCAAAACTGTCTTAAAATCAATATAGATAATTAAATGTGGTAAGTCTCAAACTGCCATGATTCTTCTGAGACTTACTTTCATCTCGTGACCCTTATTGCAGAGCATATTAAAGGTTATATGTGCTAGACCAAAGATTTAATTTTTATATCATTAAATTTCCTGATTTTCAGATGACATTTGAAAAAAACACTATTTCCTTCTTCTAGTCAGATGATTGACAGTCTCTTAATAATTCCACTCACACTCTCCTTGTTTATATCTGTAGACCTTTATGAACAACATAGGTGTTTCTTTAACTAAGGTATGCATATTTAACTCAATCTGTTCTCATAATTTATTCCCTTACTCTCCAAATACGTTTTTCATGCAGTTTTCTAAACGCACTCCAATTCACGTAATAAGCATGAATCTTGAAATGTTGATAGGCAAAGAGCAACTCAATCTTGTCAGAATTGACTTCCTGTAAATTATAGGAAGATAGCAAGTGCTGAATGTATGGTTCTTAAGGAGTAAATACAATGCCTCAAAATTTTGGTCACAAGATCACAAGTGAATACAAATTAATACAGAGTGAATGTGAACACCTACATTGAAATGGGATGTAGAGCCAAATACTCAGTGGAATGATAAAGATCAATATGTTATGGGGAATATGCAGGAAGGATGGTATTAACACTTCTCTTATTTTTAAATTATACATTCATAAAGCAGAACTAAGTATATACTCAGAAATGAATATTCACAGAATCACCTGGTTGGAAGAGACCTTTAAGATTAAGACAGTATGATTTGGGTCAAAATGCAGTTTTTAGATGGCAAAACTAAACACAGTAAAAATTTATAGACAATACTTAACTAATACATCAGTAAAATTATTACAAATATTTTATAACTCAATATAATAACAACGTGGCATCTGTGTGATATGAGAGCCTTGTATAAAGCCTATAAAGGCCTTTTCTACATGAAGTAGAAGAAGGATTTACTATGCAGGAGAGGTCCTAAAACGCTTTATACAACATCAGTCTTCCTAGACTCATTTTCTAATTTAAAACGAAAAAAGAAAAGATAAAGCATTGTAGAAGAGGTGCTTTCTATTTCAGCTGCCCTGTCTTTGTTGACTCCTATCATTGTATCAGTGAAGATTTAGATTGTGGTTCTGTTTCTGTATTTTTTAAAGGAAAAATAAAACATTTTGGATAACAAAACAAAATCTGTTGTGCTCTGAAGTATCTCAGACTACTCCAGAACATGCTTTTATCTATTAGTCTATGGAATCAGCATGGTGACCATGATCGTATTAAGCAACATTAAAGGGTGTCTTTTTTACAAAGGCAACATTAAGGCTCTTTCTACGGTACCTGGTAATTTATTTTCTAAGGTAAAGCAACCACCTAGTTCTTTACAGTTATTAGAGAATACTTATTTAATATTTATCTATAGTTCCTTAACAATTGTAGGAGAAAACCAGCAAGTGAGATAAATTCCATCCTGAGATAAAATGCCTGAAACATGCCAGATGAGCAGTCCTCTAGAAGCACATAATTATTTCCACTGATTGTAAAGAAAGCTTAGATAACAGGTTTGGATGCAGACACCTACATTATAGGTACCTGAAGCAGATTATATGAATCTCAATCTTTTGCACCAGGTTTTCTATTATAGTACAAAAAGTACTACCTATAAAAACCTCTTAATCTGTTAATTTTCGTAAGATATCTAAAACCCCCTGACAAGGTCTCTTAGCAAAAACTATCATTCTGTGTTACCTGACAGTAATAGCACCTCTAATCTGCTTTAGGTTAAGTTGGCGTTATTTGTGTACGAGTCACAGAACTGAGTAGAGGTAGGAGGTTTTGCTATGGAATCATCAAATCCTTGATACCCTGACTCTCATGCATTTATGTTGTTTTTTACTTTATTTATGAAAACAACAGAAAGACTTAAAGAAATTTATTTTACTTTCAGAAGCATTACTTTCAAAAGCTGCTTTATAAATGCTGATGTTTTAAAAGCTGTAATGAAATTGTTTGCTACACGCATAATTTTATTCTTAGCCAAGGTTAAAGCTATTGCATGCATTACTACATACACTCAAACTACAGTAAAGACGAAGACTACCATCTGGTTCTTCTCTTTCCCTTTATTCACAGATCTTACAGAGTCCAATGAGTTTCTTTGATAAAACTCCCACTGGCACACTAATGAACCTTTTTTTTTCCTATATATGCGTGAATCAGATGTAAGCCTTCCATTTCATGCTGCAAATTTTTGCAGCAGTTTCAATTCTTCTTTATTCTAGTCAAAATAGCTTGTTTTAACTTTTCTGGTAATTGCAGTTGCCATCACAGTTGCTCTTTTTGGCTTTTTCTTTTTAAGTTGATGTACTATTCCTTCAAGATATTTTAAGTGATTTGAATTAACCTTTTTGTTTTAGCTACATAAATTTACAGGGTATGCTTTTGTATTTCATTCTTAAACTGTAACTCTGCAGATTCTTTTGTAAAGACTTATCAGAAGTTAAGAACTGTAGAACCAGGTATCTTAAATAGCAAGCACACCCAGCATGGCAAACTGTCAATTATTCTCTGCTTTTCGTATAAGGGGCTGCATTCAGGCTTTGGTTAAACCATTTTTTTCCAAATGTAGACAAGTCACTTCATCTGCACAGAGTAAAGATGCAGAGTTCAGAGCTAGCAACAAAGATCCAGAAACAGGCCAGGTTAGCAGAAATGGCAAATTGAAGTGGCTGGAAATTCACTGCTGTAGCACATGATAGAGAGCATCCAGCCATGCAAGAATTTTGAAAATTTAAAGATACTTTCTCACATTCAACAATCATTCCAGAGAACTCAGTATTTTTTTGAAGGGCGTATGCTTGATTACATGTGTTGTTATTCTTCAATCTTCTTCCCCCTTCTGACAATATCAATTAAAGAATTTTCATTGTTTTTCTTGTATGTTTTGTCATACTTCAATATTCATAATACATCACTAATGAAAGGACATAATGTAAGAGAAATTTTGCAAGGCAGAGGATCTTGCATTATTTTGTTACTAATGCATTATGAGTACTGAAACATGACAGGAGTTTCTGAACACGAAAAACATGAGCAACATTTTTCTATGCTAAAACCTTCAGGGATGATCTGAGGATAAAGTAGGTACAGAAATAGCAAGTGTGGCCAGAGTTTTCAACTGATTAGTGACGTGAGATAACCCGAAGAGATCCAATTCAAATACCAGTAGCTACTCCCTCAAACAGGCTTTTAAAGGTGTCCTAAGCTAGACTCCTAAACTAAGTATTTGTTGAAATTGCAAGCCAGAAGGCTGCTAAATTTCTACTGCTAAACCAAACCTAGATAAAATTGCTGTCACCCTGCTCAGGAAATTTAGGAACTATTTTCTTGTACATTTCTGAGGATGCGAAATATTTTAAAAGTAAGAGATAAAGGCCATAGTCTGAATTTTCTCTAAGTTGAAAGCAGAACTCGGCTGATAAGAAAAAACAAAGCAAAGACTGGAAGAATATATAGAGTTCTGCATTCTTGGAACTTTCAGGCAAAATTATACAGCGTACATCATCTGATAGCTGTCACTGGATACACATTGCAAAGTTTCAGTTCAAATCACTTGTATGAAGCAGTATCATTAACAAATTAGCAGCTGTGGTTTACACCCAGGAGTTTTACCGGCACATAGAATTAATACATTGTATTTCCATTGTGTTGCAGAGTTTGAGACCTATCCAAGAACTAAAAAGAATGAAAATCAGCAGATCACCACTGCTGGCTGATACAGCCTCCTCTGCACAAGGTCTCAGTGTAATTCACGCTTATGACAGAAAAGGCTATCAACCAGTAAGACAAATACAATTGAACATTCTTTATTTCATGTTGGGTCTAATTTAGATAGGTAACACTGACTTTAAATTCAGCTGACTGTGGCTGATATCCCCACTGACTTTGATGAAACCTTTTGTCAGGGTGATAAAAGAATGTTTCCATCAAAGTTACCATGCTATGCAAGCAGCAAAGAACCCAGGGCTTTTTATATTTAGAAAACGAGCAGCCACAGGAATGCTACTGGTTTCCACTACAGACCCTCAAAAGAATTTAAAAAACACCATTAAACCCAGTCTCACTGTGCACACTCTTAACCTCTGTGGCTCAAACAATCTCTAAAACCCTTCTAAAGATATAAGGATCAATGACTGATTAGTGGGTTCTTAAAGCAACAGACAATGCTACATGTATCCTTAGGGAAGCTGTCTCAAAGTAAGGTTTGTTCAGAACCCAGCATATAAGGCAGTAGAGAATGCATTGCATGGCATTTGTTTAAACTGGTAACTGGTGATCCATTGGGCTAATTAAAACATACTGATCTAACAGAATTCTAAACAATGAGATATCAATATAGTCGAGGCATGCTGTGCAGACCAGAGGCACCTCTCATTGTCTCACAGAAATGTTAAATAGGATAGTTCACATCCACGCAGAGGTTTTATTCTCCGGAACAAAGAAAGGGATAAACTGCATGATTACATGTAGTTGATGCTTGTAAAATCTCAAATTTGTACATACTTTGCCCCTTTGAGGACTGTGGATCCTATCCAAGTAAAGATATCACGTGCACTTTTGTCAATATATCTGAAATTTATAGACGTCTATCACAATTTCAGCAAGACAGGATAATTCTCCTCAAATATCTCCAGAGTTCCTTGGCTAACCTCTTGTCTAAGCTGTATACAGACAAAGAAATAAGTTACATAATTCTCTTTTGTACACTTGAACAGAGTTCAGCTTCAATTTCCATGTTTGCATAGAATTGAATATATTTCAATGTCTATACTGAAGTAAAGTTTACCCACCAATCTGCCAATCTTAGTAAATAATGGGTTTATTACCATATTAAATATTAGTCCTATCACATGTGCATTTACATTCAGTAAAGAGAGAAAAGATCAAGTATGTCCAAGAAGAATGCTTCTCAAACTAATAGGGTTTAGCTGGGAGCACAGAGCATCTTTTAGAAAATACATTCCCCAAGCAGCACATACCAAAGTATCTTGATCAACCTACCTGCCAGATTCTCTTCAGAACTTAGTACTTCCCTTAAAAATGTGGCAATCTGAACTGATTCTTCCTAAGTTCATAATCAACATGCCTGCTTCAGTAAATGGTGCTTGCACACTATTTTGAGTGAAAACATTCATCAAGCTTATGCTTAAAAATCAGCACTTCAACATTTGACATGAAACTTTTGTTTATATTCAAAACTTTAATATAAAACTGCACATTCATTTTTGTTTTCATTTCAGGTTTAAAAAGTTAACTAAAGAAAAGGCCAAACATAAGCTGTTATTTAACTGTGCATTATTCTGGTTTGCCATTGGAACAGATATCCTAGTGAGCTTTGTGACTTGGATTGTGACGTTATTTGTTATTTTGAACTCTCCTTCGGTAAGTGCTGCATCAAAATATTTGACATTACCTTACATTATCCAGGTAAAAGAAATTACTCACATGTTAGCCTTGTTGTTAATATACGTTGTTTCATGTAATTTTCTTATTCCAGCCACTGTTTATATCACACAGTTCAAGACTGAAATTCTCTCGGGCTACATTCTATCCTACTTATATTCAAGACAGCATTTTGCAGGCATGCCAAGGTACAGCAACAAAAAGGAGAGAGGTAGAAGTACGTACTTTGTAAGGAGCTCTTGTACAACTCTAAGTTATAAATGTAGCTAATCTATATACCACTGTTACTGAACATGTAATTTTTTTCAAATTAACGTCCTTCTATAGCTTGTTAAACTCACTTGTAATATCTTCTTGAAACGAGATTTTAAGTATTTCACTAAGGAGAAAGCAGATATTTTCTTTTCGTATCTGTGTCACATTCAGTACAATATGCTAAACAATCTGATTACTTTCTTTTTAATAGCCACAAAAAAAGTAACTCTTCTAAACATGGGTGTTTAGAGTATGTAAACATAACTCATTTTCTTCAGAATGCAGAAGGAAAAATGAATCTCAGTTTGCACAAAAGGAATTGGAATTGCTTCCATAATAAATAGAAGTGTGTTATTTTTGTCTTAATCATTATCAACATACAATTTCAGGTTAGTGCTTCAGCTGAGGTATTTTCAGGTTAGTGCTTCAGCTGAGTTGAGTTGAGGTTTTTGGGTGTTTGTTCAGTTTGTTTTAAATGATTCTTCAGTCTGCAAATATTTCAAATCATAATAAAAACCTGATATACAATAAGCATTTTTTTCATCTTAGCCTCTTTTCGTCTCAGTCTTACTTCTATTTGTTTAAAATTCTAATATCTACTAAAAATTAGCATAGAGAAATTAACACATTATAGTAGCATTATTCCTTGATTGTTGGTGTTGTTACTATATACGTTTAGTTAAAATTTCACACTATAGATATTGTTTATTGCTTTTGACTAACTACGCAGTATCTCTTTAAAGTAAGAAGAGAGGCCAGAAAAACACAGGACTTCATACTGTGAAAGATATTTTTCTAACTATTGTAGCTTGACAGTCTCCACAGGCAGCTCTAATAGCTTGGAAATTGCCTCAGGTTCTATCACTGAATTCTGTTGTTGATGAGCTATTATATTGCTTCATTCTTAAGCAGCCTTTTACTTGGATTAGTCACTTTTCTGTCCTCAACATAACTATTAGAGATAAAAATGAACAAAAGGTGATTTTCTAATAATTATAGCAGATTTTTTTTTTCTGGTTAAATTAAAGCTGAGTGGACTTCTCTGGATGTGTGAGAGAACAGGAACTGAAACAGCGTCAAAATTTACTTCAGTTGAAAAGATAATGGAATACGCCTTAGTAAGATCTACCTGTAAATGTGGCAGCAAGGCTACAGTTTATACAGGTATTTTAGATTCTACTAAAAAATACAGTATTCTTAAAGACACTGTATATGCCTTAAATAATACTCTTCCCCCTGATTTCCAAGATGTATTCCTGAGACCCCAAAATACTGAGTCACTGAAATCTCCCAAAGGCTGGCCAAGTCAAGGAGAAATTCTATTTAAAGATTATCAATTGAAATACAAAGAAAACCATTCTACGGTTCTCACAGGCCTAAATATTACATTTATTGGTATTGTCAGAAGAACATGTTTCGATAAGATACATACTTCTTTTGTTGAGTATGCTTATGCCATTTAATGGCATATTTCTCTCAGATCTACATTTCTAAGTAGATTAATCTGCAATTTATGATTTTTTTTTTCTCCTATAAAGATCCACACTACATATTGCAGGGCTGTAAAGTACTAAAAAATTAGCTTAAGGGGAAAAAAAAGAAAAAAACAATTCCTTAAATGTAGTATATTCCATATACATTAATAAATGATGCTGAGAAACATCATCAGGGATTGTTAATGTATGTGAAAAACTATGTAAATATGGCAGCATTATTATCTCAGTTCACACAATTAGATCCAACTTTGTTATCAATGTGCAACACCTCAATACACCACGTAAACATAGGCAGAGGGAGGGCAGTCTAGAAGCTTCATCTTTAATTATGCACAAGCCACAAAGAATGTTGCCTATTCAGCAAGTACCGAAAAGACTATCCTAGCACGCTGGAATTTGTTTGCCCATTTACAGTAGAACTAACATCACAGATTAAATCAGATTTTATTATCTTTAGTTAATAAAAGAAGTTGAAAAACTTTTCATGGGCATTTCTAAACTTTTATGAGTTGTGAAATTTTCTAATCCAACAGATTGCTCACACAGTCTGCTGTAGATTAATTTAATCTTGTAAATTGTCCTATCACAGCAGAATTAACTGTAGGCTCTATTTTCACATTGGTCCTTGAATATATTAATGGTTCTTTCTTAAAATTAGAAACCTTCTGAGTAGCTTTCAGCAAAATTTCAAAGAATGACTTTATTTTAAACCATTTTTAATGTTACTGATGCACTTATTAACATGTTCAGAGAGACCAAAAGAAGTAGCATGAACAAATCTCACACACCTTTTTTCTTCTTGTCATGCACACGCCAAATGATGGATGTGTCATAACTATAGGTTGGCAGAGACATAACTGTTAGCACCTTGCAGTTGTGCCAATTATAGTCTACTTTATTTGTAGAAAATAGGGCACAAATATTCAGAAGTCTGCCAGTGTAGACCCCCTCCAACTACAGGCAGTATCCACTAGAAATAACTATTTAAAACATCATAGCCTGTTTTATTTCCTGCAGACAAGTCTTCAGTACACGTAGCACTGCTACAACTAGTAGAATCAACTGCTGGCGCTAGCACTATCCTAATAGTCAAAGTGAACATCTGTACAACTAGACAAAATTCTGTCATTCTTCAAAAACGTTTGTAAGTACAATAAGGTAGGAATACAAAAAATCGTAATACAATATTTTTAGCCTATGCTAAAATTTCCACTGCTATTACAGAAGCTTAAAGCTCAGAGTCAAGTACTGTTTTGTTCCTAATAATAGCTCAGCTAACACTGAGATCCAAACTCCATTACATGGTTCTAAGATGAAGACGGTAACATGGCAAACAATCAAAGCAAATAGAAGGCTGGAGAAGGGAAGTACCAATTCTCATTATAGACTGGAAACAGGAACATATCAAGTGACGTGGTCAGGACAAAACAGGAAACTAACCCCAAATCTCATAATCACTTGCCTAGGCATCCACAATGAATTAAAATTTTGAGAACTATATAAAGCACAAACTGTTTAAAAATATTTGAAATATCCCCCTTTTATAGTAAAATTATTTTTTTAATTACAGATAAGTGAACCATTAAAAAAATTCTCTGTAGAAAATGTGTCACCATGTGCTAAAAAAAAAAAAAAACGGGTTGAATAAATATTATTTCAAACTGAGTTCTTAGATCTTCTTTAGCAGCCTTTTTTGCCATTATGATGGATGCTCACTCTTCTACTGTTCTAGTCCATCCAAAATGTTACTGTAGCACAATCTCTGTATTTTCTTTTCAGTGGCTTCAGGGTGTGCACAACTGTTCTTGAACCTCCCTTCAGAACATTGAGCAATAGCATCTGAACACATAATGAATAACTGATCTCCAGTCCCTTTTTTTTTCCTCCTTAAACTCCACCTACTCTCAGTACCGGCTTCATTTTCACAAGACTATCAGTCTCATCTTTTATCTGTTATGTAGTCTTGGAATACCTTGCTCAATTTGTTGACAAAGTTACCATTATGACCTTTGTAAATCTACCCTCCTAATATGCCATCTTTTTAGGAAAAATAATTAAACAGGAAAGTAAATGCAGCCATTCTTAGAAGTGGGGCAGGGATTAATTATGTAAAGATTACTTACAGGAAGCTAGTATACTTTACAAAAATATAGCTTTTTCTTTGGAATAGTAATGATTCCCAAAGTGTTAATACTTAGACACTGAGAAAACAGGACTTTTTTCCCTCTGTTAGGTTCATTACTTGAGTACAGAAAAGCTTGCAGAAATATTACAAAAAATACTGTATTATGAAAGTTAAAATGCACATTACTTGACCACTCCAACAAATATTTAAAGATAATTGGTAGTAATCTGGTTCTACTATCTTGCATTTTGCCTTTTATAAAGGCTATCTCTCAGCTACAATTTAGATCTTTTCAGAAATGGCACAGATTATCAGATCTGTCAAGCACTTGAAAGAACTTTTATGAAAGACAGTATGTATTTTGGGTTTTCAGTCATTTTATTTTCTGATAAAAGTACTAAAATGAATTATGGCATATAATTATTCATGAAGTCTGTGGCAACAGCATTGAATGAGTACTCACTAGTGTGAGTGTACTGTAACTAAAATGTGCTTTTCTCCTTTCATTTTTATGTGGTACAATTCAGTTAGAGACAACACAACTAACCACAACTAATAAAATCAAACAAGTGCGCAGTGGAGCACAACCAGTATGAAGACTGTAAGAAAAGTCTTGGGTTTTGGTGTGTGTGGTTTGTTGTTTTTTTGGTTTTTTTTTTAAATACATTCTAGCTATTAGAACTGCCATGAAACCTACAAGCAGCTATTGAAAATGTATTTTTCTTAAACTGCATGAATTATGTAGGATCAGAATTATACAGAACAAGTTGCTTAAATACAGAAATTGTTCAATCAAACTGAAATTCACTGCTGATTGCTCCAAATCCACTTAACACTCCCAGATGCCAGTATTTGCCCTGTTTACAGCAGGGATACATGGATTACTAGCCAAGCCCCCCATCAGCTGCACAGACAGCATTAGTGATGCTCTGAGCAGCTAGCCAGAGAGCTCATAGGGGGACCAGGTTTAGGAAAGGCTCTCCAGGGTTTCTCATTTGTTTATAGGATGTGTTCAACCAAACTAACACACACAGATCAGCAAAGCCTCCAACTACATTCCCTTCATGCAGCTGTGTAGCCTGTAAACTCCATGCAAACAGAACCATTATTACACTTCTTTTTCTGACTTGTGCTTATTCTCCCTCAGGGTTACTCAGGCTCTTTATCAAGATTCGAGCCTCAGCAGACATAGCTGGAACAGCCTGCTTTGGATGAGGGAGGCCCCCTCCACAGAAAATATAAGATCTTCTGGCTTTTAGGACTTCAGTCCAAAATGATGCATGGCTTTTCCCTGTGGGGTTGGCTGGCAAACGGCATTCAGTGAAACCATCTCCAGGAAACAGCAAATAACTCATATGTTCGTTAAGGTGGCACCATTTCTAGCCTGGTACAGATACTTTTGAAGCAAATTTCTATTGCTGGATGCTGAGCAGGAAGTGGTGTGCAAGGAATAGAGATTTTAGAATTTTTTAGTTAAGCTACATCCTTTTCTAATTTTGCCTCTGAACTATAATAAGGCTGTGGAGGCAGTAGTTTTAGATGTACAATGTATCTTTTAAATCTCAAAAGCCAGCAGGATTGTTTTAATGCAGTTCTGGTTAACACTGTAGTTTTAATTTTTGTTTTCTACTCATGCTAATAATCTGAATGATACGCTACATGAAATTTAATAATTTACTTCATCAATCCATTAGCAGCTATGGAATAAAAGTCCACCTTCAACAAAATGAACATTCTTCAATTACAAATCAATCCCCCAGAAGGCAAACATGCTAGAAACCTGCTGCAAGTATACAGACTGATATGACCAGACTGCACCCAGATCACATGTAAAAATGTTACTGACAGGATTTACCATTTATAGGTTTGAGTCCCACTCATACAGAGACATGGATTTCTCTACTGATTTATGTAAGAATGATCAGATCAATTCTCTGCATTAGTTTCTGCATGTCTAGAATTTTATAAATAGCACAGAATAGATTTACTTAACTCCAAGCCCAAATATACAGCATATACTGAGCCCTCTGCTTTCCCATGGATGATCATTCTCCACATTCCAGTTGTTCTAAGCAATTCCTCTGGTCAGAGATTCTCAAAAGCTACATTTGAGGCAATGTCTCATGACAAAACACTAAACACAGCCACTCTGAATGTCCAAGCCTCCTCCCACTGTTCCAGCAAGCAGACACTGTTCTTTAGTTTTCCTCTGCTTACCATCAAAATTGACGACATCTATTCCATATTCTCAGGCTTTTACAGAGATCACCAGACCTCTCCTCAGCTAGAACTAAGTAATACAAACTTGGAGAGCCACTAGCCATTAAAAAAACCCTGCTCCTATTGATTTATAAAGTAAGTTTGTTGCCTTACCGCTTTCAATCTTTCAGGTATGTAAATCTTTGCAACTGTTTAGCACCTTCCTATGTTTGTGATCCATATTGGTTTGTTCTACAGGAATGCAAGGAACAGTGTGAAACCTTTTTTTTTAATAAACAAATACCCAATTCCTTTATGAGTTAAATAGTCTTTCATTAGCTAACCTCAGTTGATCAGACTAACTGGCATAAAATTTACACATCTCTATGTTTAGCTTTATTTGAATAAATGTGAACAATGTCAGTGTTAATTAAGTGTAGATCAACAGCTATCCTTCTACTACTCAGGATGTAAATTTCCCCCGAAAAACAATTGTAAATAAGCAGTTATTGCTTTACACTGCACAAAACTGTAACTGGGCAAACCTTCAGACTCAAAGAGCCAATGTCAAAGAGCCTTTAATGAATCATGGTCGAACTGAAAAAGGAAATGAATATGGGCATGTTCACTTTTTCCTTATTAATAGTCAATATAGTAGACCACACTTCAGTAGCAAATTAATTTCAAAAAGGAATCTAATGCAGCCGCAAAAGCCTGTCTTCATTCTAGTTTTTCACATGTGGCCAGATTTTCAAAAACGCTGATATCTATGTTTGTGCATATACAACTGGGATAAATTGAGTCAAAACCCCCTCGGTTCCAACTTTAGCACTTAAATGAAGTTAAACTTTCACAACTAATGCATCAGCTGCCATTGTGACAGTCAATGCCAGGTTTTTAAGAGTTCAGGATACGAGTTTTCTGAATTCTTTTGAAAAAAATTGTGCTGGTTGTGGCTAAGGTAGAGTTAATTTTCTTCACAGTAGCTAGCATGGGGCTTTGTTTTGGGTTTGTGCTGGAAACAGTGGTGATGATTCAGGGATGTTTTAGTTACTGCTGAGCAGTGCTTACACAGTCAAGGCCTCTTCTGCTTCTCAGCCCAGCCCACCAGTGCGTAGGCTAGGGGTGCACAAGAAGCTGGGAGGGGACACAGCTGGGACAGCTGGCCCCAACTGACGAAAGGCATGTTCCAGACCATATGACATCAGGCTCAGCATATAAACTATGGGGAAGGAGGAGGAAGGAGGGGACATTTGGAATCATCACATTGTCTTCCCTGTAACTGTATACACATGATGGAGCTCTGCTTTCCTGGAGATGGCTGAACACCTGCCTCCTCATGGGAAGTAGTGAAGGACTTCCTTGTTTTGCTCTGCTTGTGTGCATGGCTTTTGCTTTACCTGGGAAACCGGCTTTATCTCAACCCACAAGTTTTCTCACTTTTACCCTTCAGATTCTCTCCCCCATCCCACTGGGGAGGAGTGAGCAAGATGCTGTGTGGGCCTTAATTGCCAGCTGGGGCAAAACCACAACAAAAATCTATTCTTAGTCCTTTATCTTGCTAAAGTGCTAGAAGCTTCCAAGATAAAAACAAAACTGAAATGGTCTTGCTTTTTACTCTAGTAAGTTGTTACAGTAAAATCTGCAGGACTCTCTACAACCTCACACAGATAAAAGCTCCATCATATCAGATTAAAGAAACAAATAAAGGAATAGGATACAAATGACATTTTATAACTCTTCCCTCAGTATAACCACCTAAATCATCCCGAGTTTATGAGATACATAGCAACTGCATCGCAGTGCAGAAATGATGTGCAATAGCTTAAAAAATGTTTCTCTAATGTAAACAAACATAATAGCTAAACAGATAAACACCTGGATTTTCATGCCATCTTAACTGAACAAGAGAAGGAAGGTATTCCACAATCAAAGTGACTACTGCTTTCAAACTACACTATAAACATTTAACCGAGCCATAGTAATTGTACAGTCATTGCTATGGAATTATTCCACGTGTGATGAGAAATTCTCTCTCCCCCACTCGCCAAACACCAGGATCCTGCTTTGTTTCCAGAGCTGGGTGTTTTTCAGCCACTAGGTGCTGCTCTCGTTAGAGGAAACAGAACATTCAGAACCACGAAAAAGAAAATGCGATGACCACTACATGACATGAATGTGTAGTTCTAATATTCACTACTACACTATTTCCTTTGTAAAACAGCTTCTTTCAAAACTTTACCCCAGGTTTAGCATAAGATGGTTTCCACTGGTTTCTTTTAGTCTAGGTTGTGACAGATCTTTCAGGAGGTGCTAAAAAAGATGACACGAAACCTGCTGGTGCTCTAACACTTCTTTGTTTGCTGGCATTGCAACAGGTAAAACTATCCTGAAAATTTTTATCTTTACATTGAATCTCCACATTTTAAAGGACTTAACAATTTTACATGCACTGAGTTTTTTAAAGCAAAAATAAATTACCTGATCAACATTTTCAGATATTATATAACTTTTAAAATAAAGTAGTCTAAAGTAGTTTCTTATCTCCTGCCAGTTCAATTTTTATGTAAATTCAACAGAAGCCCTGTAATGTCATTCCAGCTTTTTCATTTCCTCATCACAAAAGCTTCTCTGTTAGCACTCAGCATACATAAAAAGAATCTTTTCCTTGCTTAATCAGAAGCCTTAAGGAATCTACAGAAAAATGACATATTTCATAATTGGCAAAGAGCATAGGTAACGCAACATTTTGTTCTGGGGTAAAACCACCATACACTTAAAGGAGCAGACAAATGTCTCTTGTTGTCTTCCTGAAACGGTCAAACATGAATGAATTCTCTCTTTTGAAGAATAATCTTCACACACTTGACCCACCCAGATTGTACAGTAAAAAGCTAGATAAGTGATTTTTTTTTTCCATATGCAGTTATCAGCATCCATTTCTCAAAAATCAAGCTTCACATTTATCACTGAGAACAAAATTACCTCAAGAAAGTCTTTACCACTCCATAAACAAAAAAATAAGTAGTTTATTAAAGCAAAACACGTAAAGTAAACCTGGGACCCTGTCCTGGAACCAAAATACACTATTTCTGCTTTGTTTATGAACATCGATAATACCATACCTCTGTGTTTCCCTGGGCTTGGGAGACTCCTCCTGTTTATACATAAAACTAAGTTCTACCCTGACAGTTTTAAATAATGGACAATAAATTAAATTTGAAATCCAAATGGGGAGGCATCAGTATATACATATGTATATGTATGTCTCTGTATAGATCCATAAAATAATGCATAGGTAAAAAATTAGCTAGATCATATGTATCAGAATAGTTCATATGTATCAGAATAGTTCATATACCTGATATGTCTAAGTTGTGAATTCAAATTTCAGTCATTCAGAGTAAGTGTTCCTTGGGGCTCAGACTGCATCTTACTATGTATACATCTAGTGCATAGAAAAAACAAAATACACCATAAAATGAGAAAAATTCCTATTAATATTTGGTTAATAGCACTCAATCCAGATCATAATCCAGAATCTTCTCTAGTCTGTGCTAGCTCCTCTAAATCTGCTCTAATTTATATAAAATGGGAGAGCCTAGTTCTTCACTGTGGTGACACAGTATGGCAGGGCTTGGCATCAAAAAGGGAACTGTTCTTGCCCAAATAACTGCAGTCTAAAGCAAACACAGAAAAGGGTAAGAGATGAAAAAAACCAGAGTTTTAATAACTGGCCAAAATCCACCTTGCATATTAGCAACTAAACTCTATTTACCATTATTTCAGTATTTTCTCAGTTGCTCTTGTTCCACCTTGCATTTTCATGGGAGTTAGAATCCAGGTTTTTTTGTATATTATCTAAATATAAACTTATTGTAATATTCTAGGATAACAGAATTGTACATACAGTAACTTCGTCCACTATCACTCAGTCTAAAACTGTATTACAGTTTGTTGGCTCCAGAAAAGCTTGTGCATATCAGCATTTTGGGCTCAGGAGAAGAAAATGTCAGATTGTAACCAGCCAAGCATTAGGAGTAAGTAGAAATTACAGCAACAGGAAGAGTATTAAATGAGGACAGAGTGTAATTCTTTTTGTATGGAAACTGCATTCAGTATCATCCTTGACACTTCATAGAAATAAGAGACCACAGTGGAGAAAAAAAAAAAAATCAAAGGTATTTCATTTAATCACTTGAAGTGCACAGTATCTTCTAAATGGAGATTAACATCTCATTTTATAAAGATGGGCAAACAAATAGTAATACCATGCCTAGGAGTTGTATTCTACCAAAACTGTATGGTTACAGTAACTGTGCATCTATATGGTAAGCTGTAACATGTTAACTGAATGTTCTTGGGTAGCAACCATGAAACCTGGCTACAGCCTTGAAACAATAGCAGAAACAAGCAACCCTATCCCCAAATCATAACAAAGCTGTCAAAAATCTGTACTGTATCAGATGTTTCCCTGCAATGCATATCTATGCCAGTAAGAGCCTCTAATGCATTTATGTATTTGTAAAGGTGAGCTTTCAGTGATCTATTTCACTCTATCAGCATAACTTGCAACTTCGCTGGCATACTGCATCCACCTAAGAGGTTCTAAAGGATCTAGTCACCAGTAACATGGACACAGCTTTAGATTAAAAAGTCAAAATACTAGATCAAATATGAGAAAGCTGTAAACTGGGTTTTTTGGGTACCCCCCATCCCTAGTAGATAAACTACCTAGAGTGTTTGTTTCTTGAAGTCAGACCTACAGTACATTTTGAACACAAATTGTCACCAGCTGAGCTTTGTTTAAGTAGCTAGTACCTCTATAAATACTTAGCCTACCTTTGGAGCGATGAGGTGAGGGGATGGGATATGAGAATCTCTATGCCCTGCACATTACTACTAGTTGAATTTATTATGATCACTTACATCAGTGAAGCACAGTGTAGTCCAAATGAATTAATGATGCAATGGGATAACTCAAAATGTTCTGTCAACCCCAGTGCTCATTTCAGACAGGAAGGGCCAATTCTTCTGCACTCCAGAATGCTGTTTTTAGTTCAAGTTAAATTACATATTCGGAACCAGCTCTCTTGTTAAAAGTCTTTCTTCCTTTTTTTAAACTACTTTGACCTCCATGAAGTCCACGCACATCTCAGAAAGCTGTCTAGCTGGAGGCAATAGCAAGAGCATCATTTGGAAAAGATAAAAAAGGCAAGTGATTTAAAGGAGCTGTTTCCCCTAATCCCATTTTCTCCAATAAGTAACAGCCTGATGTTTGTTTCAAGTGATGTGTCCACCTCACTTATCAATGGAATTGTTTGGTTTCTTTATCCCCCAAAATTCCTCACCAGTCAGTCCGAACCAAAGAAAAGTCATTTACCTAACATATAGCTCATTACATTTTTGGATATAACTAATCAATTAATTTTTAAAAACCTACATAATATTGAAACATAATATTAAAATACTAATGGAGAATTCTATTTAAAAATTAGGTGGTTTGGTAATAGAAATAGTCAAGCTAGATCTTGAGCTTTAAAATTTGTTCCTGAACCTTTTGTCATTAGTCTATATGCCAAGCCATATATTACATTAGAAGTCTGCTTATGTGATGACATGGAAGGTAAAGCTCTGAGTAGTAGGATCATCCTCAGCTTAGGATGAACAGCAGAATGTAGTTTGTGATAACACGAACTACGTAGTGCTTAATTTTTAAAGTAGCAATCACAAGTAATGAGACATCATTAACCATTCTATATCCTTCCAAACTAGGTAATTAGTAAACATTTTACAAACAAATAAAGTGCTATGTGATATGTCCAAAGTATCAGACAGAAGCACGCTCCACAATAAATAAGAGTGAATTCTAAGAACTTCCTTGCATTAAGTCATAATCGTACAGCATGAAGTTTTCATATTAGACATTCAAGAAGGTGAAGGTACTGTAATACAGAGGCATATAAAGGCTTACCTTTCCTTTTAAAATACAGTTGGGAAATGACAGGCACAAAGAGGATGTAGTGATAGACTAGGAGAGAAAGCTCAGAGAGTATTAGAGTAAGAAAGAGAAAGTGAACCTGTAAATAGGACTGGAATAAAACAACAGAGTTCCAGTCACAAGTAGTGTAATTTTGAACTGTACACAAAAATGAATAGGGAAATAGTGTCAATGCTGGAGATAGGCTACAGTACAGCTGTTGAGTTCTAAGAACAGTTGTTACAACTGTCTGGAGTAGTAAAAGAATGAAAGATGACAAAGCGAACAAAATGTTCCAAGATGCATGTTGGTTAGAAACAGCACAATTTACTGTAGCTACCTATGACTGGAAAGAAAAATGCAGCAATATGACCTTGTTGTTACAAAACACTTTCCTCCATAAAGAATAATGTGAGACCAGTGGCTGGGACCCTGTACAATGCCTCTTTTCAAGCATTACTGCATTCAGTCTAATAATTTATTAAATAGATAAAGACAGGCAGATGGAATAATTAAGGCACTGGTCAAATTAACCGATTTGTTCAAAGCTTCCTCCTTTCTCTTCAACTGTTGGATTATTAAAGATGACCTTGATTAAACATCTGTCAGAGACAGTATGGGCACATACAAACTGTCTCAAAGCAAATGACCATGTAAGCTCTCTCCCAACTTTACATTTCTAGGATGGTAAACTACGACAAGTAAGAGTTACCTCTTTCCTCAAGATTTTTCTTTTTAAAGCATTGATGACTGCAGGAAGATTCACAGTCTAGGCTGCTAAGAAAAACAGTTGCTTGTTCATGCTTTTTCAGCTGCTGAGGTGGATAGAGTGGGAACCAAATTCTCAGCTATAAATCTGCCAAAAAAAATTTGCAGGCAAAAATGTGTATGCATGTGTAAATACTATATAGAAATCTGACTAGATCAGTTAAGAGTTCAGTGTATGGGAAGAATGAAGAAAAAGTCATCATCTAAAACACAAATTATTAACTTCTGGAATGTTGTGAGCTTCAGCTAGAACACATACCATCAAATTCATTTTTCCACTCCATGGAAAATTCTATCAAGGGCATAAAGCTTTGCCTATAAAGTACACTGTTTTAAAACAACTGAATTCCTCCACACTGATTATTTTTTCCTCAAACACGTTAACCTCTGACCACCAGATATGGACATATGCTGAAAGACTGTATCAACATTGCTGAATGTTTTTTTTCTGCTTCTCTTTGAGGCACAGTGAATGATCCCTTCACAGAACTAAAGGGAAAAATACTTTTATATCTATTTTCCCTAATGTTAGTTTATAGCTTAAAATTAGAGTTATCACTGAAAAGATATTCAAAACACTTTACTGAGCAATAATCTTACTGTATTTTATGGGCTTCCTGCTGGACTTAAAATTACAACAGGCAAAGCAACGCAATAAATGAAAAACACCATGTTTTTTTCCAGAATGATTTATGCAGATTGTCCCAATCTAGCACAAGGAGATCCACATCAAGTACTTACATACAACTAATGATCTTCCTACAAGCTGCCTGCAAGGGTAGCTGGACTAACCTGCAGCTTTAGAAATTTCTGACACCTGCAACAGCCAGCTGAATTCACTATCCACCACTCAAAATCCGCATCCTTCAGTAGGTGGACTGGTATGTAGTACCAGAATCCAGAATTTGTAGAACGAAAAAAAAAAAGTGGATCAGCTCTCTCTTCGATACAGGTCCCAATAATCTCCCAGAATGTATCATAAATACTTACTAGTTTTAATTTACATCAGGCTGTCATTTACATACTTCACACAATACTTTAACAGCTTTCTTTAGTCTTTTGGGAACACAAACCCAAGAGATCAAAATACAAGCATACTCCCAGAAAAAGAGCCATTCTTGGCAACATTCATGAAACTCAATGAAGAAATGATAAAAACATAATAGGTCCAGATTCTGCCTTCAAGTGCATGCAATTAATTCACAGAAAGCCATTGATTGTTACATGAAAGCAGGCAGAAACAACCTCTGTCTAACAGAAATATATCAGGCAATAATTAACCAGTTTGGTTCTTGAGAATTTAATAGTCTTTCATATATTTCCATAAAATATCTAGGCACCTTTAAAAGAGACACACACAACATTGTTGTCTTTTTTTCATAAACAGCACACCCTGAAGAAAATCCATCGTCTACTGGGATTCAAGGTTATTCATGAATACCTCAGTCACTGCACTAAAAATAGTGCTAACAAGAGAAATAATAATTAAGAATTCATATTCCATTTTATATCACTGAAGCATTATCTTGAGTAATTGGTCTCTCTGTGATTCTGCCAATCAGGGAACAATGATCACTCTACCACCGGATGCAGAGTCACTATACAGGATAGCGCAAATTAAAAAAAAAAACCCAACACAACATGCACGCACACGCCAATGAAACTATTTCAACCAGCTCTTGTGTATGTACATAGACATTCTAGAGAGTGAAGAAAAAAACCCCTGAGATCTCTGCATTTAGATGCAGTGTAGAGGCCACCTATGGCTCTGAAAATAGAGAGCCTGGGGTAGACTGTACATACTTCATCTCCACCACCTTATCTGCTAGCTCCTATGCCAGAAATTTCTACCTTCTCACTCCATCTTGACTTGTCCTCCAGCAAGGTAGCTGGTCATAGCAGTATCTCTTTTATGTAGCAACACAAATGTACAAGGCACAGGAAGTTTAACTTTGTTTGATTTTTTGTTTGTTTTTTTAAAACACAAAGAAATTGTGAAAAAAATGCAGGGGAACAGAATCATTCTCTTGAGAAACTCAGCCCCACAATGTCAAAGCAGAAGCTGATCTAGACTTGCAGATAATTTCCCAACCCAATTTGGTAACTGGTAAAAGTAACTGCAAAAGATCTGGTAAAAGTCACTGCATTTCTTTGAAAAAAAGGGGAGAGGGAAGAATTTCTGAAATATTTGTAGCTATCACTGTGATACAAAAAACCAAAACAGCTTTATGCTAGAAAATCCAGGTGGTTTGAACTGTACATACTGTGAACAACAGACACACACTATTCACTCACAAATGCAGTGTAAAACCACAACATACACCAACATCCTAACCCAATACTAGTTACAATTCATCTGAATATGCTTTTGATCCATGTGCATCTACTAAGGAATGTTTTGAAACTTTTCTAAATGCTCTGAATCATTATGATTATAAATAAATAGTTTGCTTCTTAGAATACCACAACTTATTTGTTCTGGAAAGATGCTGATTTTTACTTTATCAGCTGGCATATGAAAAACAGCAGTGAAATTCTACAGAATATTACTAGATCACATTAATTTTCATTTATTCTTACAATAATACGTTGAATCTATCCAAAGGATGCACAATATTACAGCATTATTGTAAAACCTGTAGCTAATTTAATAACAGTAATTTAATAACGAATTTTAGCTCAACAGTAGTATCAGTTCAGATTTCAGCTACTACATTATTAGCTGAAAGAAGGAACTAAGGCTTTCTTTTCAAGAGAAGTCTGAAATAAGCGTAGCTATTCCTCTGTTAAATGAAATCTGTTGCCCTTCTTAGATTAAGAAGAATATATTCACTCAGTTGAAACAGTCACTGAAGCAAACATTTCTGGAAAATACATGACACAAGCTTTATTGACTGTATCAATAAAAACAGCCATTCCCAACTTCCAATCATGCAAACCAGACATTTCTAAGTTTTTCGTAGGAATTAAGGTAGCAAGGTCAGAAATGGAAACTTATAGAAACAGTGTTCTGTTTTAAAGAACAAGAGTGATCTAGAATTCAGAAGTACCATTATAGAGTTCTTTTCCCTAAAGCTTTCAACTGAACAGCAGCAAAAGAAATTCTCAGGTTTCTTATCCTTTTATGGAAATGTTTGACATCAAACATCAACTCAGTGATTATATAAAGACCTCAACTCAAAATTTGTTTCATTATTTGTATTTTTGCCTATGCTTCTCTTTAATTTTCTTCCCCTTCTTTGCATCTCCTGGTGTTTTTCAGCATCTACCATTTATTCTTTTTACTCTCCTTCATCTTGTTTCAGTTATCTACCCCTTCTCTCAATATCCACAACTCCTATGAATTAGCCCAGTGTGTTAGTACTACTGCCATCCACAATATTAATTATATTTTGACACAAATGTATAATACACACATGTCTTTTAGCAGATGAAAAATGTTATGCCTATGTTTTAATATAGGCAGTCAAAATTAAAAAAAGAAAAGAATCTACATTATTCTTTTACAGCAGAAAGGAGAACGTTTTCTACACTCTAAGCAATGTAAGTTGAGGATAACTTAATCCCTTTTAGATCTTAATAACTCCACTTTCCAAAAGTGCAAAGTTACAAATAAAAAAACCTATCCAAATAACCCAAGAAAAAACCCCCACCCAATGCACATGCTTCTGTTCACGTTCAGAGAAGAAGAAAGACAAGTCAATCACATATGAATGAGAACAAAACTGAAAGCAAATAAGAAAATTTTATATAGTGCTTAAAAACCTGTTTTGTCTTCATAATAGTGGACTGTTTCAGATACAAGGCACATAAACAGGAGGATGAAACTCAAATGACCACCAATAGGTCCAAAACATACTTGCTGGGAACAAAAAACATATCCCCCCCCCCCATACATGCTGGGAACACAACTGGTAGCTATTTATAATTCACAAGAAAATCCAATAAAATTGGAGGACAGTAGAAGGACCCCATTCTACTGATATTCAAGCCTACACTACAGTAAGAATAGACCAGAATAAGAGAACAAAATGCAGCACTTACAGGCAGATGCTGCACCAGCTAGAAATGGTGTTTCCAGTTTAGTGGAGTACTAAGCCTCAGCTCAGCCAGGCTTCCTATAAATCTCAGGACCAGCATTATCTTAAGCATGGCTGCATAGTTCCAATTTGCACCTGGATAGCTTGAAGGTCAGACAGAGCAACTAGCATCTGCTTTCAAATACCATGCACATGCACACTTTGATTAACATAATACATCATGGTTAGGTGTGCATCATGCATCATATTAGAATAGGTTGATGTTCTCCAAAGTCTAGCCGTCATTCTACTCTGACCTAGGACAAAACTCCCCTAGATCCCTAATAATAGGCAGACCTGTTAATATTGAATGTTTTATATTTTAGGGATCGTGAAAACAGCTTTTGTAGAAGCAGATTAAAGAATTCAGTTCAAAATAATGTTACCTACAAAGTATTTCCTCTTTCAATTAGTACCCCCTCCCCTACACACTTATTTCTTAGCAGTTTGCTTTAGGCTGGAATAGAACAGGCTTCATTCGTTATCATGGGACTGAGAAATTAGGTTTACATTCAATAACCCTTAGAGAGAAGGAAAGGTAGTCTAACAGATTATCTAAAGAGGAATACACATCCTTTATTCTGGTATAAGAAATCACATCTACAGTTTCAGAAAAAATCCATTAAGAATACCCTACAGCTAAAAAAAACTCAAGCTGATGTTAGCTTTTGATTACAGAGTAGAGCAGCTGTTTCTAGAAGGCAAAAGAGCTACTTTCCTTTTTTTTTTTTCCCTCCCACTTTGCCAATAATATAGCTACAGTTTCACCCTCAGATAGGTAAATTTCAAAACCAACTAGCAGGTCAAAAAATTAACTCTATTTATTATTAATTTATTATTAACTCTATTTTTTTTTAATTTAACAAAAAAGCCTACTTTCTGCCCAGCCATCTCAAACTCTCATTTGACTTTGTACCAATGTACTTGATCCATTCAAATGTCACATTTTCATCTCAAAACACAAAGAAAACATTTTAAATTTGGTCTTCAAGCAAACCAATCAACCAAAGTGTTTCTACTTGCTTCTTCTTCCATTCCTTTCTTAAAAAAAAAAAAAATCCCTTGGTCTTAGAAGGAAAAACAAAAGCATATCTGAGCTTGCCAAACGAGCTTTTTTTTTAAGTTTAGTTCTTTGCATTTTACTTCTCACTGTTGTGAAGTCTAAGTTTCCCAAATCCAAGAATTACCAATGGCTGGAGGACTCAAGAGAAAAGCACTTCCAGATGTTAATAAGGATACAGGTGGGAATTAGAGTCTCCACAGGTGTTCTAGTTATAAATTTACACCTCTTGCTAGAGAAAACAGCTCTTCCAGTGAGTGCTCCACTGCTCTCCTTATAGCAGCTCCTCTCATTATTCATATACCCTCTTAGATTTGCTATGTGCCTCATCCCTTGCTTCTCCTGCTAGGTTTCACCCTCTGTCTTCAGAAATCTCTACTCTCTTCCATCCAGGCTAGTTTTGCCAGAGTATTTTTGGATATAGCTTACTTCACTGTTATTTAGTGTTTCTCAGTTTGCAGACCTCTATTTTCTCTCAGAAAAATATGGTCCTATCAAGTGAACTACAGCCTAAGAGGCTATGTTTTGCTTTCTTGTTTACCAGTCACAATCTACTTTGAAACAGGGCACTAATACTGCTTTCCTCTGTAGTCTCCAAACATAGCTGAAAGCCATTGGGCTAATCCTTAAAGAATAGTAGCAGACTGATTTCTGGCTTGGTCAGCAGCTCACTGAATTACTTTGTTAACCTTTAGTTCTACTTTGGTTTCTTCCCTACAAAAACGCAGAAACAGCACTGCCCTCACAGCTCACACAGATATTACAGAAATTAAAGTTTAAAATGCTCTGTGCCTCTTGGATTAAAGGCGCTAATGAGCTGAGAAGTGTGATCATCATCTCAGGCCTGACCTGTTGCATTTTCACTGTTCGTCCTGGCATCTGCTTCACGTGTGATTACACAAAGCTTTATCACTGAAGCTTTCTAGCTAGCTGTAGGACCAGTAAGAGAGCGGTGGCATATTTAGAAAAGCAGAGTGCACATCAAATGTCTGGTTTTTAAAATGCATGCCTAATTTTTACGGGCCAAAGTCTTCCCATGGACTATTTCATACAGCTGCCTAAATAATGCATAGAAGTGAGGCAGACAGGAATGCAAATCAACTGTGCAACAATTCTAAAAATCAGCTGTTATATCATCATCATGGCTTGGCTTCGCGGACGAAGATTTGGGAAGGGCTTTGCCCACGCTTATTGCAAGCGCGTTGATGGCTGAAAAGGCCAATGTGGGATAGGCAAGACCGGTTGCAAAGAGCACACCGGAGGGTCTCCTTGGGTGGTATAGTCGAGGCACGGTTCTTTCTGCGCTGTCTTTTCTCCTCGAGCTTGATTCTACGCGTGCTCTCAAAGGAGACAGCAGCGTTATGTATGGTGTGTCTCCAAATCTCCCGATTGGAGGCCAGGGTGGACCACTGATGGTGGTCAATATGGCCTAGGCTGAGGTGTTGTTTCAGGGAGTCCTTATATCTCCTCTTTGGAGCTCTTCTCTTGCGGCAGCCGGTGGCAAGCTCACCATAGAACACGATCTTAGGGAGGCGGTGATCCGCCATCCTGGAGACGTGCCCTGCCCAACGCAGCTGCGTTTTCAGCAACATGGCCTCAATACTGGTGACGTCTGCCTGTTCAAGGACAGCAACATTAGTCACGTAGTCAGTCCAGTGGATGTTTAGGATTGTGCGGAGGCAGCGCTGATGGAAGCGTTCGAGGAGTCGTAGATGGTGGCGGTAGATGACCCATGATTCAGACCCGTACAGAAGAGTAGACAGTACCACGGCTCTGTAGACACTGATCTTTGTACTTTTCTTCAGGTGTTTATTGCACCAGACTCTATAGCTGCCACACCACAGCTTTAATTACTCTCAATATAACAATATGAATTTACCCATCTGAAAATCTGAAGCTGTCTTTAAAAACTTCTCTAAACATCAAGTGATCAATGAGAACAGGCTGCTACTGTTGACTTAATTGTTGTAAGGGATTGTTTCTATCTCTGCTAGTGACATTCTTGCCATGGCCAACTTCCAGGGCACTTTCTCTTGCATGCAGCCCCCTTCTTGTCTGCATTCAACTTCACCCCACTCACAGCCAGGTTATTTTAGATTATTACAAACACTTTAAACAATTTATCGCAAAGCTCTAATGCTGGTCATTTAATGGGCCAGTAATATAAAACGCTATTCTACAAAACTTTCCTCACAATAAGGATATGGGAAAAAAACACCTCCTATTGCCAGGTCTGCCCTGACTTTTTGGGAGACTTACAGCCATCTCGTTTATTTCATATATGCTTTCACTTATTCACATAAAAATCTATATGAAGCTTCAATACTTGTGGATATGATGACTTGTTACTGCCTTTGTAATTTCTATCTGTAAAGTTCTAAAAAGTGTGCCTATTAGATTCAATTCTTTTTTTGTTTCGTTTACTGCAACATGCTTTTTCCTAACATAACAAAATTTAAGGGCATTTAATGATCCAACATGAGTTTTGCATCTTTTTTCTCTACATATATAAATGACCACCAGTTGAGGCAGTATCCTAAAACAAGATACATAACCAGCACAAATATAACTGGCCCGTAGCTATGAAGATTGCATCACCTTCTCCAAAGTGCTCTGAAAATCCTCTCTATGATGCTACTACAAAATGATCCCACACACGTCAGTCAGCTGCATCAGATACAGCCAAAAATTAGTCCTTTAATCAGGGCAGCTTTGTAGTCAAGAGTGAAATGAGCTCATATTCTATGACAGATTCTCAGTAGACTTTCAAATAAAATAAAAACATTAATGAAAAAATGTAAAAGCAGAATAAGTAGTTGCCAAACCTGTGGAGGAATAAGGAGATTATCTCAAGTAGCCAAACCCCAGACTTCAGTAGGGAAGGCAAAAATATCAGGATTGCGGGACCCAACATTAAATAGAAGCCAGAGCTTCTCTTAATTAAATTTCATTATTCATTTAAATGGGATGCCATGTCAATGAAGCAAACTAGATATACATAAATACAATGATGATCTTCCAATTTTTATATATTCATTAATCTACTATCCACAGCACAACCATACATTCCCATTACAATTACATAATTCTTCAAGATTATCAATGTCACTCATTCTAACCAAAACTCAGCAACTCAAGATTTACTCAAGTCAAACAGTGGCTGTTTATTGTGACATTCAGAACACATATTTGGTGTTTTTTGGGTTTTATTTTGGGTTTTGTTGTTTGTTTGGATGGTTGTTTTTTGTTTGGTTTAAATATAAAACACACCTTGTCCTTAGCTATTCTTCCATGTAAATCTTGCATTTCCCACAGGCAAAGTATGCTTTAGCATTTCTTTAGATAGACAACATTAAGCTTATTTAAAAAGCAGGCAAGCAGTGTCACAGCTTATTTTGGACTATCAGACATTGCTCTTGATAAAGGGGTTTGGTTAAAGGATACCAACAGTTATGACTCAAACAACCATTTCTTTTCTGTCTCAGCCAGTGAACTAGGCACTCTTAAGAGAATGCCTCAAGGAACTGACACACAGCAGTGCTTAGTAACTCAAAGGCAGCACTGGCTACCCTTCTAAACCCTCCCTTAATGAACAATTGTTTTAACCACCTTTACTGCACAATACTAGGGACAGCAATTAAACCAATCTTGAAACCTTTAGAAAACTCTCAGGTCTACTTTATAGACAGAGGTATGGTTTTGGAACAGTATGAAAGGAGATCAATGTGCATAGGATGAAAGCAATTACTCACTGTCAGTGCATTAATATTTAGCTTTCTACATTAAAACCACCCAGGTTTAATTCTTCAAAATTTGATGCAGGAACTTTCTTGTTATCTGTATTTTTAGAAGCAGTCATCAGGATTCTGGCAGCAAAGGGCAAAGAAAAATGAAGTTTTGGCAAAATAATCAGGAGAAGTAGAAGCACATATAGTACAGATTTCCATGGGTTTTTTTGCTCTTCCAACTATTTATCCACCTCCATAGATCCATGGGCAAGTAGCTAAGGCAGCATGACAGGGCAGAAAAAAAAAGAAGGGAAAAAAAATGCTTTGGGGGAAGTTGCAAGTCTCCTAAAGATATTTATCGAATCTCCAGGAAGCAAGACGACACATATTCAAGTGATACACAATGCATAAATATACATTCACACTGTATTACCTCAGTGCTCTATTATAAATGGGAACCCTGCAACAGCTTAAGGAATATTGCCTTTCCTCAGCAGCTTTTCAGATTGTTACTTAAAAAACACCCTTTCAATACAATGAACTTTCAGTAATTTCACAGGGTTTTCTATGCAACAGTAATAAAGATTCAACATTTATGCAGCTGACAAGACGAATGTAAAACTTAAACTTAGCATTTAATTAAAAAAAGCAATGGGTATTTTTCTCTGCACTAATATGCATACACATAACAGAATTTCCTTAATTTCCTAATATGATTTGAAATAAATTCCAGATTCACTTAGAAATATTTATCTTTTGTCCTTTAATGCCTTTTGCACTGAGTAATGGGGCAGAAATATTACACAGTGAACTGTAATGTCCAAGACCTTTGCATAGCTGGCTGGCTTTCAGCCTCATGAAATATTTTTTGCACTGCCTCAGGCATTTCTTTTCAAATTTATCAATGTACAGGTTAGTTCCTTGGTTCTGCAATGAGCATAAAGTGTTTGCTCAGAGGGGAAAAATATGAAGTATTACAAGAGCTTAGTAATCAGCTATAAAAATACAGCTTCAGGTAAGATTTTAGATAGCAACACTGATATTAATCCTCTAAAAGGAAGCAAAACAAGATTTAAAGATACTGTGAATATACTTTTTAGCACAAAAAAGATAGACACAAAAATGGAATGAAATCTTATGAAACACTGAAAGGTAGGGAAACCCTGAGGTCACTGATTATAAACCAGCCATAGGAACTGTCTCTATTGCAGGAAGAAATAAGAGTGAACAGTGATGACAGCTATGAATCTGTAATGCCTTTAGCCACCAGGGTTATGTAGGCATAGGAAGTGAAGGTATTTTTCATCAATAGCTTGGAAATCTTATAAGTAGCTGTCTGATCCAAGGCCAGTGAAAGGCAAACATCAAAATTCTCACAATTAGCAAAAGGCATGTTAGATTCTCTTAGAATCTTTCAGGCTGGAGGGGATCTTAGTATGGGACCTAAGTCTAACATCCTCCCCGAAACAGGATAAGCATTAAATTCTGACCAGGTTGCTTAGGTCTGTGAGCTGGGTCAGAAAAATTCCTAAGACAGAAACTCCACAACCTCTTTGTGCAATATGTTCCCATCTCCCCAATCTCCAACTTTCCCAATACCCACAGCTTGGCAAATCTAACAGAGAACAGTCTTGCAATGACATCTGCCAGTTCTCTCAGCATACTCAGACACATCCCATTTGGCTCTACAGACACATCTAGGTCAAGATTTCTCAAGAAATCCCTGCTGAGTTCCTCAAATATGATTTTTATTTTACGTGGAAAAAGTAGTTCTGAGTGATACAGTGACCCACAGAGCAAAGAATCAGATTAAAAATTGATCTTCTCTCACTAAAATATAAAAACCCTATTGGGCAGAAGGAGACAACATTTTATTATCTTTGTTGCTAATGTTAAGGGAAAAAAGATAGTATTCCATCAACAACGTGTCAAAACAAAGGCAATAAGCTATTTCAGTGAGACAGAAATTTCTATGCATTATATCTATAAATTCAAGACTAACACAGTAAGCATTTGTAAAGCATTAAGTTCATATTTCTAACAACGTTGATTTTAAAGACCAGCTTTGTTCTTAATAAACTGTGTTATTTGAAGAGAGTGCTTAAAGCCTTCGACTTCAGATGAAACATCCATTATAACTGTAGCTGCAACAACAGTACAGAAAGGATAGCCCTAAGGATTGTTCTAAGTTCAGCCTAAAATAAATTGGGAAATAACAGAAAATAGATACTGAGAAGCAGTGATGACAATCAACATAATAAGCTATGGCAAGAGCATGTCAACTATCCAACTGCAGTCAAGTACAACTATCAAATGATAGTCAAGTGATTTCAGTACCACTCTTCAAATGTTATCAGTCTAATAAAGCTGGATCCACTCAGTATTTCAAGAATGTTTAAAATATCCCATATATTCTGACATTCCTTTTGTGCAGCAGGATCTTGTATTTTGTCTACCTAAAGAACAAAACCATGTCCATACCCACTTTCTTGGATACATTCATTTCAGAGTGAAACCGGCAATGAAAAGATGGGTTTCTCACTTATACCAAAACAAAGACAGGATTAAACACAGAAAGTTCAGGTTTCATGTCTCTCACTTAAGTATTACAAAATGTTCTTATCTATGTAAAAAAATGTCATTTTTGTACAAATTCCGTATGTGACTTTATTATTCTGTCTGTCCTATGTTCTCATGGTCTGTCTTGTTATTCTAACCTCTCCAAAACACAGCTAGTTACTACAAAATGGAAGTTTTCATAAAAGCCATGCTAAAGGTCCTGACACAGGACTCCGGAATAGTGGGGGTAAAGAAAAACTATGATGTACTCTGGTGGAGTTAAGCTGAATCACCTGAATTTTCATATATAAGATCAACTAGAAATGAAAGTTGTGTAAGTGGTGTAAGTAGTAGGACATGTAATGCCTAGGAGATGTAAGGCCTAGTTCTAGAAGAAACCAAGACAGAGGTTACTGATCTTAGAATTAGCATGTATTAATTAAGGTTAATGGACAGGCTTAGGTGCCTCCATGCATTAAATCTTTAATCCATGTAGTTTTACTAGCTATAAACTCAATTGGTAGTCTTGGGTAATTCTGGCAGTAGGCAAGTAGCCTCTCCTTGTGACAATCACAGACTATTTTGACTTGCTGATTTACAAAACACTAAATCTGTTTATCTGTAACCTAAAATTGCATCCATGTATTACCTCTACAAATTCATTTTTCTGAAGATAGTGTGAAATTGATGTTAAACAGCAAGAGATCCTGACTGAATCCCTAGCGCAAACAACACTTTGCCCATGCTGCAATAGAAAAGCCATCCAGAACCTCAAGTTGCTATTTGTCTTACAGCTATAAATTAAAATAGTGCCTTTAAATTACAGTTAACACACAAGCAAAAGACCTGCAGGTTTAAACAAACCACAAACCCACAAAGAAACAAGTGATGGCACTGACAGTACTATTGAGGCCTGATAGACTAAAGATGTATGGTAGATCTATCAGCAACAGTAAAAGAACTGTTAAAACCTTACCAAACAAGGTACCCCAGTGAGGTAAGAAGTATGCAGACATATGTTAGAAAATACTACTTCATAGTGCATCTTTTTGCTTGTATTTGACACCAGCTCTTAACCGTTTCCTTGAAAAAAAACAACAAAAAAACCACCTCATCAAAAAATATGAAAATACCATAAAGGCCAAATTCTGGATTTTATTTTTCATGTTTTAACTGCATCTAAGAGAACTGACGTAAGACCCACAGTGTCAAATGCTGTAAAGCATGAAGTAAATTGTAGCCCCTTTATGAATTTTCTTAATAGTCCAAATGTAAAAAAGATGTAAGGGAAAAAGGTCTCCAATTGTCATGTTAGCGAGGCAATTTACTACTCAATATGCTGATGTGCTTAATTTTTTCAATGGAGCTTTGATGAGAGGATGGTGAAATGGAAAGAAAACAGAAAACATTCATTTGAAGGGCAAAAAAGACTGACCATGAATCAAGAATTAAAATATCTGCTAAAGAGTCACTTGAAATTTTTTAAATTATTTTCCTACTTTTCCCCTTTAAAAGTATTCTAAAATGATTACATAGCCTGCAGCAGTTCCACAGGGAAGACTCAGTCTGAAAACTCATACCCAATCTCTAATTACAATAGTAAGTTTGCACATACAAACAGAGGCAGCTTGGAAAATGACTGAGGCACTCCAGTAGGTGACCAGGGGCATTTGTGTAAAAGAGAAAGACTGTGCTAATAAGGCAGAACTAAGGGCTACAAAAGGAATAGCTGATACCTATTTGGCTCTGAAAAACCGTCTATTTTGGTACGCAAAAATAACATTTAAGGCAGTTAACTTTTTATTTAAGGACTCTTCACCTTTTTTCCTTTTTCTCCTCACACTTCTTCCCTTTCAACATGGCCATCATGACAGTACCTGTACCTGTCCTCAGGAGACATTTTCAGTGGGAAATGCCAAGCAATTATACATGAAGCGAAAGGTATCTTCCTGTCTTTTTTTTTTTTTTTAAACACACATTTACTTTCATGCATGTTACCTCATCAGGGAATTCCTACAGCTTGACCTACAAGACACAATACGGAAAAAAATTTAGCTGTATAGGACCTTTCCTTTAAGAAATCAAATGTTGGTAACAGATGTAACAAATTAATCTCTAGATAGCAAGCACAACAATAAAACAATTCAGAACGTAAGAACTCTTACAGATGGCAGGAAGACAATTTTGACATGTAATCCAACATAGCATAAAACTAAATGAGATCTGTGGGACTTTGAAATTATAGTTCCATATGGCTGCTGTTACATTGAACCACCAGAGATTACTACCAAGTTTGTCAAGCTACTTAAAATAAAAATTTATTTTCTAAACAAGTAGGTTATAATAATTATTTAGAAAGGTGAATAGCCTAGCAAAGAAATTGAAATTGAATCTGTTTAACATTTGTTGTGCTACAAAGAATACAATTGACATTTTTATAAATCAATGCCATTAAAAGATTATGTAGAAACTGAAAAAAATCGAAAGAATATAAAATGGGTGTTGTGCATCAACACTACATACATAAACTCAGAGGAGCAGTAGATGCTAAAATTAGCATGCTAAGACATTAATGTGTTGTATACTGACAAACTGTGGTCACCCATTTCCTTATAAAAGCATTCTATATCTAAACATGTAGATTATTTTTTCCACAATAATGATTACCATCAGGACTTACTTGGTAACAAAAAGTGTTTAACATTACACTTCCTTGATAAAGAGGCCTTAAAATAGCAATAGCCACAAAAGGGGAGATGATTTCACAATGCCTGCGTTGCCCATTTCTTATGGGACAGAAGAAACGCAAATAGATATTTCTGGCAGCACTACCAGTAGAAAAGATTGCAGGCAACTACTTTTCTCTAGAAGATGTAAGTAGATGATAGGGCTATAAAGTCTGTTGTGAGAACAGCAGATGGAAAACTGCTGTATTTTTTAAAGTGCATTCTAGAGTTTGTGCTAAGTGCATGCAGTAGGTCATCCAAAGATGTGCAAACAAAACCCAGCCAAGTGATTCAACTTGACCTAGAAAGTAAAAATTCAGTGAATTTGTCACATCTGAGTGCCATGTGCTGAATGAGCAATAGGATTTCCGACTTCCCGTCCTTGCTTGCTTCCCTCCTCTAAACAGATCACTCCATAGTATCTGTATTCATTCTAATTGAATAGTGTAGAAGTGTAATGTAAATAAGAATCAAGATTTCATACTTTAAGGTCTCATATTGATAGGAAGTATTTTTTCTAGAATTATCATATTGATGAAAAAATACATGCTTACATTACAAACTTCAACCAGTATCTTCTACCCAATTCCAAGTATTCATGACCTAGTCCTGTTACTTTTGAACGTACGTACAACTTGCTTTACATTCTAGCTATTCTAGCTATGTTACTATCTAAATAAATACATATTTTTGCCAGCAAATTTTATTTATTTATTCCATTTCTTGGCTATGTCTAGCAGTTTATCAATGGTAATTTTCCTTTTTCTGTTTTTTCTCTTTTCCTAGATTTGAAGCATATAAAAAATGTTTTCGATATCCAGTCTCTCCCAAGCATTTTAAAAGGCAGATACACAAACTCTATAAAGGAGGTGTCAGAACTTCACTGTCTTGACTTCCAGTGTTGCAAAACAAAACTGGCATTACACAACTCATTTTCTCTCAACAGTTACGTTGTCATTTTGTTTTTTTAACTACAGGCTGAAAAAAACAGGAATAGCATGATGTGGTCTAAAACATACAGTAGTAATAAAGTGCCATCTTAATGACTCACTAGAGCATTTTCAGACATTGTAACTTGGGTGTATTTATACAAAGAGTAACTATTCATCTGTCAAGCCAACAGCTGGAAAAATACATTAGACATAAGTAAGAAATTGTGGAATGCAACTCCTTCACACTGAGGAACACAGTCCTCAAGTCTAGACAACCCAAACACGTATCAGAAGAACAGTTCTAATTACGACAGGAAAAATAAGAGAGTCACATAAACCATTCACTATCAAATATATCTGTAGCCAGTCATTATATTTCACACCTCTGTTTCCTTTCAAAGGGAACTAATCTGCTGCTCTGAGACCATCTGTACGGTCCAAATGATCTTTTAAAATGTCTTCAGGCCTTATATGCAGTAAAAGAGGAAAACGCTCACATGCTTTTTAGACTCTTCATCTGGCTAGCCAATATTCCTAGACTCCTGCAGTACTCATGGAAACAGAGGATATTCCACAGAGGAGATCTGAACCAAGTTCTTAATCACCATTCAGATCTGTCCTCTACACTGTCTACAAAGCAAGTCTGTGAAAACTACTTGGCTAACTTAAAAGCAAACAGGCAGACAGTACAATTACTTCGCAAAATGTCTGTTCAAACTTTTCTACATAATGAGCACCCACCACATCAAGTGGTATTTGAATATAGACAAAGAAAGAAGGTGCTTGAAGATATGTTCAGATGACGTGCAAAACCCAGCAGGAGTAGTAAAGAACAAAAGAACTTATAAGATACACATATGACTATAAATTTGCTTTAGTATTACAAATCTAGACACATCATGAACACCTTTTATGTGATGTCCTGATAAGCCGGGAGGCACACGGAAATTAAAAGCAGCATAACACCGCAACAATTAAATAATGCTTTATTATTTAGTTATAGCTACAGAAATGCAATCCCAAGCATACTAACTCAATTGTACTAATTTTCAGAATATGCTTTCAGTTGTTATAATCTACCAAAATCAGCAGATTCTGTCCTGATTCCGCAGTCTGTTAAATGCTCCTCCAGCATGAAAAGATCACACTGCCATTTTAAACAACCTCCAAAAAAACCCCAAAACTGAAACATACCACAAAGTAAAATCTTGCTAAGACAATGCTACATTGCTAGGAAATCTTTTATCATATATGAAAAAAAGTGGGGGAAACCAAGTAGCCAGAAAGAACTCTTCTTTGACTACTGAGAACAAAATACAAAATTCATAGATGAATAAACAATTCAGAAGTTTCTGATAATAAAAATAATTCATTAAAACATACAATTATAAATGTAAGTTTTAAGCAATAGTTTAAAATCTCAACTACAACTTTTAACCCCACGTAGCAAGAATGGAGGTGGAAGACTAAGGGACTGGTTCATTTAGTTTTCCTGTAAAGTGTTCTATACATTCAAAAGCCTTGCTTCCGGGCAAGGAACCAAACAGACGTGGGATGATTACTGATTGACAATGTGACAGAGTAGATACACACCCAATTACAAAGATCATTATGTGCTGGATGCTGATTACTAGCCTGCCGAGCCTGATATCACTTATCTGTTGCATTATGAATAGTACTCTGATCAGGAAAAGTGTTGGCAATTTGTTGAATTACTTTTTATTGAGAAACTGTCAAGAGTGCTATTTAAAACTATAAATTCTGATTGCTTTTCAACTCTTACTTCCGTTCCCATCTCAAGAACAATTACTAACACACAAAGGTCATAAAATGCAATAGGCAAGAGTCAGACTTATTTCTCCTTTTAATTATGTTTTAAAAATACAGACCTTGGATGCCAAAGACCATTCTCCCTAGCCTAATATTACCTTTTTTTTTTTTTTAAATCAAATCTTCAACTAATGTTTCAGACTGGCTAATATCTCCTCTGTTCCTCTCCAGGCTCTTTGTCACATAGGTGACAGGCTATTTTCTTTGGTACGCACTCAATTTTGAATACTCAACTTGACAGGCTTCAGCCACCCTTCCTTCTCTGTTCAATTCTCAGAGGGAGCATGTGGGGTGTTGGGGCAAGGGGTGGAGATGACTGGGAAAAGAGGTGTAGGAAAATATTAGGACAATACTTGTAAAGTTTTCTCACTAGCAGTCCTTTAGTGCAGTGCTAAGCGCCTTTCCTGAACACAACATTTAAAGCACAATACAAGAAGTTGCCTTGAGACAGGCTCTAGACATACAAACGTATCCTTAACATCTCATCTAGTATCAGTGATAAAAAACAGTAAAAGAGAAATAGGTACAAACATGGAATACCTAAAAAACCCAAAACATCAAACTAGCTTATCAGCAAGATATTCCCAGCCCACATTTAACTAGTTTCTTGGAAAACTCTATAATTCTGTGATGAAAGTTGCGTAAATACAGTCCATTGCTTCTTCTCATGACAGGAAGAAGAGCTTAAAGGAAAGATGATATCGATCTCTTCAATTAATAGCTGAATGAGCTCAGATGCTCATTGTGACTTTATAGACAGAGTGTCAAGAATATCACGTAAAGATACTGTTTGTTTCCTGTATTTGTATGGAACTCTGCTACTAAGATATTTAAATTGAAATAGGAGCTCTAGTGTAGTTAAATTCCCTGATACAATTCACTTAGAAATATATCGATAGCAGGCATCTACTCTAACAGGAAAAACAAAACAAATCAAAACAGCCTTTTGTTGCTTCTTGTATCAGAAATAGTTTGGCCAGCAGGACGTGGAAAGTAATCATCCCCCTGTACACTGAGGTGCTGGTGTGCATCCAAAGGAGGGCAACGAAGCCGGTGAAAGGTCTAGAGACAAGCCCTGTGAGGAGCAGCTGAGGACACTGGGGTTGTTACTTCTCTCAAATAAAAAACAACAGGACAAGAGGAAATGGCCTCAAGTTGCACCAGAGGAGGTTTAGATTGGACATTAAGAAAAATTTCTTCACCAAAAGGATTATCGAGCACTGAAACAGACTATCCAGGGAAGCAGTGGAGTAACCATGCCTGGAGGTATTTAAAAGTGTAGATGTTGCACTTAGGGACATGGTTTAGTAGTAGACTTGGCAGTGTTAGGTTTACAGTTAGACTTAAAGGTCTTTTCCAACCTAAATGATTCTGTATCTCCTCCTTTATACTATCATGCAGGCCAAAATGATCATACAGACAATGACAGGCTACTGAAGCATCAGACAGCAATAATAATAGAAAAGACAAAGTAGTTACTTTGCCTAAAGGGAAGTCATCAATTTTGAAGCTCATTCAAATTTGTCTTTACAAGTTTACAGCTTACACATTTGATTATATACAAGGGTTTCAAAAATTACCTAATACAGAGAGACCATATTACTTTACGGTGAGGTAAGTGTTAAATGATAAACTGCTACAGTGCTGACAATACATAAATATGCAGTATCCATCAATCCATAAATCTGTAAGTTAAGAGCTTTAGGAATAGTCCTTTTACTTCTCCAATGATTAATATTGCATTACATCACATGAAAATAAACGTGTCTGGCTCTGCAGTTACGCAACGCAATGCAGATTATAATTCAACTTGTAGAATACCGAGTGATAAGTTTTCACTGAAATGAACAGGAATACTCACACAAAAGACTCATACGAGTGGTAGCAAGGATCATTTTCCTATAACTCTGTGATCAAATGAATCTTTGGGAAGGGATGACCAAAGTAGCTGCTACCAACAGTATCGAAATGTTTTTACTTTCTCCTCAGCTATAAAATCAGTTAATTATTATCAATAGTTCATAATGAATATGAATATTCATTTGTGGAATACTGTTATCAAGCTATTAGCGACAGAAAGAAAAAATCTTTAACTTATTCTGAAAATTCCAGGTTGGTATTAACTCTAGTTACACTCAAAACAATGACTCATTTTCCTTTCTTTTTTTCCTCCTTTGCCCTTCTCGATCCCCTAAGTGCTTGAACCAGATCCTCCATTGCAACCAAAACGTAAATAGAGAAGGCAAGAGAAGTGATCCTAGTTTTGTCACCTTCTAGTTCTGAGTTGTGTTGTTTGTCCCTAGCTAACTACCTTCCCTTCCCGCTCCCTGCTTTTTTTAAAGAGTGGACAAATACTGCAACAGTTGCACAGAGAGCTTATGGAATGTCCATTCTTGAAGGTGTTAAAAATTGAGCTGAACAGTTTTTCTCAGCAACCTGATCTGAGTAGATCTGCTTTGAGCAAGGTGTTAGAAAAAATGGAGAACTCCAGAGGACCCTTCTAACTTAAAATACACTACAAATCTAAACTTCTCTATAAATATTACCTTGCAATCGATTTTACGCATATTGGAACTCTTCACAGAATCCCAACTCACAAGTATCACTTCCGGCTGCTTTCCTTAAGTACCTTGTGATTGCAAACTATTTTATCCACTTTTGAGGGAGAGCAGCAGATTGGAACCCAAGCATTAAATTGCCCCAAGGACTCCAAGGTCTCTAACTTCAACCCAGGTTAATTCCCAAATGAATCCCAGACCCTACAGACTTAAATTAATCCTACACCCTATAAAATGAAATTTCATTTCTAACAACTCTATTACCACACTTCTTGATAGCTTCCTAAATGGTTTGTTTTTCTTTCCCAGTTTCAAAGCCTACTAAAATCAATGTAAAATGACAGAAGTCCAGTAATTATCTAAGGAAGACACTGAGCCTGAATCTAAGGAATAACTGGCATGAGCTGTGAATATATAAACCACAATGAAGGAATTTTATAGTAAGACAGAGAGTGTGAATATAGCAGAAAGTAAGAGATCGTTGCCAGAGAAACAGAGATAAGAAGGGATGGTGTTGCTATAGCAACTGGGTGACATCAGAGTTTTCCTATTCAGTGCACTGGGTGATAATGAAGTGGTAAAACAGCAGCTTTTCTATCCGCCTGCTCCCTGGAGGTGGGCAGAACCCCAAGTTTGGTTGTTTCACACTCAAGACATGTCTAATTAGGAGGTTTACAGGTCTCTTGACATCACTGTGTTAGATCATCTAATGTCTAATTATTGCATGGGAGTCCAAGGAGAGGTACGTTTACTCAAACAAAAGAACAGCCCTTTCTCGGTCCCTCTGGAGCAAAGCATTCTAAAAGAGAATGAGGACAGTCAAGGAAAGATAGAAATATGGTCCACTGCACAGCACTGTGCCTCTCAGGCATCATCAGGCCACAGCTGATCAACCAGCTGCATGATGAAATTTAGTATGGGGTAAAAAAAAATTATAACTCCTGCCAAATTGATGTTTATTTTTAAGCTTCTGTATTTTCCAAGGATAACGGTGTCTCCCTGGACCAGCTTGCAACATAGTGTAGAATGCTTTAAAAACAGTTACTTTAAACAACTTTTTTAACCTTGAAAACCATCTATGTTTGATGAATGAGAGATCCTCTGAATTGTAGAAGGGGAGTAAATGAAAAAGAATGGATGATAAAATAGAGGAGGAACAAGAAAAAAACTTCATAAAAACCTACTGAAAAAATGTATAGAAGAACAACCAATATTTGCACCTCAAATAATAAACACATCTCCAACTAGGGGCTTATACATTAGTTTTGACTGTATCAAGGACTGAAGTAGTTGTGGTTTCACAGCTGTTGCAACAAAATCCACAACGTGACTTGGTATTTGTTCTACAAGGGGGACTACAGAATCTTTAATAAAGGCCCAAACCTTCAATCCACCTAAACCTGAGATACAATCCCTATTTATTGAGTACACAACAATAAGCAAGGTCTAAACTTAACACATTGATGAGAACTTTATTAAATAAAGTCTTTAACTGAGTGTGTTCAGCTACCTTCTGTGACTACTCTGCAGTACCAGTCTACCTGAGGTAGCTTTAAACTGGGTTGCTGAATAAATACTCAAATAGCTCACAGTGAGTTTCTGGCTTCAACACTTAGTGAGACAGACTGATGGACAAACAAGTAAGATATACACACCCACAAGCTAGCTAGCCTGGGCAGAGCTATGTTACATTGTAGTCACAGCAATGTCTCCATCATAGATACACAAGTATGAGAGGGGCCAGGCATGAAAAAATTATATTTTGACAGGAGGAACAAAGGAGAAAGTCTCATACAAGTGAAACAAAGTTCTTGGTAAGATGAGAACCTATTTTCTGTTTTTGAGATTGTGATAATACCTGGCATTATCTAAACTTTTGAGATTTTTAACATATTTGATTTATATGAAATTGTATAAATGCAGCTGAATTTGTGCAATTTCTTGGTATTTGCAGCAGCCAAGAATGATACAGAAGGAAAAGTATCTGACGAGTTTTGACTTCTGATCTTTGATCTCACAGTTCTGCCTGGTGAGGATGTAATTACCTGCAGCCAGAATTGAATTTCATTCTCGATCCTAAGGTGACAGTCCTGGTGGATGTGACATGCGTATCTAATGAGAAGTCCATCTGTTAAGATATTGCCTTATGGCAGAAAGACTATCTTAGGACAAGACCCTCCTTGGATCTGACTACTCTGTGACAAGAGTATTTTGCCACTTCAAGTACGTAATAAAGACAGAATTACTATCTCCCATAAAAACCCACAAATGAGCAAAAGGGATTTGCACTATAAGAAGTCAAAAGCATCACAACCAAGTTGAGACAAACTCATCCCAAACTCACTCCTCAACATGCTTGTATATTTAAGAACAGAAAACAACAAGTGGCCTTTACGGAACCAGAAAAGAAGGAGTGGTACCCCTATTTGTGTGGTTTCAATATTTCAAATAATATTTAGGAAGACAAAGAAATAGCTTAGCAGAGATAAATATTACTCAACATTAGGATTGGCCATAAACCAATTGTAACTGCAAACAGCTTATTAGGTGTGCATTTGTAAGCATCAACAAATCATGGTGTGCTTATATAGATATATATGTAGCTGCAGTACATTTGAGATACATTTCCTGAGCTGGATTCTTAGCATTAAGTTCTGGTAAGGATGGTTTTGGGTTGCTCAGTACTGCAGTTCCTAAGGGCAAGAGCAAGTAGACAGATCTGCAATATCCTATGTCTGTCTTTAAAGGATACAGGAAACACTTAATCATGTCACAGGTATTTAGCAATCACTTAAAAAGATTTTTTTAGTATTCTTTGCTGATACCACAGAGTCATTTCACTGCCAAAGAGCTGGGTCCTGTCAGCACACACTAGCAAGGAACAATGCAATTGCTCAAGTTTTATGTCCATGCTAAATCATTAGCCTTTACATCAACGAATTCACAAAGTGCGGTCTTCCACGTAGTAGCAATTTCAGATAAAAAAAAATTACAAACCAAACCATATAAATCAATATTGCGAGGCTTAATCAGGTTAATTTTTAGTAAATCCAATTAGCTTTCTTAATGTCATTTTACAAAAAGGAAACTTTTTCCACTATACCCAAGCAGTGACCTGAAGAGAAGAGCTTGGATGTACACAAGGGCTGGGTTCAAATTTTCTAGATCACTGAAATGCTTTCAAGACAGAATATCAGAAATGCAGCTGTCTCTGGGACAGTAGTCCTTTCTCACACTTTACACCTTGTTCGTAAATTAATGTCTGATGAACAACACACCTAAACACTCTTTCTTTGCACAGAACACAACTAAAATCGAAGATGTTTTGTTTTGAGAAATGAGGTAAGGACTGACATATAATAGCTCTGTCTTTTCTCCTCTTCAGAGACAGTGGAAATCTTCTCATTGCAATTGCCACCACCTGTACACAAAATAGCCCCATTAGTAAAAAAAAGTCACTGATTTCAGTATCTAAAAGATACATAGTATATACAACTATTTCCATGGGAAACTACACTGAAGATTATTTTCATGTAACCCCTCAGGCATTTTGGACCAAGTAAATTTAGTAGCTTGTGAGAAGGTTGGAATGAGTAGGGGGAGGGTTTTCCCCAGGACTGAGTGGCAAAGGAGAAAGGGTATAATCAGAGGAAGATTACATAAACATAGCTCATCTGGGACAGCATTTCTCCTCAAGATGATGTTTTAACACTATTCTGAATATCCACAATTACACAAGTTGCTCTGCAAAATAGGTATTATCAAAAAATACATTGGAACTTATGGTCTATTCTAAATGTCCATGCAAACACATGCAGTCTTTCAGTTATATCAACAGGCTTTTGGTCAGGGCCCTATAGAGTTTATTTTGTGAAGCAGGTGACACGTTAAGTGACTTAGAAAAGATGAAGCCTGGCATTTCCCACCTGCAAACTATCTGTATCTAACACATTAGAATCATTATCAAGAGAGATTGAAGCAACAAAACCTGACTCTTACAGTATACTTTGCACTTTTGGAAATGAAAATACAGTCACATTACCATGCAGTTTAAAAGAAATTGTTTCACAGAATCACAGGTTGGTAGGAGTTGGAAGGGACCTCTAGGGATCATCATCTAGTCCAACTCCTCTGCTAAAACAGATTCTCCTAGAGCAGGTTGCACAGGAACACATCCAGGTGGGTTTTGAAAGTCCTCAGAGAATGAGACTCCACAACTTCTCTGGGCAGCCTGTTCCAGTGCTCTGCCACTCTCAAAGAAGTTTTTCCTTATGTCCAGATGGAACTTCTTGTGTTCCAGTTTGTGTCCATTGTCCCTTGTCCTGTCACTAGACACCACTGAGAAAAGACTGGCCCCATCCTCTTGACACTGCCTCTTTAGATACTTATAAGCATTGATAAGATCCCCTCTCAGTCTTCTCCAGGCTCAACAGATCCAGGTCTCTCAGACTTTCCTTGTAAGAGAGATGCTCCAGTCCCCTAATTATCTCCATCACCCTCTGCTGGATTCTTTCCAGCAGTTCCTTGTCTCTTTTGAACTGGAGAGCACAGAAGTGGACACAGGACTCCAGATGTGGCCTTTCTAGGGCAGAGTAAAGGGGGAGGAGAACCTCCTCCCTCAACCTGTTGTCTACACTCTTCTTCATGCACCCCAGAACACTACTGGCCTTCTCAGCCATGAGGACACACTGCTGGCTTATGGTTAACTTGTCCACCAAGACTGCCAGGTCCTTCTCCCCAAAGCTGCTTTCCTGCAGGCCAATCCCTAACCTGTACCAGTGCTTAGGGTTATTCCTCCCCAGGAGTAGGACACTACTTGCTCTTGTTGAACTTTATTAGGTTCCTCCACACCCAACTCTCTAGCCTGTTCAGGTCTTGCTGAATGGAAGCACAACCTTCTGATGTGTCAGCCACTCCTCTCAGTTTTGTATCATCCACTAATTTGCTGATCTCTTTATCCAGGTATCACGAAAAGGGGGGGGGGGGGGGGGGGGGGGGGGGGCAGGAGGATAGATAAAGAAAATTCCTGGCTCAGAAGGTGGGTTTCCCAATCCCCTTACAATTTGTCCAGTTCCACTAGTTTCCCAAGAAAGACAAAATCCTGTCACCCAACCTGCCCACCACACTCCTGTCAGGGAGAAGGGGAACCTCCTCGGGTTCTTTACAACTTGTCCAGCCTGCCAGGCACGCTGGCAGCGTCACTGAAACCAAAGTCCCTCTTGGTAGCCCACAGGATTGGAGGATATTCGCCTAACCTATTCAGGGACCCTCGCTAGCAGTTACACAAAGACAAATCCCTTCAGTATTAAAATCAACAATAATGATTTATTCTGTAGATACGCGACAAAATGCAGGTTCGAATGATACCGGTGATAGGGTATTGACTGCGAAATGGATTTAGAGCAAACACTAAACACACACATACAAACCTAAACACACAAGCACACCTAAACACTAATAATTATTAATAGCTAGCTTGATGTTAGTATTCAAGTGCACAAAACACAGAGCTCTTACCCAATAGGCATCCCTATGAGGGGGGAGAAGATAGGTTCAGCCCGTCGACCGATTCCAAAGTTTCGATGGTGGTCTTCTGTTCACCAAATCCCCCTTTTAATCGCCACTTTTTATACTTTTAGGTGGAGCTTGAGTGACTTTAGTCATACATTCTTTTTATCCTGATTGGATTAAAAATCTCTCACTTCACATTTAAAGGTACAGGTGTTAAAATATAGGGCGCATGCCCAGTGGGGAGTGGTCGCACCTTGGAGGCAGGTAGCCTTTGGGATGGAGGTGTGTTTTGGTATTATAATGACATTATAGTGAGCAAAGTTCACCTAGAGGACGCGATTTCACCATTTTTGCTGGCATGGCAGTAGCGATCCATCTTTCTTGATGGCGGTTGATGCAGTTAACTATAGCAGCCCATTGTTACCTCCAGGAACAGGGACAGACCGTATTGCCTTCGCAGCACTCCTGTCCTCGTTCGGAGGTATGGTACATTGCACTCGGCTGCAGTAGGCCTTATCCATGGCAACCGCATTCCATTCCTGGGATCAACAAACTGCTTCGTAGCCGCTTCATGGCTATTTTTCGTGTCAAGGTGTAAGCTAAAATCTGGGGAACAGAGTTTCCCTCACCTCCTGTCGTTTTCCCACATGCAGTCAGCTACTTGAATTTCATACATAATTTGCATATCTCACCTAGCCTGTCCTCATAAGTGCTTACAAAAGCTTTTCTGGACATTTCCAGTGACTTTTAGCAAAAATCATGCATCTCTGGAGCAATCAAAAAAATCCCAACCCTGAACATGCCTCCAGATATGGTTGTAATTATACAAAAAGTGCAGCAGCAGAATACTAATTACACATAATAATAATATCAATGCAGCTAAGGTCTGAACTAGGGTTTTTTTGATACCAAATTGGTGTGGAAGGATAGGCTAAATAAAGAGATGGATGTGAAATGATCGCAAGATAAATTATACAGCCTTTAAAAAAACACTTCCAAATAAATTGTATTACTATACCTCAACATATAAAAATAGCACAAAGAAAAACTTTATTTCTATGAACATTTATCAGATACCAGGTGTACTCTTACAAATGACTCATCAATTACATTAAAAAAATTTGTGTGAGTAAAGCTACAAATCCTGCTGTCAGTATTTTAAAAAACACATCATTTTTGAGAAAGACCACCTATGACATCAAAGCTTACCTTCCTAAATGAAACTCAAACCAGTCAAAGCCAAATATGTTAACAATTACATACTGAGTTTTGACAATTCAAAAGTCTGCAACTGTATCTGTATAAACTTTTGGAGTACAATTTCATACTGGCACATCTTTCCTTTGATGAAAGATGGCAAGGCTTTGATTGAGACCTCTTATGGCTAGGACCATTCTTCACATTTAGATGATATTCAAATCAAAAAAATGTTTTGAGGGAGGAGTGAGGAAAACAAAGTTATAAATTTATTTTTGTAGAAACAGATGGACAAAATGCAGAACATTGTTATATTTCATGATACTGCTGTTAATGTAAGAAATGAAGCACAATTTATTATGTATTCACTTTGCCCATCTGCTAAGTTTATCATTAAGACAATGAATTCAGTTCATTTCCTTTCCTCCCCAGCTAAGCAGTGCAATTATGGTTTTAGAATGCAGCTACTGATACAACTTATTCCTATTATAGTCTTCCAAATATTTTCTCACTAAATAGCTCTAAAGGCTTTCCTCCCCTCTTATTTTGTCTTCTAGTGTCACTAACCTGTCTTCGTTTTTTCACTCACTCTTTCATATGCACCCAAATGCTTATCTTTATTGCCACACTATTGCTTTTGTTCTTTCTACAAATTCCATTTTTCTCTTTTGCATTATCAGCTTCCACTTCAAGAAGTTCTTACCACAAAAAACAATTTCTGTTCAGTGCTACAAAGGAGGAGCAATTTGGAGGAAGAATCTTTCCTGTTGTTACATTTTTGCCTGTATTAATTGTGTATGTGAGAGTATATGGTACAGAGGACTTGGAGGAGAACAAAAAAAATGGGAAAAGTCCAACTAAGATTTCATAGTCAAAGTTGATTTCATTATCAAATGCTCCTGATGACAGGCTGAGTTTAGACTTAGATTCTCCAATAATAAATACCTAATATTTCTTTAAAGATACAGAGGCTCAAATAAGAAAGTGGGAGAAAAAATACACTTTGAGCACACTAGCTCGGTGTAACAGCCCTTCTGTTCAACTCTGCCTGGTACCTTATAATTTAAAAAAAAAAAACAAAACATTATTTGAACCACTCGTTGATAAAATCATGGGCCTTTATGCCTTAGAGTATACACAAAGAACAAGTGAACTCTCTTCACTGAGTGAAATTAATTGTACAAGGAAGAGCCTACTTAGCCATTCCTACTTGCCTACACATATACAATTACAGCACCAGGCATTCAGTTTTCTTTTGAACATTTCCTACTATCTTAGCTAGATAACTAAGAAATATGGATCAATTCTCTCAGTCAGAAAAAACACAAGTACTTCAAAGGAAGGTTCCCACCTACTTTGCAAGCCTTAGCATACAACAGGAAAACATGTTACAAGTCTAAAAATTTGTAAGATTTACATCTTCGGAATCTCTTCTTACTTTGAGGTACTTCCCTTAAATGATTTCTCTAGCACTGTTCACATTTAGGCAAGTTTGGCAATCTATACAGAAAAGCCAGGCCCATAGTAAAATAAGTAGCAAATACTCTGGAAAAACAGAAACAAAATCAGACTAAAAACCTACACAAATACATATAAGATAGATTATTTTAAGAAAATGTTATTGCAAACTTTAAATCTCAGTGTTACTTATATGATTTTTGCTAAGAAAAAAGGATCAATACCTTTAATTAGCAAACAGTCAGACATTTAGTCCTATATAGACATGGGAAATACAAATTCACCCAAAACCAGGAATGAAACCCTTGACCTTTCTCTAAACAAGAACAATTACAAAATTTGTGATACATCCCTTCTACACAAGGTTTATTTAGGCTTTAATATTATTTCTCTGATCCTTCCTTATATTATCCATCTGTCTTTCTGCACAGTTCAGAGCAATCTGCAGGTTAATTCTTATATGAGCTCTACTAACCTGAGGATGCTTCACGAGCTGAACAACACAGTCACTTTACCAGCAAGCAAGCCTAGTAATGTCTTAATGACAAAAAGAACCCAAACTAAGTTTGTTTCCATCACAACATGCTACAGTGCAGCTACTCTGAAGTGTGTTTATAAAAAAAGTAGTGAGATTTTCTGCATATTAAATGCACAAGGATTTGCATTTTAAATTATCATTTATCATTGGAGTTGATAGCTATGTTAAGTACCATCTCCATATGAGACTTTTTTCCTGGAATCACACTTGGAAAAATATTTCTCAGAGACTTAAGGTTTATTTGTTAATCTTGTTAACATTTGTATTATTTTTTTAATAATTATATGTTATTTATTATTACACATTATTATTGTATATACATTGTTAATAATTATACATATTAGAAGCAAAATATTTTATAAAAACTCTTAAAAGACCATACTTTGACATTTTTAACTGAACATGTATTGTAAGTAGGGCTTGCTTGCTTTCTTCTCTTATCCCATTTTGTATGCAGTGTTTAAAATACAGATTCTGATTTCCAAGGTCCAATACCATTTTGAACAATTTTTTCCACTTGCATTTCTAGCCCCATAAGAATATGTAATGGGATGAAAAACAAAAACGTTATAACTACTAAACCCACAAAAAACCGCCCATTTTTTCCCTCCTCCTTTTTCTCTTTAAGGAAAAGTGAATTCTTCCCACTAAAATGTTATCTTTTACACGTTAATGTCAATTGTGAAATATGCTAACTCAGTTAAGTCAAGACTTTTTATTGATAACGCCCTTGTTCTTTATTAAGGATTTGTCTAACATGGAACAGTCAGTGCTGTGAACTATGGCAGGCCTTGACAGCAAACAAGCTGCTTTGTACCAACTCTACACATGTTCTCCTAGCACACCCAAGACTGCCTAACTGCAAGATTCCTTGCTGCAGACTGAACATATGTGGCAAAGATAGCTGGCAGAGTAACTAGGACATTGCATTTCACATTCTGGTTTAAGGCACTCAAAATTATTTGTGCTGAGAAGCTCCAAGGTTCTGAATAATTTTCCTGGTAAGAGATGACTTGTGTAGAGTTTAGAAGAGATAATATATAAAAATTAATCTGCCACACTTTGGAGGTATAATCTGAAACTGGTTTCAGATCGATTTGAAGTATGCTTGCTGACCATAGCAGCAAAGAGTCATTCCAGGAGGCAAAAATGCTGTTCTAGAAAACTAGACCTCTTTCTCAAATTACCCGATCATCCTCACTATACCACTGTTATGAGGTGACAGGATGTAGGTAATAAACCCTAATGAATTATACATGTCTCCTCCATAGAAACCCTAAGGCTCAGGCATAACAATTAAGGCAAGAAGGAGGATCTTACCTTCTTTAACACTTCCAGTATAAGGATTTAGAATACTGCTACATCTACAATTTACATAGTCAGGATTCTAATTCGACAACTGCTGGGTTAGAATGGTAATATTTTATTGGATTCCCAAGTTTCCTCTAATAATGTACTTAGAGTTATTTTAAATTATCTTTAAAAATTATTTCTAATGCAAGCTGAATGTAGAATGGTAACTATAACATCATCTTAACCTGGCTTTACACAGAACATCACAAGAGTTACAGAGAAATTGCATCACTATCACTGATCAATACCAAGCCGAAAGAGAAGCAATCTGGTCCCATCTACAATTTTTTTCTCCCCTTTTAATTATTGCAGTAGTATTACTACACATAAAATAGTAGGAATAGCTAAACCACATATACCTCACTATCAAAAAACAAGAACATATTTTAAAGCTATAAGATTGTTAATAATCTGGTTTCTGGTATTCAAATTCTTCAGTCTTGATCGCATTACAGTATCTCATCTTGACCTGTATGACAATCATTTATCACAGATAGAAGAGAGCTGTAATTATCAACATCATCACAACCCTATTTTTGGTAGTACAAGTGTAGAGCAAGCAGCCTTTGTTAGCACAGTTACGTTATGCACAAATTATACCTGACACGCCATAGCTGTGTTTGTAGAAATGTGTTCTGGACACTGAGCCAGACCATCCAGCTTCTCAGTAATCCCGTTTTGGCAGTCACCCTGACATTAAAAGCTTCACCTTTGACAATTCAGACTTCATCTTTACTGCTAGGCATTAAATATGCTATTCCACTAACTCTCTGTGTAAATTCTTCAACAATAAAGTCTGTAAATGAAAAAGTAGTTGCAACAGAGCGATTAGAAGGCCTACTTCCACCAAAAAACCTCAACAAAGACAACCTACAAAAAAACCAACACAAAACAAACACAGGAAATGCACTTTATCCTCCTAGGATAATGTGCTACATATACTAAAACAATAAGAATGCCTGTATTTGTACATCAAAGAAACAGCTCAACAGAATTAAAATATACTGTTACTGACAAAAATGTTTCACAGTAAAAAATTTTCAGCAGAAGTTCCAATTAATATATGCCAGTCACAAAGTCTTCTGATTTTAATCAACGTGCACACTACATCAATTCAGCTCAGATGCACTGTTCAGTAAGAATGTTTTCAAAAAAAGCACTTGAATAAGTGCTTTAGCACAATTACAAATTGTGCTAAATGCCCTTTTCCTCAATACTTACATCTTTAATCTATACAGTTATCATTACAGATGTAAGAGAAGCAGTGATCATATTAAACTACAAAAAATTCCACTCACAAAAGCAAGAAAATTCATAATTAAAGTTGAAGCTTTCCATCCATTCTATCCACCCTAGATACTCCAGCTTCCAGAGCTTTTCAAATTACCCACTATCTAAAGACTCAAGCTGCATCACAGGATTCCAAAGAGACTGGGAACATTGTCAGTTTGGAGCCCACCGTCTCTGAAATGTAGTTGAAATTATATCAATCAGCAGTTGCTCACGTGACACTAAGATTTGCTTTTCAGTTAATTGTTTTTCCATTCACAGTATCCAAAATAACCTTCTCCACAAATAATTTTTAAATTCTAATTTCATGCAGATGTTAGCTATGACTCCCTACAACTCATGCACTTACTCTATCTTGTTATCTAGTACCAGCAGTACTGGACACCCCACTCACTGCTGAGGACTGATCGGTGCCCATAGAATTCTGCAAGGTAAACATTGTTATTCTGAGTTTAAGCAAATGAAAGAAATTTGATTACAGTCATTTTTTCCTTTTCTCCATGAAGAACCGACATTTTACATGCAGCTTACTTATGACCAGATTTTTTTCAAATATATTTAAAGCCACTAAAGCAAGCAATAAGTTTTGGTCAAGATGCAGTAATCCACTGTATTTATCTATTTGTGAAATATTAGTTAGACACTTATTTGGAGGACAAATGAAAAACTTGTAAAAAAATCAGGAGATCTTCAGGTCAATGTAATACTCATTAAAGGTTTCAGCAGAAATAAAACCATTTTGACATTTAAAAAAAGACTGAACCTGTCCTCATGGTTTCCCTGTTTTGTTTGCATTGTTCCATCATATTGATTAAAGTAAGTTAAAAAAATAAAACTTGGATCAGGATTGAAGTTGACAGGATTGCTTGGACTGAAGTGAGAAGAATAAAGCAGTCAAAAACCAGGCAAGGCTAGAAATTGTAGGCCCAGGCCTTGTTTTACAGCTCTAAATGTCTGAATGCCTGAAGCTGGAAAAAAAATGGTAAGAAAGAATATGCCTATGCAAACAGGAAAGCAATATAAATATGCCTTTCATTTGTCAAAATCTGGGAGGGAAAAAAGCTATTGAATAATGAGGTCATCTTGTTTACATGAAAGTGCTGCATGAGTTTATTGATTAAATTGTTAAATAGGAGATGGGCATAAACTATAACAAATTTGAAAAGCAAGATTACTTCAAACAGATAAAGAGTCAGGGCATTCATTAACTACTTAATAAAATTCCTATACAAAAACCACACAAGCCAGCATTTCTGGATTATGCTGAACTGCAACAGGGAGCCTGAAAGAATGGAATCCCACAGTCCCCATTACCTAAAGACAGTTCAGCCATCAGACAGGAAATAGTTTATCACAGGGTAACTGTTTGACTAACTGCTCCCAGATTCCATGCAAAACAGGATGTCCAGGTCTGCAAAATAAAAATCTCCTTTGACAACCTTGCTGTAAAACAAGCTTTCCTGGAGCCAAAATGTTCACATCTAACACAATTTGGGATTACAGAGTTTCCCCAATACTGTTGCTAAGTCAGAGAAGGAAAATAACTTCTCCAACAGAATTCAAGTCACAAGAATTCAGCTTTATCATATTAGCACGTACTACAATTTAAAACTATTTCTGATAAATTCATAATAAGTAACTGCAGTTTTACTGTCACTTGGGATCTTTGCACCATGTTCATGCCTAGCAGATGCTGGCTCTTCTCAAGATGCAACTGACATCAAGTGGGACTACTCATCACTCTGCAGGAATCAAGAACTGTATAATAGATGTAAATTGGCCATACAAGTTAAAGGCCATTCTAAACAAAAGGATTAGCACAAGCGTTAAAAACAGTTAATGCAAGCACACACAAAACAGTTATTCCTCATAAAAAAATGTCCTCTGGGAAATAAGTTACCTTAAACATAGCTATGATTGAAATATTTAAATAGGTATCACCACATATCCTAAACACTATATGCTTTAAATGATCTATACATTAATGAACTTGGACCAGATAGAGTTGATACTGAATGTAATGCATTATTTTAATGTGTTGTCACAGTGCCTTATGTAGAGAACAGCAGCACTCATCTCTACCACGAGATAAGCAAAGTAAGCCTTCTCCTGCAGATGATATTTCTGAGTCTTAGCTATACGAGATAACACACAAAGTTACTAGTTTTCATTAATTTTTCCTCTTTAAGTACTAAACATAAAGTGGTAAACCAAGATGTTTTTCAGAAAAGAAACCGTCTCTGAAAATTTTGAAACAGGTCGAGTTCAATAGCAAGATCAACAGCACTGGGTCACTCTTGAGCAACAGGTTGACAGAGATTAGCTGGATCACAGGATGGGAGCTGCTACCAGTACAGATCCCAGTACAATGCCTTGGCAAAGATCTTTATTCTTTCTCACTTCTCATAAATTTCCTAGATTAAACAGGAGGACACAGCAGGACTTGCATTAAACCAAAACCTGCATCCACTCAAAAGATCATTTCAGAACAGATTAACGATAATAAAAAGGGATGCCAGCACTGCTTTATTTCACTCCAGCAGCAACATTTCTTTTAGAATAGTTAAGACACAAATATTTATTCAGTTTAGAAACATACACCAAAACAAGAGATCCTCAATACAAACTCACAAACTATGAAGCCACACAACAAGGTGACAACAAAACATTCTCAGTACATTAATATAAAATGACTCCAAGGTGAAAGCTGGCCCCACAACCTCAAGGACAATAATAATCCCATAAACTGGAGGATATTGTATCTGTAAGTGCAACAATTTTGAGTTAGTGTGCAGTTTAACTGCAGTAATACTATAAAAAAACAGTTCAAATTAAGAATATTTCAATAATTTGGCAGTGAATGGTTGTGTATTTTAATACATTGTATAGAAAACATGAAGAATTTATAGATGAAAGCATAGTTCTCTCATATTAACCTGTGAGATAGCCAAAGAATTTTACTCAAACTATTTAAGTGAAGGAGATCTTATCCATCCCAACTGCCAGGGAGGAAGCCATCAATACTCACAAGTGAAACAATCAAGTCCACCACCTGAATCATTCTAAATCGAGGCGAACAAGTGACATCTGTTTAGATTAACACTTTAAAGGTCATTAAGCATACTACTGACAAAGTTTGGAGAAAATATCAAGATCTCCAGATAACACATATGAAAGAATGACTGTTCTGAACTAAATTATAAAAATATCCTTCCTAGAATAACCTAAAAAATCTATGCTTTTTCTTTCAAGACTGTCCAGGAACAGCAACCAGCTTGCTAAAATACAAGAAAGAGCTGAGATTATTATGACTAACTGATTAATGTCTGTGCAACAACTGCTAGATAATTCATCTAAAAAGGTAGCCAAAGGAGAACAGTTTTCAAATACCAATTTAAAAAAAGATCTGGTATGCAAATAAAGGGAGAAAAGTGTATTTTGTCTCGTTTTCTATTTGCCTTCATTTTTCTTATTTAAACCTGATATCTCATGAGTAATGGAGAGACAGCTTTTATTCTTATAATCACAAGTAACAAGGAAAACAACAGTGCAGTAGGGTGAGCAAAAGATTCCCCATCAAAACTATTTTCCATTCAGGGAAGCTGACACCCATAGTTCACACAGGGTACTAAAAATTTTCTCAGTCTCCTTGACCAAGGAAACTCAGGTTTGAATTGCTACAAAAAGTGACACCCTCAAATGTCCACCAGAGTACTGTTTCTGCCTGAAAGAAAAGCAATACAAATCAAAACTGCAGCTCAAGGATTAAGAGCCAGCAGCATCCTACCAAAATGAAGATTCATCAAGAAATGCAAGTTAACACAGCTGTAGCCATACACTAAAAATCTATCATTTAGCACAGTAGATGCATTAAGCATTTTCAAAGTGTACTTCTTTATTCATTTGCTTTCAAAATAACAAATTATCCAGACTATGACTGCACACATACAGAGAATCAGTCTCAACTACAAAAGCATGCTTCCACTTTTTCAGAATTTTGAAAGTAGTTTAGTATTTTTAATTATGTTTTCTCAATGCATCTTATTGTAGAACAATTAAAAACTTATCCATAGCTAAATTAGAATACAAAACAATTATAGTATCCTTTTTCCAGTTACGAAGTACTCCAAATGGCTTTTGTGCCTATGGAACTTCATCTTGAGGAAATTTTTTCGAGGAAAGAGTACCAAGATAATAAAGAAAATTTAACAGACAACTCATCCATGAATAAAGGATACTTGTATCTTCTATTTATTTCCTCAAAGACAACCTAGCTATTCCGTGTTAAAAGTAACATTTTAAAGTGTTAAAAACTGACACCCCAAGTGAACTCTGTGGATACCCAAATTCTCAGGCATGCTTACCCAGTGCTAGGACAAATGAGCACAGGATTTAGTGGCTACATGGGCACATCCTTCAACTAATTTTTGAAAAACAATGCTAATTTTGGTGCAGTGACAGTTCATTAAAACAGGTGCTTATTCAAGAAGAAACACTAAGTATCAGTAGCCTGGAACAGAACTAATGTGAACTCTGCTTAGCTTGGTTAAATTTTGTTAAAATATTTACTGCACACATATTTCTCAAACTGTTCTATTGCTTTATAAATCAAAACAGATTTAGGAAAGGTTCTGCTAGAATACTGATGAACACAAAATGAACATTACTTTGTGGCTCATTTCTCAATACTAAAATACTCCCCACACAGCAAAATACTTTTTTTAAATGACCACTGAAAGAATAAACTGTTTTCCAGGTATCAGTAAGCAAATGTGGTCAGGCCACTTCGAGTTACTGGTTTCTGCAGCAGATCTCCAGAACTTTTTTCACCATAGACCTAATAGCTGCCCTTTCTTTCTCATTCCTTCAAACACAATTACATTATTTTTTGTAGTTGAAAATCAATGAATTCATCTTTGACATGACAAAGAGTTTGCTTGCATTATTTCTGCACTAGTAGAGGTAACCCATTAAAATCAGGCGGTAGCATTACCATTTTTGTCTCCAGCAAAAAACAATACAGTGGAGAATCACATTTTCCCCACACCTTTTCCTTCCACGGGCAACAGCTTTCCCTTACTACTTTTATTTGCTTATGTATTCCCATTAGCCACTTCGTTTTGCTGACAAGTATGTCCCCTCCCCTAATGAAATGAAGTGCAATCTGTTGTTCACTCAAGCCATTTTGTTTCTAGTAATTACAAAAGACCTACTTTATGTCATGTTCTACTGCATTACTATAAGAATGCAACATTTGAGCTGTACATTTGTATTCCTCAAAGCCTCAAATTAGAACCATTTTAATACAATAATCCTATTAGCATAATTTCTCTGCTGCTGAATGATAACATGCTCAAATAGATTTAAATCGTTTAAATTATAGACTTCTATAGATCATTAAAACTATTAAAGATATCAAGGTAGCCCATTCTTGATCCTAAATTACAACATACTAGAGTCACCCTTACTGTGGTTTGAACACAGTCCCCAGTAATCTGATGCAATTGTCTCCAATTTGCTCTCTCCTACTGCTTTGCAGTATTGTGATCTCCACATTATCTGTTGCAATAATGAATGTCATATACATGGCAGCTAATATTGAAGAACTGCACCAACATTTTTGGTTGAGTAGAATTTCTTGTAGGCATTCACAAAAGCCTTGGCAATTACAGCTTGGTAATACAGTCTGAAGTTGTAATAACATTTTGAAAAAAAGTTACACTGATAAAGAACAGCATTGGAACTCATATTTAAATGACTCAAATACATTTTGCTCTTTTGTTCTACTTTTTTTCTCTCCATATAAGCCATATTTATACAGTGTCCCTTTTGAAATTTTTACTTTCCCCTCCGTTCATGTATCCAGGTTCCCAATCTCTACACTCCCAAGGAAGGTCATGTGGGGCCTCACAATGCTGTGATGCTTTTTCCCTCCTCCTTCCTGAACATAGGCAGCCCCTCAGCCTGTATATGGGCTCTGCTTATAACCGCCCCCTTCTTCACCTACCTAGCACCCACCTTCATCCTTTGCCTTCCCTGTCCTCAGGAGTGCTTCCTCAGCTGAGCAAGGAGAAACAGGAATTACTCCTCAGAAAACCTTCGGTGATCCCTCATCCTCTTCTAGACTAGGAGTTCCAAAAAGAGGGGGCTGAAGTAAGGCCACCCCAAACCGCAGGAGTGTTCCTGTTCCATTACCTCATAGCCACTGAGAAAAAGAATGTTCTCCCAAAGCAGCCCCTAAAAAGGGGCTGCAGCCGACACAAAGGCACACTCGCAGCAAAGCAAGAGCCTTTCATCCCGCTGCCGCAGAAGCCCATTCCTCCTCTCCCCTCAGGGGCGCGCACAGAGCAGGCACAAGACCGACCCTTCTCCCTGCCTTCAGGCGCGAGCGACCGGAAGGGCGGGCGACCCCTCCCTTTCCCCTCAGGCGACAGTAGCCATGAAGGTAGCTCTTTACCTCAGGCTGGCACGGCGACTATTGCCTCTCACCGCCATCGGCAAAGCGGCTTTTTGAGAGAGCTGCTGGGAGTATCAGCACAGCACAGCCCAGCGCTTACCAGAGGAAATTCACCCTTTCAGGCACTTTCTTCGGCCTCCCTGAAGCCACGCTGCCCAAAATGGAGGACGGCCAGCACGAGACCCAGCCGCCCCTCACGCTTTCCCGCCCATCCGGGGCGGGGCGCTGGGTGCTGATGAGGCAGGGACACACCAGCTCCCGTTAGTCGGGCCTTTCTGGTAAGGGCCATATCTTACCATTTCGTTTCTTTAAAAATGAGCACGGCAATAGGTCTGGTGGGGTTTTTCTTTTCCCCAGTTGCGTTTTGGTCGTCTGTTGTTTGATAAGATGAACAGGAGTCAGGGCGTGTTTGGAGCTTGCTCTGCTTCCTTGCGTGGTGGCTGGTGTTTCTGCTTGTGCAGCTGAAGCAATTGTAATGATTTTGGAGAGAGTAGCCTTCAAGTACTTAAAAGAAGTTCCTTAAAGTAGGATCTGCGTGGCTGTGGCACTGTGCTGTTGTGCACCTGGTGTCAGTCAGATAGCTGAACACTGAAATGACCAATTATGTGTATAGGGGGTGGTTTGCATTTTTAATTGAATAGGGTATGTATGTAAATGGAGCATTTGATTGCGCATTGGGATAGTTAGGGATGGAAAAATCAAAAGCTGAAAACTGATGCAGCAGAAAAATGTATTTGAACCTTCTGAATAAATCTGAACTAGTTTTAGCAGGGCAGCCAAAGGCTGCTTACCTGCAGCCTGCCTGCACTGTATCCTGCTGCTGAGCATGGGGTAGAAGTTGCGGTTGGAGTTTCACCTACCTGAGCCCCTATCTTCCCTGATGGAGTGGGTAGTTGTTGGGCCCATGCTGCACCTGTGGTGACATGCAGCTGTGAGAAGGTGAGGCCACAGCTTTGGCAATGGTCTTCCACCTGTTCCCCTGCAGTTTTCTGCACTTGGACCATCTACAACGAGTTGCTTAGCAGTTTCTCAGACATGCAAGCACTTCCAGTAGTTGTTCCAGTTCCTGTCAGCCTCCACCTACCTGCCCATGTGGGCAGTCCGATATGCAGACTTTACTTAGGAGTTGTCTGAGCAATATCCTGCACCTCCAAGCACCTTCCTTTCCCCTAAGCCCAGCTTAGAGAAGAGCCCAGCAGATGCCCAGCTTCTGCTGGAGTTGCTGAGATTTTCTAGGTGCAGTTCTTGTATTCTTATTACTATACAAGCATGTTGTATAGTGTCCTGATGATAAGGGGATTTTTTTTTTTATTCAGATGTATAAATATGCAAATGTCAGTAGATGGTTTGCATAAGGTGTTGTACTGATGTATTGCAGTAGATGTTGGTAACAATATTTTGGGTGCAATAAAATGAAATTTATTCCAGCTGGTAGAGGGGAAGAGAGTTATTTGGGCTTTGGTGTTTTGTTTTTTTGCATTGCAATAACTACTGCCCCATTAATTCAGTCAGTGATTCTGCCAACTACATAATCTCCTGAATAGTTATAAAAAGGGCAGAAGGCCAAGATTTTTATGTTGAGCAAAGGTTTTGTGGTGACAAAATCATAAATATTGACAAAATGTAACATAATACAAATATTTAAATTTACTTTTTATTGGTATATTGGTTCAAACAAAAACCTTGTGAATGCGCTTTCCTTCAATTGAAAGATGACAGAAACGATGCATTCATTTGCAATTCACAGTCCTACAGAATCACTAAATATGGAAAAACTAACCTAGGTCCCCTAGAGGCAGTAGCAAAGTGACTTCATTTTAAATATTCTTTCACTTCTCAAATTATTCCTGCCGAGAGACTGGTTCGAAAAAAACACTGTCAGTACACTGAGTCACTAGCAACCGTTAAGTAGTGTGGTACAGGTATCTCATAATGACATGACTGTCTGCAATTACACAAACACAATGATATTGACTACATTAGCAGCACTGGCTCATGTAGGAGACACCTGCTCAGCTTGAAGGCTTCTGAAAGTACTGTTCTTAAATCTTTGATTCTATACATTGTAGATGGGGAATGTGGCCTTTTCATTCTGATCTAAATTCTGGTCCGGTATTCCCCATAATAATCTAAAAATCTTTATGCAATAACAACTTGTGGTCAGGGTGCATGTATTGCCCCCAGAAAGGGAAGGGTGAGAAGTACAGCTATCTTTGGAGAGTGGAAGGAAAAAGTCAGAGAATCTGCAAGACACTTCCTTTCTGAACCAACAGGCTTTCCAAGAGGGCTGAACCTTAACTGAAAAATGCTGCGACTAGTAGTCATGAGGTGGAAAGGAGCTGAAGTCGTGGAAATGTCAATGGTAGTTGTTTTTAAACAATTCAGATAACCAAGGCAGTGCAATACTGAAGTTCTTTCCAAATGAGTTTGTGTGTGGGAGCCCTCCATATTGGAAGTTGATTGCTTTTTAAATTGAATGGTATCTTGTTGAGGTTTCTTGTTTGTTTGTTCCCATTACAAGAAGATAAGTAATTAGCAAATCTAGTACAGAGTAGCCATTATGAAAAACAATGCTGTTCTCAAATTATATTTTATGTAGTCTTCAGTTTGGTAGTTAGGGAAGATACATTGAATATTCTCGCTTTTATTCTTAAATCCTTCTAATAGTAGTGTTTGCAGATCCCAATTACTACTAAGAACGTGAGGTAAACTGTAAGTGGAAGTCTAGAATCTGGAACTATTCAATCTGTTGACTCTTGCCTAAATACAGGTGGAGAGTCTAATTCCCTGGTTTATGAATACTACTTTGCTTCAGCTAATCTCTTTAATTCAGTAGAAATAATAGTGGGATATGGTAGTGCTATAAGAAAGCCAATTAATTGCTGACAAGATGCAAACCTGGAAAAAGAACATTCTTCAAAGTAAACAGCTTTTCCTTCTTCAGCATTAGTAATTTATTTCTTTGTCCAGCATACTTTCAGGGAAAAAAACTCTCTTCCATTTGCAGGTCCTTTTCCTTGCAATATGATTTATTGTTACTAAGTGGCTGTCCTGGGCTCCTTATCTTCTGTACTCTACTCTTTTGTGAAATTTTGTATTTTAAAAAGGCCTAAAGCTTCTTGTGACAATTCTTGGATGAATGCTTTTGCACAGAAAGGAATTGAATCAGTTCGAAAGAGTTGGTTGTGAATCTGTTCTTTGCTTAGGCAAGCAGTTGTAGTGAAGAATGCTCCTGGCTCTCAAGGCTAGAAAATGGAGGAGTCCTTGTTCTGAATTTGCCAAACTTCTAGTCTCTAATTCATGTGAGGAAACCCTCATTATATTTTCCCGTGGTGATTCAAGTCATTTGGACAAAAAGTATGCCTGCTGTGCTTTAGATTACAGTGGAGGAACTCTTCAATTTAGAAAGAGGTTTTAAATTCAAAACCTACCACTCACAGCCTGTTCCAGACAATTTACATTTAAGTAATTAGCAATTCAGAGGTGGGAAAGTTATCTCAGACTATAAAGTTCATACAGTTCTCACATGAAGCATTTCTGAATAGTTAAAGCAAAAATAATTTAGTATTATTTGACAGTGCTCACCAACTCCCCCAGGAAGAACTCATTTGTATAAAATTTTGCATTTTAAAAAGACTGAAATGTTTAGGCTTTTTTAACTGTCAGAGAGATTTTAAGTTTGGTAGTCAGATGATAAACGAATGAGTAATACAGCAGTTGTAACTGAAAACTTTAAAGGAAACTATGAACATTCTGTAGAACATACAAACAAGGAATGAGGTGAGTGTTCTAGTGAATAGTACTTGTGCAAAATGGAAACCAGTCTGTGAGCTATTTGAAGTATGAGTTTCTTTTACTTACTTGTAAACAGTGTATTTTTTCACTTAAGCAATATTAATAGGGTATCTGACTTTAGGAATTAGGCATGAAAATTCAGTATGACCTGAAAAGAAAGTATTAACACTTTGTCCAAAATGTGGACTTTATCCCAAATAAATGACTGACAGTACTTGCTGACACCCAAAAGAATTTTATTTGATAGGAATATTAAGCTCCCCTACCCTATTTGCCATCTTATGAGTCAAGATTTATATGTACATGTATATATTAAATAGTATGGTTGACAATATAAATTGTATAAATAGCACAAATAATGAGTTACACAGAAAAAAAAAATAAAATGGAATTCTAAACAAGGCTGTAATGGCTGTAGAACACTGCAGGTTAACACAGTTTTTAAAATTATAGTAATTTTCTTTCAAATCCATTCACAGCACTTGTTCCACTTTTGGGTAATACTTTGTTCTTTCACCAAGACAGAATGCTTATTCCATTTCTCTTAATTCCCTTGTTCTTCTTCTCTATATTTCTGTGATGAGCATTCATTTTTACAACCATAAGCAGTAAGTGCTTGACTTAGAGGCACAAATAAGAGATGCAGGTAGAAAATGAGCTTTAGACAGAAGGCAGGCACTGAAGTGTAAGAGTAGGTATGAAGTCTGACATGCAACACAGAAGTCTGCTTCTGAGCGTGTGGCATTAAGGACTTTATGCTTATGTCACTTCTAAGCTTGATAAACATCCTTAAATTAGCTACCTGTATCTAACATACATGATTAGTAAGTGTTGTAAAGCACCCTGAAGTCATTCCAGCCGGAGTAGTTTGTGCACAAAACCCAGAAACATTCTTATTCAAAGATAGCAGAGGCATCTTGTATTAAATCACAGCACTTGTGTAGAGGGCAAAAAGCTCAGACCTCCATTGTCAGATGAATTTTTAGATTTCATTTTTATGTTTGATGACTCAAATTGCTCTGAGGAAATCCAAGTTTAAAAACCGAGCAAAAAATACCCCACCCCAAACCCCAAGCACTGAATATCTAAATCTTAGGAGAATGTTAGGCGTATGTAAGATTGCATCAAGTTTGCATCTCCTTTGCAGTTTTGCACAGAAGGTTTGGGGTCATCTCAGTAAAACAGATTAAGTTCTTATATTGACAGTGTGCTGTTGAGTGACTGTCCTCTGTAATTCCTAAACACTCTCTAAATAATAGTTCTAAGTTTTCATGAAGATTGCTGCTTCGAGTGCAGTCTCGCTTTCCAGGCGAGTGCCCAGAGAGGAAGGAAACAAAACAAGCACACCACAGGTGTTTCTTTAGCTGACATTTCTTCTATCCTTTTGACTGGTAGTGGTGGAGACACTGTTCTAAAATACTGCACAAATTTTTAAGAAACATCTAGAAGTAACATTGTACACAAAATAAATAAAATGGGAGAGAACATAGAAAAACATTTAGCTCCCTGTGTTTGGTGACTTCTGTTAGTGGTATGTTATCTCTATTGATTTGCCATGAAAAGGTTAATAAAACTGTCATAATCTAGGCTGTAGATATCTTTTTCTTGTTGTTTGAGTATTGTTTTCTTTGCGTTAGCAGTATATTTCTCCTTTTATGTCCTTGTAGATGAGGCACAACAATCTTTAATGGTAAAATATTACATCCCCTCGTTCTATAAATAGGAGTTTGGCACCTGCGGCTTTTCCAGGACTAATTCTGGAGTTTTATTTCCTGATGCTTTAATTAATCTTGTGTGGGCTGTAAATGTCAGTACACATTTTTACAGCATCTTTGCTGTTGGGAAGTGAAATAGTTGAAGGAATTTCTAACAGAATAATTTCCTCTTCCCTAGTTTACCAGTTCTAAAAATATAGCAAAATGCAGCTAAAATTACTTTAGTGATCTTAGTTGAGTTCTACATTTCTAAGCCTTGTTTCTCTTGCATGCTGTCACTCACTGTTTCGTTTGTATGCCAAGTTGAGATACAAGTGATTGAAGTGGTACACATTTGTTCGAGCTCTATATCCTCTTACCTTTCATCATAACTCCTTCAGGGTGGAGTTGCCCTTCTGATACCGATGTAACCTATATTTTTTCTACTGTAGAAATGAGAATAATGTTTCTGTCCTGTCACATTTGGAACAACTGCTAGCCAGAGTACTGCGTAAGAAGCAATTTCTAGGCTTGTCTCCTCTGGCTATGTAATACCAGAATTATGAAAACTTAAGGAACAATGGCTAATAATGAGCTGCCTTTTTTAATGAAAACTATGTGCAACTCTCAGTGGTACCACTTAGTCATTCTGTGAAATGCTTTGACCCCTCTGTATTTTAAGGCTTTCAAAACTCTACCTAGTGTGCTTTTGAGCTCTTCATGTGCAGAATTCACGAAGCATTAAATTTTCTATAAATTGGTATAGTAGAAATGTTAATATATGAACTACTGATGATCAATAAGCTGTTAAGCACCTGACATTATGTATTGTCCTTTCAAAACCAACCAAACAAAACACCTGGAAGTATGAACAAATTTACTTTGAATAATTTAAGCTTTTTACAAGGGAATAAACCTGTATTTTTTTTAAAAAAATCTGGCTGTCAAACACATTAATATTAAATATGCTACCTTTCCCTTCAGATAGGTTTTGAGATTTGTATGCTAGCTCTAGAAGCCTCTGTGCCATAAGTTCTCCAGAGAGGATTGAAAATAAAATACATAGCTTCTGTATTGTGGGCAGAAAATGTCCGTTTTCTTTTGCACACACGTGTGCACAGGGAGGAAAAATAGTTTTAAGAGAAGGATATTACTTGGTAATAAATATCCTGATTTAAGAACTTTGCAAAGTGAAGGCTCAATGTGGTGCAGTAAAACGAAGATCAAATTAATCTTTGAATATTATTTTCTTTCAACCTAAAGAATGTTACTGATACTGTTCTGGATTTCAACCAGGGTATTTCCATTAATCTAGTAAGTTATTAAACTGCTCATTTAACTTTCTAAGCTGCAAAAAAAGGAGGAAATAAAGCAGCATCTTTTAAAGGGATCTTTAAAAGTTCTTATATTGTGACATGTTTACAAAAGAAACGCATTAGTTTTAGCAAGCTCCTCCAAGTTCTCTACATTCGGATGTTATGCATCTGTACCACCTCCTAAGAAATAGTGGATGCAACTCAAAGCCCGTTTTGGTCAGGAAAAACCCTTTCATTAGCTCCAAAGTTTACTGATAGACCCACTGTGTATGTAACACTAGTCAGATATCATGCTAATGCCAGTAGTAGAGTAGCTGAAGTGATGTATGAAGATATCAGTAAGTTATCCCAATACATGTAGTGTAAGTTTTAACTATATAATAAAATTCAGTGTTGTTCTTTCAGATTTGCTTGTTTGCACAAGCTAAGGATTTGATTTCTTTACTTTGAAGTAATAATATTAGGAATACGAAAATAAAATTGTGAAACAAATGTGTATGAAAATGATCATATTCTGAGAAGTAACCTTATGTCATTTAAGCATTCCTGCACTATAATCTGTATTGAGTTTTTTGACCGCTAGCTTTAGCTTTTCTGGTCTGTTATGCACTAAAATTCCATTCATAATAGTGTCATGACTGTACTGTCCCTTAGCACTTCCATGAGTTGTCAAATGAGGGCTTTGTGTTAAGTTGAGACACTAAGATGAAAGGAGAGGATAGGCACTATGTTGGGGAGTTGTAATTGTTTTGAGTGGTCGTCCTAAAAACATAATATTCAGTAGTTGTCTTGTGCTGTTTCTCAAAGTGACACCAAAGCGATAATCTGCAGACTTAAAGTTATTTTTTTAACCCTTTTCCTGATGACAAAAAAAAGTAATGAAATTGTTTTATATAAGACTGTATACATCACATAAAACTGCTGCAATGAGTACAATTTAAGAAGTTACCTAAAATTTCTGGTTAAAAGCTGATGCTGTTGGACCTCTTGAGCCTGCCAGACTGGGTTGTTAAGGGGAAATACACATTTAAGTTGTTTGCCAGCTCCCCTTTATTTTGATCTGTAAATGTGATAACTTGATAAATACTAGAATGCAGATGTGTGTGAAAAGCAAAAATAGGTTTCTGTTTGCTATAGATTTGAAGACATAACTTGTGGATCTAGAGCCATATTGCACATTGTTTCTTTTGCACTTGAATTGATCTGTAATATATATGCAGTATTCTATAACATACTACATCAGTGAAGTAGCACTTAAAAGTTCCCCCTACCAAGAAAGGGAATCGGCACAAAGGAGTAGTCATGGTACTGAAAATCAGTGCATTGGTGACAAGAAAGGACTCTGAGTATGGTAGCATTTTTATTATATTACTACTTGCTAAGCTTGTATCTTTCCAGCCAATAATAGAATCATGTGGTGATGTGGTGGGGTAAAATACCTGTTGGGACTAATAGAATTGGATAAAATGAATGTAGGTTAGAATTTACTGTCTGAGTATATTGGTGTCAATTCTGTTCATCTTGTGTGTCTTGGATTAGGGAATATTTATAAGAGCCTAGTTGGACTGTATAAAATTTTGCATTCTTAGGAAGTGTGAATGCCATATGCTATGGGGTTGCATCTATCACGAGAGAGAAAAATAACTTCAGGAAAGGTCTCTTTTACATTAGTTAGAGAGAGGCTAAAGCTAACCTTCACTAACTCGTCCTATCTTGTGATATATTTCCAACCTCTATCAATAGCATCGTTTCAGAAGCAGAATATATCTGGGCGAGTTTTTACCCACTTACTTGTCACTCCACTCCTACATACATCTACAAAGTCATTTTGCATGTTGCCAAAACTATTAGGTGAATGTAAGAGAAACATTCTTCATATAACATTTTCACAATCACTTAGTGCAGGAGACTATTTTTCTGTAAATATCTGGGTAATAGAAGTCTGCATCACTGTTGGAACTTCCATGTATAATTCCTATTGGATTTTTTTCCCTCAAGGATATATACTCAGTTAACTTTAAAAGTTCTGAAAATAGTATTCTGTCATCCCACCTGTTTTTGAACTGAAGACTGATTTGCATTTAGGGGATTGGGCTTGTTGGCTTGGGGATTTTCCCCCTTCTATTGCCATTGTTACACAAATAGTTCTGTTTGGTTGCTTTAGTCTATGCAATTTACTGAAGCTTCGTCATGAAAACCGAAGTAAGATTAGAGCAAGGTAAAACTTGGAAAGGTAGGGAGCAAATGACTTTGGCCACACATGGAAGCACTATTCCAAGAACAGCTAAATCACCAGGTGAGGATGCTGGAAGCAGTTTCCTGTTTATGAAAACAGTGATCTGGCAATAGGTTCCCAGTTTACTTAGGGGTTGATAACATCATTGAAAACTGAGTATTGTAACATGCGTATTCAGCAGATCTGAGTTTATTTAACAGTTTGCTCAAGTCTTCTGCTAATATATTCTACCAAAGCAGTCAATTTGGTTCATGCTGCTTAGGTGTTCAAGGGGATTTGTTGGAGAACATTGCCATACAAAAAAGATCTTAGCATCAAATATTTCAATAGCAATAGGGACCCATAGGAATAAGATCAAAGATTACTTTTTGATGCAGTGAGGGTAGAAGTTAGACAGGGATTTATGGTTCATGTCAATAATTAGAAAAGCATGGCAGAAATTAAAAGTTGATCTCTGTGGTCTGACTGCAATTTTAAATGAAACATATTGAGACATATCAGTGAGCTATACTGCAAAAGGATAGATGAACAGCGGGGCCATTAAACCTTTAGCATGTGTGTGAATTTAAAAGAAGTACTGCTTCTCACTTTGTTTCTCTCTGCAAGTCCTGCAAAATGTGTTTACACTCAGAATGTCGAACATTTTTAAATAATATGGATTTGTGACAGTGTATCAGAATTGCAGAGAAAGATGTGCACTTGCAATTTTTTTAAAACAATATGTCTTCAGATAACTTCATTTTTTAAATTTATTTTCTGCTCCAGTTTCACACTTTTTTGTTTAGTGATACCTAGTTGTTGTTACTTAATTTATTTTCTACCACTTGTTTTCTATTTAACCCTGTTTTCTTCTCAGTGGTGCTTTTTTCTTAATTATTCTTTAAGTAGATTATCCTGAGTGATTGAATTTCATACCAGTCTACTTCCAAGGCAGTAGTTTAGCACACAGTGTAAGCTGGTGTTGCCATCTAGAGACATTGTTCTCTTCCCTCTTATCAATTCTGCTGGCATAAATGCATATACAGGAAGGCAATGAATTAAATCAGGCAACAGATTGGGGTTACAGCTAAGGTGGCAGTTTCACGGATGGCTGACCCATCCAGATTGTGTTGGGTCTTTGCTACAAGAAGAGGGGTAGTGTGGGGCATGCTTCTCTTCACTTTACCATGCAATTACTTAGTCTCACCTGGTGGAGAATGTTGGAGCCTTCCCGGAGTCAATAGTTACAGAGTTTTTTTGCTGGACTGTTGCATTAAATTGATGTATGGAGTGTTGAGAGTGCTGTGACATAACACAAGACAAATATGATGAACAGTACGGTAGAACAGAGTAGAATTTACCCATTTCAGAGGTTACAAGCTGTTATGCTGCTTATTGAATCTTCTGGAACCTCATGCTCCTGGGTGAGGTGTCAAAAAATTGTCTAAACTGATACAAAGGTTTGGTACCAGGAAGAGTAATACCATTTCCAACCTGAATTGGCTTTAGCTGTCATCATCAGGAGCCAATTTAGCGGATGACATGTGCCCACCAGAATCTTAGAGAAATGTAATGAATCTGTGAGGAAATGTCTTGCTGAATCTTCTTATTTTTATAATTAAAACATAGACCTGGTATATGGTACCTTCAGTACCAATGTCAAATTACTGATGTTATCGGCTTCACCATCACCAAGGTTAGTAGATGACAGATCAAGGGCACTCTGGCAACACGTAGAGACCAAAGTGTGTGTCAAAATGTTGTATGCATACTTTATATCTTGAGTACGGTTTTAGTTTCATATGTATGACTTGCATGCCTGTAATCACATTAGCTACAAATGCAAATATACAAGTCTTGGGATAAATATTACTTAGTTTTTCTTTAATAAGCTTTTATATTACCTTCAGTATGACATTGATGATGTCTAAACATTTGGTCACAGCAGAGTAAAAAGGATAGAAATCTGTTCTTAACTAACCTGTATGTGGTTGATACTGTTGGGTGTGTGTATTCATAGAAACTCGGTCCTGGATTATGCATGAACTAACACATGAAACAAAAATGTCAACTAAAGTGGTTGACATGCATGAGAGTGACCGTGATGGTAAAGCATTTGTATTGTTTAGAGAATTCAGTTGTGAATGGACTATTTTATTTGATAGGGGTTTTTTACATTAATTATTAAAAAATAAACTGGTGTTCAGGTTTCACAGATGACAGCTCAGGTTCTGTCAAGTGAGGTTGGATTGTGTCAGTCCCACGCTATTACATAACAGGACATGAGAGAGAAAAACTGACAGTACGCTGCAGATGGGAAATTAAATCTAATGTTTCCTTGAACATGGAATAAAATGAATGCAAATTCTGATAAAGAATTTTGCTGCTCTTCTTGATGCAGAGAAGACCCTTAAACAGAAATAACTCTACTGATATCCTCGGAACTGTTTTTCTTCTCAGTACATCAAGTACTACTCATTGAAAAGAATTCTACTCCAGGGGTGCTAATGAGAGTTTCTTTTTGCCTCTTATTTGTGTCTTTAAGGCAGTATTATCAGTAAACATGTTTCAGTTAGGAATACATTTAAAACAAAATGAACCACCATGGTTCTGGGCTTTTTTTATATTACACAATAATATATCCTCGCAAGTGGAACAGCTTTTTCAAATGATGTACCTGAGAATGATGGTTGATATACCATGTCTACCAGCGAGTCACTTCTAAAAATTTGCTCTCGTAATTATTTTTTCCCCTCTTACTATTATTTGACCTTTTAATTCATGTTAGTTTAGAATTTAAAAAAAACAAACAAGAATCTTTACTTTGTGCTTAGATAATTCTACTAATCTACTTTCGTTTTCTTATGCTACAATTTCATTTTCATTCCAAGGTGGTTTTGCACTAACAAATGCAACCATAGAAACAACTTAGTTGATCATTTTGCTCTTTGTCCATTAATACCTCAGTTCTTTTTTTCTGCAAATGTCCTGTTAGACATTCAGAGTCTACAGCATGTCAAATACCTCACTTCTTAGTTTTTGTTCAATAAAAATTTTTGAAACTTTAATGTTTTAGCATGACACAAACCTTTTAAATTTTACTGTATTGTTCTGTCTTTGTTCTCAGTTCTACACCTATTGAGGTACTTTTTTTCCCTACAGAATCACTGTAATTGCATATATCCTAGAAAAACACAATTATTAAGGTTTAATGTAGACTATACCTTTTCCTTGCACTTATTTATGAACTGAGGTCATTCTAAAGCTGGTATATGCTGTACTAAAACAATTCCTTGACAGCCTGAGAAATTCTTTTTTGGTGCAGCTGATTTTCTAATCAATGCTGATCCTTTCATGTAGATTACCTGGCTTGGTAGATTCTGTAAGTAATATTGTGGCATTTTCCTGTGCTTCTGGATGATGTTTTCAGGGGTTTGCCTTAGGAGGGAGAGCATGAACCTTTTTATTCCAAGACACCTGCTTTTTCTTGCCTTTGTCTCTTCTTTGAACATTTAATTGATCCCTCTGATTCTTGTTTATGTAGAATTCTTTCCTGAAGGTACGACCCCAGTACTCTTTCAGGGTTAATTCTAGACTTAGTGAGAGTGTCAGACAAACCAGTTTTGGGCAGGAAGCAGCTCTGGTGATGTCGTAATTAATCTCAGAATGCAGAAGTGCGACTGGAAGGAAAAGTGTTCCCAATCTATGTTATGCTTAAAGCTCTGCATTAGTTGGAAGTCTTTGGCCTTGTTGCAAATGTGTCACTCTATTAGTTTTTAGAATAAGCAGCAACGTGTATATGCCTGTGCAGAGCAGTCATGGCAGCTCCCTTTTCCCTTTTCTCAAATGCTAAACACTTTGGACCCTTGGGACTTTTGTTGTGTGTTGCATCACAGTAATATAATGCCTTTTTGTAAAGACATAATGTGAGTGTAAGCCAAGTAAGGCTGTTTGCAGTGTGTAACAAATTGACTTGGTAGTAGCGGGTACTGCAAATTGCAGATTGCAAAAATGGGCTGCTTCTGAAAATGTGCTCTTTCTATGTGTAAAAATCATAACTTGACAGTTGTGATGTAATATGCAGTGTAACAGACGCTACAGTTTGGGCCATTTTCAATCTTGGCTCATCATACGTGGGCAGGTTTGGAGATAGAAACATAGTTCAGTGCTGCAGCAATTTAATTGTGTTTTGTATATTGCTTTAATCCACTTTGTTACTCTTAAATAACTGCAGTTTCCAGCTGTTCTTCCACTACATGCTTAAGAAGTTTTTGAAATTGTTTGGGCTTTGAGAGATCAAACCCACATATTTATAGATTTGAATTATTACTGTCTCTTTATTGTGGTTGTTTTTTAACACTGATATTATCTCTATCAGTCTTCAGGAATTTTCGGTCACCCTACCAAGCTATTAAAGGTGTTTAAATGAGGATAGTAAGTTGACTATGTAACAAAGACACAGTGTCCTGTCTGCATGCCATCACTTGAGCCATTTTTCCCCCCCCAATTATTGTTCATTCTTTGCTGTCGTATGGGGTCTACTCCTTCTCCCCTCTTTTTTCCTCCACTTTGGAGAATTAACCTGTTCTGATATCCAGTCATCACTTGATGTTTATCAGCTGTATATAACAAATAACACAGAGGAAATAAAAGTTTAATAATGCTAAAAAAAATTTCACTGCGTGAATGATACTCGTTTATGGGGGTTAGTTTCTTAAAGTTGTTTGGTTCAGTGTGACAGGTTTTTTCCCTGTATATTTCCTCGCCATATGTTCCATTTCACTTGTTATGCCCAGTTACTAGTGAAATATATTTCTATGCCTCCATGTCTTGTGGTAATACTTATTTCATTCTCCATTATTACTTCCTCTGTAATGATGCAAAACCTGATGTGTTTCCATCTCTGTGTTTCAGATCTCTTAATTTTCATTAATTCATTAGTCCACACAGAAGAATTGATAAATAAATAGGTAACCAAGCAGCTTATTCAAGCTATTTAATATTTTCCTTGTTAACTGGCATTGGTAAAATGGGTAGCCTCTTTTGACTTCATCAATGGTGAAAATTAATTAATTTATACCCTTTATGTCGTTGTCACCAGATACCTTTTTATATATCAAAACTTTAAAAAGTCCCCTTTTTGAAAAAATGCTTTTCAGTTTACTGATTGAATATGCTGGCCTAGATATTCCTAGCAGGTTTTTCTAAACAGTTTTATTGGATATCTGAATGTGCTTTCACTAAAAGCAACAAATATAACTGATGATATGTTCATAGTAACACAATATTGATTCTCATTGGAATTCGCTGAGAATATGCATGAAATTAACTTCCAGTTATATTAAAATAACTGTTACAGAAATGTCACAATGCAAATTTGAGAAGAAACAGAAAAATAAAATATATAAATGTGAGCTCACAAAATTCCATAGAACACAGATGTAGTGCTTGCTCAAGGAACCTGGCCTTAGCATCCCAATTCAAGAGAAATTATTGTAACATAACAAAACCCCAGATTAGTGTACTTCCATAGAACATTATATTCCATTGCATTGGCCTGAGAAATTTATTTCCCAGCTTTAATGATTTTTGTGTTCCAGGGCATTGCGGATTTGGAGTTTTGTTGTTGTTCTTGAAGAGTAGAAGACCACTAAGCTTGTCATATGATCTTTCTATCAATGTTGTATTTTCTGGTCTGAATTTTTGACAGTTTGCCAGCAAGTTCCCAAAGTTTGTGTTTTGGGAACACACTATGATAAATGTTTTGGGAACACACTATGATAAATGTTTTGGAAGTGGTATGTGTCTTTGAAAACAGATCCTGTTTTAATGTTTGTCAAAGATCAACATTTTGACGTGAGATACAAGGGGAAGAGCTTACTGAAGGTAGGCTTCAGTAGTAAATGGACTCAAATTCGTGAAGTATCTTGCAGGATAATCTAATTAAGGATCTTTTCAGGATAATTGCACCTTATTGTCTCTCGTGCATGCGAGTATTTAATTTGATCTTCATAAAACATTAGTCACCAAAATCATAGAGCAGCATTGGTATAAGGGTTTGCCTCTGATATTGGAAAGAAAACAATGAAATAAAAAAAGCATCTTAATCCCTTACTAATTACCCTAAAATTGTTTCCATTATCAGGGAATGACCAAATCTGTGAGTGAATTAGTCCGTATAAGAGAAAATGGAAACCTCCGAGGGTAGTTGGAGTAATTTTACATACAGAATATGTCAAATGTGAGGCTGAGGATAGATTTGTTGTTCTTCAGAGTATGTTTTACTAAAACAGGAAATGCTGAGATTGCCTCAGTTTAGGAAATAAAATGATAAATATTTATATCCTGGAGAGGCCATTTGTGTTTGGGATAGAGGTGTGACTTCTGATTATTACTGTACGAGTGAAGAAGAAATTACTGTGGCTTTCTGGTTTGGTTTGAATGAATCTTGCTTGTTTACCTTGGAAGCACTTTCTGAGCATTCCACCTTATAATACACTAGGGAAACATAAGCTGGTTTCTAAATTTTCCAGATGCCTAAACAGAGGCACAGGCAAGGCAAAAGCTTTGCAGAATTACTTGGAAAGGTGGGTATAGTACCTAAACATCTGGAATTCATATTGTGCAGTTTGCCTAAAGACTGGTTCTGCAGACTGAAAAATATGCACAAATACTTCAGTAGAAGCTGTTATGTGTATATGGTAAAAGGTAGAGGCCTGTTTAACCCTGCATGCACATACACATATGTACAGGTATATAGACATAGAGATATATACACGTGTGTATGGATCACAACACGGTGGAAATAACTGAAGCCTGAGGTGGAGGATGTGCTTTTGCAAGTTGTGCATTAGAATACCAACGTCTTCAGCTGTTGACGTTTTCCGGTTTCTGCGGATGCTGTAAGATCTCTTAATGTTCTGATCATGTTTCTAGACATCATACGCTGGCTTGGCTTTTGTGTTTAAATGAGAACTAGCAATTGGAGAAGGACTATGAAATGTCCATGTCAAGACGTAGATTAAACTTGGTTGCTTAATTTGAAAGGCTTTTCTTTTGCTAGTCTTACAAATAATTGTATGAGAGTGGGATGCCATTGATCAAGAATGAATTTGAAATACATGTTGAGTCTTTTTTTATATAACATGATTTCATAATGGAGGTTAAACTTGGCCTCTTTTCACATATGAATTTTTAGTCTTGAAGCAGTTTGTACTTTATATGAAAACAATAAAACAGCTAATAACTCATAAGGTGTTAAAACAATTCTTGCCTGTTTAGGCACTGAAAAAAGAACAGCTGTAATGCATGCTGTCAAGCTAATTTTTTTTAGGTAGTAGAAACCCTTTTCACTTCTGGGTTACATTGCAATGTGTTCTGTAAAGCTAGGCAATTTCTGCCTAGCTTTCCTGTTCTTCCTATAACTTTTTATGTTCCGCCACATGAAAAAAACCTCTCTGGAAGAAGTAGTAAACAAGTAAATTTTTCATGACAAGCTTTGAATTCCCCATTTATCTAACTGATGTAGCCTGGATATTTACTGATCTAGCATGCCATGATAGATAAATTATCCTTATTTGCTTCTAGGTATCCCCAGCAATCTACAATAGTAAGCTTTATAGTGACAGCAAGCTAGTAACATAGTGTGCGGCAGGATTATACAGGGAAAGGTATCTGGGTTACAGGAATAAATTCTGCTTCCCCAGAATAGCTCGATGCTATTTCAGTCTTTGAATAATTTAACTTAAATAGTTCCTGTCTTGAATTCTTGACACTCTACACATTAATATCTTGGTTTTTTAAAGCCTTGCCATGCAGACTTCTAATGAATATGTATATATATCCATCTCCCTCTTACTATGTAGTTAAACACTAGAAAACTAGCAGTAAGCTGTAAGGAAAGCTCTGAAAATTAAGTAATTGTTATTAGACTAATTTTTGTAGCACATTGTATAGATTTGTCCTCTTTCTATGGCCCAGCTCTCTCATCCTTTATAAAAAGACAAGGAGAGATGTGTACTCTCCTGGTTAAACTGCTTGGACAGGAAAAGGAAATATAACTCTGCTAATGAAGCCATGTAATTTTCTGTTGGGTTTTTCGTTTTCAGTTTGTCCTGATTTTGCTGGGACAGAATCATAGTCCTGCCATGGTCTGCAGGATGTCATCAGCTCGGAGTCAGCCAGGGCAGCTGCTCCCAGTTGGCTCACAGTGTATCCCATCCATGTCACATTCAGTATAAAGAGGGAAGTTTGCTGAGGAGTGGCATTCCTCCTGCTCAGGCTCTTGCTGAACCTGCTCCTCTTCCTGCTCCTGAGGACTGCTTTCCCGTTTATTGTGATCACCACATGCTCCCTGGGCTGAGTATAACTCTGTATACTTTATTTTGGCATTTGGTATTAGTTTGGCTGTTCCATTAAATCTGGTTTTGTTTCATCCTGCAGGTCTCCTCTCTTTTTCCCAGTCCTCCTGCTTGGCTGGGGAGGGGTCACTGGGTGATAAAGCAACTGCTATAGTTTAGCCCTGGATGGATATGGTTTCCCATAGTTCTCTATGCCTTTCCTCTTTTTTTTTTGTGGTGCTTGCCGACTCTCATCAACCATGAATACAGGGAAAGCCATTTTGGAGGGAAACCTGAACAGCCCTTATTCTCTAAAAACAAATTATTTGAACCATTTTGTCATTATAGAATAAGGATTTCACATCTCCCTACTTCCTTCCTAATTATTATAGCACATGTATCAGCTTTTCTAATTCCATTTTTGTGGCTTACTTTAAAGTGTGGAGCAGGGGAGTTGATGGGGTTTTTTTTGTTTTGGTTTTTTTTTTTTTTTGGTGGCAATTGTTCTGATTTAGGATAGACTGCTGTTCATTTCTAGTAGAAAGGTTTAGTGCAGTTAGCACAGATTTTGAGTGGAAGCCTTTATGGAAGAGGCTAGTGTGCCCAGAAGTGTGCCCAAGGACCAGCTTTGCAATGGTAAATACAAAGAGAAACTAATTGTACATTGAGTTTTGAGAAAAGGAGGTAAAAAATGTTTCAAAGTGTAGCTGCCATGTCTAGTAACCTTCCTAGTGCTAAGACCCCTGAGGAAAAGTAAACTAGATGCGGGATCTTTTTAGCTACTTGCTCTTCCTACTTTTTCCATGGTGGGTTGTGTGCTCTGGTGATGTGTATGTAGGAGGAGATGGAGGTTGGGGGACAGGAGGTGAACCATGACGGTCCGTTTGGTGACTCAGATAAAAATTAGAAAAGCTTGTTTTGCAACAATATTCAGTTACCTTTCTGTGACCTGAGTCTAACATAACTTAAAAACCCTATTTCTCTCTCTATTTAACATGAAGCATTTGGTCTTTAAGTATGCATGCTGTGCTAATCTCTTAAAACTTAGTTCTGCCAGTCAGTCTGCTGTGCAGTGTCTAGTGTAATATATGTTGCCTGTTTGGCCATCAAAGCATCAAGACAGTGTTTTGTGGGATTCTTACAGAGTGTCTGAGGGTAGAACATGCAGGAAGGGTGGTTAGATTAAGTGTTCCTAACCATTCAATTAAAAAAAGTCAGAGAAATATGAAGCCACTAATATAAAAAAAATTAGTCACTTAAGAACAAAATTTATTTAAGATTTTTAAGATTCACAGTGTATTACATCTTTCATTTAAAGAGTTCAATACAACCTTGGTTTTGGCTGGTTACTGAATATAGACATTGAATTTCTGAGTTACTAGCTCTTTTAAATCATTAAAGAATTAGTAACACCCATATCATAAAGGATCTTAGTATATCTGCTCTTCTCAGAGAGGTAATAATTAATATCAAATCCATAAGAGGAAATTGTTTGTAGTTCAAAATAAATTATAGAAGAAATTAGCACAGAAATCTGTCCTGGCAAATCTTGCAGCATTTATTTAATCTCTGTGAAGATAGTGTCTGATGAGAAGGAAATCCAAACTTTCTTTCCTTGCATTTCGTCATGTTTTCCCACATCTTTGAGAATGTTGAACTATATCGCTTGTTTCCTCATCAGAAATAGAAGGCATTAGATTTGTTTACACAATGATACTGAAAGCATAATGAGATGTTTAAAATCAGACTTCCTAGTACACATAAAAAAAAGGTAACAAAGCTTATAATAAAGTCTATCTTGATTAGCCAAGAGTACTCCTTTTTTGAGATTTTCATTCAACCTTCAGTCTTTAAAAGTTACCTGCTTGCAGTCATTCTTGCTTCTTCCTATTGCTTGCTTCAGTGTATTGAGTGAGTATTTCAAATGAGTTACATAGTCATATACATTATAAAGTTTGCCCCCATGCTTCTGCTAAAGGCAATGCCCCCCTTGCCTTTTTTTTTTGTTGTTGTTAACAATATTCTTTGCTTAATAAAATATTCTAGCTTGATTCAGAATTTGTGCTTGGGAGTATCGTATTTTGGAATCACCACAAGCAAGCGAAGTGGGATATATTTGCAAAGCATGTTTCGTGGTTGTCCAAAAAGCAAATACACCTTCTCTGTCAGTTTTGTGGTTTTAGTTATGTTGTTTGGTTGGTTTCTTACACAAAGAAGGCTTCCTTCTTTCTAAATTTTGTTGATGTTGCAGAACAAACTATATAACTGGAAAACATTTTTTTTTCTTGTAAATATTGTTAATCTTTTCTCCTGCTTGTAGTCTTACTTATCTACATGTTGGATTTATTTTCTTTTTTTTTAACCTTTGTTTTAGCAATGTTGCAACTGTGCGTGGGCTTTCAACTGAAGAATTTCAGTATTTCTAACACATCTATTGTCACTAGGATTTTTGTAAGAGAGGGTGATTTAAAATAATACTAATTTCAAAATTTCAGCTGCTTTGTGCTGATCTAATGGTTGTATCCATGGAAACTTGAGGTGCAATGCCAGACAGATGCAGAATTGTTAGTATTTATTTTCTCTTCTAAAATTTTATCTAGGTTGTTCAGTACAAAACTTCACTGGCCATTTCCTAGTCTGCAGGCTTGGGTATTTGAGATTTTCTGTAAGATTATGTAAAAGACATGGTAAATCTTCTAAAGTAATTTTGTGTTTCATATGTCTCTGTAGCCAGTTATTTAACAAACTACACATTTGAGCCAACAGCCTCAAATACATTAAGTCTATAACTCATTTAACAGCCAGATAGAACATGGTACAGAGAAAAGTGACTTTGTCACAGAAGAAGCCAGTGGCAGCCCCAGAAAAAAAAATTAGGTGACACTAGGGGAATTGTTCCCAGTTATTCACCCAGAAGTTGATGGGAACTTTACCATAGGTATAACAGAGAGCAGCATTAAGCGGTTTAACTGAATATATTTGAAACTCCTTTGCAAAAATATCATCACTTGCTGGCATGGTGCCCGTGTGCATTTTTAATAAAACTAGATTAATATCCCTGTAGTAAAGGTCATGTATTGATTGTAACTTCACACCAGTTTTTTAACACAGATACATAAAGCATGACAGTTTAAAATACTGCCATGAACTGTCTGTAGTGGACTTCTGCATTAAAGGGCCGTTCTTCTAGGAAGGTCTGGATACTGCTAGTACTTTAATACAGGTGTGGCTTTATTCATGAGCAGTCCCAATTAAGTCTGTGTTACCAATCTTACATGAACTACGTGTATAAGGGCTCCTGTAAAGGAAGGATCTAAAATAGAGCTACCTCCACTGTACTAACGCCTACCTTTTTCTATCCCAGAAGTATGTAGTTTCTGATGGCCAAACTTTGTGATGTTTGTATCGTTTTTATTAGACTTTTTGATAGAAACTACTGTTGATTTCAGTGAAAGTTTTGAGTATTTAAGTGTATTGTGTCTTGAAATTTTACATTGAAAGTGATTTGTCAGGGAGACAGTATGAAAAGGTTTCTTTATCTTACAAGGGTGTTTTTCAACAATCTAAAATTAATTAAAATTCTTCTGGTAAGAAGCTCTGAATAAAAGAATCGTATTGGCTTAACAGATACGTGACTGAGATGCAAATAAAATGTAGCACATCTTGTCAGTGACATGAACACAGGAATTGTTTTTCTAACATTGCAGAAGAATTTTAAGAGCTGATCCTGGAATTATAGAAGTCCGATATGCATAGGAAACAAATAATTTCCCATACGATAACTGCGGCAGCTTTGAAGAACAAATGAAAGAAGATTAAAGTCCTACAATGACATCTTTGTGGGGTGTTTTGCTTCCCTGTCTTCCACTGAGCCTGTGTTCAGTGAAGCCCTTCACAGTGGTGACAACATCCTCTGCAAAAGCTATTTTTAGGAGAAGTCTGGGGATGGAGTTCTGGCTTGGTTGAAGCCTACAGCAGGTTTTGCAGCATACACTCTAAGTCTCGCCTGTGATTTATCTGCAGTACAATTTGCTTATGTGTGCAATGAAAAGGGAAAGATTTCTTACATTATGCCAAAGTGATACCATTTTCTTCATGGAGGTGGCATTGTCAGTTATTGTAAAGCATTAGTCTTCAAACTAGTGGCTCAGAAATAAGAGTAGATATGCAGTGAACGTGTTCTCCATGTAGACTAAAAATATCTTCTGAATGAATATTAAAAGGTTAAACTATAGTTCATATGGCTTATGTGAGCTTTGAAATAAAAATTGACATACCTTGGCACTAGAGGAAGTTCTCTAAAATCTCTCCAATTCATCTGATGACAATATTATTGTGATTATTAGTATAGCCATGATTACTGTGTGGTTTTTTGCAGTTGTGTTTTATTTCTTAAATAGTCAAATGGGGAACGTGTGTCCTGCTTTGTGAGGTTTTTTGCCTTTTGCATTGCTTAACTGAATTTAAAGGATTTATATTGAGACACCTTCTGAAACTAATGTGGGCATACCATATGTCTTAGGATAGCAGTCTGTTCAGGTACGGTCTTATTTTGCAGTAAGCCCTGCATAGCCTTTCTCTATGCTTGCCTAGACCCTGCTTAGGTCTCAGATAGCATGTTTCATGGGAGTATGGAACACAAAAACAATACGTTTCTTTTTAACACCAGGATTTGGCAGAGAAGCCTTTGCAAGATGAAGGCATGAGTTAACATGGCCTAAGCTTAGTGAAAGCTAGCCACTGCTGTAGCTTTTGCTAGCCTTAGACTTTCTTTTCATTCAGTGAATAAAATCAGCATGTGATCCCTCGACATATAAGAATGATGCCTTACTCAGGCTAGCTACATCTTGCATCCTCCAGCCTGTCCTGCTATACTGTACTGCAATGCCAAATGTGTTAGATGAAGGCGCAGTGGTCAGTAAGTGTAAAAATAGGATCAGTGAACAAGTCTAATGGTGACTACGTGAGCTTTTCTGTGTCTGTAATGTCATGTTGTGACGGTTTGGTGAAATAATACAGTTTAATAAAGATACAGTTTTGAGGGTGGGCTAGACAAAAGCTTCTGCCAGCTCAGGTGAGAATTGCTTTGGTCATGTAACAGCTATGAAACTTAAAAAAAAAAAAAACCACAAACAATTACTTAATTGTGTAGACTATAGATACTATTGGAAGCAAGAAGTTTGCATTAAATGATGGAAACAAGGCAGTGTTTTGTGATCTGAGATCATCTCACACAGTGTCACAAGTGTCATACCAACATCACAGAAAGAATTAATGTGTAAACCTTGTCCTACTATTTCAAATTCTCCATAGTTTATGTGGTTTTTAGTATGTTTGCTTTGTTCTTGTGGCCTTCATGTTCTATTATGTGCTCTCTATGCCACTTTATGTCAAAATTCATGTTAATTCTTGTCCCACAGTGAGTGTAAAGTAAATATAAGCTCTGTAGTGTGCACTCTGCGTTGTGACTAAAGGCTTCATATTTTAAGAACATTTGCCTTTTTAAAATTAGTTAACAAGGTGAGCTGAAATTCTTATCTAACTCCTAGGGAATTTGGCAAGGCAGCAGTTACACTACATTGTAAACTGTATACAACTGATGGTAACGGCTGCTCATCTGATTTAGAGGGTAGCATGCTATTGAATTGCTCTAGAGAACTTCTAATAGTTAGTCTTGTCTAATTATGATGGCTCTGCCTCTTGTCTGCCTGTAGAATGAAAAAATGAATTAATGTAAAATACTTGTAAATGCTGAAACTACTCAGCTGAAATTTTGCCGCAAAGCAAATTTAGATACAGGAGAACATGGAGAAATATCAAAGCTGGTTCCTTGAAAATACTGTCAGTTTCTGACTCTTATTTCAGTGCCTCATATAAAGGCCATAAAATTTGATTCTCTTGAACAGCATTGGGCTTATGTGAAACATGTATAGTTCCCCTGGAAAGTGACATTGGAAGTATTTCTAGAAATACTCTTAAGTTTTTGTGTGCAGGAGGCACATGGAATTTAAGAAGGATTTCAGTAACAGTAAGTCCAATACTAAGCAGAAAATTATTTTGATCATTTAATATTTGCCTCCCCTTTCAAGAGTCACCAAAAACCCCAAACCAAGACATTCACTACTAATTTTTTTTTTGTTATGCCCCGTTCTGAGCATATGTTTCATTTAGTACTGATACAGAAATGTTTAGTATATGTATTCTAAAGGGACTGTGGAGTGTAGGGATAAGCAAAAACATCAGCTGTGTTGACAGTGCCAGTCTTGGGGAATTAGTACTATAAACAAAAGCAAATCCAGAGTATAACATCAAGCAGACCAGTGAACATCATCAAATCAAAAAAAAAAAAAAAAAAAATTTGTAAAAATAAAAATTGAGTCTTAAATGTTTGTAGTTTAGACTACTTATACAGTCAAATGTAATAATGTATCTCCACCTGTATATTAATACAATGTACCCTGCAGATTAGAAAGCATTACGGAAGCAATTAAGTCACAGAAATGATGAGTACTTAGCTTGGGGAAAGTCTAGGTAAATCAGTGCTTTCACATGCCAACAGTATCTCTAATTAAAACTTTCTGCCAAGTGTTTGAGGTTTTACAAGGAGAGTTGTGCTAAAAGAAGCTTTAACAGCTATTTGTTATGTTTTTAATGCTTTGTAAACAAATAATCATAAATCACCTTTTTGAATCACTGTGATGTTGAGATGCAGAATGTATGAACCCAAATTCAAACGTTTATTGTAGAGCATGCACAGGTAGAATCGAAGGTTTGTCTCATCCTCTTGAAGCATGTTTATTTTTAGAACAGTTTTGTAACAGCTGTGGTTTCATTAGATGAAAATCACTGGTTTTAGTAAAGCCCTTATTTCGTCTGTCTCTGGAATACAAAGAGCGAATTGTTGTGTTAGTGATTCACTGACTTTTTGCCAGGAAACCTTCATTCTGCCTCTTGTGAATCCTCGTTGCTGATGTTTTGTACAGCTCTCATTAGATTGGTTAAGTTTAATGTTGTTCTTGGATGTGGCTCTGGGAATGTGAATAAATTCCCCAGAACTTGTACCGTGCTATAGTTGATTTCAGCAGAAGCTATAATACTGATAGCAAAAGGAACAGGCATAAGGCTTTATAAAATAAAACCCTTTAAATTTAGTATGCTTAGGAAAAAACCCAACTGTGGAGATAAAAGGCCATTTGTTCCCAGAAGCACACTAGTCATTTGTCATAGTAGTATTAAGATAAAAAGACAGGTCTGTATTATCTTCCAGGCTCCAACGTTAGATCTTTATGTTATGTTTAGGATGTTGCTGCTACCCATTTAGACCTTTGTCAGCTGAAGACCTGCAGTGTAGTTCTGGCTGCAAACAGTAGTGGGAGCAGAAATGATGATGAGGTGAGACTGTCCCCCTGTACTCGGCACTGGTGAGGCTACACCTTGAGTACTGTGTCCAGTTTTGGGCCCCTCACTTCAAGAATGATGTTGAGTTGCTGGAGCGGGTTCAGAGAAGGGCAATGAAACTAGTGAAGGGTTTAGAGAACTTGTCTTATGAGGAGCGGCTGAGAGAACTGGAAATGTTTAGTCTGGAGAAGAGGAGGCTGAGGGAAGACTTTATCGCTCTCTACAACTACCTGAAAGGAGGTTGTAGGGAGGTGGGGGGTCGGTCTCTTCTCCCATGTTATGATGACAGGATGAGAGGGAATGACCTCAAGTTGTGTCAGGGGAAATTTAGGTTAGATATCAGGAAAAATTTCTTTACACAGAGGGTCATTAGGCATTGGAACAGGCTGCCCAGGGAGGTGGTGGAGTCCCCATCCCTGAAGGTGTTTAAAAGCCATGTGGATGTGATGCTGAGGGACATGGTTTAGGGACCTTGGCAGTGCAGGGTGAAAGGTTGGACTCAGTGATCTTAAAGGTCTCTTCCAACCAGGTGGTTCTGTGGTTCTGTGACTGCTATTTTTACCATCGTATCTTCCAGATGTGTTCTGAGATAGTAAGGAGGCCAGGAAGCAGTTTTTAAAACTGATTTTTCCTATGCCTGGTGCTCGTAGGGATTACAGCAGTCACACTCAGCCACATGACAATATAGCTTTCTTGTGTTCCTTTGCCTGGCTTGTTCTTTTTTTTACATCTGATCTCATATGCCATTTAAGCCGGGGTAATCACCAAAGCTAAGAATGAAACGCAGCAAGTACTTAATCATTTCGCTTGTATTTAAACCCCTGAGGTCCCTAGTACTGAAAAGAAAACAACATAATGGGGAAAGACATTTGTTCATAAAGAAAAGCATTTTGGAAGTAGTTAGCTAGGTCAATCTGGAGATATTGCATGAAGACCTTAAGGATCCTTATTTCTGTATTGTTGAAAGATAGCTTTCTTTCTTCTTACGTGCATGCTTTTATGTCCCAGCCTGCAATGTTAGACACCTTCCAAGTATATGAGAATCTGTTAACATTTACTTTCCAGTTTGTTTTTATTACTTATCATAGATTACAGAACAGATGTATGTAAACACTGTAGGTTAAGAGAATGTGCTAAAATCTTTCTTCTCTGAGCACTGTTAATGTTTCCTATATAAATTTGACAGTATGATTTATCTTCAGGAAATGCAAGTTCAACTGTAGCATACCTAACTAAATACATACTGTCACTGGAACGCAAAAAAATTGTTTGCTTGCCCGTGAGTCAGATTAGTTATCTCCTGTGAGAGTCTGAAGTGCAGCCAGATGACTCATACACAAGTAATACCAGTAATTTCAGGTTCTACTGGCACGGCTAATGGACAACCCTGTTGCAGAGGCCACATAGTGATACAGGGGCCTGCAATAAGCAAACCAGGACCTTGAGATGCTTGCATCCACCTTAGGCAACAAAGTCAAAAAAGGGAATATATAATCCCATTCCAGTTCAAAGTGGAATTAGATTATATGTTTTAGTTTCTGGAACATAACCCAGAGTGGACACGTGCATTATTCATTGCTCTTCAGTAATGTGGTATAAAGTGGGTTTGGGGTTTTTTTTTATCAATAATTTTTCTTGGGAGTTGCTTTTTAGTAAGTTACACGTTTCCTACCTGGAGGGAGCGATATGCAAGTTTTAGGTCTGTGGTCTTACGCAGATGTAAAACAACATGATGTCCTCTCTTCCTATATGCACTTGGACCTGAGTGGATTTCTTGGCATAGAGCCTCCAGGCCTTTTTCTCTTGATTGTTTCACTAATGTGAAAGTTGAGTAGGAAATGGATCCTACTTATTCTTCTTATGCGTGACGTCACCATTTTTTTTCCCCCTCTGGCCTCAACTTCATTACTAAAAGCACTAGCTAGTGGCATTCTTCAAGGGCTGTCTAAGCCTCATGCAGCTTGCCTGTAGGGCTTAGACTTAGGTGAGCTCACTGCTTACTGTCTAGTGCTAGCAGGAAACATGATTCCAAATAGCATTTTTTTTGTCTTAAAGAGTTATTTTATGAAATAAGTGACTTAATTGTTACTGTTTTCCAGATTAGGTCAAAAATTATCCTGTATGTGTTTGGGTGAAGTCAAGGCAAGTTGTTATGTCCCTCTTCCCCTCCCCTGGTGAGAAGCATGCACTTTCACAGAATACTTGCATGAGAAACTCTTGCAGAACTTTTAGGAGAGTCTTTCTGATTCAGGAAAGACCTACCGCAAGTAGATTTTTACATTCTTTATATCTGGTGTTTCTGTATTTGTTTTTGCTAATGTGCAAAAGGAAAAGCATGCTTAGGTGAAAACCATACCTATCATTTATAGTTCCTAATGTGAGAGTGCTCCATTCTTACAAAACAAACATGCACAAAAGCACAAGACCACACCACCAAGGGGAAATCCTTTATGTTCTCCCTAGTTATGACCCCAGCTGTGTTTCCCTCTTCCTTCTCTCCATATTCATACACAACTCATGACTTTTCACTCCTAATTGAGTGTGAAAGGAACAAAGTAGCTGTGAACAGTGTATGTAATCCAGCATGTTTCCTTTGAGCTCTCAGCAGTGTTTCACAACACTGTTGCATTTTGTGTTTATGGCATAGACTGTCTTTCTTGATTATTTAATTTTCTCTTCCTGTGCTGCAATGCTTAATTTATTAGTTTAAAAGACTGTCACACATCTGGAGAAAGAATATATTTGGCAGGGAGTTTGTGGATCATAATTATGTAAAAAATTAATCAAGCCACTTTCCCCAATTGATTTTTTCGGATAAGATGTGCAGGCTTCAGTGGAATTAATTGCACCTCTCTATTTTTTTTTTAATTTATATTTTAGGCATCTGACTGCCTTACCACTCCCACTTCTTTTGGTTCATTTATTTTTTCCTCTTACAAACTAGCATACAAAGATTCTTCTAGGTATATACTCTGACTGTATTAATTTTTTTGGATGTTGTTAAATATGTGTCTTCCAGTGATATTAGTACTGTAATATCCATGCACCTGAAAAAGCATTTTTACAGCAGGATAATTTTAAGTCTCAAAAATGCTGTTGGTTAAGCAGGTAGACTTTCTTGAAAACTGTATGAGGTACATAAATGGAAAATTACACAGATCATGAACACTGATGATTTCTTGAGGAATTTTCATGGCATGAACTCCATGTATCAGGTTAAGAAAGTATTTTAAATAGCAGTGAAAACAAAAAATGAGACATAAATTACAAAGGCAGAATGGTAGCTATCATCTAATGGTGTTATCATACTAATCCTAAACTTGCTCTTATCAAATACACTGCATGCTGACAAGACCTTGATGACAAAACTTTATTCAGAAAATGCCCCAACAGTCACTGTTTTGATAGTGTCAAGTTAACATGCTTCAGGACTGATCCAACAAAAGCTCTTTCGGATTAGGATCTCTTACCACGTCTTCTGCTGTGGTGGATTAGCAAGTAAGGATTTGATTTATTATTGATTTATGATTGATTTATTATTACTCTGGTTGCCTAGTTCTTCTCTGTACCACTTCAGTAGCAGTTGCATAAAATGATATGTAGGCAAAATAAGGCTGAAACTTCATATGGAGGAAAAGCTAACAGCAAGATTACCAAGAAAGTCAGCTTTGATTTGCATTAACTTCTTTCTTACTTTACTTTCTGATTTGTCTCAAGGAATAGAGCAGTTTGAAATGCCTGTGGTACTGTGAACATGACACCCATTAACTGTCATAGTAATCCACAGTGTGAAGATGTTGGATTTGGCAACATCAAAGGGGATTGAGTTGGGGGTTGGAGAAGGGGCTGGGTTATGTGTATTTTCATCAGGAGTTGGCACTGCAAGTTGGTATTTCCCCTCTTTCTAATAGCTGAGGAAACTGGAAATTTTTTCTGTGGTTTGCTCAGCTGAATTCATTTGATCCTACTCTCCAGAGTATCTGATAAAGTAATCTGGGAAAAAAATGGTGTTTAAAACCAAGCCGCAGTATCTTTACTTTAAAACTGTTCCAACTATTGTTTGAATGGATCCTTTTCCCCGGTAAGCATAATGGTTTTTCCAAGATTTGAAGCACTGTGAAGTTCTATAGTAAGGGAACTGAGTGGTGTGAACCAAACTGAATCCTCTGGGACTTACTTCTTCAATGGCTGCAGCAATTGTATTGCCAGTAGCTCTTGTAAGTACACAGGAGTGTATTGATTGTTGCACCTCCCATTATTAACCCCAAATGCATATCTTTCCTTGTCCTCTTGAGGAACAGTGTTTTCAAAGAAATCAGGACCACGTTTGTTAAATTATTAACCACACGCTACTTGAGCTATGGCTGTTTAAAAACAATCTGGTTTACCATTCCTTTTCGCCTAGCCTCTCTATTCTCATCAAGGCTTCTTCCTCTGTGATTTCAAACATTTTACAATGTAGGAAAAATGTTTAGAAATTTTAGTTTCTTGTCCAATTGTCATGTTGTCTTTTAAAACCATACATTAATAGGCGTGCTATGTGAGAGCTAGTTGTGTCAAGTTCCTTTCTTGTCCTTGCTTCGGGAAGAGAAAAATTGTCCTTCCAGCCATGAGAACTTTTCTCAGAGAATGTGAACTCTGCTGAATTTTGGTATCTTCATCTTCTAATCTAGATAGTTATCCTTATTTTATAAAGTTGGAAAATTGCCAGAATCACTATTTCATAAACCGTATGCTCAAGGCTAAAAAGGAAAAGAAACAGTTTGCATGGATTTTTCATTCCAAGTTTGTACAAGGAAATGTGGTGACTGGGGTTTTCATTCCTTTTACATAGTTCAGCCCCAGATCAGCAGTCTTGAGGCTTATTACTCCCCGGAAGTACTAAGAGAGCAAGAGCAGAAAAGAAGCTGTAAGAAATGGTAAGTGATGTAAAAAATGCTAAACTGCTTTCCTGGTATTAGATGAGTTAATGTGCAGTTACATTTTAAATCACAAGCAATTGCAAACAACAGTGCTACTGTCTAGCAAAATGCCAGTGCTCCTGAAGTAAGCTGTAGAGCTTGTATTTAGGAAACAATCCTTTTTCAATAGGATTTACAGTTTGTAAACAAGAGTTATGTTCTGTGTTTGTATGGCAAGAAATAAATCAATTTTAAAGAGTACAAACACTAAAAGTAGACATGCTGGCTACCTGCAAACAATACTTTAAAACAATACTTTAAAAAAAAAGGCAAGTGATATTTATTGCAGTTGATAACTCGTAAGGCAGTAATAAAGTAAAAAAAATGAGGATATGTTGGATTGCTGTTTAAACAAGTGGCTTTTTTAGCAGTTAGAACTGCTGCCCACTGAGTCTGCTGTTTAACTGTAGCCTTCTTGGTAGAGATGGAGCAATGCTGCAGCACCTCAGACAACATTCTGCTATTAAGTGTACTAATGTACCCATCAGCAAGTAACTAGTATGTGTTTCTTCTGGATTTTCCTTCCCGTGTCTCCACTATTCTTTGAATGATAAATATATTACAGCAAGGAAGAGCACTCAGACCACTACTCTGTTAGCCCATAATTAGCTTTTCCAACCTTACTCATTCTCCCCATCATTTGACGAGAGATTTGTCAATGGTTTAGTGTCCTCCTTCAAAAACACATTTTTCTGCCGTTCTGGTTTGAGGATTGATTCTCTGAGTTCTGGGGAAGTTCTGCAAATCTGGGACAACTAACCCCTGCCTAAGTGTGGTCAAATATTGCTCTTGTGCCCAGATTTACCCCATCACTTTTGCCATCTCCCTTTAATAGCAATATGGCAACAATTTATTGAAAGCTGAGTGGTAGCTGGTCACAATTAAAATAACAGTAAGTTTGAGGACCCGTTCTAAAGCTTTAGTATATTTTGTGCTGCTAAAAGAGGCACTTTAATGATCCATTCAAGGTGGTTCGAGTAGCACATTAAAGGTTGTCACTTAAGTTGACAGGAATCTTGCATATAACTTAAAGTATTTTTATTGCTCTTTTTTTTACAAGCATTTGCTTTTTATTACTTTCACCAAAATAAAGCATATACCATTCAGTGTTTTCATACATATAGGAGATAAGTATCTTGAATTCTTTAATGCATTGATACCTTATGTACTACAAAGTTTTTTCTTCACTGATGTTGTTTTTAAAAGAAAGCTTGTTTGCCTGGTTTTTTTAAACAATTTTTTTATCTTGTTACCATACATTTCTGTTGTTAACTTATAGATGTTTAAACAACAATTGGGAAACTGCAGTGATACAGATTGCTAGAGATAAAAAGTTGCTCTATTAGGATGAAACCTGTATATCAAGTTAGCAACTAGTAAATTAAAAAACAACTGTAAGTGTATGCTGTCACTTGAACTGATACAGAAAAATTTTAAAGAATTACAACTATTTAACTTTGACTTCCAATTTGTGTGTAGAATAATAAAAAATAATCTAATTTTCATATTTCCACAGATTGGTATGCATATTAATTATGGTATTTTCCAAATTTAATTTAGAATTTAAAATAAACTTGTTTCTAATTGCAAGTAGAGGTATAAAGACAAAATCTCCTACTGTATTTATTTCAAAGTTAACAACTACGTTAAATGCATAATTGAAGATCATAAATTCAATTCCACTCAACTTAATATAGAACTAACTTCATGTGCTCAGTTTCATGCTGCATAGTTGAGAAAGGAAAGAATGAGGTGGCACTTAGTGTCTTTAATGGCACTTCTTGCAGCAAAGGATAGTATGCATTTGTATTACTAGCCAGGGTTACTCTTCAAAACGGTATTTTAATATATGTGTGAAAAATACACAGAACACTAAGTAAAGCAACAATTCCTAAGCTGTGTGTCAAGCTTTAGCTAATGGTACAGGGATCATCATTGCTTGGTTTCATTTCCCCTTCCAGCAATAAAGTGATCACAGCCTTACTCAAGTAGCTGCAGGTTCCCTTTTTTCCGATTGGCTGAGTGTTGTAGAATGCAGTCATGACACCCTGCAGGAGAGGAAAAAGACGTTCCCATTCGTGTTGATTATGTAAAGCAGCCAATCACAGGCAAGCATCACAAAGATGTTAGAAATGCAAATGTGTTCTTCAGACTCTAAAGCTATAGTATAAATTTGCTCAGTTTTCAGAAATCTCCCACATACACTTCCCTGAACACATGGAAGACAGATTACTAAACAACACTGCATATATTCCTCACTGAATTTTCCAGTCCTGTACAGATAGCACCTTCTTAATATTTTTCTAAATGTAATAGGTGTCCGAGAACACTCATCTCTTAAAACATGCAGCTAGATCATTACTGTGGGGTAACTTACCATGCTACCAGAGTGTGATTGTGAGCCAATTGTCTTTTTGTGTACGTGCAGAGATTCACTTAGGAGGAAAAAAAATTTTTTTAACCCAAGAACAAAACCACAGGTAGCACACCAACTAATTAATCAGATCAACAAAACAGGTGTTCTTCACTGAACACCTGTTTTGCACAGTTAATGATATTAGAACATTTGCTTATTCTCAAATTATATATTGGCTGCTATAATAAATGTTCAGCTCTAATTCAGGAAAGTGGTTACTTTTTTTTTAAATCAAGGGCAGAGATTGTGTGGTGAAAAATACTAGACTTTGGTAGTTTTAGGGAGTGTTTGAAATTACTGGAGTAAATACTTTTGATGTCTATTACATGTTAACAGGGAATTAACAAAGTCCAAAATATTTGCAAGTCAGTTTATCGGAATAGCATAGTTCAAACAAAAGAGGAGTTCTTTTAGCAGTGTCTGTTAAGAAAATGTGAGACACAATGTCATCAGAGCAATCCTAAATAGGCTACAGGTGTCAGCATATACCTGGGAATATGCAAGCGTCAAGTTCCAGGAAATTTTTATGTAAGAAGTTGGGATTTCCAACAACAACCATCTTAAAGATAGTATTCACAACTATAAATTGGCATTTCTTTTTAAAAGACAAAAAAGCATCATTCTTGGAAAAAAAAAAATTCTGTTGCTTCAATGGAGGCTAGGGCTGCACCAGTAAAAATTGGGTTTTGCAGAGGATTTTTCTTTCTATTTATAGTTACTGGGGATTTCCAGCTTTTCGCAGTATGTCAGTAGCATATTCAGGGTATTCTGTGGATACTTAATAGCCATTTGTGTGGATGGTAAGTCTGATTTTGCTATGGCTGCAACCACAGAGTCATTACCCTCCAAAATGGGCAGGCCGAAAGAATGATAATTTCAAGAAAATTGTGTCCTTTTAAAAACAAAGGTATTGTGCAAGGTGATATGTTGCTAAGACTGGATAACTGTCTGGATTCAAATTTTATTACAAAATAAGTAGTGGCAAAAAAGTGAACCTTGAAACTTTTTTAGAGAATTCTTAAGGAGCACATCCTTCCTCATCTTTTAAAGGAGCTAAATTCAGCATCAGGAAGCGCTGTTGCATATCAGTACATTATGAATCAATAGATTATTCAGAGCCTGCACAGATATCTCTGCTATATTGTGCACAATAGAATTCCAGACAGAGCAAGGAAGATCACACTCAGTAGCACAGGGACTTGTTGCACTGCTCAACTCATATTTCCTCTGTCAACCAGTTCAATGAACCTGGCTTTATTACAGAATTTCAGAGCTTTGAGTCACCAAAACTTGTAGCAAGGATATTTAGAGGTCTTTAAAGCATAAAACCTAAAATCCTAGTGAAGTAAATCTTCAAAGCTACTTAATGATCAATTTTCATTAACTTGGAGTTTAAGCCTTAGAGATTAAAAGCTTGCTAAGTCATGAATGCAACTCTAGCACAAAAATCAGTAGCTAAGAACAGTTTTGCACTTCAGATTCTTTCATTAGTATTGTCAATATAAGTTCTTTGGTTACTAAATTTTTCTTAGTATCTGTGTACATAAGATCTTAAGTTCACACTTCCTTGCTGAGCTTTATTTTTTCTTTCTTTTTTGTTAACTCTTCTCTGTTCTAGTGTCCTCCCTAATTAATTCTTTCCCCTTAAATAAGTATTATCTCATTTCAGAGCTACGTAACATTGTGAATTTTCTCCTCACCATACCAGTTTGAATTTATAATTCAGCCGTGAAGTGCACAACTTTTATCTCTGCTTATAGGCTCTTTGCAGACTTACACAGCACTTGGGTATACTCATTTCTTATTTGTGTTCCATTCTGAACTACTATCAATTGTGTGTTACTCTGAACCACACAGAATTATAACTAACTTTAATGAGAATGGTCAAGTCTGTAAGACAGTAATATTTTACTCACTTGTTTTTCAGCTCCCTTTGGACTGCTGTCATCTTGCTGAAAGTCATTAAATGCTTCTTGCACCACTTTGTCCAAGTCTACTTTGTCCTGGAACTCTAGCTCAGGATTTCTCTCCAAAATAACAGATATAACCATCAACAACTAGAAGGCAGAAAAAGACCATAAGACCCTTCAGATTTGGGTTTTTTAAAAATTCAGGTTACATAAAAGCACTGTTAATAATTGCATATGCCTCTTTCAAGCAGGAAGCCATTTAATAATGGCACAGGTAATAGTGCACAGATAATAGAATTCCGACTTTGATAAAAGTATCACTGAAAAAAGCAGGCTTTTATGAAAGGTTACGATTTCTGGTGACTACCTAGGTAAGGGCACTGTGTAAATGATTGGCAAGAACACTAGCTTTGCTGGGAGCCAGGGAAGTTACTTTTCTAGTTTATTCGGTTCACTGTGTGGCTGCGCAAATGCTGGTACTCAGCCAATGGAGAGGGTAAAAAAACCACTGAACCTCAGCATTTGATGTTCTGAGGTATAATCACACAGGGTATAATCATACTACGGCAAACTTCATAAAACCCAAAGTCAGTAGACACCAATAAAAAGTCTCAGTTCAAAAGAATTTACATTCGTTATATCTGAAAGAGGTTTAAAATAGGAAGATGAACATGATGAGTGACCTGTCTTAATAACTACAAGCGAGCAGTAAGAGTCTGTATTGGTCATCTTGGGTTTTGATAATTGTGTTATCTTTTAGCAAAATTTGGAGATGTTTCAGCAAGCAGCGTGGTCATTATTGAGATGGACTTGATTTTACTGAGGAGGAATACTCACAATCAATCAGAGGCATTAGGCTTGGAAACTAACAATGAATGCTGCTGACAGCACACATATCAGTTACCAAGGGTACAGATGCTCTTGATCTGTTTGAAAAGTAATACATGATGTGCACTGTTGGGGAAGGCATTTAAACAGCCTCTTGCTTTACTGTTGGGTGCGGGAACGTAAGGAAACTCTAAGTTGGTAGATTCAGTAGCATAAAGCAACTTAATAGACAGCCTCAGCAAAATGTGAAAGAAGAATCTAGCACAGGGTAAACTGATACTTTTACAGCAGTTTTTCCCTAGAGCTAGAAAGTTGTTAGGAAAAGGCAGAGGCTAGAGACTTGAAGGAAAGCTACTCTGGAATTAGTCATCGTCTTAGTTTTCACCTCCTGTGAACCAATTGCATTGGCACTCATTAATATTTATCTATTTGATAAAGGGGAAAGAACATCAGGAACTTAGAGTATGTTCTGAACATGTTAACCAGAACCTGTTTAATCATACAAAATCTATGGAGAAACTACTGAAGCAAGTGTTTATATTGAAAATGCCATTTCTTCAAATAGTTGAGCCTTTGTTACATTTTTTCTTTTCAGCTATAACATAGTCATGTACACTATAAAATTTCATTCATTGTAGGCCACAGACCTCTACAATAATTTGCCTGTATTCCGGCTGGTCAATATTTTGCAGCATATCTTCAACTAGAAGGGAAAAATTCATTTCATACATCGTCATATCCGATAAAGTTGGTTGCTGAAAAACAAATAATGCTTTCATTTAATGTAAACAATCTTTGAGTAAAAACCACCCCCAGGCAGAGCCTGTTTACTTTTTTAATATAATATTCAACTAAGACATATGACCACTGTAGGATCAAAAAGGGAGATTTCAGAGGCCATGACTTGGAAAGGGTCTTCTAGACTTATGCTGTTATAGATGTGTTTTAATAGAAATAACTGACTTCTAATCTAATTGTGTTTTACTCAGGACCAAAAAGAAACCTTGAAAATACTTTTTTAATCTTAAGAGGACCAAATTATATTAAGTAGCACATTATAGCATAAAATAGACCTTAACGATCAACTAATTCACCATTAATAGTCTGGTAGAGCAGAAATAACCGAGCATGTCTGCCAGTGGTACCTGTGGTAAAAATTTCCCTGCCACTATTAAACCATTGGGAGTTCTCTCCAAGATCTGCCACACGCGATCATAGAATCCAGCAGGTGTTCGATTGAGAGAACCATCTATCTGTCTTCTGTTTAGCCAGCTTCTGTGGACAAAGAAAATGGAGAACTTGAAATAAAAAACTGTTACAGATGCAGAACCAAGCCATATTCTGTGATGAAAGCCAGTAAGGTAAGCGGTGACATCAAATACGTATTACTGATACCTATGCGAGCTTTCTGGGAAGTACGCCCCAAAGCAAACAAAATCAAGATGCTCAGCACATACAGGTGAGAATATTTTTCTTATGCGTGCATTTGCACTTCATCTAACTGCAGGAAAAGAATTAACTCTGAAATCTATCCAATGCAGTACAGTAACAGTCTGAATTCATCATGTCTAATCAATTTAAGTCACCATAAACTAAAACATAGATAAAACAGAAGTCACTGTGTGGTACCTTTGACAGCCAAATTTATACACGTTTGTCCCAGTTTGAGGAAAAAAACCCAGTTCTTCTGTTTTGAAGGTTTGTTTTAAACTGACCAATTGGACTATTCCCTTCCATGTTACGTTTAGCACCTCTCATTGGCTGTAAAAGTTTCTCGCGAGGGTGTCTGTCTCTTTAAGAGGCGGGTATCGCAGGCTTTTTGCAGGCTTTTGGCTCTCCGACGACTTCCCGGACACTTCCTGCTTTGCACTCCGAGGGGCGCCGCAGACTTGCAGCTTTCTCTCCGGGAGAAAGGCTTCCAGACTTGCTGCTTGGCTCTGGGGACCTTACAGGCTGTCTCTCCTCAGCTCGAACCTCCAGAGGAACCCGCCTGCCTGCCTGCTCCTTGCGGCTATGGCACCCCGCACTGCCTGAGCGGAGCTGTTTGCTGCGAAAAACCCCCCACGCCGCTTGGGACAGACTCCCTGCCGCTGAGACACCGTGCCCTGGGGCTGCTCTTTCCCTGCTGCTAAAGCTACTGCTTCTTGCTGCTTTTTCTTCAACCCGCGCACCCAGACCGGTAGGAACAGCTCACTCGCGGTTTGCACGTTGGATCCCCGCGCTCGTACCTGCCGCGACTCCTTTGTTCCACTCCACGAGAGCGCACACGTGGCTGGCGCCATTTTGGACTCTGCACGGTACCATCCTCTTTTTCTCTCACTCGCGTTTAACCCTCGCTTCTCCATCCCGTACAAAACCCTCCAATTTTGCATTGGTTTTTCCCTGCATATTATATATTTTGTTCTAGTTTTATTAAACTTTGTTTCAGTTTTCCAAACGTTCAGAGGTCTCACAAAATCTTTCTTCCTTTTCCTATCTCAGCTTTTTAATCCTTTCTCTCCCGGTGCAGGGCAGAGGGGTTTTAGGCATAGGAGAGGACATGTCCCCGTGATTGGCTTGCCTCAGCCAACCGGTGACAACGTTGAAGAAAACTGGCATTAACTATAGTATTAACATTTGGTTTCTCATACTGCAATAGGCAAAACAATTCATTATATAAATACAACTCAATGAAATTCTGCATCTATAAAACACAAAACATAATAGATAATGTATTAGAAGCACCCATCATTCTAATTTAAATATCAAATTCAAATAATGCATTTCAACAGGATTGCTGACGGTAGGGTTTTTTATGATGGTGTGGAGAAAAGCAAGTGGCCATGGCCTGTAAATGCAGAAAATTTGATAGAATAGTTTTGGTTAAGCTAAAGCTTTGAACAAACTGAGTTACATTCTTCTTAACTTACAAGCTTTGCTTGTCTTCAGAAGCATACTTTCCCCACCTCTTTTTTACTTGCAACCGTGAAGTCTGGAATTTAATTTTTTTTTAATTTTTCCTTCTCAGTATTACTACAGCAAAGGGGCTTTAGCCAAAATGTCTGGGACACCAGCAATGGAACTTTAAGAAGTGGCAGCCAATGGGTATGATTTTAATTGGTGGGTTCACCATACAGAATAAACTCTTGGGTAGTAGCACATATTTGACAGAAGAGTTAGTGTCCTTAGAGGGTTTTAAATTTTAAGTAGAAAATCTATTTTTATATGGTAGGATAGTAGCAAGAGCTCCCCTAGGAAGCAAAGCTGTGATGAAAAGCAACTACTAGTTTCATGTCTTAGTTTAATATTACAGCAAAAGGTTGTTTATTTTTTTAAAAAGTTCCATGTCTTCTCAGGTCACAATCAGTCTTTTATAACCGTAGTAAGACGGAGTAAGTACTTCAGGAAGCACCTCAGGAGAGGTGGAAAGTTTCTACACCTAAATATTTGGATAGTTGCAGCACAGGAAGTAACACACTATTATTACACATTTTTAAGTTTAACTTAACTACAAGTAAAATCTACAGGAAGACTTTTGACTTTTATCAATACAGTTAAGTGGAAATACTGTAATTTTAATGTTTGTCTTGCATATTGTGTATCACAATGAATGCGCTTTTGGGCAGCTAGCGACAGCGTGGAGACGATTACAAGACAAGAGTTTTAGGCAGCACTGCTGTCTCTTGAGAATGCTAGAGAACATCTGTTCTTAATTTATGTAATAAGCTAGAAGAAAGAGGGCACTGAACAGCAGACAAACTGTTCTTACAAGTTAGTTAAGTAGACGGAATTGAGTAATTTTTGGCTCCTTTCCCCATAAAGAATGTAATGCTTCACATGACTGCCAAAGTATGGAGATTACTACTATAAAGTAAGACTTCCACAAACATAAAGCTGAAAAAGGAAGAAGCAATATAAAAGAAAAGATTGTAGAACTTGGACACAGGTGAAAGAACGAGAAAGTGCATTTTTGCTACCTTTCCTTAAATAAGGATATTACTGATTGCAGATGCCTGCTGATTTCAGATGTATACAAAGCAGTTCAGAAATGAAAATCAGTTGAACAGCCTATTATGAATGAAAACAAGTGTCACAAACCCACACATCTCATTACCTCCCCTGCTGCTGTGGTTGAAGAATATCCAGCAGAAGCTGTTTCACTTCACTAGGAGACATCTGGTACAAGTCCTTGGCTGGCATATCCCCAGCACGGATTTTCAGTTCGTGCTTCATAGCATGGATAATCCAGCTGAAGTAAAGGGAAGAATACATTAATTAAATACAAGTTTTCCAAAGATGAAAAATTAGTCTAATAAAAGAGCTCATAAGAATTCTACATGACCCTGCTATTTGGCTCTCAGGACATGCATAAAATAGCAGACGAATTCTCTACTACTCTTACTGTATTGTGGAATTTACTCAGATTGTGTGTTTGTTGCCAGTATGACACAAAGTGAAAGGGATAATGCATAGATTTTAAGAAATGGGCTGTGAAGCATACTTTTCATAGGGAAAATAAATTTCAATACGTATTCTCCTACATCCTCTGTTGATTAAGGCAAACATTTACCTCCCTTTTGATGTTCAAATTCTTACTCAAAATTATGCCCTGACAGTATATGCATTTTGCTGATGACTTTAAAAAAACGTAAAGACTTCAGGGCTTATTTGTAGTTCGAGCCTTTGAAATTCCTTTTTGCAGTGTAGCGCACTTTTCTTTCTTTGCCACTCCCTTTTGAAAAGATTTGATTAAATAAAAATACGGCAACAGTGAACATTTTTCAGCCTTAGGTATCAGAGGTGCAGAACTTGGCAAATCATTGAAGGAAACTGCTGATTTTTATTTTGCACATTATATAAGAACAGAGCTACAGTCTCGAATATCAAAGATGAAATAACATATAGGCTTTCATCAGCGCTGCCTCTGCACAATCCTAAACATCCGCTGGACTGACTACGTGACTAATGTTGCTGTCCTTGAACAGGCAGACGTCACCAGTATTGAGGCCATGTTGCTGAAAACGCAGCTGCGTTGGGCAGGGCACGTCTCCAGGATGGCGGATCACCACCTCCCTAAGATTGTGTTCTATGGTGAACTTGCCACCGGCTGCCGCAAGAGAAGAGCTCCAAAGAGGAGATATAAGGACTCCCTGAAACAACACCTCAGCCTAGGCCATATTGACCACCACCAGTGGTCCACCCTGGCCTCCAATCGGGAGATTTGGAGACACACCATACATAACGCTGCTGTCTCCTTTGAGAGCACGCGTAGAATCAAGCTCGAGGAGAAAAGACAGCGCAGAAAGAACCGTGCCTCGACTATACCACCCAAGGAGACCCTCCGGTGTGCTCTTTGCAACGGGTCTTGCCTATCCCGCATTGGCCTTTTCAGCCATCAACGCGCTTGCAATAAGCGTGGGCAAAGCCCTTCCCAAATCTTCGTCCGCGAAGCCAAGCCATGATGATGATGATGATGACATCTGAAGCAAGATAACTGAGAATGGAGCTCAGTTGCCATTGCTTCAGTTCAAGCAGGTATTACTATCAAAAGGGAAAAGAAACTTAACTACTTTTTCTTCAAACATCCATCATATAACACCTGGTCAAGTCTGGGTTACATCAAAGAGCCTTACTCTGTTTATCAGAAAATGCAGTGTATTCCTAAGAGAGTTGCCTCGTTACCAGTACAGCCACATTCCACAGGCATTTAGGTATTTTGCCTACAAGGTACAGAATGTTTTTGTTTATATGTAAGTCGAGTCACAATCTTTTCTGAAGGATTGTTAGTAACTACACAGAATTCGGAAATTTTGATAATGCTCATTTAAGGTGCGAGATCCAAGAGAATATTAGGCAACACTATTATCCAGAACACACTACTTTTATTTTAGTAGGTGAATAGCGTCCTTCTCCTGTTATGAGGATTAACAAACACAACTGGCTTGGGAATAGGTTCTTATTTCACTGATGGCTCAAATATATCTGTGTGGAAGTCACTGACTGGTATTTTCTCTTCGGAGTGGCCTACAAAACATAGCAAAGGCAAGAGTGGACCTCCTACTGCACTCCTTACTGATAAGAGGTGGGAAGAAGTCAGTTGGTTGGAGGTTTTTACAGTAATAGGGATGTCAGGAATTTAATCTATTTCAACATGAAACCCTGAAAACAAATCAATAACAAGACAGTAAATCAAATCATTATCAAACTGGAATGGTGTTTCAGTGAGAAGGTTAATTTTGCTCACTGGAGTGGGTGATAACACTGAAATAAAGGAAATTGAATCTCTAGCATTAACCTTGAAAGAAAGAAAAAAATTGCAAAAAAGGCTTAGTAACAGAGAATGAGGAAGGGGAGGCAGGACAAGTAACATGGATCTGTAGAGGGTACGGAAAAGGTAATTAAGTGCAAAAGGATACGTTTACGTGCAGCTAAATGTAACAGAGGTGATTGAAAAGTTTATGATGATTGGAATGTACTGCTAAAGTGGAAGCACGAATCTTGTGTGCTAGAAAAAAGACAGCTGGTATCTACCTCCAGTGCTGAAACGCTCTATTTTCTCTATGATAAAGATATAGAAGATGGAAGTTCTAATTTTAAAGCATGCTCACTAAGCCTGTAAGTCTCAGTCAGTAGCACCTGACCTCTTCAAAGAGGTGCTTATTGAAATGCATCTGGCTCTTCCTAAATGTGAAAAAATTAATTAATTTCTGTAGATAGCAAAGTAAATGCAGATACCATGGAATATGACAACACTCCAGCACAGACTATTTGTAGGTCACCTTATCAAAGAACTAAATAGAACAATCTAGTAGGAATTTTTTAAACTTGATTCAGGTTTGTGGTTCCTAAGCTATGTATAGCTTAGCTTAACCTATTTAGTATAGAATTGAGCAACTATGCAGCTGATGAACAGTCAAGAAGTGTGTGTGTCTATAACAGGGATACTGTTCAGTTGGGGGGGTGTTTTGGGTTTTTTGAAGAAAAGACAGGCCTGGGATCAAGCTATGAAAAATCCTACAGTTCACTGTATTAGCTGTAGGAAAACTTCAAATGGGCTACTACAAGTACTGCCTCTCTTCCACTTCATGCTGTTGACTGGCAAATATGAGATTAGTTGTGCAGCTGGTTTTGGCAGGCTAACTTAAAGCAGGCTTCCGAGAAATGTAAAATTGAAGTATACAAATTTTGCTGCATCATCTTACATAAACAATTTTTGCATTGTAGCAACAATCTCTCTTGAAGTATGTATGTTCCCCGACAATACTAGTAGTAAGAAAACGACACTGACCCAATCCGGATCTTCAGCATGCCACTGAAAAGTTCAGGTGAATTTGAGATGATCCAGCCAATATGTATGACAAGTTCCTGCTGAACTACAGCTTCTCTTTCATCTTGTAAATTACATTTTTCATAGATGATGTTCTTAATCACTCCTGGGGATAAGGGATTAGAAATAACTACTTCTTCTTGGCCAAAAGCTCCAAGTGTCACCTGAAAACAATTCAGAAGATATGGATAGGAATAAAAGCACTGTTCAAGCAGTTCAGAAATGAAACGTCATGAACTCTGCTTTTCTTATTAAAATTATTTTTGTATTGTGACATTTTAGGCAATGACTGATGCTTGTTAATACTGTTAGTTGGGTGCTATTAAAATAACCAAACTCTCTAAGGACTACAATAAATACAGAATCAATTTTTGCAAATGAAAATGCAAGGCCACTGTTCAGTTCCAAAACTGGCAGTATAATCATGACTGTTTATTAGGTTTAGATAGCCTTTCATTTCCAACATTTCAGCTATGGAGCTCACTTAAAATTCGGAATCAAATTCATAGTTTTGTTTTCCAATTTCTAATAGTATCCTAAAAATTATAGCCACCTTCTTTTTAAGAAAATATATTGTTGGTACTGTTATTATTAACCACAAAAAAGGGCTTTTAATCTACTGTCAGTAAAACACAGCAACACTAATTTTTCTCCTATGATAAAGATTATTATAGAAGGATCAGTGAAGGCAGGTTAGGTTAAAATAAGCAGCTACAGACCACGCCGCATGCAGATGCAGCTTCCTCTATAGCTATGTAGTGCCAGAAGCACATACCCAGACCTCAGTCTGGAGCAGACAGACAAATCTGTCACAACAGCATTGCATATAGGTAGAGTGTACACATATACATGTTTTAATACAAAAACACATAATATTCCATTACTCTTATTTGGAAACAGCTCTTCATGAACTTAATTAAAATGATTGTGCTGGGAGAAAAACAAGCGTCCTCCTTAGTAAAGGAGGAAACACTGATGATTGTTTTGTTTGGAACAGATAACTAAAATCCTGACAGACTTTTTGCTCAATTGCCACCCATCTGTTTTCTTATGCTCAATTACAGAAAGAGTGGCTATATCTTAAGTTATCTTAAAAAGCAGCTTTATTACTTGACTTCATCTACTTTTCTGAAATAAATGGGCATATATATAAAATCTAGGGGGTTATGTAAATAATGCCTCTTCCCTTCATTAATCTAGACACTGAACTGTCTTTTCAGTTTTATTCAGTCATTAAATTTATTAGCCCATAGTGTATGCAAGTATTAAAGCCATTAGGAACTTTTAAAAGAAGCATCAGAGGCCTTCAAAATTAAAAAGCCCATTTATTTCCTTTAATAAATTTCTGAAGAGTAAAGACTTACCTGCTTGCCCTGAACTAAAACATTAGTAATAGATGGTGCAAGGCTGTCCACTAGTTTACCTAAAAGACTTGCTGCGAAGCGCACAACAGACCTGAGGGCAGAAAACAGAGCAATCCCACTACGTATCAAGAGCTAGTTTAATGAATTCAGGTATAATTTTGAAGTCTGCCACAGCAGAGATCTCAAAACTAACTCAGTAAATACATGCATTATTTATAAAGTGGAATTTGGATCAGATTTTTATGTAATGTTCTATAGATTTTCATTTTTTAGTCTAGATATAGGTTAATTGATCGAAAATAAATTCAGTTAGAACTCATTAAACTACCAGCTCCATAAAAGGCTTGTCATTCTTTTCTCAGAATCATCTTGAAAACAGACAGGTAAGAAAGAGATGAAAGCTTCTCTTGTGACATTTTCATCATTTTGCAAGATAACCTTGGTAATTTTTTAGTCTATTTAAGGAAGACTTAGATTTTTCAAGAGAAAGTACAATACTTAACACCAAGAATTTGTTTTGTTTTCCATGCTGAGGTAGTATTTTGCACTTGTAGCATGAAAAGAAGACGCTTGTGTAAAACTGCTAGGTTAAAAACTAGCTGCAACTTCTAAGAAAAACAATTCTTCATATATTCAGTTGATGGTTAAAAATAAAAATACTTTTAATAAAAGTACAAACCTAATAGACCCATCTGTATTTGAGCTTTTCCAGTACAGGCTTTGAGGCTACTAAGAATCACTTATTCAGAGATAATGAACAAGCTGTAGTATTCTACAGCATTAGTAAAAATTCAAACAGATGATGTTGACTCCTGAGAAAACTGCTACGCAATTCATAACATCAAGAGCAAAGCATTTCAAAAATGCACAAGCTGATACTAGCAAAATGCAAATAAGCGAAAAAAAAAATCTGACTGAGCTCCATTTCAGACTTCCAGGCACTTTACCTGTTTCCCAAGTACCAGTAAAGTAGTAATATGTGGGACTATAGAAGAAGAAAATTTCTGTGCAAATGCAGCACTGTAGCGCAACACCAACCTATATACATATGTCACATGGCAATCATGGAAGAGAAATGAAAAACAGTTTACATATTGTTTCTAAAAATAATTCTGATTTTTATTCATTACAGAAAATACCACCAAGGTGTTTTGGTTCTACCTTATTATTGGCAAAGGCCCATTCAACTGTATGAACCGGCTAAAATGAAAAGCAGGTTGTGTATTTACAGACTCTTCTGTTAGGAATAGTTAGAGAATGAGAGAACAGAATTCAGGATGGGCTCTTCAATAAAAAGAAATTAAATTTATACTGAGCTTCAGGGCAAAGAAATTAATAACCAATGTGTAAATACCAACGTACTTGCTGAAACCTTTTACAGTTACTCTGACAAAGTCAGGCTCAAAACCAATTATTTTGGGGCAGTAAACAAACTGTGTCAGTGTGTCAACTTCACTGATTTATATTTGATCACCAGCCTTGCTACAGAAAGCTACTTACAATATTTTTTTATGCCTTATAAGAAATAAGAATATTAGTATTCTTTTCTTGTTATTTGAATTTAATGAGAACTGTATATCAGCAATAGCATTCATAGCAAAACCAGCTTATTAGTCTTCTGTATTTTAGAAGTTAATAGTAAGAAAATACTACTAGGTTTTTTTAAAGCACTGTAGACCAGATCTTCAGCTGTAATGAATGAATGCAATTTTGCCAGTAAAGCTGTCCTTCCCACCCACTCCCCACACCAGCACCCCCACCCCCCCTTAAGTGCACAACGATCCAGCTTTACTCTCTATAAATAACACATTAGGGAAAAAAATTTTGGTGCAAAAAAAAATAAAGTAACATGATACATGTATACAAACCAGAGCTTTTTGCTGCCAGCTCGTCTATAGATTCTTTCAATATGCTCAGCAACAGTACCTAAATGCATTGGGGGGAAAAAAACCAAACAAATACAAGACACAAGCAAAAGAGATGTACAAGTTTTCATTTAATAGAAATAAGGTAAATTTGATGAGATCAGTTTCGAATCAGCTTCAGTAAAGTACTTACCTATTGTGTTTAACATCTAAAATGTAGCTGCAATCCAGTCCCCCATTACCCAGTTGTTATGCAAGAAGCCAAACCAAATTTCAGCTAAATTTGCTGCTTATGCTAGAAAGAGACCTATGATATCACCTATTCTTGCAGTATATTGGGGAAAATTAATCTACTTACAGGTTTGGCCTATAAAGATACATCCCCATCATAAGTATATCCTCAAGCTGCAGCTTGCATTTGGATACAGGATGTAGATACTCTCTCCACTGTCTTGCCCCTTTGTTGAGCCAAAACCTACAGGAAGCTATAGGGAAGTCTTGTGCTTATGGTGTAGTTCATTGAAGTGGTGTTATGTTCAGACAGAGATTGTAATGTTGATATCCAAGACAGGAGTTGTTTTCAAGTTTGTCTATAAATAGTAGATCACCTGGTTAATCATGCAAGACACAAGGCTTGAATTTTACAGGAAGTTGGGACTGTGCAGAAGAGAGAATCTTCCACTGCTTGTGGCTCTGCCCTGAATAATCACACTAAAGCGTCCACAAAGATCCCTAAGTGACTGTGTGCAATAGCTTGGTAATCAGGCGCATTACAGCACTGCTCTTGAGAAGCTAATTACCACTGTTGCAAAGTACAGCAGGGGATATTGAACAGGTACACAAGATGTTATATTACTGATTTACTACTCTGCTTCTCCAAGCCAGTTTCTGTGTGCCAATACCAGAAGGAACATTTTGTGAAGTGTTATGTATTGAAAGTAGCATCATGATATAAAGATATGACTTAAAAGTGAGGGCAGGAAATGGGAAGAGCACTGCTTCTAAGTCAGAGTAGGTAACTCCAGGATTCAGAGAAGCCACAAAGTACCTTAATCAGAACAATAGATACCATTCTTCTGTCAGCCCATAGCTGATCATAGTGCATCAACTTGCTATACTGACCTCTCTTCAACAGTGCAGGGGTCAAGTGGGGACCATTATGTTAAAGGTAAAAGTGGTGACCAACATTCCATTAGTTAGGTGTTATTTAGCTTCTACATTTTAAATTCTCAGCTGGAATGCCAGTGTTTTTCATGCCAGGCACTTACTGGTGAACAGTAATTTCATCTACAATGGCAGTAGTGGAAGCTGACTCACAAAATCATAGCCTGTGCCTGTCAGCTAGAACACCCAAGGTTCTTCAGCTTTTATTTTCAGTTTTATGTTTTATTGATTGTGTGATTATTTAATGTCAGTCTCAGTAATCTCCAGTCACAGGAGAACAGGAACATTTAGTCAGTGACTTAGACTGTTTAATGCAAGGTGCACATTATAAAGGTTATCATCTACTATTTCATAGGGGATGGCTCAAAAACATCTATACGAGTTCGCTCTGAACAGTCAGACACACAACAGTACTTCTGATACAGTGGTTTCAGGAGAATTTTGAAGTTCATCATCATGATCTCATGGTCAAAAGTGGTTATGCTACTTGCTTACAGAGGTGAGGGAGTCTGCCTCAAGTTGTTTCCAGAGCAACAGACACAACCTAAAAGGGTTAAAGGGAGCTGCTGAGGCTCTCAAAACCTGACAACAGTACACGTAACAGTGGTGCAAAAGCCTGCTTCAGAGGCTTTCATACCTAACACTCTGATTCTGGATCCACACTGTATTTCAACAATGCACTGTATATCAGCCCATGAATTCTTTTCCACTTTACGTTGATCTCCATGACATTTTTAATACAGCAAAATGGATATAATGTATATTTATGGCAAAATGACAACTCCTCACAAAAACCATCCGTCATATCTAAGTTATTAAAGCAGAACTCTAAAACATGAGTTGGTAAGTTACACTGCTTGATAAGTAACTAACAAAATATTACTTGATCTTAACATGCCTCTTTTTCTGAGGATTATTCATGTATACAAAGGCACCTGACAAGTAGCCTTTGGGAAAAAAGGCAGCACAAAAGCCACAAGCCTCAGAAGCCTCTTCTCAATTATTTTACATTAATTTAAAACCTATGTTCTAATACAAAGCCATAATACAAAATTAAGAGTAAGCTTCACAGATATGTTGAATCAAAGTCTGATTCCATAGAAGTAAAATAAAAATGCAGTATAAAGCAGCTTCCTGAAATACTCAGAATAGTCAAATGAAAGAAGCTCTTACCTTCCTTGGTGATAAAATTCGGTCCTTCCCTTTTAAGCAATATACTCGAGAGTAATGCTTGACTGGCTAGGCAATTGCAGTCCTTAAGAAAAACAGCAACAACATGACCACAAATAGCCTTCAGTTTTTCAGGGAAGCAAAACCAGAAGAGCTATTAAAAATCTCAAGTGAAACCAAAGGACTTGTTTTTTCCCTAATTAAAAGTCTACAAATTCTGTTCTTAAGGGGACTTCACAACTATTTCATACCCTGTGTATGCTGTATCGTTGTCACTGCTGCTTGCAGAGCCTTCTCCATGGTTCAAATTAAGTTGTAAGAATTTGGCCTCAGAAATGTTTCCTGATTTTCTGTCCTTGTGTCCTGTCATTTACAGCAGAAATGCTTGTAATGATATAGGTAACCAAGGGAACCAAGCAGAATACTATCAAACACTGGATCTAAAACCGGTCACTGGTAGTTTTCTTCTAGATACAGGAAAAATGCCGGATTGGAATTCTCCTTTGGTATCATTAAGATGTTACCAGTCTATCAGAGTGAAGAGGAACTGTTGAAGTCTCTTGAATTTTAGTCTAGCAATAAAATATCTATTCATACGAGACATGTCAAACGCATCCCCTTCTAGATGGTCATTTATTACCAGATGATTTGGGTAGCTGGAAGAAAGGGAATCCAACAGTTACAGCATGAGAGGCCAGAGAATTCTATGATGTTAAGGACTGTCAAGAGGAAGATTCCCTGAGTATGAAGAACATCAGACATTTTACATTACTGGCTATATAACTAACATAGAACTGTGACACTAAGCATGTGATTCAAGGAGGGTGCTGTTAAAAAATGAGAATGAGGTTACACTGTATATTTATAAAGTTTCCTTACATTAAGTTTCTGCAAGATCTCATATGTTGACTTGTTTTTCCAGTCATTAATGTTTATATCTGGTTGCTGCTCAAGTTCAGAAGCGTTTGGAGTACTAGACTGTCTCTTGACTTTTGAATGTTTTGGAAGATCCAGCTCCTCCAAACTCTTAAATATAGGAGCCCTGAAAGACAAGTATATTATTTCTTCACAGTTCAGAAAATATTTTAATTATCAAATATTTCATCATTATTATCTACATGTAGCCTTACTCTTCTGTTTCAGTGATTCTTAGGAAGTCAAGTTGTTCAACAACTGCTCCAGATATTAATGTCTGAAATGAAAAATTGAAAAAAATCAAAAAAGATGCAGAAACATTTGTAACTATATAGTTGTCTTTTGATCTCAATACGTTGCTGGTGATTTCCTTTGAGCAAATAGTTTCTTTATCTTTAGTTCTGAATATCTTTATACTTTCAGAGTATTTTTCCTCTTTCTTAAGATCTTGCCTAAGACAGCAGAAGTCTCTCAGGGCTGCTGTCTCTTTTTTCCTGGCATTCTGCTTCCTTCTGCCTTCAATGGACAGCTTAAGTATGCAATGTCTAGCCCCTCCCAAACAGGTCTGATAAAAACACCTCAGATCAAGGGTTTGCATTCTTGAGAGTTCTGCATGATACCCGTGTTCTGGGTCATGTACTACTCATTGTTTCAGGGATCGATGACGGACAGGTAGTTTTCCTGTCAGTCTCAGTGGCGTTACAGGAAAATGCAACATAACAGCATTTCCTACTCCAGAGGCATTCCTTGGTCCAAGCATGCCTGCCTAAGCTTGCACATCAAATGCAGCTTACAAATGCTTCTGTCTTGGAATATACCTGAAACTCAATACCTGAAACTCAATTTTGCATTTATCTGATCTACAGGAGGATTGAGCAGTACATTTAATGAAGTGATATTAGAGCCCTGTTACAATAATGGGTCTCTCAATGGCAGATCCCTTGGAAGTGATTTCTGTCGACCTACAAAAGTTTCCAGCTCTTCACTTCTGCATTAACATTCTGTTATTAACCAGATCTGATTTTGCTTTGCTTTCAAACCTCATCATTCTGTAGTTTGGGGTTACAGCATAGTTAGACACAAATTCATCAGCAGAACTGAAGCAGGGGCAATGACCAAGGACAAACCTGGGAGGGCAGAAAGTGCCTGTGCTGGACCTGTCACCAGTCATTCAAATAACTACAACCTTAATCTGGCACCAGAAGACTGCCTGAGCCAGGCTGACAGCAATTTTCCGCTGTCACTCCTGCCTGAGTAGTTCCTCTGCTGGCTCTGATGCACGCCTGCCTCGCAGAGCACAGGGACATGACCACTGCTTAGCCGCAGAGGCCAGGCCTCAGAGCACTTAACCACAGCTTAACTATTTTCAATGGTAAATCATGACCATGAAATGGTAACAGAAGAAGCCTCAGGGAGCTCACAGTACATTTTTAAAGCATCATGCCTTTTAAGGTGCCTTAAAGCGAAATAAACATTTGTAGTTTTACTATGTACTCTTTTTAATGGCTAACAAATAAAGCAGAGACTGCCAACATCTTAAAATACTTTAAAACCTACTTATTTATTTTTTTAAAAAAGAATCTTTCCAGAAGGGCAGTGAGAATGGAAGGGGAAGTTCACTCCCTGAGAGCTGTAAAAGCATAGTGCTTAAAGTAAGGACACATTAGGTAGACTGAGAAATTTCTTGCCTGATAATACATCAGTTTAATCAAATGCAAGGCAAAAAAACCTCACTGCAGTTATATTTTAAAAAAACGCCAGCCACAAGAACAAACGCTGTCAACAAATGAAAGGTTTTCCATGGACAGTAATGTCATCTGCTATGGGAAAATGCTAACAGGAGGGACTACTAGACCTACATATTATGAGCAGAAATACAGAAATACCAGAAAGATTACAAGGATATTTTAAACCACTATAGCTATGAGTATTTTATTTACAAATGACCCAGCTCTTCTACAGATATATGATTTGCTAGGGAACATGAAATGATAACTGTGTCTTCAGTCTTCCCTCTTACAAAAACAAGGGTTCTTCAGTAGGTGTAACTAGCACACATCAGTATCTAAAACCAGCACCTGACTCAGTAATTTTCACATTTTAATGATGCAACGTTCCTGCTTCAGGATTAATTCAAACAGCAAGGATGTTAAAACTATATCTTAGTTCTTGTAAGAATTTTAATATATGTGAAGCACCTCCCCCCCCCCCACCTTGATTATCTAATCAAAAGAAATCCTTCAATGCTTGATGTCATGGATTTATCCTTTGGTGGTAATTTCACAGGATTGCCAAAAAAGAAAAAAACAAAAACCCCCCAAAACAAACAAACAAACAAAAAACCACACACAAAAAAAACCCCAAACCACCTTTTCCCTTCTGAAAACCCTCTCTGAAGATTATTGCTTTCAAAAGACTCATCAAAAGGACATTTCTTCTGATATAAAACAAAACCTCTATCAAAAGTCTTGGTTGACTCCTTAATTTTATGATACCAAATAAAACACTCAAAAATCATTCCTACAATAGTAGGAATACATGTACCAATACTAGGAGGTAAGATCAAAACATTCAGGAAAAACATCATACCTGTACTCTGTCAACATGGACTTTTACTCCTCCAACAATTCCCTTTCTAAATGCTGCCAAAATATCTAATATTGGATTGAATCTGCTCCCTCTGAAATTTGAAACAGAACTCCATTAATCTTGCAATCAGGAAAATACCACACTGCAAATGATGCTTTTATCTCTCTGTACCTTATATTGTCTTCACGGATAAGTACAACAAAGAGCGGACGACCGTGCATTTTCCAGTACTGCTTGATGAACTGCAGTGCGTTCTAGGTAAGAAATAATACATTAGTCACACACACACACAAAGAAGATAAATACACAAGCACAACATACCAGAATACACAGGACAAGATATTAGAGGAGTTATCTTAAAATAACAGCAGTGAAAAACCCAACAGATTTAAAAAAACTTAGCTAATTGAAGCACTAACAGATTTCTTCAGTCAATATAAGCCGCTTTCTCACAAGTCTTTTGAAAAGACTCATAGCACATCTATCCATCAACCACAGACTAACCCTCTAGACTGAGTGCCCTGTACTGAACTACATGTAATGACATAGCAAGTATGAGGGGACATTGCGGGGCTTCAATCACAGCCACTACCTTCTGTGCGCTGGAGGGAGCTGCTCAAGCACAGGGGACTGGACAGGTAAGCTGCACTCTTCCCTTAAAGATAGGGAAGGAAGGCAATTTTTAGCATTTGTGCAAAGTAGTTCCTCCAGGTGAGTTTTTCCTATTACCCGTAACCAGAGTGGTTATTTTTATATTAGGCGAGTACACACTATACAGTGTTTCCCTTTCAATCTTCTATTTTATCACACTTCACAGTTGATGCTTATACAGACTATTTTTGTCAGTTTCTCAAAGGAAAAGTTACAGATACATACCTTAATGTCATCAATCAACATCATAACATCCTGAGACATGTAGAAATCACTTAGATCAAAAATGATTGAGTAGCAAACTACAGTCTTTCCTAGTATTCGATATATCTGTTGAGAGAGAAAGCTTCCATTAATCTTTTCTTGAAAATATCTGAAGCATTGAAGTTGCTGAAAAGGAAGAAAGGTATTTTTAAACTATCAAAGTAATAATCAATCCAGAACAGTTGAATTAAAAAAATATTTAAGATAGAAGCTCCATATCTAATTTTAAGTGCTCAGTTTCTTACTAGGTGTGGAGATCCACATTCCGCTTCACTTGAAGCGGTTCCACCGTTCAGCCTGTTTTGGCCCAATGTGGCTGTCATGGATGGCTAGGAGACATACAGCCGTTCAGTGGTACGACAGCATGCACATTCGTAACAGCAAGATGCATTACAAGGACTTGAAAATAAGATACATGCATAAAATAAAGTTACATTTAAATTCTATTTACAACCAGGCACTAATTCAACGTTTATCTGAAACAGACATCAGTAACAATAGTATAAACATTTCTTGCAACAACCTTTGATGTTCCAAGGCATCCTATAGGTCTGTCCGGTCTTCCAGATAATCCCAATTTGTCATTGACCCCCAAATGGAAGTAAGCCTGTGAGAAAGAATCAGGAAAACTGAGGGAAACCTATTTATGCTCCTGCAGCATTTCACACAAAGCTGTGTGCAAACTGCATTAATTAGAAAGCAAGATTCATACAATGTGGTCATTATTTTTATTGGTTGTTTTATTTTTTTAAACATACACCTACATGGCACAATTACTACAGCGAGAGAACACCAGATTTGGTAAATTTACAGTTCAAAGATCAAATTTAATTCTTTTATAGCAAAGAGAAATCAACTCTTAATTGAAGCAAGAAACAAGATGCAAGAAGACAAGACCCAAGCAGTCTGCTCCCTAACAGCGTAAATCCCGTCACTTCTGGCAGACCAGTACTCTGCTATAGGTGTGGTATAGCAGCTCCCCTTTCTTCATCCTGAGAACAATTTTGGGAGGATGAAGGATTTTCACCTTACTTATGAAGGTGAAAATACAGTTAATGCTGGTGTACATTTAGAGAGCAATGTCCTCATCCCGGGTAGGCAGGAGTGCTGGGTAGGATCCTGATACCATGATTAGATCGCATGGGTGCAACTTCAGGCGTGGGCAAAGCCCCAGAGTCCTCCCTATCTGCATAGCTGCAAAATTCAACTAAAACTTGTTGATTCCCGTATCAGGTCTTATTTTTACCTTCTTACTCGTATTATTTTTCTAGTCTACATAGTTAAAATATTTTTAAAGTCTTCAAATTGCTCATTGAAATAATTTTTTGAGGGATCATTTTTTAAAGGATCATTTGCATTTATTGTCTGGCCATTTTTGCTTTCTTCGGTGTTTTTCTAATGTGGATATAAAGGTGAAACAGTAATACAGGAACTTTAAAGATCTTCAGTGCAATTTTAGTGAAAGCCTGCAAAATTAATGCATCACCAACACATGCAAGAGGGAATCTCATTATTCATTTCTTGATTCTTATTAAATTATGTATGCCTAGTATTACTTAAACTGATGTAATTTGGTAAGACTTGCATATTAAAGAAATAATCTTCATTTATTACAGTATATGAGAATAAAACCATTAAAAAAAACCAACTAAGCTGTGAGCAGGACAGTATCAGTTAAACCAGACTGAAAGCTGTAATTTTTTCCTTATTTGAGCTGGTTTAGATAAGGAACCCACTATTACTGAAACTTGAGAACATCCAGAATTCAGAACATTTTCCTAAGCTCAATCTTCCTTTATGTTATAGGAAGATAATTCAGAAGCAAGCGAAAGTGAACATTTGAACAATCATTACACTCAATAGCTTTTTACTGCTGTCAGCTCGGGGTCTTCCTGACATTGCCTGTGTTTCTGCATTAATACCAAGAATTACTTGAAAAAGAACATAAACAAAATTACCTACATCACCTGTTCATACAGACTTCAGTAACCATATTCAAGTGGGAAAGGAATAGAGACATCAAAACAACTTTAAATAAACCATCTATACATAACAAAACCAAAACAGCTTGCCCTACTAAATAATGGAATCTAGAAGAATGGCAGTTTTATTCAATGCTAAAAGGACCTTCATTTTGCTAGAAGGTAAAACAGAGTTTTCTTAACAAAAATATAACTCCAGTAGTATTGTAATATTCTCCCTTCCCTTGAAGACTCTTACTTTAGCTTGAGGCCCCATGTTGTCTTACAGTCTACTAAAACAGTTTCGTTGTTGACTAATTGCTTTCCATCTTGATCTGTTACAAGCAAAACATCAGTTTAGATTCAGCACCAGAGTATCTAAACAAAAGTGCAGTTTCATGCAGGTCCAGCTGCTTCGAGCAGGTTGGTTTGGGTTTTTGGTTTTGTTGGGTTTTGGTTTTGTTTTTTTCATTAAGATGCCCTTGGATTCTGGAATATTAAAGCTGCTAATAGCAAGAAATGGCTGAGAGAGCAGACTGGACTGTTGGGTCAGTTTAGAAGAGTGACTCAAACTAGAGCAGTCTTTCACACTCCGTTTCTGTGTTCTTTTATCTGTTATCAGTCTGTGCCTAGGGAGCATTCTGCCAGTCTCCTGCACTGTGCTTCCACTACATACGTACTTTTTGCCTATAATTGCATGCACCTTGTCCCATTTTCTTCTTTTCTTCCACTTTTCAGTCCTCTTGCTACTCTTTGTGGGTCTGTTTACATGACCCCCAGTTCTACTTTCAACCCCTAATTTTCCTGAATCAACATCTTCCCCCATCCATTTGTTTCTTTTTACACTGCTTGTTTGGACCCATGCCCATTTTGCCTGTTCATAAGTCTAGAGGTTTAAATTGTTGTCATGTGCCACTACATCAGTTCAAAAGTTTCTAATTAGAGTAAATTAAATGCTTCTGAGAACCGACAGCATGAGAAGAACAAATACTGAGATCCATGTTCTCTATGGATCAACCCTCTTTTCCCCAAAATACAGGTAAATTGTTCCAGCATTAGCTTCCCCTCCCTTCAAAGGTTGACAAATACTGCCAAGGTTGGTTGGTTTGCTTGCTTTTTGGTTTCTATCAGGTTTTTGTGTAAGCTCAGAGATCAAACCTCAGTTCTCCTAATGCCCCAAACACTTCCATTACTTCAACTTCACAGCTATAAAAGAACCTTTTCTAGAAGCCCACTAGGAAGAGGTTTTGCATCAGGTGATTTAATATTTTCCTTACATTCTTTTTTAAAAGTAAATTGTAATGAGGTAGATGTACCTACTGATCCATCATAAGTATAAAGAAAATGTCAGAATTGCCAGATGTCTCATCGGCTTTTAAAAAATAATTCCTAACACCACAGTTGTCATAGCTAGGAATTTAATTGAGAATAGTAAAACTTAATGAAGGTCTCATCTTTTTGTCAGGGAGACCAAAGAAATGATGGATGACAGAGAGACAACATATACTTGTATCAGAAATTCACAGAGTTGTTTGTTAAACCAAAATTTCAGGCACACAATTTCAGGACAAATATAGTCAGAGAGAATCCATTTTGAAATACATTATCAAGAAAACTAGTGAGCAGCAACTTGCAACTGAATTAGAGTTAACAGAAAAGAGTAGATAACAAGCTTAAGGGGATACAAGGCTAATAGTTTGAGATACGTTCCTATTGTTACAAACAAAATGTAGAGACAGAAAAATAAGTTTAAATGAAGAACTCCTTACTTTGACAAGTTCTTTCTGAGCCCATATCTGAATTGGTTCCACCTGCTGAGGGGTCTGAGTTTGGATTCCATATGTGTTCAGAAAAACTTGTAGGCTACAAATAAAAAGACAGATTTAATGACAAATCACAGAATAATTTTAACCATTATCTTGGCAGCAGAAACACAAGTAGCAATATTATATTCTAGACCTCCTTGAATACCTTAGCAAATTTAAGACTGAACACTGTTGTTGAACACTTCCCTATATACATTCTTAATAGAAGTAAATACTTACCGCTGACTTTCTGCTATCAGGGCCACGTGTACTACCAAATCATTTTCTAAAGGACCCTAGAAAACAAAAATATTTATTAACATTACTAAATAAGTATTTTGTTAGATATAGCATGAATAGGGTCAATGATGGACATCACTGTCAGCGTTGCTTTTTCTTACTGTGTGAACCAATTGAAAGAACAAACACAGGACTAAAACCTGTCCATCTCAAAATCTAGAATTTATACAATCAATGTATTTCCTTTATGCCTCATATGACAATGTTTTGATACACATTTTTGTCAAATATCTCAGCTATTTGGGTAACTGATAATATTCACTTTGGAATAATGAACTGATGATTGCAACCCTTTACTCTGAAATATTTTAATCAGACAGCTATTCTTTACAGTTACATGAAAGATAAATTACATTTTACAGGAGATAACAGCATTTCCTTGCACTGTTTATAATACAGATACTTCGTGTCTAAAATAAATACTAGTATTTTATGTCATGAAACCATGTAAATAGGAATGAATTCAACCTGTTGGGTGAAATCATTGACTCAACTCCCTGGGTCTTGAAATGGCAATTCACCTTTTCACTGCCAGCATGCATTACTAGCTAAAAAATGGGACGTCTGAGTTATTCCTTGTTCATTTCTTCTCTGGCATTCAACAACTGTAAAATCAACAGAACTAAGAGCAACACACTTTTTCATTCCCGAAATGCTTTTTGTCTGCTTTTGTCTAGAAACTACCAGAACATGCATGACAAAAGTTAAATACATCTTCTATGAAATGACTATATAAAATACAGCATTTTCTGTGAAGATAGATGGATAGATGGCCATATTGATTTAGAAGACAAAGTTCAGACTGAACTTCTTCAGGCATCTGCTATCTGATACTTGTTCAGGCAGCTTTGATACCAAGTTAGATCTTTCAGATCTGAAGAAGAAATTCATGATAACATTTTCCCAAAAGTCTATCAACACTACATTTCAGCTAAAAATTTCGGAGGTTTTGCCACAATAAGTTTCCAGTGAAAATATGTGCACAAAGAGACCAGGTTTAGAAGTCAGAAGTTCAAGCGACATTAAAAGATTTTCCTCCTCAGAATAAAGTGGTCATGCTATCAATTGCATTTATCCAAACAGTATGAAAACTCAGACCCATTCTCTACCATCATCAGTGCCTTATGGTTATAAAACAAAAAGGAAAGACTCGCTCCAGAAAACAAGAGCCCCTCCAAGGCTGCACTGATTTATAGACAGCCTGTGATCAAACTTGGGGAGTGGTCTTCAAGTTAAGACTCAATTATTGCTGCATTAATGATGAACTGAGTGGGACTGTGTAGCCATAGACTGTAAGCTGTATAGAAATCTGTCTGTTCTACACCTCCACAGAGACACAGCTTTCTCTAACACCAACGCCTTTCATACACATACATGCCCAATGACATGACTCATTTATAGCAGCCAGTAAGTGGTGGCTCTCACATGGGCCATTAACTAAGCAAATGCACCTGCAGCACAACTGGCACAACACAAAAACTGTATGAAAAATAGCTAGACTTTTAAAAGTATTGTGGAAAAGCAGAACTGTAATTGCTGTGCAACTACAAGATTGCTGTCACATGAAACAGAAAGTTACTTCCATTCTCATGTAACATGTCAAGGCCTGGAGGATCACAAGGGTGGTCTAGAGAAACACCGATCAAAATAACAGATACAATACTCAAGAAAAAGTATGTCACCCTTTTCAGTAATGATAGTGATATCTAGCATTAAAGAAATGTGGAAAAGCATTAAACTCCTAAATATTCCATGAAATAAATCTTGTTGTTGTAAAAAGTTCCATTTTAATGTGTTTGATTTCGCATTTGTCTAATAATGCAAGCTAAGGTGGTGTTCCCACAACATCAATCACCACCTCCCCAAGACAATGTGACAGGCCCCCCCACCCTGGGTTCACCCTTCTGCCTGGCGTTTTCACATGGGACAGTGGGCAGAAGGATCTGTTTGAACTATATGCTGCATGCTATGCAAATGATAAACGCACTCCAGTGTTTTCAGAAGACCAAGATGAAAGATTAGTTGCCCTTCCTCTCTGAAGGAGGGGAGGGAGAAAAAAAAAAATCAGGAAGTTTAACAGGGTTATAAACTGTTGGAGGCAGGATAAAGGGAAAATCCCCTGACTCCATTCCTGGCACAAGCAGAGGAAGCAGCTCAGTGTTAGTCTTTCGCTGCACTCTCGCTGGACAGATGCTATCACTATATGCCTTTCTGCACACACTCCCAGGAAATCTCAGAACTCTGAAAAAAAATCCATTTATTTTGAAAATGTGGGAGAGCAGGCACAATATTCAAGAACACCAATTAAAATGGTACCTACCTGGCTTTCCAAGCTTATGGAGCGAGATGAGGAAAACAGAAATAATACGCAACAGAAGAAATTGTACCCAAATAGTCCACCTTGCTGCTACAAACCTACAACTGAACTGTTACCACACACATCTGCTTCTGGAAGCATCTAAATACTGCTGAGCAGTTTATGGTCAATGCTACTAACACACCACACTTCTTAAATACAGTATGGACAGACATGTGCCTTACATTGTAAAATAACATTTAACCATTTTAGAATTCTGTTAACTGTGGTAGGCAATTGTATTAAGAGAAATGAAAGCAAGAATATGTTTATTTTTAACATTAACAAATCATCCAATATGATACATCTCTCTAAATGATCAAAATTAGATGTGCTCTAACCCTAAACATAAATTAGGAAGCTGAAAAATCTTAATATATCTCAGTCTACCTACATATAGTAATTTTAGTTCCTTCTTTACATACTTCCCTGAAAATAAAAGTCTACGATTTTTACTATTCTCATCCCAACATCATCAGTGAGCATTAACCTTAATTTCTAATGACTTAAATGAAGTCCTCACAAATGACTAGTCTACAACACAAATCATTGAAAGAATAGTCATCACATGCAGTCAGAGAGTTTAATTAATTGCAACCCTATACGTATATTTTAAGTTAACCCAGAAGATAAATTTGACAATTTAGTACGGTTATAATTTTTTGTAAAATATGAAATGAAATACAAGACAGCAATGAATCAGCTTTTCTATGCTCCAATAAAATACAAAACAAACCTAGACAATCCCCACCTCATTTCTCAAATGTTATCATTACTATTCAGGCCCACTTAAACACTAAATTCTCCCAAAACAGAATGCAAAAACTGACAGTGTGTTCGAATAGAATCTCTCCTGGGTATGGAGTCAGTAAAAAAGACTAATAAAATAAGCTCTTCTTAGGAATCCAGTTCTAAAGACTGTCTACATTTAGCCCATATCTGGGGCTAAACTATAGCAGTTGCTTTATCACCCAATGATCCCTCCCCAGCCAAGCAGGAGGACTGGAAAAAGGAGAGGAGACCCACAGGATGAAACAAAACCAGATTTAATGACACAGCCAAACTAATACCAAATGCCAAAATAAAGTATACAGAGTTATACTCAGCCCAGACCATGCAGACCATGGCAGGACTACAATTCTGTGCCAGCAAAACTCGGACAAAGAGTTATCCCCACTCAAACAAAATGCCCTGCATTACTTCAATAAAGTGAATGGAGCACTGATGATTCCATTTTCTTTTTCACTCATGAATGGGATTTAACCTGAAGCACAACTGACCGTTTAGCATTACAATGCAAAGTATTAGTGCGAAGGAGAACCTCTCGGATTGCTCTTGGACTTCATTGTTTTGGAACACAGACAAAAACTAGCCAGGAGAATCCTGCACCAGCAGCACACTGGCATTTCCCCAGGGATGAACATATGGAGAACTCTTTCTGAAAATATAAAGTCAGTTTGGTGGGGCATTAAATTAGGAGAGAAAACATTTCCTTTTAACTATAAACAGACAAAATTAATATTTTATTATTAGCGGCCATTAAGTTTTTACTATACTGCTCATTTGATTCCACCGTTTTCTACAAGAAATGAGACTGTACTCTTTTACCAGTTTTTCTAGGTACAGTGATGCATTCACAGCTGTACTTATATAGTTATATATATAGTTTTCACAGCAATTTAGCCTTTGTAGGTCTATATTACTGTAACTATTCTAGTTATATTCTAGAACATTCTTCACTGGTGCTTCAACGTATAAAACTAAGGCTGGAATATTTTAAGTAGTTTTCATTGCTTGCTTAAATCTACACAATTACGTGAGCATCAGACATATTTTTGTGGTGGCACCAAAGTCACAAATAAACTAAATTTATCACGTTTTTCATTGATAAGTGTTTAAGGAAAATGCATTTCTCTAAGAAATATTTGCTTAGCAAAAGGCTTCAAATAAAAAAATGAAAGCATCTTCTTTTTGGTACATCACCTTCTAAAACACTATACCTCAACAAAAATTATATACACAGGCATCTGAAATTTTTACATATCCTTGTTTATTCCTTACAGGAATGAAATTTAATAGAAGTAAAAATAGTTTTCTGTTCCATTTAATTGAATAGTTCTTTAGCTATAGGGGGAAAAAAAAAGGACATCATTAAAGAGAAGTAACTACTTTTGATTTCCAAAGACATAATTAAGATGTGTTGTTTTGTCATTTCGCATTTTATTTTTAGTCATTTTCTTAGCACTTTAAGGCAAATACTAAACACCAATTTTGCAGAAATTAGCTCAATTAGATAAAATGACATCATCAAATATTCAGACAAACTTTAAGTACATATAAAACATGGATTAAAAAAAGGCAAGGTCAAGACTCTCAGCTGGAACTTGAGGTTTGCTGATAGAGCACACCTCACTCACATTGACAGCTCTAAGCATCTGCCTTTCATTCTTTAACCTTCTCTTCATGATGACCAATTTGAACTACCGTCTGTATCAAGAAACATGCTGCCCTGCTACTAATGTAAGAGATACTAATGCAGCAGCTGCTTCAGTACCAACAATCCCAATGAAATTCCACAACCGCCTGGCTAGCATCGCAAGGACACTAATCATTCTGGTCACAAGTTCCACATTGCTGCTCAGAGGGTACAGTTGTCTAGAATTCTCACTGAACTCAGAAGTGGCCCTTAGCTACATGTTTCCAAACGTACAGTTCTTAACTCTTTTATTAAAGATGTCCCCTACATACAGGCCATGTTTCTGTCTTGTTATCCGATCCACTGTAGATTTGAATTACACTTTTTCAAGCATTCCCCATCCTGGGGCACTCATTCCCACTGTCCATTTAAGCCAAATACAGAAGCACATGTATATACCATGCACGCACACACACACACAAACAAAAAAAAGCACCTCATTCTTGTAGCTCTCAGGACCTCCAAATACAAAAAATAGTAATACATTGAAGTGATAAAATTAATTTGAAGAAATAAAATAAAAAGCAGGCTCATTCTTGCCTTCCTGACATCCTAATAACTCATATCATACCTATCTATTAGCAACTATTTAAACTTACATTTTATGTGTCACTTTGATTACACTACTTTATTTGAAGGTAAATGTGTACCACTTCCTCAAAACCACAGATGCCATAATCTTCCCTTTAAAAGCAGTCCTCCATCAACCAAGACAATGTACACACATTTAATATTTTCCTAGCACTTTAACAGTATATTAGAAGACCATATATAACATGTAGATGACAACTTCTCAGTAAAAATATTTTAATACTAAGCTTAACTTACCTGATTTGAAAATCTCATGCTAACATTCCGCTGATCTTGAGGAGGTATATATCGTCCAATGGGGTCAATATCTTTAGGACTTACTAATTTGTCAGCTGAAAGTAAATGATAATAAAAATACAGAATTACTTGAGTACTTCCTGCAGCTCTTCTGAAGAGTCAGTTCTGCTGCTGTAATATTTTAGATCAATGATTTACAGATCAAAGTGACATTCTTCATTAATTTTAAAAACTAATGACATTATTGCTACAGCTAATTATAATACTGTAGCATATAAAAACCAATCCTTTATTTTTTCATAGAACATGTGTTAAAAGAATATATGCAGATAACAGCCTCCACAACACACAAGTCACATAAAAAGCCCTCGATCCACAACCAAGGAATTATTCTAGAATTTTAACTAGAAACTCAGTGGTTACCATCAAAAACTGTTTAGCTTTGAAGAAAAGCAGACAGCCTCTATCTCAAGGTAATCACACAACTGTAATCTTGAAAGGGACAAGGGATATCAAAGATGTCTCTCAATATGCTATCTCAAGAAGAAATTGTAAAAAAACCCCCAATTACATATATTTTAAATATATTAAATATTAATATATATATTTTAAATAGTTAAATTATTAATATGTATTAAATATATTAAACTAGCAATTTCTATATGGAGTTTTTTTACATGGAAAAAAAATCCCCAAACTTAAAATTCCATTATTTTAACCTAGTCCTGAAAAAATTAAGTACTCCAATAAAAGTATACTATTAAAAAGTGTCTACAAATGCCTTGGATAAAGGTTCACAATCTACTGTGAGCTATTATGCCCTTCAAATAAGCCTTCTCCTATCGAAATCTCATTTTGACATGAAACTGTCCAATCTTTTTTCAATTTCTGCTACAGAGGAGGTAACAGTGCATTTTCATTTCTCCTGTACATAAGTCAAAAATTTTGCACATATTCTTAAAAAGCTCTGCACTAGGAAATCAGCTATTAAGCTAAAATTGAAATAACTCATGACTCCATTAGCTTAATTCAGCTACAACAGAAAACCAATGCTGTCCTGATAGGAAGAATGTTTCCAAATACTACACCGTGTAGAAAATTAAGACAGCAATTTATAAACTCAAACCATGTTCTGGCTTAAGCTTAACAGTGTTAGGTAAGAACTGCAGAATAGATGGTGCAGTGGAAAGAAAGTGTGTGGGCAGGCAATGAAGGACACTGGCTGGGCAGTTCTCTGAGCAAGCCACAAAGGAGCCTGCTGCTGCTGGGAGCTATGCCAGAGGCTGTCGGCTACTAGATGCTGCGACCATCTCCTGTCCTCAGCCTTCTGTCAAGAGTAACAGCTTGACTCCTGCCAGGAAAGGACCCTGTTCGTCTGCTCTGCACTACTCCTGCAGAGTCATGATCCATGTACAGGTGGTTATGTTAAAAAACAAACAAAAAAATCAAAACAGAAAAAATCAAGGCTAGATTATGAAAAATTACCATGGCCAAGTGATTAATATACTGACACGTGAATTACCAAAATACATTTTAAGAAAAATAGTCTTCTAAGCTACAGTCCACCCAGATTTCTTATGCTGGTTAAAGTCATGGAAGTTAAATGTATTTGAGGTACCACTGATGCTGTAAAATTGATTAACCAAATGATTGCAAGATCAATGGACTCTACCTCCTAGTTCTTAAAAGCAAGAGTGGTTTCCAGAATATACGTTCTATTTTCCCTCTTCTCTCTTTTTTTACATTGACTTACATTGTTCAGTAATTAAAATATATATTCAAAATAATTTCATATTTAAAACAACTGTACCAATAGACTAATACAAAATTTAAGCTACCTTTCAATATTTACAGTATCATTCAAAAGAAGATCTCCAGTATCACAAATACAAGTGTATCGTGATGTGAAAGCAGAGTTTTCTTTGTTAGCAACTTATTTGCATCAGCAACAGCTAACAACATTCAATCCATTCAGTCTATACTCTAAAATATGTTGCTAAAAATTCTTAACCTAGTTCTAGGCAGCACTGAATCCACAGGATACAAAAATTATAAGGAAAAGCACAGGGAAGTCAAGAAAGCTACTAAATGAAAGAGTAAATAGAGTGAATTTTCAGTTGCATAAACCAGCTGAATACCTGGCCTTCCTTTCCCTATTATAAAGGCTTTACACACCTCCTCAACCAGAGCGAGAAAGAAATTCTATGAAAAATTGCACCACCATCTGCAAAACACACACTTTTTCCCCGTCAGTTGTACAGGCTCGTGGTGACTTCAACAGCTGTAGGCTGACACTTTCATTGCTCCGTTGTTCAGAGCCCTTATAAGCAGGATCAAAAGTTTGACCCAACTACTTCTGTTCGCCCCTCTGTGGGAGGCAGCAAGATGTAGAGGAATTGACTCAGTTTCATCTTACTGCATTTAGAAAAATTTGGACCACAATGGCAGACACTAGGCCAACAGACAGAAGCAGCATCTAAAGAGGTGGTATTGTATGCTGAGCAACACAGCGGAAGCGGGGAGGCTGAGCAAATTCAAGTGAACTGCTACCCTTGAGGCAACACAGTAATTCCTGGAATGGATGATGAAATGGGAGACCAGTACCTTCCCAGAAATTCAAGTGTTTGTAGTCAGGCTTCCACTTAATAAGCAACCACCAACAAGCAATGTAACACATAGAAAGACTTTCACCGAAGACAAGATTGTTATTCAGGTAGGTTTTCACCCAGAAAGGAGCAAAATTAAATGCACCAATTATAGATTAGTAAGAATAAATGGAGTTCCTGATGTAACAATCACTGATGAATATATTTAGCCTTGCGATAAGATTTCCAGACCCTATTTGCAAAGATTATAAGAGAAAAGGTGAGATTGCCTGCATTTGTTTTACAGTGTTGGCTAAAAGAGGAATTACGCAAGGAATACAGTGAAATGGAACAGGTGGAGCACCAGACGGACTCTGTTCTTCCATACCTAAAGATACATCCACTGTTCTTGCCAAGTCTTGAATTTTTAAACTCCCCTTCAATTTTTCTCATTTTTACCACCAACAGCCTGTTTCCCTTTACAGTGTTCACAGGAAAAAAAAAGGTTTTAGAACTCAATCTACTGATTACCAGGTAAATGCTTAGCATGTTAAAGTCACATATGTTTCTTCTACAAGAATTATTTAAAAAAAATAAAATAAAATTAACTGTGAAGACTATTCTGGCATAACAACTGGTTTTGCATTAACCTATAGATCACCTTGAGAGAGACAAAGAGTTCATTTGTGACTGAAATTCACTGTAAGAACCTTCAACGGCCAAATTTTGAAAGGCACTTTCAAATGCTCATCTAGTCTCTTGTATGAGGTGCAGAATTTTAACATAAAATGCAGTTTTTGCCTATCACATGTGTACCAAGGCAGAAGACACACACGCCACCCCATGTCCACTCAAAACTCAAGACAATGTTTGTTTGCATTCAAGAACAACATTAACGAGATCAATATCCTTCACTTTGTACAAGTCAAAACCTGACAGAATTTCCTCACCCCCTTACCCAGGAGTTTTGCAATGATGTAAACTGCCTGTCCCCACAAGAAAAACTTTCCGTCACGTCCATTGTTACTAGGAAACCGCTTCTGACTGCCAGGGTTCTTCTTTTCCAGTTCAACAAAATCAGCTGGCACATAGTAATACTTGGGTACAACAGGATACCCTAGGGAGTTTTAAAAGAAGTACAGTAAGCAAATAAATTCCACTTCACTTATTATTTGAGTGTAGTCCCCTAATGATGAAGTGGATTCAAAACAGGAAAAATTATAACCTGCAACAATTTGAACAGAAAAGGCTGTTGTCATTTGTTGCTATCTCTCAAAACACAAACAGTATAGGAAACCCAGGGCAATATTAAACTGCTTTATTTTTCACCAGACAGTTCCACAAAATATCTTCCCAGACCACATATGTTGTCCATGTAGCACCTTATTGTGCAAAAAAGATTTTAAAAAGTTTTTTTTCACCTACAAGCAAAATGCAGTACAGATAACATACCATAACAAAAAGAAATGAAAGTTGCACCACAGCACAACACCTGTGGTGTTTTTCCCCACACTCAACAGCATCTCACCATCAGACAACTTTTTAAAACTAACATCTTGGCCAAAAGTAATCAAATATTTAATTAAATGAAAATTATATTTTTTTGCAAGTATGCAAAAACAAGCTAAAACCAGCAGTTTCATTTTGAAACATAATGAAACAAAATGGTATAACTTCACTAGAAGTTAGCATATCTGGTATATCTAGAATTATACCCCAGGTTTTAATGATCATTGTAGATTAATAAGTGTTGAAATAAACGTTAAGCGGACAAGAGTCAGGAATTCAGAAACATAATTACAAGTGACTAACCTAATTACATGCAATACACAAGCCAATTAATATGCTTCGCAAAATTAAATTTCACCTCAATATTGCTTTAACTTTGAGTTCATTCAGACAAAGAGGTGATAAACAATAAAGTTGCAGTGTCTGACTTTTCTCAGACAAAAAATTGCTGGCAAGAAGCTAAGAAAAACTGAAAAAATGAGAGTTATTATAGAATATTCACGAGCGAAGTATCTAAAAACATGCAGAAATTTTAAGATGAGACTTTGATGATGACATTCAACAAGAGAAATAAGATTAATTTAGTGTCCTTTGAACTTCACATACTCATTAATAATCAGAAAAAAGCAACGATCAGCAAGGTCAGAAAATTCTCTATGTAATGAAAATTCGATAAGTAAATGTGTGTATTTCTTACAGAAACCAGCTCACTTCAACAAGTATTCTAAGTTTGAAGAACAAGTCAGACTAAAATACTCTGCATCTGCTTGTGTAGCTGTACTACAGATGTTGGAAACAGGTGACTAAAAATGCTGAGTTTTAAAACTGGGTTGTCAGTATATTGAAGCTTGTTCTGTTCTCAGGCAAATTTTTTCCCCTCCCACTCAAAATTAGAATTTTTAACTGAATTTCAGATAGATGTGCTTGTAGGCCATCAATAGCCTTACCTGCAGTTCCACCAAAATTCTGGAAGGCACAACTTAAGTAAGAAAACATTTACATTGAAATTAACATGTTGCCACTTCCACTGGCCTAAGCTAGAAACAACTTCATATGCATATATGAAATTATTTTTTAAATCTTATGAAGTAACAATGAAAGATGCAAGTAATCCTCAACTGTGTCCAGGTGGAACTTCAAAATAATCTGTCTGTTGGTAGTTAATACTTTCCTGAAAAGGCAAAGTGAGCTTTATAAATAATGAAGCATAGGTGAAAGAAGAGAGGAATGACTGAGTACAGTGTAAATCTTCTATTTTTATCAGTAGCATTTTTCCAGATATCATTACTTTTATTATCACACTTCAGGATGTAATGTATCTACAAGAGCAAGATTATTTTAGTATTAGTATTTTGCCATCAGGAAATATAATGAAATTACTTCTCCTTTGCTGCGACTGCAATATCCATTAATAGGAATGTCAGTATTTTAATAATTTTGGATCAATAAAAAGATACAGTGTTTTAGAAGAACAATTATCAGATAATACCTTCAGATGTATGTTGAAGCAAAGGATCCAGAAGATCCTGATATTCCTTTACTTGTGCAGGATTTCCTCTAAAAACTCCTAAAAATAACCAAACAATAGTTGATTTAATGGAAGAAATAATTTTTTATTAGCTTAATATTCATAAAAGAAAAAAAAAATCTAGTATTTGCCAATGGGGTAGTACCTACATGCTAAATATTTCATGAAAATTAAGAGACTAAACTGTAGATCCTCACTTACTGCTATAGCTAAACCTCACAGGGATCATGAATCAGCCACACTTACTAACTTCAACTGAAACTGATGGCAAGTTACATGGGTTAATAAAGCTGTGAACTTAGAGAGGTTCAGGGACGGGACACAGACAACCAGCCCAGCAAGCTGAAAATAACTTCCTTAATTATAGCAGAATGAAGAAGCAGAGCTTGTGTGCCAGCGTGGAGACAAACAGACTGCTTCTAAATCTTTAGGACAAAGTTGCAAACTGATCTAGAAGTGAGTGCCTGGAAATCCCAATAAATAAATAAAAACGAATGGGAAGTAGAAAATTGAACAATTCCCTGCCAAAGATTTTTAGATGGAATGCTTACATTGATAAGTTATGTAGGTATTCTATCTTTAGATTACAGAGGTTCAGAACTCCTGACACACCTTAAGATATTACGCACAACAGTCAACTCTTTGTGATGCTGCGTTTGGGGAGATACTGGTAAGTCTGTGATTACTAGAACCTTAAATGTTTTTCTAGCAGAACTTGGTCATCCCAGCATGAATTTGATGAATATGAACACGACCAGCGTTCAGGTCATCAGAAGTTCTTACATGAAAAGATATATTAGAAATACCAAAAGCATTTCTGTTCCTCAAGAAAAATGTGGACAAACTTGACAAATTGCAGTTATGTTTTAAAATAGAACATTTTTTAGCATTTAAAGGGGAAAAAGTTAGATGAATGTTTCATTGTACATCTTTCACTCATTTCATTCCATGCTTTTCCTTTTCAATTACCATATTCTTCCATATTATTAAAAACAGCTGTAAAGCTGTCTTTCCATGGCTCTTCAATGCTCCATCCAAAAACAAAGCTTGACAAGTGTTCATTACATTTTTAAATATTCCCAAATATATATACAGGAAATGAAATCACTTGCCAAGAGAAAGAAATGCAATGAAAGTTTGCACACACGAAAGGGGTGTGTTTAAGTGACCCACTGGACTATTTCAAAACACTTGAGCACAGTCATGATGTAAGAGCAATATGATATTCTAACTATTTGTAATTTAGTCTTATTGGCAGAAGCTGAAGAGGATAAAAAGATGCATTTATGTGACAGTACAATGGCTTTTATATTACAAATCATCTAGTGAAGGTAACAGTGGGTAATAATGATTGTCATCTATGAGGAATAAAACAGTGTTCTTAATACTACTAGAAAATGCATAATTAATTCAGTGGTATCTACTTGCCAGAACTGTTTCAACTCTCCGTATCTTAAAAATCCTAAAAAACTGTCATTGACAAAACAGAAAAGTTGATGAGCTAATTAGTTGGTCTCACAGAAGAAAATATAAGTAAATATATAATTACTGGAATATGTTCTGCTAATCTTTCAAAAAGGAAATGATGAAAGAAATTTTTCTGATGTGAACAAAATCAGAGGATTGTGGACTCTGATTTAGAGGACTCTCCTTTGTTATTTAATGGAGTACTGTCCCACTGGTATACAGGTAACAAAACCCAGCTATCAGGAGTTACCTAGATATCCAGTAGCTTAACATAGTTTGCTGAAAAGTCTTTCCTTTGTACTCTGCAAGCATGCTGGAGAGGCAAATAGACTTTCAGCTGAACCAGTATTCACAATCTAGCAACTTGAGGTTTTTTCCAAAGTTTTCCTTATAAAGACATTCAACTGTAATCTATTCCTATTTCATTGTCTTTTTGCAGCTTAAGTCTCTCTGTACACACTTTGAATTTTGCATTAAGGAAGCTTGTGGATTTGGAGGTATGTGCACAAAATTACTATAAGAATTGTTCTGTTTGATGAAATTCTGGTACAGGAAAAAAAAGACAAGGACAGTATGTGCAAAATATGTACTTTTTACTTTGTAATACAAGAAGTGTAAAATGCTTGCTTTATTCTTCTGCTAACTTCAGCTAAAGATGATTCTCTTTCTTCTTCTTCCCAAAACTGCAAGTGAGCAACATTAAATGCCAGTGCCCTTCTCCTCAGTTTTGGGCATCACTCTGAAAAATGTCAAGTGTTCCTTTAGAAAAATCAATTGTGAAACCTCATTACAGCTTCAAACAAAATACTTTAATCTGTGGGTGGCCACAGAGGAGTCTAGGCAGATAGGAAATTTCTATGCCCCTCACTATCTTTATTTAAAAACTCAAAGGTAAAAAAATCAGATGGCCAGATTTTCATCCATTTATAGATCTTTTTGATGGCTCAAACCCTTACTCATTTTCTTATTCAGACAATTGCACTATATGAGTTTTATCTTCCTTCCTGAAATCATCCTGAGAACTTCTTCAGTATGTCTCCTATCCTCAAGACAACATCAAGGTAGTGGTGTTTTCTTGTGGTTTTGTGGTTTATTTGTTTTGGTTTTTTTAAATCAGTCTAACTGACCAGTGGGAAAACATGGCCAGGAAGCCCAGGCATTTCAAATTGAAACTAGGCTTTTTCTGGTTCGCTGCCTTCTCTTCTGAATTCTGTTTCAATTACCACAGAATATCCAACTGAAAAATACCCACTGCAATTGTTCCGTTTGTCAGCTTTCACTTCCTATTCTTTCGTGCTGCTGCGAACTTCTGTGGAAGTTTTTAAGGCTTAAAAGACAATGCAGGACTGAATGTCACAGATACAAGCTTTTAAAAAAACACTTATTGAGTTATATTCTAGAATCAGTTCACATTAAAAATGCTGAAATAGAGGGTTGGGTGCTTCGGGTTTTTTAACCCATGAGGCAGAACTCTCAATGAGACATTTAGTGTCACTGCATTATGGTTTATTCTGGCAGGACAGTCAATCATTTTGTATCTTTCCTGTAAGGGGTCTTCTCTTAATGCCTTTAAAGATCAGGAACGTAAAGCTGTACTTACCATCAATTATCATGAAAATAAAAAACAGAGGGAATTCACACTCAATGCCATCAAAAAGCTGAAAAGAAGAAAAATTAATCATAATTTTGGTTTAAGGAAATGCATTTGAATATCCTATTGAATAGTTTTAAAGCAACAAAAGACAAACATGAATGCAAAAACATTTTAGTACATCAGCATTTCTTTTAGGTTACAGCTTCTTAGTTCTATGGGCACTTTAACTGTGCCTTTACATATGCTGTGGCTCTTTCTCAAGCAGAATATTTATATAATCTAAGTTTTATTTTCCACAGAGGAGCTATTGGGGAGGAAAAAAAAAAAAGTAAATTTTTATTTAGATAACCTTTATTGAAAAATAATGTGGTCAAAAGCAAAATTGTTTTCTACATGTTCAGACTGTAGTCAGCTGTGAAATTAAATAAAAATGATAAATAACTTCCTTAATTTGTTACATGAAATCAGCTATACCCTAAATGTAAATGAGGGCACGTTCATTATAAAACAAATGAACAATGAGATTGCTGACTTAGCAATCTCTCAAAACTGCACATGCCAAATTACAAAATGCATCTCCTTCACTTGAAGCAATTGGGAATCACCATGCAATTCAAATTGCAAATACTGGGGGGAGGCTCTTTTTGTTTTCTTTTATTTTGGGGTTTTTTTTGGTGATTTGGTTTTGGTTTTCTATTTTAAGTACTGCCTAATCATTTTAGAAAAAACAAAATTTGTCCTTATATAGGCCAGGTATTCCTTTACCTTAATTTCTGCTGGTTTATAATAACGTCGTGTTTTGTCCTCCAGTGCTGTCCTGTACCCATCTCTCAGAAATCTTTTAAAGCCGTATTTTCCTTTCAATTTTCTAATAATTTTATCCAGCGTTTGACTGAACAAAACATCATCATCCAAAGCAAATGCAGGATAACTAAGACAGGGCAAAAGAGCTGCATCAGTATTCTGCAAGAAGGGGAGGGAGAAATAGTACATTACAAATTTAATTAGATTTCTGACAATTATTTGATGCAGAAAGACTGCTTAACTTGGTAAGTGAAATACACATTTGGAACATTATCTTATCTTTATGAAAATCATAGTACTAATATATTAAGTAGTGGGCAAAATAAGACTTCTAAAAATGTATAAGGATAAACCACAAACCCAACTCATTTGACTCAGAATCTAACCTAATTTACAGTTGATAACCTGCAGGGATAAGCAAATGCCTTTTAGAACTTCGTGGTTTTAGAAACAAAAATCATCCTCCAGGTTATGCCTGGAGGAAACACCGACATTTGGGTATTCTATGTTCGAAAAGAATCACAAGCATTCTATAAAGGAGCTACGCTGAGAAGTAGCTATGATTAAATCATCATTTCTGAAAAGCTTTTTCAGGAATACTCTTCAGATGCTGTAACAAACAAGCCAGCCTATCTGATTCAGGTGATAAGGATATAATTTAGGAAAAAATATGAGAAGCATTTCTCAAGAACCATGTACAACTATCATGAATTAAAAACACAAGAAAAATTACTAAATAGTGCATCGCCACTACAGATAAGCATACAGAAACACAAAGAAGTAGTTTTAATTCTTAAATCACTCACTGTTTTGTTATTCCTTTCTGCTGATATATCTAAGATATTCAAGCATTTAAAATATCATATTTTGCCAACATCACTGACATGAATCCAAAGGGGAAAAAAAAGACATAAGGATTGCTTCTATAGCATACGTAATTTATGAAACCAGCTTCTGTTGGAATATTTCAAGTTTCCAGCAAATTAATAGACAGCAAAAGAGTTCTAAAAGACCATTAGACTGTAAAAAAGCAGCTGACAGTGCCTTTTCTTTTAATTATCCAGTACTACAACTCTGCTCCAGTTCTACACGATGAGTAAACTATTAATGCTGAAGATTAATAGTCTGTTTCATGAACAAAAATGCTCTTATATCCCAAAATGAACAAAGTAGCAGTAGAACTCTATTATCACTAATTTTAAATTACTGATTTTCAAAACCCAAATTTATCTTTGATGCTAGCACTGAAATAGATTTTTTTTAATTAATCTATACTTATGCCACTTAGATTTACTCACTGAGGAAACTAAGTAACTTACTGTTACTTATTTGTAACAGTAGCTTATAATAACAAGGAATCCTCCATATTCATCAATTTCTGATAAGCCAACCTTAAAGGTATCTTTTCTAGACAAAATAATAAATCAAAGCTAAAATAAAGTGTTTCAAAAATGCAGGCACTAAGCGTATAGTGGAAACTAGGCCAAAACAAAAACAATCATCAAGACTGCAAATCCTACTTAAGTTACTGAAGATCATTATTATTTTAAATTTTATTTTAAAACTGTTTAGAAAGCTCCCAACAGGCTACCATTTTAACCTAAATATTCATAAAATAAAGCATGCCATCATAATTCCACTCCAGAGAAACAACTATATCACGATAACATATAAGAAGCAAAAATTTACCACCCTCCCAGCAAATTCCTATCTTTATTAAGCAGAACATAACAGCCATCACAGAACTAAGAATCATGTTCCTATCCATTTATTTTCTCCACACTTTGTGGTGAACTTCATTTAATTACTTACATGAGACCTTGACTCTCTGGGTAGCAATGAACAGAGAGTCTGTCTGTTACGGTTATGGGCATCAAAATCCACAAATATAACAGACCAAGAGCAGCCCTGTAAACAGAACGTGAATTTATTTAAGGGGAAGGGAAGAAAGGTTAGCACATCCTGCTAAAACTAACTGGTTCTTTGTTTTATTTTGCTTACATTGTAGTAGGCTGGTAATTTTAATCAGAAAATGTAACAGAGGTGAAAACATTTTCAATTTTCAAATGTATTTATATATTAGATGTTTTTATCTACTAGTGATTACAGATTATACGATTCATTCAAACTATGAATTCTTCCATTAATTCTTCAAAAATAATGACTGTATTAAGGACAAACAAAAAAGTACTTTTCCCTCCTTGTGGGGAAAAGAAAACGTTCCAAATAGTGATGTTGAATATGTCATTACAAGTCAGTTACAACACAAATAGTTGGATATTCACCTGAGGTACTGCTCTGGAAAAGGACTTGCATAGCAAATAAAAACTACCTATTTTTCAGCAATTGTAAGGTCTACGTTATCAACATCCTTCACAAAACCCCTTTCCTAGTAAAATTCTGTAACTCTACACTATAACTTTCTGTCAGGTTTTTGATACTTTCTGAAACACTCAGAAAAACTCCCATAGCCGAGATACTGTTTAAACAGAATCAACAGCATTTAAAAGTATGATCAGATTGCAGTTTGTTAATGAATGGATATCTTTATATATGTTGTAACTGACAGTGAATTTCAGTATCGCTATCCCATTGGAAGACACATTCAACACTGAACTTATTCCATGACTGTCATAAATACCATACCATAAATTTTCATAAATTCACCAAATTCCTCCTAAAAAGAAGTCAGTTTCTTTGGTGTACCATTCTCTTAGCAAGACTGTTTCAGAACCCACCCTCTCTAATTACTAAAAACTTGAATTTCCAACTAAATGTTTACATAACTGGCTAACCACCCTTCTTTTTTGTGCCAGTCCTAGCATCCACTCATTTGGCTTTCCAAACAACAGAGGTTTTTTCTCACTTCCTGTTTAGCCATACTCTAATTACATACAACTATCATACAAATACCCAGCTTTTGCTAGGCTAAACAAAACATGTTTGTCCACTGTCCTAATAGAAAATAATCTCTGTTCTCTTAATCATTCTAGCAAGGTATACTGAATACTGCTGAGGTAGGAATTTACACAAACAATCATATTTGCTTTGATTATTTATTATTCTACTTTCTTCTTATTCTGGATTCTGATTATTCACAAATCTCTAAATTCATCTACAGTCTGAACACAATCTGTCTACACGGGCGAGCATGCAGTTTCAAAATCTGTGAATCTTTGGGGATTCAATAGCAGACTAATTTGCATTTCATAAAACCACAAGCATCTTGTTTTACAAATGAACTATTTTTCACTTCCCTAAAGATTGGAAAGTTCTGTAGTAAGGACAACTTACAAAGGCTTGATTTTTTTTTTTTTTAAACATGCAGTTTTTTCCACAATCTAATAGAAGACATGTAGCTCATATAAAAAAAATTTATTATACTGTGACTAGGTCAAACTTGAAACGGTGTTCATCTTGTCACTAGCAGTCCCATTTTAGTGCATACATGGCATGCACCATGCCCTTAACTCATTACTTCATTAACTCACATCGCCAGTAAATACGCATACCCTTATGCAGTTTTTTTTGCTGATACGTATTTTTTTCTAAAAGGCGTTGTTGCTTAAATGGAATTCTTACATTAATGATACAAATGCTAGTGTCTTCTGTGATATTCTGAAACCAGAGGCTTAACCATGCCAAGCCCATAAAAAGATAAAATCAGTTACAGTACTTTTAGTAGGGATGATTCAAGTGATTAAAAACGTAAACTGAAATGCAGTCAGTTCATGCTGCATCCTCTATGTAAAAGCAGGCCCACTTTTACACTTCTTCCATAGAAACTTCAGCAGAACTTAGGAAAATACAATTATTTCAGGATCTGGATATGAGCAATGCACAGTTAAAGACTATAACAGAATTCTTCTCTCAATGTCATACATATTAACTATTTCATATAGATTTATAACTATTGCTTCAGAGATATACAATACATTGGGAATAAATGTAAAAAAAAAGAATAGGATATAAAGCAAAATAATGCGAAACTAAATAGCTTATTTATCCATTATATTAAAAATTTGCTTCTCAATGTGTAAATAAATCTTTTACTGAGAGAACATTAGAATTACAGCTTGATTATTTTTATGCTTATAACTCCCACTTTATTTAACTTCTGGTATGATGGAGATGAAAATGAACAGCATTTAAAAGCCATGAATGAACTCCTTTTTACATTGAAGCATGTAAAATTCAGATTAAACAAAAAGCCAATAATTTTTCAATTCATAATTGTTCTTTATTGTATCTGGCACCTAGAAAGTAAAGCAAAGAATGCATTAAAAATATTTGAACATCAGTTTCGCCGTGCTTTGTTCAGAACAACTAGTACTATGATTTCTCACAGAAATATATTCTTTTCTAATGTTTTCTAGAATTCAGGGAGGGAGTGAAGGAACACTTCAATGTGAATATCAATAAGTGACCTTTTTTTTGTCTACTCTGGGTGCATCCATGAATGCACAAGGAAACTGCCCTATCATGATATACTCAAAGACATACGACACAAATGCCTATGTGAGAGCACAGCTACAACATGACGTATTTGTATTTATTAGTGTCTTCCAGTATTCACAGCATGAGTGGAAAAATCTGCATGGAAAAGCTGAGCAGTCTGTTGTGCCCAGCAATGATTTATGCAGGTTGCACTAGTGTAGTTGCAGGTGCAAACAAGTTTCTCTTGAGGGGCTCAGCAGGATTTCTCAGAGCTATTGGAACACAGCTGGAGCTAAGTACAAAGGCAAACTCTGCTGCAGACTGAAGGTCAAAACTATGCTAAATATCTTGGAAATAATCTCTCAAAGCATTTAAACTGGTTTTGCTTCAGCAATTTAATCATCCATTTCAGAATTTAGTAAGAAATCATTTGGAAAAAAAAAACCCAGCAGCTGCATTTACTGATTCTTGAGACTGTTAGGAAAGTAAAGATTGTAGATAAACATTTTTTCCAAAATACTGACTGTGTGTATAATGTCTGATCATTATTTAAGATCCTTACTAGCTCCTAGTTCCTAACACATAACATTAGCTTTTAAAACGTACAAAAAGTAAACCTAAACTAGACCAGATGGCTAAGTCTTTTTGAAACAGTGTATTTGCGTAAGTATAAAGAGCACTTTCATACTTCTCCACTCATAGACAAATATCATAGCCAGCAATATTTCCTGAAGAGTGGATGCTAAACAGAGCAAGTCTATTGTACTATAGAACTAGTACAAATATACAGATGCAAAAACTAACAAAATAACCCCAAAATCCCATTAGAACTAGATATCCACAGAAATTGTAATGGATGCCCAAGCATACAGTCAGAAATCCTTGTTTAGAAGTATCCCCTGTTTTATGCCATAAGACAAAGAAGGAGCTAATAATAGTAAGTGGTATAGCTTTTCATGAATAGATAAGATTGTTTAATAGATTGTACTTCTGTGTCACTTGCTTACTATTTAAAACAAATTGTAACTTTTTCATCCCAGGCATACGAGTAGCTCTAAAAAAGTTTGAGTTCAATAGTTGTTTTTCATGTCAATAAACTATAATGAAGAACTTCTTATCCAATACTGCTAATAATTATTTTATATGACTGTTTCCATCCATACCTTCCATTTTACCAACAGAAAAAATGGAGACATAAGTAACTAAGAATGTTTTAATGAAATTAAAAACCAGTAAAACAGTGGCATTATGTACAAGTAGTTTGTTTGAAGTCTTGATCAAAAGCTACATGAAGGAAGAAGACAGAAGGTTCTTCGAAAGAAAAAACTTTTTGGCAAGTCCTTTTCAGAATAAGCTGCAATCATTTTATTTATTTTTTTTTTTTTAGGGGAAAAAAAGTAATTCTTGATAGTAAGGTCACTAATGATTTTATCAACTGAATTCTACACCTGAAACAGAAGCAATCAGTTTGCAAACTAACGTTTTTTTAAAGCGGGACTCTAGCAAACTGTGCTAGATATTTCTAAATTTCCTCTGATCCACAGTGTTAATCACTACCACTAAAAAAAAAAGGAGAGAAAACAAATACTTTTATTACCTGATTTCCAAAGAGATTGAAACCGTTAATTGCTTCTAAAGCTGCTTTTGCCAGCCCCACGGAGCTGAGGAGAAAACAAAATGACAACAACAAAAAAAATCATAATTCAAGCCTAGACTAAAATGTAACACATTTGATAGCTTTCAGAGCTATGATCCTTTCCTGATTTGAATTTTGTGCTTAAATATTATGTTGATACAGCAAATTTGGGTGTTTGGTGGCAGGTTGCTTTTTTTTTTTTTTTTTAAATACAGCATTTTTATTTGTCTTCAAATGTCAGACACCATCTGGAGAAAGCACTTCTGCTCTCACCTTACTACTAGACATCTGGCATTATGTATTTCAAGGACTTACTAATAGTGTATTAACAGAGGATTTACTTCAGCACTATTTTTAACCCAGCTCTCAAGCATTAAACATTAAAAGACTGATTTCTCACTAGCTTTCAATATAATAAGAGAACTCATCTATCTGGACTCAGAAAAGGAGGATCTTCTCATGTCAACCGTATAGTAAAACATCTTTTATTTCACTTACTCCATGACTAGTAACCATCACGAAGAAAACTAGACCCAGAAATACTACAAATAAGCTTTCAAGTTAGCATGTTCATGTTTAAAGACATTAAGCACTAAAATCACTAACCATTATATAATTTTAAAATAAAATTATGTATTAAAATATAATTACTGATTATTAAAGTTATACAGTACTTATAAAAATATACAAGATAACTTTTACAAGGAATTTTCATTTTAAAAAGTTCTCATACTTTCCTGACAAGTTTTTAAAAATAAGAGAAGCAGCATTCCCTCACAATGCACACACACAGACACACAAACTATTTTTAAGAAAAGCTCAAAATAAGCTAATAGAAGTCTGTACATTTGACAGATTTATATGAAAATTTACATATGACAGAGAGCAGAATTTTGACATATTGTTTCAAGTAACACATTATTATAGATAGGCCAACTTCACATGTGTCCGTTAACATACACCTAAATGCTAAATTTGCACATCAATTAAAAAATCCCAGATGTTAAGGTCACAGGGCATCAAAAAAGTAAAATATTACATGAGCTAGTTCCCAACAGTGTTAGAGTTCAAAAACATAATATATAACACTATCAGATTTCAGACAGTTCTACTACCGAATACAAGCATTCAAAGTAGGGAAAGGACTTTGCATCGCTTACGAAGTGGTGACATAAAAGTGTAGGAACTAGAAACACTACAGAAGTCTAGCTAATAAAACAAACACCTTTTACGTTCTCTTAGGCAATCTGGTAAAACAGATTCAGAGCACCCAGTAAAACAAAGCCTAGTCTAATTCTCCCAACTTTACTCATAAAACTAAAACTTTAAATTATGCCTTTGTCTCCATATAACTGCAGTGCCTCTGACCAATGTGTCTTTACCTGTCTCTGCTTCATATAAACTACAACAGTGGTTCACTAACTTCATTGATGCCACATGTGCTATCCCTAACTGTCTGTCCCATTTTTGAAGCTCTTCCTTCAGATATCAAGTTTCGTATTTCTCCTTAACTGCCCCTTCCTTTAGATGGGAGCTCTGCTTTTCAAGTAGCTTACAATTAATTTAAAATATTTTTAGTAAAAAAAATTACAAGAAATGATAAAATAGACAGTAGGTTAACAGGAAAGTATAATGTCTACCTTGTTATCTTTAAAAGTTCACAAATCTGAAGACATATAGTAAAAGATTGAAAAAGGAAAAAACAGAATGAATCAGGCTAACATGACAAAAGAGTTAAGAAAAGACCGTAAGGGTAAACAAAAGTGACACCATAGTGTGAGGACATAGATCATCACTGCAGTAAGAAAGCCTCCAAACTGAGCAGGATAAAAGTCAGTGGAAAGAAGAACTGGAAGGTTCATCTTTCCATAAAGCCCTTCCCTATAAGGGAGAGGAAGTTGGTGACATTGTCCTCAGCTAACAACCATTTACATACAGCTATCATGTTTTTTTCCAACTGGGCACGATACAAAATTTGGAGAAAAACAAAACCAAACTAAACACACATGTAAAACAAAAAAAGAGCTCTCAGAAACATCTACACTGCTATATAGAGATGCTTGAAAAGTCTGAAGTTTTAAGAACTGGGAAAAGCAGAATATACCAATTAATTTAACAGTTTATTTATTAGCACAGTAATTCCTTGAAATACTCTCTTGGAAAAAAAAAAAAAAAAAGGCATAAAAAAGATTATCTCCTTTTTTCCCCCAAAACTGATTTCCTGGCTCAGCCCAACACACTTCCCTATATCTTCTTATCTTTTGCTTGGGATAAAAATTATGCAGTACTGCCAAACAAGGAATGAAAAAAAATAGTCAGAGGATCCACGTGCCCAGATACCAATGTTGCCACAGAGGTAGTAATGACTGTCAAAAATTAAAGTATCATTAAGAGTCTGAGGGGCGCACTCTACGTGCGGGGAAATAGTACGTATAATTAGCAACAATTAGGAATATGTACTTTCTGAACAAGACAGCCCTAGATATTTTCTTTACAAAAATAATTAATGAAGCAACACTAAGTTAGAAAAAATATTCAGAAAATATTCACTAATAATCCCCAAATTCTGTGTAAGAGAAGTTGTGATAGTATTGACAAACAACTGCACTATCAGGCATGAAAAACTTACAGCAACCAAATTCTCAGAAAACTGCAAGTAGCGACTGTGCTTTAACTTCTATTATTCTGTACTCCATGCAGCATTTTGGGATCAGAGCAAGCTTTTTACCTTACTGTAAATAAACTGATTTTCACTATTTATTAATGTAAATTATCAAATTTCAAACATTCACTAAACATATTTTAAAGATGGGATTTGATTATGATTATGTAGAAAATATTGAAAAAAATGAAAAAATTCAGTGCAGAGTTATGGAATTTGTTTATTTTAAGTACTGTTTTACATGGCTTGGCTTTAAAATTAGAAGTACTTTAGATACTGCTTTCAGACTCTATCATTCTTTTTAAATACTGCCAACAAGTTTATAAACTTCCATCTTTCTTTTTGAAACAATTCCAGAAACAGTACGCATGGGATTTATTTCTAATTGGTTCAGCAAGAGAAAGCTGATTAGGTTAACTAAGTTCTGCTCTGAGCAGCTGCCATCAAACAGTGGTGAAATCCCTCAGTTCCAGATTTTTTGCTGATGAAAGCTTTTGATACTGGAGATTGTGAAGAAGGAATAAACTGAACTCAGGGGTGTTGTGAATATCATTGTTTTTCTGGCTTTGTCTCAAATACCTAAACAAAAATGCAATTGTTCTAACAGCTGCTCTGTTTTAATTATCACCTAGAAATTGATCAAACAAATTGGTGTGATGACTCAAAACAGAACTTTTCATAAGCATTAACTATTACCATCAAGCTGAATACACAGAAAATGAAAATCAGAGAAAGCCCGTGCACTGAAATCTCTAACAAAATATTAAAATTTCATATTTTTCTTCTCCATTCCACAAACACTTCTAATACCAACATTCAGATATTTTCAGAGTGAGGAAAAAAGTTACTGACTAAGGGTAGAGAAGCAAAACTTGTTCAACAGCAACAACCACGGGTTTTCAAATAATGTAAAACTACCTACAAAATAGGACGATACTGCTTGAAGAAAATTGAAGACAAATATGGATTCCTTCCTTGAAATAATTTCTATTTTACATAGTCATTACTCTAAACCAAGAATAATACTGTAATTGATAAGTATTTTTCTACCTCTACTTATTCAAAGCCCTGGGAGACTTCAGTACTCTCACAAATATTACTTGCAAATTGAAATATAAATGTCTCAACATTAAAATACTGCTTTCTTTCCCCCACCATGTAATATTCCTTCATATTACAATGGTATATCAAGCATTCTCTTCACCATACACACAAGCACTACCTAGATTACTAGACATTTCATGGCTGACTGACAGGAGGAAGTTACTTAAAAAAGAAGTCTGAGAACAGCTGTAGGATTGAGTATGTCTTCAAAAGACTGAACAATCACACACCATAACACGCTTCCAAACCATGATCACACTTGAGACACGTGTTTCATTCCTTCTGCTTAATGCCGTCCTGTTGGGCAAATTAGAATAGAGGCTTTATTACAAACATTATGCTCACGTCTTTCTACAGAAATTACATTCTTCATAATCTACAATTTAATAACAGAAAAAATTGACTGTTTTAATAGTATGAATTAAAGACCAAAAGTATTTTAATAAATACGTTCCTTCCTCCACTCATTAACCCACTATGAACATGCTGTGTTAACTCACTCAACTCTATTCCCAGAGAAAGAGATGCTTACTTGGAGATGGCTGCAAAACAAAGCCCAACCCAAACCCTCTTTGAACATCCCTCTGAAAATATCACAGGATCATAAAGTCATTGGTTAGAAGAGACATATGGAACTCATCTAGTCCAGCATGAAATCTCACTTGAAACCAGATGTAATAACAAAACTGATTCAAGTAAACCATTGTCTCATCTAGACAATGGTCAGAAACCTCCAAGGACGAGATTCTGTAACAAGTTTTGAGTATCCTGCTCTGGTGCTTCGCTGCGCTTCAAATGAAAAAGTTTCTTCTTGAAGACCATACTGAGCCTCCCCCAGAGCAATCTGTAGACCTTACTGTAGCCACCAATTATTGTGATTTGCCATGGATTATCAAGAGCAGTCTTGCAATCATAATACTATGGGTAACATTGAACCTTGGTCCACATTTGCGCAAGGGGAAGCTGAGACTTAGAGAAATTATACTTCCAGCTTGCTAAAGAAGCATTAGTAAATTCACTCAAACATCGTTCATAATTCCCAGTAACTTTTAATTGTTAATTCACCCTCTCAGTAAAATACCTGAGGGCAAATGCTAAATCTGCATATTCTTAGCAACTGCTAATTAAAACATGTCTTAAAGCATATACACCCTCAAACCTCCTCCCGTTCACAGTTTCTTGTCTGCATCCAAGAAACTGTGCCATTCAACTGGAACATCAAACACCACAAGGTATATTAAAAAAACCTAAACCAACAACAAAAGAAAAAATATTTTATAACTAGACAAAACAAACTAGAACAAGGAAGGACAGCACTATAGCAACATAACACCTACACTACAGAGAAGAGCAAGATCAATGCTCTACATTCTTAGATTTGGAATATGAAGATACTGCACTTTGGCAACTTCATTATTCTCACAGTACATATGGGAGATGTCAAAGACAATTTTGCAGAGGAACTCAGCAGATGCCTGGGTAACAGCTTGATCACATGGTTACAGGACAAATTAATTTTTCAGAAGTTCAGCTGTACGGGAGGGGGATCATACTATAATAAAAGCTATTACAAATCTTGCCTTTGAACCAGTAAAAGACATCAATTTGCATACATCAATGAAGACCTGGTGTTTCGCTATTTATCATTCATTATAAGTGTTTTGAACTGTACTGTCATAGTATAGCAAGACTGTGTAAAGACTCAGAACATCTTCATTTTCTAACACAGGCCATAATTTGCAGTTGTTATTCATGGACTTCATATTATATCTTCTTTAAAAAGAAAGGCCCTTTCAATAAAAGACAAGAATTAACTTCTATTTCTGAATGCAAACACACACTGTATATAGACTTACAGCGTGAGTTTTAAGGGCCAGAGCACAGCACACTTAATAGTGAAACTTCAGTGCCTGGTTTGGAGTCCATAATCACTGAAGACATCCATATATAATTCATGACTGGCCCTGATCATTCATATTCACTTCTTGAATTGTTTTAAATTTTTTTTTTTTTAGAGCTCCCTTACACAGATACAATAGGAGCATACCAAAGTACAGAGAGTATTTTACTGTACCCAGGGCTTTCCTCAATAATATCTAAATACACCTATTGATGCATGTACCTCTTCCATTTTTTCTGATTTATGAGAACAAGGCAAATTGTCTACTGGCTTCCTACAATGAAGCAAAATATCAACATGCACATAAAGATAAATAGGAGCAATATCTGTTTCTGATGACCAAAATCTATTTCTTAAATTAGGACCAAGCGCTCCAATTCCTTTTGTGCCAGCCCAATTACATTGGCCAATCTCATAAAACTTCACTCTTAGAAAAATCAACCTATAATTGTCAGTCTGGATTAAGACAAGACAACATGCTCATTTCCATCTGGTTAAAACACATACAGTTTTCCCTGAAAGAAATTCACACACTGAATAAACAGAAGGCTGCAAACAACAGGAGACACAGGAGTTTCAGTATTCCTTTTGTGAATTCGTACAAGGTGAGATGCTGAAGGAAGTACATGATTCTCTAAGTGAATGGTCATATATTTGACAATTTTACAGAGTAAGGAGGAAGAAAAAACCCCAACAAACTAAAAAGCAGATTATGTAATAACAACTTGGAGTTTTCAGTTCTCATACTGGTACTAAAGCTCTACAAAAGGCCTGAAAAAAACAAACCTCAATTAAGTGTTTTTCTGCAATGACATGTAATTATATCTATAGGTTCAAATACATGCCCTTATGTGAACTAAGAAAAATTATTTCATACTGAAATGAAAACACAGATATGTTTGACAACATCAAAGACTGGAAGAAATGTATATATTATTTGCAAGCTCATGATAATTATGATGATCAATGATATTTTAAAAATCCTAAGACATCCAAGCCATAAGCACTTTTATGATTAATAAAAACCTCAGAAGTCAAAAAGTGAAAAAAACAACCATAACACTAGAAAAAGCAAGTAGTCAGATTACAGATTTGATGTTTCAAGATAGACCACATGAGCAATTCCACTGAAGAGAACTGGACCACTCTTAATATTAAGACGTTAAGAATATTCTGAACAGTCTCACAGAACAGGGGTCAGAACACCCAGTTACTTGCAGCATCTGAATAATCTGGAAAAGAACTTGTGCACTAGGCTATCCTCCAGAGTGTCCAGCATCTTCCTCCCAGCATGGTGAAGGTGAGAATAATCTAGACTTGTGATTCAACCCGGTCTTCAATTAGGATATTCCTAAAGATTTTTGTGAATCCAATCTACTGCACATGCCTCAAGAGTCTAAACTGTTCTGAACACAATTTTCAGAATTATAAGCATGCAGCTGCACATAGTTATTTGAATTTGAATACACAAATAGCTAAGCATTTAAGTAGTTATTTCAGCATGCATATAATGATGAGATCATGCTTCACATTTTCCCAAAATACATCTCTCAGTCTTTAGAGAACCTTAATTTAGTTCAAACAGTATTTTAATACATTATTATTTTTAATTCACTCCATGAATTCTTCTTATTCATATCACCTTTACTTGCTTTGACTGAAAGAGCTACATTTGCTCACCTACCTTGAATGCAGCTCTGGACTGCCATTGTTGTATTTACTTCCTCTTTCCCAGACACCAAAATCTGGTACACGATAGGCTCTTTCCACACAAAACACAAGATTCTGAATGAAGGACACCTACAGGGGAAAGAGAGAAAGAAAAAGTGACTGCAGGAAAATGAAAGCATATTTTCTTCTGTTCATTTTTTCAAAAAGATGTTGTCTTTCCTCAGCCATCATAATTGTGCCTTCCACCCTTTCCACCACCCTCTCCAGAAAATGATGTTCCCAAGTTCAGATATTGTCTTTAAAACCATTTTTAAATCACAAAATATTAAGAGCTGTGCCAAATTAGGTGATGACGTGATTTATGCAAAAGTTCCTAGAAAGCCAAGGATAAAAATTCATAAAAATTACTTCATATTCAAGATGCACATTTGAAGAGCTCCCAAAAAGGTGGCATTTTGATCTTTTGAAAAAGATTTGTCCTAAAATCATCAGAGAGCAAAAGAAATTAAATCCTACAAGATTAGGTTACAGAAATCTTAGTGCTGTTTCTTAATTCAGTTTAAGAGAATTGATATTCCTCATTTACACTGTTGAAAGAGACATTTGTAGTTGCTCAATTGTAGAAAAATTAAATTGATGACAAATTTTACAGCTCACTTCAAAGAATACACAGGAAATTCAACCACAAACACAAGATTCACACTGATTCACCCACCAAAGCAGGGATTTCATACCCTCCCATCCAAATTACTCTAGGGGATTCTGTGGGAATGCAATGACTATACACAAAATTGTATTGGAGAACTACAAGAGAGGATCCACTTTACTATAGTCAAGTGATTTTTTTTTTTTTAGCTATGAGATAAAAACCAAATCTTTTACTGACAGGTATTTGCTTCCATTTTAATTTACCTGAATACCTCTTTTTCTCTCCATTTTTCTTTAAATCTTAAAAAGTTACTATTTCCAATACACTCTTTATGCCAATACCAGTTCACCAATGATACATATAATTCTATATCTCCTTGTCTCTTTATGTATTATATGTCTCTGCTAAAATTTCACTGTGTACAATTATCTGTTCACTAAATCTTTTCACAGCTACTACTCTCAAAGAAACAGACTGACCCACTCTTTAGATACACTCAATATTATTCATTCCTGTAATCTAGCATTTGGTTGTATGAAAATTAACTTTGTCTGAATTAAGCTAGAACAACCAGTGATTGAGAGTGAGGCTTCTCCTATCTCTACCATTAACTGAAACTTGAGATGCATCAGCTAAATGAAGAAGCAAAGAGCACCACCACAGAAATACACCACCTTACCAATGACTATTTTCTACCACTGATAATGTTCAGAACACACAAAAAAGATGGTCAGTTACAGATATTTTATGAGACTAAGGGTTTCCAAATAGCAGATCTACATGAAAAAGGCAGCAGATTACTGGTTAGAAACCAAAATCTTCTAAAAGCAATCATTCATATCATGGGCATGGTGAATGCTATAACCAACTCAATGCTAAAGCACTTCTAGAAATTATGGATTGTGTGTGTTAAGCTTATTTATCCAGAAGTCAATCATGTGGAGAGCAAGGTGTAATAAAGAACACACGTACAGCAAGGATGACTGCAAACACGAATGTTACTCTAGTTTGTGTGTAGGTAACTGCTCTCAAATTCATTCATTTGCACAATCATATAACTGCTCTCTTTGTTATGTATGCAAAGATGCAATTAAATTAATTCTTCAACTGCAAATAGATGCATCTAGAGGGTAACTCGCTGACAGCTGCCATGCCTGACATCAAGCAGCCTAGTATACTAATGATTGCCTCTGAAGCCAAGAGTTCTATGTAAAAACATATTCACACAGCTTGCCAAATATCAGCCATCTGCTAGCACTGGTCCAAGCTCCTGCCTCTGCAAAAGGAAAGAGACTAAACACATCGTGCAATGATATCACAGGAAGGAAATACCCAACTTGATGTTTGGGTAGCAGGGTGTCACAGCCACAGTGCTTCCAATGCCGCTATGCTGAATATTATCTAGACATACAGGAAAACTTGGAAATACCGTAATTATGTGGTGGTAACAAGATACAAGAATACATGCAATTGTTGAAGCTCTACAGAGACTAATGGAACATACAGGTCTGCAGTAAAATAATCTTAATATAAATCTCCATAGGCCACAGATTTCTAGTGCACTGCTGCAATGAAAAATACATCCTAACATAGAAATGGAGAAGACCCACTGATTTGAGAGTCTATACGCGTGCACTTTTCCTGCAGATTCTGTTATTAAATGCAAACATCTGGAGGATAAAATAAATTATAAGTAAATACATAATTGTATGCATTTGCCTCCTCACAGACAGAAAGGCAATCCCAAGAAAATAATACTGACCCTTCATATGATCTAACTAAGTGAGAAAGGAGACACGTTTTCTCATTATGTAACACAACATTCTCATTATGTAACACAACAGTTAACAATTTTATAACATGGTAAGAGATGTTTGTAAAATTGTTTCATTTTCAATTAAAGATACAGCAAAACTCTTAACACCCATAGGTTCATGTGCATTTGAAAAAAGTTCCTCAGCTTTTCAAAATATTAACCCTATTTTACTTATTAAATCGAAATTCCACTGGACAGAATGCCCTGACTGACAGTTTGAAATATGGTGAGAACTGAGAACAACATAACTAGAAGTTAACCATCCTAACAGACCTTGTAACTTGCAGAAGTAGTGGGGAACTATGTTTCCAATGTCACGTTACATTCACTCTTTGCATATCTACCACTTTATTAGCAACAAACTTATTTCACTATCCATTCATTCCATTTATCTTTTCTGACTTCCATTAAAAGTGGAGAATATCAGCAGTGTATTTCCAGAATAATTATTCTGCAGTTGGTAATTAAATAAAACCAAGAAAAACCAAACAAAAACTTAATAAAGCATGTGTTTTAACATCAGAAATCGATTTGTACCTCATCTGTGTTGTAGATAATCTGCAGGCCCGAAGAGATCATCTCAACCAAATAGAGGAGAAATAACGACACAGCATTTATCTGAAGTAATTAAATACAGAAAGGAAGTTATAATTAACTTCATGTATATTGGAGTCACATAAACAATCTAAATTTGATATTACTCGCTAACAAAAGGTTCCACTATAACATAGTTTTGTTTCTTCAAAAATATTATCCTAATCTAGTAATATCCTAGAGGTAACGATGTGGAAACAATCCATAGGAAGAAATGCCACAAACAAGCATTGTCCTCTCAAACTTCTGCTGCAGGATCATTCTTTAGATTATTTGAAACCATGATATTAAAATGTTCCTGCATACTGCTTTGACCCATAGGCAATCACTCCAGTCACAAACCGTTTCACGCTTACATATACGAGAATTTATTAGCAAGTACAGCACCAAGAAGGCAAGTAGCATATTGAATAGTACACAGAACATCTGAAAAGCAACTCACTTTATTCCTAACTGGAATTTTAGCATTATCAATTGACAGTAGAATAATTACAATATTAAGATATGATTATATTTGTTAAGAAAAATGTTTTTTAATAGCTATACATAGCATTTATTATTAACAGCAATTACCTTCAGCAGCTGTACAGATGAGCATCATAGTGTCAATTTCTTAATGAACCAAAGAAAACTGCTTTTGTTACACAGAATTCTAGTATAATTGACAATCTGCACAACTTCAACAGAGAAAGTAAGTTCATCACAATAACTTACTTCAATGAGCTATAAAACCACAATCTCAGTATATGAAATCTAGAGAGACCACCGAGAACAAAAAAATGGATTCTTATCTGAAACATAGCAAATTAAGAATAAGGTCTAAATTCTAAAATTTCCAAAAGATGTAAAGACAGTCACTAACTCTGGTTTCTTAATACATTCTAAAAAGCACCAAGTACAGCAATAACAGCAGATCAGCTACGTAATATATTCCATTTGTCCCAACTGAATCACCTCAGTTACTCTAGTTTTTATCATCTCCACAGAGCTGAAAACCCTCTATTTTTCTGAGATTTACTGATGACAGAAGAGAATGTGCATCCATGTTTATGGGAAGGGTTGAGTTGCTACAAAAACCAGAGATTTTGAACACATTTACTGTACAAACTATTGAAGTGATGTCGTCACCATGAAATTAAATAATTATCAACCTACTGTCACTTCTGAATAATTTCACTAGCAATTTCTGAGCTAAAGAGTATGCAGAGTTATGGAACGCAAAAGAACAAGGTCATGAATGCAAAAAAGGGTCTGAAGGTTAAGAGACGGGCAAAAAAAAAGAGTAAATCAACACTTTGGAAGAACGAAGACAAAGAAACAATTAGTTAAGTCATGAATCTGACTAGTAACCACTGCATAAAGTAGTGAACAATTTTTAACTAGACAAATCTATTGACAATGTATGTTAAATCTACACGATGAATGAAAATTGCTCAAACTTATGGAAAATTAAGCTCGGAAAGTTAATAAAAAATAGAATTTTCAATGTAAGATTACACTGAATCTTTCACTTCACTGACTACTTCATTTTTTTGCCAAGATTATTTACTGACAGGTATCTTTTGGTCTCAAAAAGAAGTAACTTCATTAAAAAAATCCAACCACCTACCTCGACAAATCCCACAGTTGTTTCAGTACCTTCTGAACAAAACATACCATTGAGGTATATTTCAAAACAGTGTGTCTTTTTCACCAAAAGATGCAGAAGGAATCTCAATTTTATCAAGAACAACACATCTAACATAAATCTAAACAAACTGAGACAGCTGCATCATGAAAGAATGGAGCCAACAATAACATCACTTAAAATCATCCAAATTTCCATTCACATGCACATGCATATTTTACCTGAAGGTGACAATATTCCTTATAGGAGAAGACCTCATCTCCAGTGTGTGCACTGAAAACAGAATGAAGGCATGCAGATGGTTTGGGGTCTTGTTTAAATTGCTGAACCTAAAGGTGAATTAAAGGCAAAATATAAAATCAAAGTCAGTAATTGCAGTATGTTTGGCAACCATAAATTCACTGTATAACTCAAGTATTTCAAAATTTCTTGATATGACCACTATGTAACAACTTAGAAACAACAGTTCCTGAAACTTACCAGAAACTAATTCTGGCATACTAGAAGTAAACATAAAGAATACAAATATTCAACTCATCTATCTAATCTCTTCGGGTTTGATCAAGTCTGTAATAGATGCTGAGTCATTTTCACCTTCCAGGCAAACATCACCTCATTTTACTGGAGCTGAAACCTTAGCAGAAAGCATGTCGAAGCATATCACGCCTACCTTGAATTCACAGATCTGAGTTGTACACTCAGAATCCTGGCCCATGAACTCTCCACTGGTTCACCACCTTTCCCTAGCAGAGTACCACAAATTCCAGCTACCCGCCACATATGGGGCAATTCTCCTCCTTATCTTCCTAGCCTGTCCTAAAGAGCCTGTATCAATCCATCACAGAGTTCCAGTGACTTGAGCTATCTTACCATGCCTCTGTGATCCCATCACATCATAGCCCTGGAGTTGCACACGTACTTCTAATTCATCCTTTTTGTTCCCCATGCTACATGCATTAGTGTACAGGCGTTTCTGAGAAGCAAGCATGCCCATTTCCCAGAAAGGGTATGAGAGCTTTCCTCTCCATAACGCTGTCCAACAGGTACCTTGCTTCCACACTTAAGCTTGTGACATTTCCACTGCAGTTAACACTATGTGCCTTCCGTTCACATCACCCCAGGCCCTTTGCTTGCTTACCCTATCCACCATTTCCTCACCATTTTCAAAATGATTGTTCTGCACTCTCTTCCTCACCATTCCTAGTTTAAAGCTCTTTCTGGAGTCCAAGAGACTAAAAGTTATGTTGGGAACCATAGTTTTAATAATTTTCACGAATTAAAATTTAATAATTATTATTGGGCCATTTTGCTTTAAAACAAAAAAGAAATTAGTGTTGTTATTAATAATAGTAGTTTTTAATCCTCCTGTGTTATAGACCTACAAAAGCATTCAGAAATTGCCACATGTAGATCACGTAACAAATGAAAAGCGGCAAGAGCTAAGAACACCTAGTATAAGAGAGTACATGGGAAAACAAAGATTTATTTTGGTCTGCACAGTTTGTGACATTCAGATGCACAGCAAAATGTTTACAGATACTAGAAGGCAAAGCTGATAGATTAGGAAGAATAGTACCCCAAACTAAAATGACTTTATTCATGGACACTATCATTGGATCTCAGAATGAGCCTCTATGATACAGAATCTCTTACAATGGTGACAGAATTCAGTAAGATGAATTACTAATACAAGAGGTTAACCACAAAGGAGTGAAATAAGAACTACAGTGGGTTTTAAGTAGTTTTGATTCCTTTTTTGTCATGAAACACAATGTCTGCTACCTTACAAAATCATTTGAGAAAACCTGGACTGTCAGAGGCTGTCTCAGCCAACAGCGCTGAGAAAGGAAACCAAATTCACAAACAAAAGAAAGAAGGTAACAGAAGATCCTTCTTCATAATTCCTTAAGTCATGCTATGCTCTCCAACAAACAGTTTTCAAATTTTCCAACCATCATTGCCAGTATCTGGTCCACATTTCACAACATTTTCAACACTGATATTATATTAATGGGATATTCTTCTCTACCAACAAATCATATAGCATGTGCCCCAGAAGCAAGAAAATGAATACTGTTCTGTGGAGTTACCATGTCTAGTCCATGAACACATTCAATACATTTTAGGTCATAACTCATATGTTCATTAACAAGAGAATATAACATCTGCAACTGCTGTCACAAGCAGCAGCATCTATTCAAGTCACACCTCAGGTATATATAACTCATATTATTAAAATATTATTATTAAAAATATCTTCTTTCTACATGAGGCTAGCACATACTGAGTGTCTCAGAATAAACTTTGACTTATGTCTGCTAGGTACCAGAGACTGTTTATTACTACACTGTAGGAAGACAGAAGCATTTATAATAATCAAGGCAAAAACTGACAATCAGTACGTCAGCAGTGTGACGCATTAATTTAATGCTCATTACTTCTATCTGCACTTATCATACTCAAAACAAAACACTTCCATGTCAAAGAGAAGAACAGTTCAAATGTAACATGATCAATTTAGGTCAAGATTATTTAAAAACATGAGTCTACAAAGAAATAGATTAAGAAAACTGAGGAAAAAAATCATGTCAGCATAAATACAACTGGCAATACACTGGATTTGCTTATTATTAATATTACTGATATCACACACCTACAGACTTCACATTTCAGTTTGTGTGCTTAGAAGTGATGGAAGCTACGCAGTAACATGAAAATTATTTTTAATAAAACAGTTAAAAGTCAGTGACATGCAACTTAAAATAATGACATGGAATATGGATACCTAACTACCTATAGAATTACTGACAGCCACTCTGCAAAAATCAATTTATCACACCCAAATTTTGATAAGAAACCCTTGAATATTCCAGGTATACTCACAAGACAGTTACAGGCTGAATAAATCAACTGTATTATAACAGAAGTAAATTACTCTTGTTTCCTTATTCATTTTGGGTTGCTGCCTTTCTGAATTTACAGTGTTATGTCAAAGAATACTGGAAAGCGGCTGCTAAAGAAACCAAGCAAAATAATCAAAATGATCACCTAGGTAAGGAAAACAACTGCAAATGCAATAACCAAGTTGACAGTGCAAAGAAAACTGTCCAGACTTAGCTAAAAGAAATTTTACATCTTTCCATTTAAGCACTGAAAAGACATTAAAAACCCCAATTACTAATGGTCTAATGTTTAAACAGGATAAATAACTGCAAAGAGAACCCAAAGAAGTTTCAAGTATGCCCTGCAGTCTAATTTGTAATATGCTTGTGTCTTCTATATCCTAAACCTACACTGCGAACTGACAATAATGAAGCAGCTGTTCTTAGCTGGGCCATACAGTAATATTGCGTTCCCCTTTTTGAATTTTATCTGTATTTAGAAGTTAGTTTTCACAGTTTAATTAATCCCTTAGAATTAAGTGAGTGCTCGTGTACACACTACAGTGTTTTACCTTATCGGCCTGACGCATGTAGCAGTAGAGAATTCCTCTCATACACTTTATAGCAGAATGCTCCAGCTCATGAGTCCTTCCCTTGTCGTCATCAATACGCCTGGGTAAGAGAGATAACTCATAAAACTAATTGGAAATGGATTAGGGGTGGGGGGGTGGGGGAGAATAAAAGGACACATTAGTGCTTTGGAATATTAAGTCTTATTTACCTAAGACTGTTGTATAGTGGTACCCACATTCCTATCAGTGCATTTATAGCCCTACCCATCCTTCCTTAATAAAAAAAAATTAAAATATTTAGTTTATGTTGCAATCCAAATTTAAAAAAAAAAATCCCCACTGCTATTATAACATTACAAGCCACTGTTCTGTGTTCCTTGAGAGATCCAAAGCACAAAGGCAATTTCGCTTTAACTTCACAAAATACCTGCCATTGATAATCAAGTATTTTCTGATGATGTTGATAAACTACCACTGTGCATACAAGAGTCTGAAAGTTTCCTACTCCTATTGCCCAGAAATGAGTTTCAAGATACCTCAGTATTTTTATTATGTGAAATCAAACGACACTCACAATTACCAAACATATATTAAAAACAACACCAAATCCAAGTTATTTTAAGAAATATAGTATGTAAACAACCTTGATCATTGCATTTCTTTCTTCTGTCTTTGCCAGTTCACAATTTTTGATTGAGCCTTTCAGGGTGAAAATAAGGTTTCCACACACATTTGTAACTTATAACACGTCTCCGATACAAATGTGCAAACAGCATAATATGCTCACTGCTATTTCTCAGTCCATAGCTGTTACTGATTTGATTACAGGTAAGCGGATGATAATTACACTGCAAATGAAGCATATAATTTCCCACCATACTTAACACGTTATTAGTTTATGCTGAGGTTCTGCTATCTACACTGAAAATTCGGAAGGTAGAGATAACTTCAGAAATCAAGCTACTTAAATAATAATCTCAGATACAAGAGATGTACTTGCTTTCAATTACAAAGTTGAAACAAGGGGGGAAAAAGCAACCCCACAAGGAATAAAACCAGACAATACAAAATTAATACGTTAAGAATTTTTTAAGGAGTAGGATTATTCTCAACTTTATCAGAAATCCAAAGAGCAATAAGAAGCACATGTAAAAACTCTGAAGGTTTCATGTTACAACATTTTTCCTCTATTCACAACAGCACTGTTTGGTTTCTTAACATGCTCGCACTTAAGTTAGCTTTTATGAAAGTGAACAGAAACACTGGCATGAGTCAAGCACAGTAATCTGCATGTGGCAGATAATGCAGCCTTCCACATGAGTCTTGTATCGTGGCTCATTTCAGATTTTACCTGTTCACTTAATTTCAGTCATCAATCTCGGCCCATCAAAGAAAATTCACTGCACAGCACCTGAAGTTCAGGGCCCTGTTCTGAACATAACAGGGAGTAAGACAAACTGTTTATCTTGACCCTTCCTTCAAGCTGCAACAAATTTCATATATCATCTCCTATGATTATACACATTGGAAATTAAAGACTGAATAACTCCGGCCACACTGTGTATGCCACGCGCTCTTCTAGGAGTTGCTGAAAATTCAAAACAATCACCCCTGCCCCTTTCATTCTTCCTTCTAATTTTTTGTTTGTTTTGTTTTAAAATGCTTTTATTTCACCAACAGAAAGAGGAATTAAAAGAAAAAAGCAAAGATTTCAACATAAGAAATTAAAGTAATAATTAGATACTCTGAATGTTAATTTCCTTATCATTTTTGCTAGTTCCTCAAAATTTTGAAACCCATTAGATCTCAGGCACAGCATCTCCAGAAGAAAACACAGATCTCTGTATGTCTTCTCTTTCAAAAAGCATAATTTTGTAACAGCTTTTCATAGAAGATAATTTTAATAACTGTTTCTTTGGATTGGTGTATGAAGTATAGAATCTAAATCAATAAATGAAGACAAAAAAGAAACTCAATTTTTATCTAATAAGCAGATCATCTATACTTCAACAGTAGCTCCTGACATTATTCTTGGCCTTTCTTCTGTAAAATATACTAGATTTTTTGTCCAAGTATATGGTAACTATCTCAACACAGGAAGAGTAAACTATTCAATATCTGCACACAATCTTCTTTCTCAAAACCACATCTGCATTATCATCACCTCTGTGTTTTCCTGGATGGCTGGGGTAGCAAGGTTGGAAACAAGGAATACTAAATCTCAGAAAGCAATTTCCAGAGTTATTTGACCTAAAGGAGAAGGAATTATGAATAAATTATTATGGGAAGTAACTCTCTCATAATTATTAAGGTCATACTACTCCAAACACCTCCTAACCTTCTTCTCTAATGAGTCGACAGTGGAAATGGAAGAAAAAGAAAATAAGCGCTGTCTATGTTTAGCCTGTGTCCAGGGCTAAACTATAGCAGTTGCTTTATCACCCAGTGACCCTTCCCCAGCCAAGCAGGAGGACTGGGAAAAGGAGAGGAGACCTGCAGGATGAAACAAAACCAGATTTAATGGAACAGCCAAACTAATACCAAATGCCAAAATAAAGTATACAGAGTTATACTCAGCCCAGGGAGCATGTGGTGATCACAATAAACGGGAAAGCAGTCCTCAGGAGCAGGAAGAGGAGCAGGTTCAGCAAGAGCCTGAGCAGGAGGAATGCCACTCCTCAGCAAACTTCCCTCTTTATACTGAATGTGACATGGATGGGATACACTGTGAGCCAACTGGGAGCAGCTGCCCTGGCTGACTCCGAGCTGGTAACATCCTGCAGACCATGCCAGGACTATGATTCTGTCCCAGCAAAACCACGACAAGAGCTAACAACTGAGGCTGCCCAGCCTTTGTACCTAGCGAGGAAGATAGTCCCTATTATTTCTCAAACACATATTTCTAAGCATTCAAGGATTCAGTCTTTTGCGAGTACCCAGATTGTTACATACAAGAAGCCTGCTTCGGCTCAGAACTCTCCTACTACATTTAAAATGAGCAGTATTCCTTCAGTACAGTTTGCTACAATACTCCTTATTTTTAATAGCATGCATTAACTTCTTTGTTTCAGAAGATTGGTACCAATTAAGTTACATGGAGAAATGTTTATCTACCAAAAGCAGAGTGACATTTTTTTAACCTTTAGGTTTGAGTGATTTGGAACGTTGTACCACCTCTACAGGTTTACAAAACTATTTTTGAAAAATCATCATCTTTTAAAACATTCCTGGGGAACCGCATAACAGAAAGCATATAACATAGCAGGGATGTGAGTTTAGAACATACTCACCTGTAAGCAAGGGCTAATGCCCAGGCACATGCAGCACAGTAAAGACTGTCGTGTACTTTTGCCTTTTGGTTATCCCCGTATGTCTTTGTAGGAAACAGACCTGTGGTTGGGCTTTGATGAAGCAGCAGCGTTGTCTTAACTGGAAAAAGGGAAAGAGAAAAAATTTTATTAACACCATTCATGTTGCTTCCACTTTCTACATAGATTTTCAGGAATAAATCATGATGTGAACAACCTGTTAGAGCATGCACAACGTAAAACAGAAGACAAAGACAAGTAAGGAGAAAGACACACAAAATTATTACATTGCTTTTTCAGTCAAATTAGCCATTTCTACAAAAAAATCAGTATTCAAAACTATTTATATGGCCTTGTTCTAGTACAACCTACTCCATATAGAATTTCTACAATGCAACCCAGTAATTTCCCTTCTATGAAAAAAAACCCACTACAGTATGTCAAGTCCTCCCCGCTCCCCACCCCGCCCCAATAATTTAAATAGTTAAACTCCGCAGAACTCTACATTCATAAAATTTAAATTTTTAACTTAGGCCAGATGACTGTATCAGTATTTTAAAAAAACTAAAGGAATGAGTAAGTAAGAAGAAAGGATGACTGCAATTATTTAACTCAGTACCTTAACATAAAAATAGACAAGACAGGAATTTAAGTTGTCAAAACTGAATTAGAAAAAATACTAAATATTACTTTCATTCTTTCTGCACTTTAATATTAGCATTTTGAGAATTGTTTTCCTAAAATTGTATAATAACCAACGTGCTACAAGATTGAAACTGGGCTTAATGTACTTGAACATGACCCTTCTAGCAATAACCTGTCCATTGTAAGACAAGAGAACAGATTTTTTTTACAGAATGTTGTCAAGTATCAATTTTAAAAAGCCTCTTTATTGTCCATGTATTAGAAATTAAGTATTTTAAATGAAAATTACAGGGGTTTATGGCTTTTTGCATTATATTCTTCAGTGACTTGGTACCTTATAAGAAGAACTTTGATAAAATGTTACCTGAAAAAGTCAATATAGATTATTCTAAAATGAAGTATATATTCAACCGTAAATTGTTACCAGAGCAGCAGAATGCTTGCAACATAGGTTCCCGACAGACAAATAGCAAGCACCACTGCAGACAATGCTGCTGCCAAGCATTAGAAGTAAATTGAACAGTCATCTCCTCTGCAAGAAAGATAAAGGCAATATATCTACAAAAAGCAACGCATCTGTGGATAGACCAGGCACAACTCACAGATTTCACTTCAAAAAGCGATTTCAATGAAGGGAGTGTCATCCTATATTTTTAGAATGATGGAAAAATTGTTCACTAATCTATACTCTTGCCAGACTAAAACTTGAATTTTAAACAGTCAATTGCACTGCCATCAGAAAAACCTGATTTTATAATACAGGCAGGACTTTATTATAGCACAAACCTCCCTCAAAACCCAAAGCAATCAAAATAAACCATGACTTCTCTAACACATGTGTTTTTGGCTTAAAATGATCTTATAATGAAAAGCCAACTAAAGCTGGCTTAAAATAAGTTAACTGAAAGATAAAAATTTGGCACAAAAATATATTATTGCACTATTAATAACAAAAATTAACTTCTCACTGATCACGTCTCAAACTGTTTTAAGTACTACAAGAAAGCCTTTTTCCATTTAAATGTTTCCTCAGCTGTATCTGGCTAACTACCACAATATTAAGCTATCACTTTATAAAAAATAATTCTACATTCAGTCTTACAGCTGGATTGGATTTCCAGCACACATTTTCATTTTCAGCAAGAGACGTAAAAACTGGAGGGCTGAATTGCATCTTTCAAACTCCCAGGAGAAATTTAGAAAACTATCCTCAATTAGGAATAATGTAGCAATGATACTTAACACATAAATATCAATTCTAACTTATACCTGGGTTAATTCAAGCACCAGAAACTGTCAGCACCTTACTTTTACTCCTCCCCATCCAAGGCCATCAGGTGCAACTCAAGAATCTATTCCACCATTTGACAAACGCAGATGATAATTTGGAACAGTATTTACAGGTCATGATTTTTCAAGCAATTTATGAAATATCTCAAAAAATAAAAATCCTTATTAAAGACTGCAGATAGTATTTTAAGACAAAGCTAATTACTGTCATAACCATAACTGTAAATATTTTAGTAAGTTACTCTGAGAATCTATCATAGTAGGAACAATTATCAACTTACCAACTCTGTAATAATGATCTAATTTATCCCACAGACTTTCCCCCTCTGGTTTTGGAAGGTTAATACTTTTAAGTGGCTCATAAATTGAACCTAGTAAAATGAAGAGAAAAAATAAAATCAAGATCAGAATTAGCTTCATAATTCTAGCATTGCTAAAAATGATTGCAATATGATTTTTTTTGTTTGTTACACAAAAGCACAATTTATTGATTTTTTCTTTGTTACACAAAAGCACAATTTAATGAATTTCAACTCAAACAAAAAAAAGTTGTAATTTCTATAATGTCAGAGAATAGATTTCTAGACATTTTTTCTACGGTATCTAGCCACACAAACAAGACTTCCACCTGGATCTCTACTGCCTTGCAGATATTCAGCAGCAGCAAATGCTACATAAATGTATAGTTTAATTATTGAAGACAGCCTATTAAATGTCTAGGAACATTTTCTTAGAAGTATGCTACAGGCAGAATTCCTGACGATATGTAGAAAAACAGAAGGAAGAAGGACAAAAGTAGCCCAAATTTAACTATTACTTCCTCACCTGCCTTCTGAAATGGTGACAATGTACAACACTACCAATCCTATTCTCATTTTCACCCACCAACAGAAGAAGCCTAACTGATCTCATGTCTTGAATCAAAAAAGGGCTACCTTGTTCTCACATACCATCAAAGCCTTAACAACCCATCCAATAGATAAAGTCCCCCAATTACCTATATTCCAGAGAAATACTACGTTATCAAATCCACACCTTGCCTTCTCAGTGCCCCATATATTGACTGCTTCCCTATTTGCACTTGAAAAGTCCATTTTCCTGATAGCTGAAAGGAGCTACCTTTCAGAAAGACATGATTTCTTAAAAATTACTGGGATAAACCATTTCCCACTTCTAATTTAAGAGTAATATACTGCTCTCCTTCCATAAATCACTTTGGCTTTATTTGGTGTTCCAGTCAGCACCATCTCCCACAGAGCCATTTGATAACAGGAAGGAGAACTTCCCTCATCCGGACTACATGCTGTCCTTCTGAAAGGCTCAGAGAAAAGAATTGCCAGAGAAGCCCAGCCAGCCAAACAGTTCTGGCAGGATGCAGCAGAGTGCTCCCCTTAAGGTGCCTCTTTCGCACTCCCCGCACATATCCAAGCCTTAGACAAGAGATTGTCCACACACAGGAGTCCCACCCAAACAAAATTAATGTGTGTGCTTGGTGGAGAGACTAGAAAACGGTTCTCTCCCCTCAAGAACTCAAACCTCACCCCTCAAATTAGTATTGCTTTTGCTTTGCAATCACAGTAGTTAAAAAAAAAATCCACCCCTCCTTGAGCAGTCTCCCATGGGTCTGTGGTGCATGGATTCTCTGGTGATATTTACCAAAACACCTGAGCTTCCTCTACAACCTTTCCTCACTGGGAGAAGTTACATTACAAACAACATGTGCGTGTAGGAAAAGAGCCCGATTTGAGTTGCCTAAAAAAACAAAGCTAAAAGAAATGAAGTTTTTCTGTAATGGAAAAGGAAAACTTGTAATATATCACACCATTTGTATCCTCCGATTAAAAAAATCAACATTCTGAACCAATTTACATCAATTTTTCAAAGCAATTTTATTTTTCTACCTTTTTTTCCTAAGAATCCACGTGCATAAAAAGATTCATAATTTATATTGCTATAAATTCAGTTATATTGGTAAAGCACACAATACGGTGACCTGCAGTAATAGTAATTTTGTGATTTGGGGAAAGAAGGGCAGAATATGCATAGCAAAAAATCTTTAGTAAGTCACTTATTGCATAAAAAGTATCAAATTTATGAGAAATATTCACTTACTAGATTTTCAAAGGCAAAATACAGATTCTTACTCTTAGATTTGTTAACTGTGTAACACAAACACAGTACACTGTCTTTTGTGTGTGAAATAGGTTGAGAATGTCTGTTTCTTGCACACAGGTAACCCCAGACCTGCACCATGATAAACAGTTGAGTATTCACAGGCACACACACTTAAACACACAAGTCAAAACATTCTAAAATGAAGTTCTAAAATAAAATTCTCTAATTTATATACTTACCAGACAATCTGTGAGCCTCTGTGGCCAACAGAGAAAAAATAAAGTTATCATGAACAAACAGCATATTTTCTATTTCAGAGCATTCAACTTTGTGCAAAAAGACAACTCAACGGAATAAAGAGCTTGAAGATGTCAAAGCACCACGATCTACAAATTCCTTCAGATGTTTGAAACCTTACTAGCAGAAATAAATGAAAACAGTCAGAGTAGGGTGTTGATGAAACAAAAGGTGAAATTAATTCAGTAAAAGTTCAAGAAATGTAACAAAAAGAAAAGTTTTATGCCCTGAAAGTATTCCTTAAAATTATTCCCTCTACAAGTAGAACTTGTTTAAAAGAACATTTAAAGTTTTCCACATACTCTCATTAATTCCTTATTAGCATCTACAAAGTTTGTGTTTTGCTTGAGTGTCTACAGCATTCGGCTGGCCAAATCCTGTGGTAATTATGTTTCACTAGTATCACAATCTAATCAGAAGCAAGAAACAGTTAGGACAAACATGAAGATAGCTGCTCCTTCCATGGGATTTTGTAGTGAGACCATAACCCCGTGGAAGCTATTTTCAGAATAGCTAAAAAAAGCCCATCTATAATCTTTTCCAAAATCTATTTAATACTTGATTTCAGCAAGACTAAAACCTGCTATAGAAAGCTATTTTCAATTGCATATTTAAAATAGGTTTTCAAACAGAAAAAAAATGACAACAGCAAAACTGCAACACTTAAAATAATGACATGCAATGACTGAGTTCTCAGTTTGTACATTAGCATTCAGAAGAAACAGGACATTAATTTCAAATACTATCTTTCATAAATATCTCATTTCATTATAACCATACAATGGAAGTTTTACGTTAGGTAAATAAGTAGATAGTTTAGGAAGGAATATAAAAAAATGTTTTGTTGATTTAGTATTTTTTCAGCTGTGCACCAGTGTAACAACTCTACACAAAATTTCAGTAGGGTACATGGTACTTCAGGTTTTCTTCCACAAAGAATGAAGCCTGCTTTCCTCACATCAGGAGTGGATTGCTGCAAGTCAGTAACTACTTCAAAATCACTAAAAAAGATAGAAAATCAAAGCGTTGCTTCCTGCATTAATATATTTAATGTTTGTAAACACTAAAAATCTTTATCGCAAGTCCAATTAAATCCCTGTTTGTCTTCAGATGTTGCACTAAATACACTATATCCATATTTGAATGAAAATTAATGTCCTTTCATTCCTGCCACTTACAGGTTCCAGACTAATATGATTTCATCATGCTTCAAGTTGAAGAATTCCTAAAAAGGATAGTCATTTATTTTCAAAGTATCAGAGAACAGGAAGACATCTGAAACAGCCCAATAACTGATAACAGAGACATCAATTACTAGTGTAGAACTGAAGTAATAAACAGATATTTCTGACCTAGCTAAGACATGGAAACCATAAGAAAACATTATCCAGCAGATGAAACTCCAAATGTACAATTCCAGGAAAAAATTACTTCTGTAAAAAGATTTACTTCTGTACAAAACTGAAGGAAATTAAGGGAAGTTCTCTGAGGGCTATTAGCAGTGTAAATACTTATGTATATACAACTACTGGTGGCTGAGAATATTATGTCATCCTGATGTTAAAGAACTTTCCCATCCACTTCATTTTTATTCCAGTTATACTTGAGATTAGCATTAATTGCTCTTCAGGGAAGAGCTACAAACTGCCTAGATGTTCAGATTTAAAACCTATGGCCACCATTTTGAAACCTTGGTCCAAAATTCAAATATACAGCTTTGAACACCCACATCTCCTTGAAGATGCCAGTAATTGCAGTTATTAAAGAAAAATAGGCATCAGAATGGAATTCTGGACCTAGTCTATGGATAAAGATTTGCATATTTCAGCAAGGATTGATTACTCAAATTTTTCAAAGTAAAGAATTAAAAAACCCCAAACAATCAAACACACACCTCCCCGAAGTTCAATCACAAATAAATGGAAGCAATGTGGCAAGAATTTTATTTCCAACTTCATGTGCCAGAAGAACAAAAGAAAATTCTTACTTGCATAATTAAATTAGCACAGACCAAACAGAAAAGAGCTGAGAATACCAGATTTCTTTCTATATTTGATGAGAATAAAAACTGACCAGGGTCCTTTAACGCGACACTATTTATGGATGTAATGCAACACTTGAGACACAAACAAGTTCTGGATCTCAGATCACAGTAACTTTCATTACCCAACATTAGTATGGGCAGTAACGTCTTCACATTATAGAAGACATTGGGACCAGAGATTTTATTTCTTCACATAGCAAAGTTTAAGAAATGGTATATGAACAAAAACATATCTTCCCAACATCACATTTACTTTCCCTTGAGGCTTCTCCTGCAATCTCTCCTGTGCTCAGACTTAACACGGCACTGGAGAGGAACGCTGCTGGATACAACAGAGTTTATTCTCATACTTGTCTGTCATGAAATCATCTGCTTAAGTCCAAACCCGTGTACTTGTACTTGAGCAAGGTGATTATCAGAAAATAATTTTCAGAAGCACTTTCACTAAAAGGAAAATTCACTTCTTATATCTGAATATCTGAACTCCGATTCCTTGAACTTAACATGTACCAACTGGGCTGCTACTGGTGGAGATTTTTAATCACTACATACAGGAGGAAGCTTAGACCTCACAGCTGACCCTGCTTTGTGCAAGAGGCTGGAGAAGACGACCTCCTAACATCGCTTCCAAACTGAACTGTTCTACAATTCAGGGAAAATGTGGTAATGAAACCACAGGAGAGGGACTGGGGGAGGAGGAAGGTATAAGGTGTTCCTCTACCAGAATATTAGGAGTAATCACAAGGTACAAAGTGTTACCTAGGTTGAGTGATGATAACAACACAGGTAAAAAACAGTAAAATCTTTCATAAAAATAGTAAAATAGTTTCATTTAGATAGTTTTAAAGTGACAAAACTTTTCAACTATCATTTATCGATAAAACCCATGTGTTAAGACTGTGCATATAATTCAATAAGAATTACATGGAAAAAGAAAAAATATGTACCAATTTATTCTGTCCTTTTTCTACTTCCTAATCATCTGAAGTGATTTCTCTCTACAGTACATTATACTTTACAGAAATTACTAATTTCAGGATTTGCAGTAACTAACACTACACGGAAGTTACTTAACATCAGAAATAAATCATCATGCCAGTAAAAGGGAACTTCACATAAGCAAAATACACCAAAATGCCAAAGTCTGCCACAAAAGCCTTGTAAATGCAAGGTAGGAAACCATTCAGGATATTCGAGGCAGTCATTGCCGTTTCTGAGAGCTCAAAACAATAGCTCTCAAAACTACTACAAGTGTTTATTTTGCATTGTAACAACAAAAACATCAAGTATCAATGTAACAATGAGGAAAGACTGAAATTTTTATTACAATGTCAACACCTCACATGTCCTTTGATATTAAGGGAGGCAAAAAGAAATGCCACAGGCAGGGCAGGGTAGTTCGAGCTGTGGCAAGCAACAGCTGAAATCCCCTTCCTTACCTAATTACTCACCAGCATTTGTACTGCTTCTGTGTTTCATCCAACACAGACTAAACAAGAATCCTATAGAGTTTTCCCCAGATCAGCGAGCTTCACCTATGGACACATTTATTCCGGCCAAACTCTTTTCAAAACACATTGAGCTAAATCAGTAACAATCTCGACAACTTCACATCTTCTCTTGTACCTAAAGAAAAGCTGTGCCAGGGGGCTTTTTGCTTCCACTTAACTTCTAAAAGCCAAGCTTTGGCGCAATGACTGGAAATTACACTTCTTTTGTCTAAACCAGTCACACTGGGGTTTTTTAGGAGTTAATTCTAAACACCATTCTTACTGCGCCTTTCACATGACCATTATCTTAATAAGAGTAATTTCAGTTCAGAAATTGTTACACTGAGAGACTTACAAGAATTCAAAACACAAACAAAACAGAAAGATCTAACCAGTAAATTTCAATCTAAGTAGATTCCAATTTTCAGAAGTTTTCACTGATATATCTTAAATTTTTAAATACTGATGAACAGTGCTAAAAAACTGCTAAGCACAGAACACTGCATGGAACACAAAACACAATATTTTTCTTGAGTTAAATAGCCACAAACAGAAACAAAACACAGAACTGCACACTTACCAAATTTTAAAAAAGCATGCGCAGAGGACGTTCTGTCATCATCCAGATTGGCCATTTCAAATTGGTGCAGCTAATCACAAACGTCTCAGGCTAAGCTACAGTAATTTTCAAAACTGTTTAGTAAATGTTAAAGGCAACCAGCATTAAATTAAGTGAAAGCAATGTTAGTGGGGTTATTAACATGAGAGTGCACAGCACAGAGGGTAGTGAAGGTTCATTACATTTTATTCTTCCCTCTTCTACCCTAAAAATTGGTTTTATTTTGCTTTTTATTGTCATAAAACTTATCTGAATAAAATGACACAGTCTACACAATGTCCATCGTTTGGACATTAGACAGTAGCTCTGCTCTTCAATAGGAAATTTGCTACTAACATCAAAAGTGCTGAGTAAAATGTATTTGATATATTTCAAAATTAAATAAAAATACTGATTTACCTAGTGCACATAAGTGTTAAGTAATAGTAAGCATGGAAAGCTAAAATTCTGCTTATGTATAGTGCTGCTTTTATCCCATGTGGAATTTACACTAGGAGATTTTTTGCAGTCATATATATTGCTTATTGTATTGAATATCTCAGTTATTCAAAGTAGAACTTCTTCCAGTTTGGACTGTAGAATAGGAAAATACCATTTGTAACTATGATGACAAATCTTTTCAAACCTTTAAAGAAGTTTATGTTTTTTAAATCAACCTAAATTTCAGTGGTTGCAGACTAGCCAACTACTAAGTACTTCTATAATCTGCTCCTAACAGTTAATTATCACAGTAGCAATAAATGAAACAGTATTTTATTGCTCAAGGAAGGGAAGGAAATACTTCTCAATAAAATTTGGTTTTACTAGCAAAAATGTAATGTAATACATAAACATGAAGATATGGATTGCATCCTACAGAATAGGGTCTTAAATGATACTTTGCTATTAGTTATAAAACATGAATCACTCATGCACATGTGTCTGTACTCCATGTTTACTATATCTTACTCCAAGCATCAGCCTAAAAAACCCAACAAAACAAACAGTACTGCTTGTAAGCTGGGACTCTGGAGCATGGACCTCAGCCAATTCAGAACAGGATGGGGGAGTTTCAATCACTTTCAACGACTAAACCAACCACGTCTCCTTCTGACAGTGCCTGACAGGAAGTACAAAAGCTCTGAAGTTATACAAATTTCACCACACTTACAAAGATGCAGAGGTAAATTTGAGAAACAAAACCATGATTTTCAATTTTAGATAAAAAGTTACCTGAAAGATTCTATATAAAATTTTATCTTTAAATCAACTTTTTTATCAGAAAAGCATTTAAACTAAAATCATCTTTATTTCTTGAGTAAATAAGTTTCGTCAGCTGCTGTATAAATGACAGGAAAAGAAGGAAGTGAACTACAATAATCTGTCATTGTCACAGAAGACTTTCTTATACATTAAACAAAAAAGTAGAAGGCAGCAGCAGTGAAGAAAAACTCAGGCATTTCCAACCATCCAAATGTCTTCTGCAGTCACAGGGCCTGAATCTGCATGGGACTCCCAAAGTTAGCGTGCTGCCTTGGGACTCTGGGGTCACACACTCCAAACAGGCAGGTTCCAGACTTTATTTTGTAGAGCTCTATGGTTACATTTGTAAATAAATTTTCAGATAAAAGTACCATGTAATCATAATTGGCCACAAAGTAACAACTCATTTACTGGACAGTCTTAATCTTGGTATTTTACAAATTAATACTATACATAAGTAGAATTTTTAAAGCCATGTGGATCAGTCCAGTCTTTAAACAAGCAATTCTCTTTCTGAGAGCCCTCATAAAGCCCTGTGTTCTTGTCACACTGTCTGATCAGTCAGTACCATAACAGAACCAATCAAATACGCAAAGAAGGAAAGAACGGTTGAGTTTTACAAGCACGTATGACATAAATAAACATCACGGGGCGATTTGGAAAACTGTTTCCATTAGAATACAACAAGTAAAGCTCTACTACAATTGTATTTTAAATAATTTAAAAACCGGGTTTTTTGAACATGGAAACTCAAGCCAACTCAGTAAACATCACCCTTTCACTTAGGCCTGAACGTAGCTGCCTCGCGTGTTACAACTCATGTTAAAACAAATTATCTGTAATCCAAGAGAAACCTGGCAAAAGCTTGTACTTCTGGGTAAGGGCCTGCAATTTGGAACAGCTTTATAAACTGCTGCAGCACTACCAGCAGCAGCCACCTTCCCAACGCTGCGGCAAATCGCACCTGTACATCCCCTGAGCCGCTGCCTCGCCACGGACACCCGTGTCCGAGCGCGGCACGAGGGGCCCGCACAGCACAAAACCGCCCGTCACAGCCACTGTGAGGGGAAGTGGGGGGGCGGTTATAGCTGCACCCGTCGCGCGCGGGGAGCGGGAAGAGCCGGCCGGGCTCGCGCGGAGTGACCGTTCAGGAGCGCCCACGCGCCCCGCGCGCGGCGGGGACAGGTGCGGAGCGGGAGCAGCCGGGCAGGGCAGGGCCGCGGCGAGGCCGGCGGTGAGCGACATGCAGAGCTGCGGGGTGGGGAGGTGCGTGAAAACAGCCACAGGGACAACGTCGGCCTAGAGGTCGGGAGGGTAGCAGGGCACAGGGAAGGAGAGGAACGCGGGGACGGAATAGTTAGCGAAGAAAGGAAGAGGCGCTAGCAAGAAGGAGCCCCAGAGCTCCTCTCAGGCAAGCCAAGAGGTCGGACCTGAACGTTTAGAGCGAGCCCGCAGCTCCAGCATCTTCCAGCTCACATCAACCATATGGGCCGCCGCAGGGCCCGCTGCTGCCGCCGCCATCCCGATGAGGACCTGCCGCTCCCGTCACTCCGCTCTGTCCAGGACCGCTGCACTCGCCCTAACGGCACCGCAACTAGCGAGCCGGGCGGCGATCTCCTCCTGGTTACCTACGCCAGCCGTAAAGAGAGGCACGTAGGCCCTCACGCCGTTGTCGCAAAGCCGCCGGGTCAGTCCCGGAAGCGAGCCGGCTGTTGTGCCGGACACACCCCTGCGCTGCCGTAAGTGATGCGGGCGGGGGCGGCCGCGGTGGGGAGTTGCGCTCTGTCGCTGCAGGATGGAGGGCTGTTGCCGCTGGCTGGGCCTGTGCCTGCTGTTGGCCCTGGTGGTGCCCGGCGGGGCCCTGCAGAACGTCACCGCCCAGCTCTTTGGGACGGAGGCCTACGGGACCCTGGCGGCCTTCGGCGACTTCAACTCGGACAAGCAGACGGACCTGTTCGTGCTGCGAGGCGGTGAGTGCGCTGGCGTCGGTCTGGAGGAGGGCAGGAGCTCCCGAGGAGCGACTTGGGGATTTTCCCTGCCGGTGTTGGGAGTGCCTGTCGCTTAGGGGTGTTCCTGGTTCCGGCCCAAGGCTTATGGGGAATAGGGACAGCTACAAACGGCCGCGGCGCGCCCTGGTGTGACACCTGTGCGGGCTCAGAGGGGCCGTTCTACCTCGGCTCCCCTTCTGGGAGTGTGCTCTTGAAGAGGCACCGGTTGCTTGTTTGACGGATGCGTCCTCGGTTCTTGGTGGGTAGGGAAAGCCTTTCCCGGTGGGAATTGTCCTGGGAGGAGCAGGGAGTGGAACTCGAGGTGTCCTCGGCTTCTCAGAGTTACTAGTGCCTTGTTCTTCACCTTGGCTTCTAAAGCGTTGTGCTCAGTTTGGGTCTGTTTGCAGTATTGCTGTGGGCAAGCATAGCAAACAATAAAATTATTTTCAAGACTAAAATTGACATTTACATTATTCCTGAGATATTTTCCATGTTGGAAAACATACTTGCAATTTGCACTAAAATATGACTTCATATAGGGCAACTTCTTTTTTAAGTTGAATTTATGGTTGAGAAATAATCTACAGGCTTTGGCCTATGCAGTGAATGGTCACAGATTGTGTTTTCATATTTTGGGAAACGGAGATGAACATTTCACAGTTGTAAAGAGGGTAAATCGCATGTTATCCTACCTTGAACACTATGTTAAAGTGGAAGGCTGGATAAATCTGTTCCACCTTTTTTATTCCTTCAATCTCAGAAGTGTTTCTCTAAGTAGCTTTGGTAAAATGTAAGTCAATTTCCCATCGAGCTGAGATATTTAAATGCTGACTCCTAGAGAAAGCTCTGCTGGCTCATCTGTTAAAAAAATGCACTGAAAAATTAGATTTAAAATGAATGTCAGTGATAAGAGATTTTTTTACTTCCTTTCAGATGAATGCGTATTAAAATGTGAATAATTAAAAGTTTTAGACACAAGGGTCATGGTTTCTTTGTTTCTGCACTGCAGCACTTGATTTATTTTTTCTCCTTGTTACTTTCTGTAAAAATCAGCCTGAAAACGTTATTTTTCATTATTTAAGTCTTGACAAAAAGTACCTGAAGACATTTACAGAATGCTGTCTAAACAAAAGTTAATAGCCAGTTCTAAATAAGTAGTGGAATAAACAGTAGCCAGTTCTAAATAGTGCTGAAGAAGTGATTACTGGAGGTAATACCAGACTTGGAGGAACAGTGATCTGGTAAAGAAGTCCTGTTCTAATAATTCTGGCCTTAAATAAGGAAATGGGGCTGATGTCTTGGGCCTCTTGCTAGATTTGTATTACTGTTCTGGTCCTGAATTGCCTTAGTTAAATGAGGTTAATGTTCCATATGCTCAGATACATGAAAAAAAAAAATCAGTTTGTACTCAGAGCTTTGTAAGAGAGAGTCAACTGGCTACACATGAGAGGTGATCTGGATCCAGAAGTATCTTGTTGCAAGCACAATTCAAAATTATGAGTGGACTCTGGGTTTAGTCAATTTTTGACAATTTTTCATAAATAAATCTTTAGTGACCTTAAGAACTCATTTCTGCATTTCTGAGTGGTGTAATGACTTAGAACCTGGTATGTGTTTAAAAAAAAAAAAAAAAAAGCAGGTGAAAGTCTATAGTGTGAAATCCAAATTACAAGTTTTAGCAATTAACCCACAGCTTCATTATCAAAAGCTTAACTAGCCAGCAGGCTTCTTCACCTTACTGTGTGCCAACTTTTTCAATCATCCTTGAACTCATAGTGCAGCAGCCCCGGCTTTATTAGCTTGCCAGATGGGCCTGCACTAGCTGCCCTTATCCATTAGTTTTCATTTAGTCATTTGTTGGCACGTTCTCCTTGGCAAACACCTTTATGGCAGTTATCTTTTTTTTCATAGCCAGGAAGCTATTTCACAGCTGTGAACTTTGCCACAGAATGATGCTCCTGATGTATACTATTATTGGTAGCTTGAGTTTGGAGCTGTAGAAATATTTTTTTTTTAGGTAGCCTAGTTCTTGCAGTTTGGGATGCTATGGGTGAGTTTCTTGGAGAATGCAGAAAAACAAATATAATAAAGCATGAGTTAAAAAAACCTGTATTTTTTTTCTTTAGTTGTGAAGTAGTATTTCACTTGTGGAAGTAAATGCGTGTGTACTGTGGTTTACTGGCTGAAAATACATTTCATTGTTCAGGTTAATTTTTTTTTCCTTCCCTGAATTTCAGTTATTTGTATGACATAAAATATGGGCTTTTATTTAGATCTTCCTGAAATAATTAAATGATAGTGTCTTTTATCATTGTCTCTAAATGAGGAAATGCTGCAGGGAACCAGGTTACTTCTGTGAGTTTCACTTAAAGTGTTTTTGTCAGCTGACTTGGGAAAGCAGTATCAGATCCTGCTGTGTCAGAGACACTATTGAAAGAATTCATTTGTGTTAGCTTTTAAGCTTTAATTATATGTACAGAACTGGTGCCTACTACTTTTCCAAATTTAATGTCTCTTAACTCCTTATGGAAAATTTAATTTTAAGCAATGTGATAACAGTAGCAGAGAGAAAGGTCTAATGCTAAGCCCCAAAGATGCTTGATGTTAGCATTCCTTTGAGATGTACCTAGGTTATGTGTCCTATTGAATAATAGCTGCTTTTGCTTCCTTTTGAATGAGGAGGAAGTAGTTGTATGGGAAGTCTTTCAAAGTTTTTGCTAATGTGAGGAATGAGTATTTCACCCACAGAATCATCTGGTTGGAAGAGACCTTTAAGATCATTGAGTCCAACCGGTCACCTTGGGCTGCCAGGGTCCCTAAACATAGCTTTTTAAATGGGTTTTTTTTGTTTATTTTTAAATGTTGTTTTTGTATACAAACCATTTAGAACCCTCCTCTGTTATTCATCATCTTACTTGCTTTTGCAGGAAATGAGTTGATTATCTTTTTGGCTGACCAAAAGGAACCCTACTTTAAGCCCCGTGTTAAGTTACCAATGAAGTAAGTATTTATATTTTTCTTGAAAGTGCATCTTTGCAGTCAGTGGGAACAAGACTAGAATTTTCTGTGCTGTTGTTACCTGTTTGACTGTGTTGTTCAGCTTGGCCTTAGAGCTCCAGTTTTTTGATCAGTTTCATGATTAATTTCCTGATACATTTTTGTTTTGATTTGTTTGGATTTTGTGGGTTAGATGACAGAATTTGTGGAGATGAGTTTTGTCATTCATGTTAACTAATAAGTGTGAGTTCCCACCCCCTTATGGAATTTCTGTGCTTTGGGGTTTTTTTTGTCCTCTATCTATAATAATTCCCCTATCTTGGAATATTTTTGTGGTTGTCTTGTTCTTTCAGGACTTTATTTCCTAGTAAAGCAAACTATCATTCCATATCATTCAGGTTAAGTCTCTTGGGCAGGTAGTATTAGTCTCTGTCCTAAGACTCATTTTCAGGAAAGTTCGTCTAGTTTCTGTAGTTTCTAATGGAATCTTGCCATTGTAATCTGCTGTGCAAAGAGAACCGGAGAATGGTGTTCTGGTATTTCTTTGTAGACATCTGTTCCTTTCTGAAGTTTAAATGTGGCTTTAACAAAAGCATCCATTTTTAATAAATGTAAGACAATCTGTGTGTTTATGTACATATAGTTTTAATCATAATAGTATTACAGGATGTGTCATTGCTTATGGATAATGCTTACTAATAGTATTAAGTCTATTAAAAGTTAAATAGCTGTTATGCTTAACTTTTTATAGTTCTATACATTTTTATTTTCCTTATTGTCTTCTATCTTGGAAGGAACTAATTTGTTTAGTACATTAAAATTATCTGCTTTTAATTAACAGAATGATCCATGTTTGTGTGTGTGTAAAGCAGAGTCTCTGAGTAGGTAACTAAATAAAAAGAAATGTAGGGAGAAGTGGTAAAATGAGGCAGAAGATAGGAGGGGAGGTGACATTGTCTTTAAAAAAATCTATCTGTCTGACTCCTGATGGTTAAAGTGCTCCAGTTGCTTTATGGTCTTGCTCTTGGAATGTGACCAAAAGATCCTGCTCTCTGAAACATGTTTTTGAGGACTAGTTCTACAACAACTGAAGGATTTAATGAGGTCTAGATAGCATTAACAAACAGGATGTGGCTGAAGAATGCCTGTTAGCTGAAGTTTAGAGTACAAACTTCATCCTTCCTTAGAGGAAGACAACAGAATCCTTGATTTCAAGTTACTTTTGCAATAGATAAGGACTTTATAAAAATCTAGGTCATTGACGAACAATATTACATTGGACCAATTAATAATAATTAGGATGAAGAGGAAAGCCTTTGAACATACAGTTATCTTCAGTTTCCATACACACGTTTGTATGATTGCATCTGGGTTTTTTTGTTTGTTTTTAATTCTAGATCTCTCAGTGTTACCATAACCAGTGTAGTTCCTGGAGATTATGATGGTGATTCACAAATGGATGTACTCCTGACCACCCAGGCACAAAATCATGGCAGAGATGAACTTTCAGTGTTTATTTTCTGGGGGCACAATCAAACATTAGGTGAGTTGCTGAGGCTGGTTATTAATACAATTATTAGACTTTTTAATAATTCAAAGTACTGTCAGAAAGTTATAACTCATTTTACAGTATAGTAATTGTTTTTTACAACTGAAATAGGGACTAGCAGCTATTCAGCTTCATACTGATATATTGCTGTTAAACTGTATTCAATAGTTAATGAAAGAGAACAAAGCTAAAACTCTTGCTTTATATAGTCCTCCACAGACATAACCAAACAATATTATAGTTTGAAGAGCTAACTGAAGAGCTGCTGCTTATGGCTTCCCCATTACACGTCAGCTTCACAAAGATTATCTCCAAAGACTTATCTTGAATGTAAAATGCACTGAGATCCTAGTGTAGATCCTGTGTTTAGCGCGTAAACTTTCAAAATATCATACCTGGAATTAACAACAGTAATATAATACTCTTATTTCTGTTAAGCCAAATAATTTAAAGACAGTGACACACTAAAGTAGGTTTGGGGAGAGAGGTTTCTAGAGTCTCTATCACTGTGTGAATTCTTGAAGTGTCTTCTGGTTTTCATTGACTTTGCTAGTAAAGGGTTTTGGGAAGAGTTTAGAGATTGAAGAACAGCAAAGCAAAAGAAGATGCTCTTAAGTCCACAAAAACTACTGAAGAATAATCCCTATTATAAACAACTGTTATAAAATAGCTACAGGTGAGGCTGGGGCTGGCCTTGGATACCATTGCTTCTGGCTTTAATCAGAGGTGAAACAGGCAACCTGGGAGAGTGCACTGGATCAAGTGTGAAGAGAATAGGAAGTATCTGTAGTAGTGGTAAGAATATGATGGACTTGGATTAATTTATGCTGTCTTGCTTCTGAATAAACAAATATTAGGAGAGGCACAAATGAGCATATGGGTCTTGGGAAAGGAGTCAGAGGTTAAAAATTCAGGCAGTGGTTGGTATGTAATGAGGCTACTGGGAAGGTATGTGTTGCCTACTTGGGTAATGGAAGTGTGACAGACAAGTCATATCAAATGTGGAAACTGGAAAGAATAGAAACAGAGAGAAGTCAAAAATGGAGCTGATGTGGCAAGGAGTTTGGATTGCAAGTAAAAGTAAAGTCTCAGAGCTGATAACCTGATTGGGACTTAAAATCCTTATTTCAAACACTCAGTATATATGATTAAGAATGTTTTTTATAGTGACAATACATTAAACAGAGATCTTACATACAATGTTAAATTTAGAGACTGTCTTCATCCCAACTTTTTCAGATTTCATGTGTCTGTGATTGCAGTCATACATAGAAATAGGTTTCACTAAGATCGATTTAGAATAGTATGTTGAAGAGTTTAGTGGAGAGAGAAGAGTCAGCATTTTAACAAGCTCTGCATAATTTCTGGAAGCCATTTATTTGTTTATGTTCAGTGGTGGCTGATTTTTTTAAAATTTTTTTTTAATAATAGAATTGATGGTTGTAAATTAATAGAAGATTAATTATGTCTTAAGTTAAAAATGCAAGTGTCATAACATATTGGTAACTCAATCAAATTAGTATTTTCTGTTTTCAGACCTTAACCATAAAACTATGTTAAATAAGACTTTCCATGACGAGCCTCTAGTAATGGAGTAAGTATGAACTACTTCTTTAGAAATCAACATTTATCATGGTGGCTAAGAGCAACTTACCTATATTTTAATGCTAAAATTTGAAACATGCTTTTTAACTTTTAAGAATAGGGTGGCTTGTGTCATGTCAACCGGTCTAACAACAGATGATGAAACGTAACAGTCATCTTTATGAATCATGTATATAATATCATCCCAGCAATAGTAACTAAATAAGCTTTTAATTTTTAATTTCAGAACTTAGTTTTATGCAGAAAAAGAGCCATTCTTTTTTTTGGTGGATTTCGTAAAGCAAAAGCCCTACTGGCTTAGTGTGAAATGCTGAACAAAAGAGAAGGGCGAAATGTAGCTGGAAAACAAGATGCATGGCATAGTGTAAAATATTGAAAGAAGTGTAATACTACCAGCAGCTCAGGCAAGAGCCAAAATTCAGAAAAGACTCCACAGCTGAAACTTCTTCATTGCTTGGTGGAAAAATGCTAACCAAATACATATTAATTTAAGAACAGGTAATTTCAGCTCCTATAATGACTAAGGCGATACTGATGATGTTTTGCATTTTCAGCTTTAATGGAGACTTGATTCCTGATGTCTTTGGTGTCACAAGTGATTCAAGTAAGCCACAGATATTGATAGGCGGGTAAGCTAAGGGTTTGTTTGTTAGCATGAATTTTGAGAACTTACTCATTGTGCATCCGCTTCTGTCCTTAATAAAGAGGCATAAGACTCATGTTTAACTGGCACTGTGCAAACATATGAATCTTTCCTCATTTCCATGTGTTTCTTTAAACATTCTATGACATTCTTCATCTAATTTTTTAAGTGTTATTTAATAGGGGAGGTGGAGATTACATGAGAGCTGAGTAACAAAACCCCCTGTTATTTGACATGAGAAATAGGATAGTTGTTTCTTGGAGGGCTATAGTCTCCTTTGTTTAGTACACTTTGGTATTTATTATTATAAGCTGTATTATGTAATTCTATGCTGTGCAAAAATACAAACCAAAGCTTTTAAGTAGTGTCTCAAATTTAAGATGCATTTAGCTAGTAGAAGTGGAAGGTTGATGACATGAGAAGTACTGGAACGCATCTTATAAGGAATGGCAAAAGGAGAATGTGCGAGAGTTTGGAGTAAACTTAAATGAGAGCTGAATGTTTTTATTTGGGAAATTAATTGTACTGGGAAGGTTAGACATAATGGGGAATCAAAAGCACAGGAAGTACAAAGGTGAGGGTGTTAAGGTATATATTAAGGAAAATATTTCTTATGCTTATTGGGGGAAGAGATTTATAAGGAGACATAAAGCAGAGTTGGCTTTAAGTAGCAATATAGTGTGATGCAAGTGTTCTCTGTATCACATCTTTTGTGTTAAGGAGTGGCTGAGACCACTCTTTGGCAAATAGAACTTTTCTGAACTCTTAGGAGATGAGAGTGCAGTAAAGGGGACTAAGTTTCGTTGTTAGTTTTTGCTAGTCCTGGAATTTCAAGAATGGGACTAGCTAGCAAATACTGGCATAAAATTGATTGTTTTAATGGCATATTTAAGTGGTTAGTAAGGACTATGCAAAGGATTATTTTTGTTTAACTGTTTTGGGTATGAATACTGAAATCAAAGCATAACAAAAGAAGGGATCTCTACTGACTCAGGAGAACCCATCTCTAAAGAAAAAATTAGAAAGTAATACTGTTTCTAATGTTGGGCAAAATGCCAAAGAACTTTAAATCTGTCTTTTGAAGGCAGATACATTATTGGTTAAAAACAGTAATGGACCCTAGAGAAGGACAGTTTACATATCCATTTGTTTTTCCTGATACTGCTTTTGAAGTTTGAAGTCTGATAAAGAAAAGGAAAGCTTTGGCTTTTGGCAGCTATTAGGTTTGTGTGTTCAAGGACACAAATGGGTGTGACTGAATTAGAGAAAGTTTCATTATTGAAACAGGATGACTTTTTTTTTTTTAGAACAACAAAAAATATGGTTCTCTATATCTTTTCCTGTGTCTTTTGTCAAACTGAACTTGGCACACATTCAGTCTTTGACTTTCGTAAGAACTTCATTGATAGTATTGTGGGTTTGGACATTCTTTGGAAAAGAAAGAAGCCTCAGAAGGAGGATACTTGAATTAGAACTCTTTCCCTGATTTAGAGATTTTTTCTCACAATTGTCAAAGAATGTGTTCAAAAGATAGCAAAAATTACTTTTGGGATGCAAGTTGGATTATGAACATCAAAATAAATACATTGTAATTAGTTTTGTGATGATATGAAAATGGCTCTTTTGACGTTTTCTTTTTGAACTCTTTTCTTTTAACTCATAATGAGTAATTTCCTAGTTTTTTCAATTATTCATTGGAACTGGGCTTGTGTTTTCCTAGAGGATTGTAACTTTAAATCAGTTGTGTGAAGAAGTTTGCGTCTTCCAGCTTGCTATTTTGCAGCCTTTAAATGGAACTTGATAGGATTGTTTTGAATGGTATTTAGTAATATTAACAGAAACTTGCAGCTCTGTATGTTTCAGGAGAAATCCAGGTGTTGGCATCACAGCTATTTTAGGTTTGTGTGCAGTCAATACTGAAGTTTATGTGGAAAGAAGGCTTGTGTTAGGAAGTCTTCACATTCCTGTGTGCCTTTCTTTAGCTATTGTTTCAACAGAGGACAGTTTCCACTGGAGAAATCCCTAAGATCACTCTATCTCCATGGCAACAATATACCAGCTTTCTATCCTGCACTGTCATGGCCCTTCAGTAATGTCTAAATAAGGCTTTCCACCCCCCACACCAGCAGGGAGTTTAACAAATCTATACCTGTTGTTCCTAACTGGCCATTTGCTTTTCCTCAGAAGTAATGTAGGGTAAATAACATTTAAACATGTAAATGGAAACTATCCCTTCTTGGCAATACAGTTTTGGTCGTTAATCCCAAATCAAATTTCATTACCATTACTTTTATTTAAATTGATGGCTTATGGAACAGAGATTTCCCATTCACAAGGGTGTTTTTAAACACCTTGCAATGATTATATATTGAGAAAAATTTTGAGCTTTTGAAGATAGGGAAAAGTGGGAGAGATTTGTTTCATTTTGTTGAAGAGATCCCTTCAGTAGCATTAGGATGCAAATAAACTTACTACAGCTCGGAATAAAACTGAGAGTTATGGTTAACATCATAAGCAATGTCTTGTATGTGGAAAACAGCTTTAGGTCATCTGCTTAGAAAAGAATTTTTCTATTTTTAATCTAAAATGTTTTTATATTTATGCTAGAGCTGTATAATTTTTTTGGCTATCTCCAAAACTGAATACATAAGAAAAACCTATAGAAAATATTTAATTATTGTTTTAAGATTAAGTGATACTTCTTAACATTTCTAAGACTTAGTTAAGATCTCTGGGAAGTTATCAGAAGCTTATTTTTTCACTTACCATAAAATGAGTCATGGAAGATAAGGACTCTAGTAATATATATGTAATGTCACTGGAATAAACAAAGTCATTCCAGACAGTAGTAATATCACTGTCCTGCCAGCGTATAGTGCATAATGAGATTTTTCTGAGTGTATTAGCTAAGGATTCTGAAAGTAACATATCTGATGATTCAACCGCTATGACTTCTGAAGGATTTCTTGTATTTCAATGTGATGCTAATAGGGAGATTTGCTGGAAGTTCAGTCATTTTTTGTACAGAAGCCAGCAAGGCATGTATGTTTATAAATAGATTTTAAAAAGTATCACCTGCTTGGGAAATGACATAATTAGTCTGTAGTCCAACATACTGTGAGAGTTTAATTCTTGTGTTAATTTTTTTAATTCTTGTGTTAATTTTTTTAAGTGACTGAAAGTACTACATGCAGCAAGCATGAGCCGTTTTAACAGCATGTGATTATAACAACTTTTGCTCATCTTCATAAATCCTAAAGCAGATTTCAGAAGTAGTGGTAGTAAAACTGCTTGAGGAAACCAGGGAAGACAGCGATCCATTGAACAGTTGAGGTCTAGGCACTAAATTTCACTTTGTGGGTGATAACTTCTCTGTGTTCAAAAAAAGTTGCTTTAGTAAGATGATAAAATCTAACTGAAGCCCCTGTGCTGTGAATCGTCCTTCGCAGAACCTTTCAAGCAATTATTCTAGTTCCTTAGTAAATTGTAAGCTAAGTAGTAATATTCGCTTAGCATTAGGAGAACATGATTTCTGTTCAATTTCATTTCAAGTTTCCCAGTTGTTTTTTTTAAAGGTATGTTATAATGATTAACAGTCCCTAAGCATTGATAAAATGTATTGCCTTTTTTTTTGTCTGTAGGAACTTATCATGGCACGCTGCATTGGAAACTCAAAGTAAAATGTATATACCGCACTCTCATGCATTTATAGATTTAAATAATGACTTCACTGCTGGTAAGTCATAAAAGTGTTAAATACTTCCCTGAAAATACTTATCACTAAGTATGCAGTGTAATGTATTGCAGTTTCCTTCTAATATTTTAGTAAATGTCATTGATGATTTTTAAGTGTTGGCTCTGGAATGTTGTATTCAGCGATTATATGGCTTTGCTAGTTCTGATTTTTTTTAAATTATTTTATTTTAGTATCTACGGTTTGCGAATTCTGGGTTTCAGAAAATAGCTGCCAGTACACTTTTCTGCTTCTTGATGACAATTTAACCAGAATCAGTGCTTGTTCAGAATAATTTTGTGTTCACCATTAAATCATTGTTTCATGTTCTTAGTGATGCTGTAGTCTGGTATTCAGTTTGAAACTGAATCAGAAGCAGGGCTGCATTTTCTTTGTCTTGAGTCTGAAAACAGTTTTATAGTTCATTCAGAGGAACGTTTTCAAACTGGACTTACAATTGTTTCTTGAAGATTTCAATATGACTTCATTCTATTTTGTTGTAGTTAATTCTATCACTCAGAAAATAGCATGTGAGACTTCATTCTTCTATTACTATGTGAACCATGCTGTACCCTATTTATAATTCACTATTCATAAATGAGTACCGGAGACAACTTTTTTTATGGTAGATAAACTGTATTTTTCCTTCGGTGGTGGCTTTTTGGGGTGTCTTTTGTGAAATACACAATACATTTTAGCCTTCCGTTACCATGATGAGTCTATCACTTAACATACCTGGTTCATACCTCCAAGCACATTTAAATATTGTGCTAAACTTAATTTCTTCACACACTAAATGAATTCTGCTAGATGTGCAATGTAGATTAATTCATATATGGTAATTTTGGAAAGAGCTTATTTTTTTCCTATTTAGTAGAATGAGAGAGGAAGGAGTCTATAAATTTAATTAAGATGCTCATAAATGTTGGGGATTAAGTTAATTGCTTTAGCGCATAGTCAAACCTTAATATTTTGTTCTGGCACATTGCAGCATGAAGCTGTCAAGTGTATTCCAACTGGAAAATTAAATATATGGTTGCTTACCATAATCGGTGTCATGTAATAACCAATTCTAAGACAGCTCTACAAATCCTTTAGAATTTTGTTTTAGTGGCACAGGCAGCATAGATGAACCTTTCAGGTAACATTTTAAGATGACTATATTGAAATCTAAACTCACAGGTAGGTAAAGGAAGGAAGTCTAAGATCCTTTCATAGTTCAGTCACAAATTGATCAATTTTTGCGAGAGTACACAAAGGTTTTTATGACAGCTAACACCCTAAAGACTGTCCAGAGAGTTCCAGTTAGTGCTAGTGATACATGGAGGTTCCTCTATTAAACAGAAATGAAAGTCAGGAACTTTGTGTGGGGACTGCTGGGAGCATTTATAGATTCACATCTATATTCGTATCTCAAGATGTGAATAGAAGTTTCTATGAAGCACTCCCATAGAAAGATCCTGTCTTTCCTTTCCTTCTAACAGCAAGGATAATTCACCTCAGGCTGAAATATGTATTATATTACAGCAACCTGAGGAAAATATCAAGGAAAATAATTTGTTTTGGGAAGAAAACTGGAAAAATTATTACCATAGAATTATTTTCTTTTGCTTTTAAGATGGGAATGGTAGATCAGTTTTTTGCTGTCTCTATTAAAATTGGACCAACTGTGAACAAGGCATGTGTTGCTGAAAAATAATACCTTATTGGTGATATCTGATATTTCATGACTGACATGTTATTCCAAGACTGCCTGCTGCCAAAATGAAAAGTCACCAGTCATCTGGTCCTGTCTGCCCATTTAAGGCAGTTGCCTCACATCAGCTACTGTAACAGCATGGGAACTGGGGCTGGTGGAGAACACAATTCATTTTGACTTGAGATATTAAGCTGATCCAACTTGCCATGCAGCTTCAGGACTGCCAGAGTCAATGTAAGCAGAGAGTGAAGGTTGGCTCCTCTTTTAGTAGCAGCAGTTGTAGCCTGCCTTTAACCAAGCATGAAATTGCCCCTGGAGTCTGATTGTCCTCTTGAAAAAATACCTGCTTAGTGTTCTCATCATGTCTCCTTTAATTTGTGTTAGTCTGTACAGAGTCGAGCAGGTGACTTGTAGGAGTAGTCATAATATTAGTCAGATGATATAAATTTTAAAAAAGCAAAACTAAAAAACAACCTGTATGTAATTATCTATACAGTACCGATAGTACTGCGATTCTAAATGTACCCTGCCAAACAGGACCAAAATAAGGTGCTGATATTACTGTAATAGGGCCACAACTAGTCCTTTGATTCACTCTGTGCAGTCTGGATAGACTTTACAGAAGACAGTTAAATGTTTCTTCTGTGCTGTGAAAACAGGCTGAGAGAGATGAGGTTGTTTAGCCTGGAGAAGAGGAGGCTCTGGGGAAACCTTATAGCGACCTTCCAGTACTTAAAGGGGGCTACAGGAAAGACAGGGAGTGACTGTTTATTAGGGAGTGTAGTGGTTTCAAACTGAAAGAGGGTAGATTTAGATTAGATCTTAGGAAGAAATTCTTCACTGTAAGGGTGGTGAGACACAGGAGCAGGCTGCCCAGAGAAGTTGTGGATGCCTCATTCCTGAAAGATTACAGGTCCAGGTTGGATGGGGCTTTGAGCAACCTGGTCTAGTGGAAGGTGTCCCTGCCCATGGCACAGGGTTTGGAACTAAGTGATCTTTAATGTCCCTTCCAACTTAAACCATTCTGTGATTCTATGTTTGTTTAGCTCTGTCCCTTGGTAGCATAGCTGGGGCGGCGCAGCCTCACTACACCAGCAAAGGCAGAAATGCGATTTGTGTTGTGTCATTTCTCAATGGAGTCAGTGGAGCCTGTTACTGGTTGGTTCAGGTAGAGTTAGTGAAGAGGAGAGGATTCCTGAGACCCAGTATTCACCTGCACTACTGTTCTTGACTTGGGACAAAACCTCATTAAGAATAGGTCCTGGTACACATTAGAATCATTAATTAGGAGGGAGGCTTTGAAGATGCAGGGCAGTAGTCTGCATGCTGAGAGCCTGTTGTCCGAAAGATTTAATCATTGTGATACTTGATGCTGCTGTGGTACTTTCTGACTTAAAAATTCAGTGCCTTTACTTACAGGTAATGGTGCTATTCATAAATATGAAGATAACAGTTGTACCTAAAATGGAAGCACTGATATTTGTTTACAAATAAAAACCAGACTTCCAGAATATACTGTCTTTACTTTTTGGGGCTTTTTGAGGTTTTTTTTAAGACTTTTTTCTAATATTCTGCGATGGTTTGGGGCTCTTTGTATTCTGTAACAGATGCAGCCAATTCTGTGATTTTTAGCTGGGCTATTTTTGGCAACTCTATCATTACAAACAGCTTAGGAGATTTAAAGTGTGCTTGACATAAAAAACATCCTCTCTGGGCTGAGAATCGTTTTGCTAGTTTATTGCCTAACCCATTTTCAACCTGCTGATATTAAACCCTCAAATCAAAGCTTTTAATTGGCATGCTTCTCCTGTTCTGGGTAAAAGGAATTGTTTTGGTTTCATTACATGAGTTCATAAAGATGTTTTTAATCCCTAACAGTGCTTCATGAAAGGCTAACTACGTAAGGATTTTATAATCCAAAAATCCACTAACCAGAAAAGATAATACTTTCTTGGTGAGATGTAAACTAGGCTGTTTCAGATAATAATGCTGCTGCTGCTTTTAAACAAAGCATCCTCATGTAGAAGTCTCCACTTCTTACAATTTTTAATTCAAAGTAATTTTGAGTTAGGTCAGGAATTTTATATAATCCTGCAAAAATTTGCAGTATAAAAGTTTTACCAAAGGGTCTACACGTGCTTTACAGGTAAAGATAAAGCAAATACAAAATTTTCAATGGTCTTCTGCATCTATATGAAGCATGTGTTGCTCCAGAGAGAAGTATCTAATTCAGAGAATGGCTGAGATTGGAAGGGATGTGTGTTGACTAAACCTACGTACCACCAATGTCACTGTTGGTACATGCACTGAGAGAGACTGAAAGATGAGGAGAAAATGTGGTGAGCCTTGTTGGAATAGAGCGGCAGGGTGTCTAGTAATACATACTCATGCTTGTCATTGGTTCTTTTTAACACCTAGCTTGAGAAAATAATCTTGAAGCTGATAATAATGGGCTTGTCTGAAGAGATTAAGATCAGGTGTATTTTATAGGGCAATGACAGTTGGGGTGAGCATCTCCAAAGCAGGCTCCCCAAGTAACAGGCCTGTCTTAAAAACATCATATCCTCAAACTGAAAAATTTGTTACATGACTTAAATATTTGTACAGGATTTAACTCTTTTGACTTATAGTGAAGGAGGTAAAAAGGAACTTCTCTTTGCATTAGACCACTCAAAGTAAAAAGTAACTCAGTCTTTCTCAGAAATGTGTTTCAGATGTGTTAGTCAAGAGATGGAGGGAATACTGGAGATTTTACAACTGAAATACTTGACCCATGGAGAAAAAGTGCTGTAGCTGGAAACTAAGGCCAAGATAAAGATAAAGACCACCCAGAAATGATCTGTATTGGTACACATCTCTGCATCATCTACTTAAACCTGGATAATAGACAAACATATTTTGATAATACCATTGTTAATTTGCATCACAGTCAGCATTTTCAGGTAAATATTTTAGACCAAGCTGAAGTTTAAATTTTGTATAGGTCACTAGGTGAACACTTATTCAACTGTCTTAACATAAGTTCTCATAGGTGTATTGAGAGTGCTTTATCTAAATTTTTAGGATAGCAATTACTTTGCTATGTATAATTTTTTTCCTAATGAGTTAACTTGATTATTTCTATTGAAAACATCTTAAAATGTCAGGTGTTCTTTTAGGGCTAATACTGGCTTTCTAAGCCAAAATTGCAGTACTTGATTACTTGGAAATGAAGGATTATTCATAAACAATAAATTCATATGCACTTGAAGTTTAATTCTTCTACCAAGAAATCAGGCTGTGACCCTGCAAATATTTTTAAAATGTTCAGATGTATGAGACAAACTATCTAACTCTGAATCATACTGTAACCACACTGTACATATGTTAGTGTGTTCTTGAATGCTGTGGAAAATAGCTAATGTATTGTGATTCCAAATTTTGGAAATACTGCTTTTACAACCTGTCTTGTGTTGAACACTAGCACATGATGTGTATAATTGCAGCTATTTCTGGAACTTTTTATATAAAATGAAGGAAAAATCATGAATTTGATTTTGGGAAAAATGAAGCAGAAAAATCATTAGTCAGAAACAGCTTGCTATAAGCTAATTGCTAGTCTCTGTAGTGACTTCTGATGGTTAGTTTTCTTATGTTGTTTTGCTTTGGGAATCTAGAAACGTAATGTACCAGAACATTTACAATGTGCTTTCTTTTTGATTCCCACTTCTTAGTTTAAACACATAAATGTAGAGTTTTCTTCTTGAAAACCAATCATTCAAATCACAGGTGAGATTTCCAGTTAAACCTGGATTGTGAAGACACTGGACCGCTTGATGTCAGACTCTAATTATATTTTTGGTGAGTTTCCTCTTGAAGGAAGCTGGTAGCCTCTCTGCATATAGTATTATTATCAAAGCTTATTTTATGCAATAGATCTGCATTTATTCTCTATTAAAATAATGAGGGCTCCTTATGTTTGCAAACAAATTACCTGGCCTTTTAAAACTTAGCTTGAGTTACATTTTAAATCTGGGTGTCTCTGTGTGTGTATTTGAAGTCAAATTATTGTCTGGTTTTGTCCTGTCTCTTATGTTTTTTCCCAAAACATATATTTAGTAACGCCGTGTCACTGTTTCATTCCTTGAGCAGGTACATTTTTTAATTTCTTAGCTGTTTTAAACTCTGATAAACAGAGGTTACCTGAGAGTTTATAGCAAATAATGGATGCAAAAATATATATAAGATACCCATGATATATTCTGGAAGACCTCAATCTATGTCTGTAAAGTTTTGTTTAGTTTTTCTTACTTTTATTTTTACTACTTGAAGTTTTATCTCTAATTAAAAATGCTCTGTGTGCCATGATCTCCTGTTATTTCTGTTCCTCCACTTGTTCCTGCACAGTGTTCAATACCACAGGAAGTTCACAGTGGAAGATGAAACCAGTTGCTTAAATTAGCTGCATCTTCTCCTGCTGCTGAGATTGATCTACTCTTGCCAATACCACTTTTCTTACTCATAGCTTACCACGTGAAGAGAATTGAAGAATGAGTAGAGATCTTTAGAGAAAAGGAGCAGCTATTTTAATTTTTCCTAATCTCTCTTAAAGAACCCATGGCCTGTGCTATCTGCTTAGCAGTTTTAATTTTAAAATTGCTATTATGAAGTGTCTCAGAAGATACTCCTTTTGAGAGTTTTAATTATATACTGATATAATTATATACACCAGGGGGTACTAATATGATGTTTTAATGGGAATCAATAACTTAATATAGGTGAGAAGTAAATTGGTTCTGCCCCAAACAGCATTTTGTTGAGATAGCATGAATGTGAAAATGGGTTCTGAATGCACTTGTAACACTGAGTGGTCATCTTCTATTGCTTGAAACAATATTGTTGCCCTTATTCTGAAAATGAACATCGTTTTCTGTCTAAAAACTTGTTTGAAGTGCTAAAAAACATAAATACTCCCACCTGCTCTGCATATTCAGAAGCATAACTATTCGGCATAAATCTAATTGTAAAGTTTTCCATTTAAGTGATGCTTTTAATACATATGGATTTTTTTCTATAGTAATTTTGAATAATCAAAAGGGATTTTTATGCTTAATGATGTTGTTTATAATTGTTGATCATCTGCTTTACTAAATAGTTCCAGTAAACTCTTATTAAATTTTGAAAGACCCATTTGAAAAGCAGATTAAATTCTGCTTTTATTATTATAATTACCTCTTTTATTATAAGCACATTTCTTAAAAATTTGCAAACTAAAATTAGCTTGTTTGGAATGTATGAAGTCCTTTTGTTTTCCTTAAATTTTTCAGAGGAGGCGGTTACTGGAAGGGAGTAGTTTCTTAACTTACCGTTTAATGTAACTAGCACCAAAAATTTATGACAAGTTAATTGCAAACTCCTTCGCATTGGTACTTGTACTCATATCTGTATTGTAAAAGCTAAATTGGTCTAGCTAGGCAGTAGATGTATTCCATTTCTCTAGTACAGTACTGATGCCAACTTGACAAACATCTGAATACCAAGTGATAGAGGGTTTCTCTACCTGAATGAAAGACTTACGAACTGAAGCACAAAATATGTCAGGTTTGGTTTTCTTATAACTATACATGACTTTTTTGTATAAAATTAGGTTTCTGCATATTAAGTATTCTACAACTAAAGTTGTATGTGTACAACTTAAAAAAATTTGTAAAGAACGTTTTTAGTTCTGTTTCTTAATGCTTCTGGTTTTCCAACAGGTGGGTCAATCTCTAATGTAGACAGAGGAAAAATTGTGATGTAAATAGAGGAAAGTTATCTTTTATTTGTCCTTAGGCTTTATGGCATTTAGTGATTTTAGTACAGTTGTCACCATGTCCATTCTGTCAACACACTAAAGCAGAGGTTTTTAGTTCAGCACATTATTTACATATACCAATATATAAAAGCAGGCATGTTCATATCCACAAGTAACTTGTAGTGAGAGAACATGCACAGACGCCTGCTCTTCCTCATAAATGAAACATGTTTTAGGCATATTTGGACTATGCATGTTTATGTTCTAATTGGGCAATAACTTGTGCATTTTGATAGTTTTTAAAAATAGATTTTTTTTTTCCTTTATTGACTTAAACTTCTGAAGTAAAAGTGTAATGTCATGTTGCTTATGCCCTGGTGGCTTCTGAAGGCAACTGTAAAAGCTGAGGATTTTAATTTTGAAATAAAGCCCTCTGACATTAAACAGAAAGGTCAAATCAGTCATTAGTGAAATGAACACTCCTTCTATAAATAGTACCATTTTTATAACACTCAAAAGTGAAGGAAAATAACAAAGATAATCAGAAGTGAACTTGGAGCAGATTCTGTATAGTTAGATTTTACTGCAAATTCGTTGTAGCCCTTATAAGAAAAAGCAATGTTTGGAGATAGGGTTTGTAATGCTATCTGCTTTAATTAGTAAGATTGTCTGCAGTTTTCCATTTGGGCTGAAGTCTTCTAAGCTCTCTACCTGCCTCCACACTGAACTTTATCTAACCTTCAGTTGTACTTGCTTAGCCACTTTCACAGACTGAAGTTGTAGTGGAGCTGGTTGGGTATTTGATAACTTAGGGCAACTCTTTTCTTAGTGACCTAGAACTTCCTTTTGAAACATCCTTCCTGAAAGATAGCAAGGTCTCTTTTCTTTTGCAGTTTTAATTAAAAGATCCATCTGAATTTAGCCAGTTGGAAACAGGTTTTTAGAAATATCAGCTGGGGTTTTTTGATGTTGTTGTTTTCCTTAATTGCTACTACAAAACAGCCATCGGTAGTGAACAAGCCATAGAGGGGGATTATGGAAGTCTTCCCTTCCACTGTGGCTCTGGACTATTGCCAGTGTTTGACTGCTTAACTGAGAGCAGGAGGCAAAAGGCAGAGATAATACACAGGAAGTGGGAATAGAGGTTGGTGGGTGGGGAAGAAATCTATGCTGAAGGTAAGGTATTTAGATGGAAACGGTCAGGAGAAAACACTGGATGAATTTCTGCAAGAAGAGTCCAACAGATGGACTTAGAGGATAACCAACCTAATGGTGGGTGAAATAAGAGAAGCATAGTTGCCTAAGACTGTGTTGAGAGGAGTCTGGGATTGTCTGTGTGAAGAACACCATGGGATAAGGATCAGAGATGGACTTGCTGTTGGGTGTAGAGCTGTTTGGTTGGAAACTGTCTATATGATTATTTGTACATGTGCAGCAGAAATTGTAAGATAAATGGTGTAAGAAACCAGGGATTACAGGAAGAGTAGGAATGCTTTCATGTTCAAGGTGTTTGAATGCTGTCCTGCATTTTAATCCCTCTTTTCTAGGGAATTCCTTTGTTATGACCGGTAATAACCTGTTGTGATTACATGTTGGGCTATCAGTAGGTGATAATCTATTGGGCATCTTTATTGTAAGTGTCTGGTTTCCGAGCCCCCGTGGCAAGAATGCCATGCTTTTCATGTCTGAGATGGGCCACCATAGTAGTTATGTAATGCTCCACTAGGTATATTTCATAAAGATCAGAAATGGGTCTAGCTCAAGATATGGGTGTGCTGTGTTCAAGTTATTTCAGTGTTTGTAGACGTGTCTGGGATGACTTTGTTATCTAAAGGCACTAAGCTCAATGCAGTCTAACCGTATTTATGTAGATTTTTAGGGAGATTTTTTGTCTTCACTGGGCCATATGTTGATACAATGTCAAAATAGGCTGATCCCATCACACAGAGATTGATGGAACTGCTGTGGTTCCTCTGCAGTGAGCTTTAGGTTACTGGAGCTTGCAGTACAGTACTTTAATATCTTCCCTTTTTCAAGCTGAAACATAAATTCTAATAATCTCCATTTCCTTTTTTCTAAGAATGAATGCCGAATTCAGTGCTTTTCAGTGTATGTATTTACCATTGATAAGACATAGTAGAGCCTAGATAGCAGCATTTTATTACCAAGCCAATTAACTCTAAAGAATAGGCAAATTAGCTCACTTTTTAGGGAAAGTAAAGTTGTGCATAAAATGCTAATACAGTGTGGTTTTGCATCACAACATGTCAGGTGTCTCCTGTATTAAGTGGTTGGTATATATTCAGGATGTTTTTTTTGGTCTTGTGTATCTAAAATGCTGGGTAGCCTCCTTGATTCTTTATCTTATTCCCAGGCTTTTGAACTTCATGAATTTTCCTATTGCTTATGTTGTTTTTATGTTAATCACTACCTATTAAATCAAAAATAGGAAAACACATTTAAATATGAACACACTTCACTTTGCATTTGTTTAAGAGAAGTGTTTCTTCTCAAACAGTATTGCTTTTTTTTACTTCTAGCCATTTGCCTAGGCTGTAGCTGTTACATTTCAGGAAATCTGCCAGAATCTGACATGAAGACCTTCCCACATCCCAACTATCAAGTATTTTAGTTACCTTTACTACATCATGTCACAGATTAGAAACGTATGAAGTGCCCTGCAGGCTTAAGGATAAAAAGGGGGCCAATTGGCAATAACATGCCAGCTGAATTGATTCTGTGCACTCTAGAACTAGAGGTGGTGTTGATGCACGTGTATTAAGTTGTCCTATGGGAAATCACAGCTTGTTGCTTTAACTTAAGAGCAGCATGGCACTAGCTCCTTGTACTGTTTCTGGAAGATTATCTGCCATCTTTGCCTGCCTTTGCATTTTACCAGTGCGGTGTGGTATTACAGCAGCCTTGGAGCTGCTTTGATGTCTTGGTTCCATTCATTGTATTTAATGCTACATACCTCAAGTTAGGACAAAGGAGAGACACGGGAGGATGTGATGAGGAACAAAGGGCAAATGTATTCTGCTAACTTTCAAGAGAAGCTGTTGTGGGGATGGGAGGGAGTCAGTGCAAAACAGGCATGTTGTTGAATTTAATCATCTTTAAGCTACTGTAGAGAGCCATATTCAGCACTAATCTCTTGCAAACCAAAGACCTGTGTGGTAGATGGCCTCCTCGGAAAACACACCTCTATTTTCCTACTCTCAAAATGTGGAACAAGTGTTCACGTTAAAATACCTCGTTTGTACAGCCGCTGAACAAAGACTTCAAATTCTTAAGCACCTCCACATTTTTAACAGTAAACATTTTAGATGTTTTGAATTAACATTTTTCCATTAGCTCTTTGTAGTTTGACTTGCATTTAGTATCCTGATTTATTCCTCCTACACTGCAGATAGCTAAATGTATTATTTGATTTTATTAAGTTGTGTGACATCTCAGCCACTGTGGTTCTCACATCCTTGTTTTTTTTCCCTCACAAAGTTTAATGTTTATTTTAAAGCTACTTTTTATTCTGGTCCTAACATCTGGGATTTTATGTGCATGTGTTCCTTGCCTTCCTGTATTATTTCAATTCCCTGTGTAGTCATGTTTCTGAATATTTCTATGCACTTCTTCTTAAATCAGATTAATTGAGGAGGGAAAACAACTAATATAATATGCTTCGGTCTAAGAATGGGGAAAAAAAATTGTCAATGAATTAAGAAAAATCTTTCTTTGTTACATGCTTTTACAAAATAGGTGTATATGTGTAATATACAGTAACCGTACAGACCCTGTTATGAGTCATTCACTAACACTTGAGTAAGTTTGTAATGGCTGTGTCTCAAATTAGGGTTAGTATACTTTGCACTTTACTTTGCTATCTTTGTCCAGTCGTGTTGAGTGCCTGACTCTGCCCTATTGTAACTCTTGTCTGAGGTGAACAATATGGAATATCTTTTGAGTCAAACATGGCCATTATGCCCGCTGAGGAGCTGTAACTGATAAATTCATTCTGTAATGCTCAAATAAAAAAAAAATATTACTCCTTATAGACAGTTCAATTTGTAGTAGTGCTTATATGAATTCCTATTAAGCTGTTAAGGACGTATATTTCTCTTTATTCTAAAAGTTCTACTGTAAGGATACTATAGGTTGTACTGCATTTGCCCATTGAAGAGAAGATTTTAATTGTTTTTACTGAGAAGTTGTCGTAGTATGCTGTGTTAGTATAGGTTTTTAAATTAAAAATAATTATTAAATGAAATTCCATTGCAGGTGAAATTAATTGGGAAATAGTGCTTGTTCATTTTTGCTGGGTTTATTTTTAATGGACTTTGTTTCAATCTTAAAATATTTAGAGCTAAGGACTTTTTAATACTCCCGCATAATTCATATCTGCCTTTTGTATGGTTTTTTTTCCACAGTAGAAGTGTAAGTATTGTGTAAAAACTTGATGCGTTTATTTAACCTAGTAATAACCAGCTGTTCAGAGCTGAATTTCTAGCATAATACTTCTGGGTGAATTACATCTTGTGTTGGCAGCTAGGCTGTTTTGTCCAGTTCTGGGATAGAGTCACAAAACATGTATAAACATAGTATTAGCAGTGGGAGTGCTGAGTTAATGCTGCCCAAGATCTCTCTCCTTGCATAGAGGACTGGGCGGAGAGAGGATTGACTAGCAATTAAAGGTAAGAGGTCAGCATGACCACTGAGTCAGAGGTGGTGGGAAAGCAATTACAGTGCCTACAAAATGTCTGCTGAAGGTTATGCAACCTGCTCTATTTGCTAATCAAATGCTAGTCATTTGCTGTGCATTTAAATATAGCACTTAAAGAGTCTATTGTGACATAATCTGTATGCAGCACAGCCCATAACTGGTTGCAAACTGCAGTACAAATTACAGCATGGATATATTACAACCCTACTTGAAATACTTATTTGAACCTCAAAAACTCTTTTCCAAAGATTCAGTGGCATTTTGGCCTCTAGAAAAGTGAGTGAAGGCTTCTGTTGTTCCTTGTTTCTCTTTTTTTTCCCTGTGAATGTATTAGATTTTTTAAAAATATTTTTTCGGGTTTGTATCTGACTGTAGTCAACAATATTGCACAAAATCCCTTCCACATACAAAGTGAAAATTTGAAAGTTTATATATGTTTTCTAAGTTATGTCTATGACATCTTTAGATTGTTTCCATTACTTCTGTCTCTTGCCTTCAAGAAATACTGAAGTATATAAATAATTCATTCCAGTGAAGCACACTATTGTGCTTTTCATTTGTATGCTCTAAAGGAAATTGGCATTTCATGTATTCAGGGGAATAAAATTAAATAGTACAACTTTCAAGCTGGGGGGGCACAGGGAGAATTCTGTAAGCAAAATCTTTATTGTACTTTTTTGTGTGTGGGTGGGTTTTTTTGGTTTGGGATTTGCTTGGTTGGTGTGGGGATGTTTGGTTTGGGGGTTTTTCCCTAGACAACAATACCCCTTATTGTGCCATTTTAAATTCCTTGTACAGCACTCCACATGCTTATTCAGTAAACCACCTCAGGGTTAATATTCTCTTTTTTTTAACAATTTTTTTTTTTATGCCTACAAAGTAACCATTGTGTTCTAACTCAAATAGTGGTATTCTAAATTGCGTGGGAGAAGGAGAACAATGAAAAAGAAAACAAATGCTTAAATCTGAAAGAGTAGTTTTCTTAAAATCTGGACTTCTTAACACTGGACCTCATAATTTTTCCCCTTAACACCCCCTCCATTTTTTTTAATCTCTTTCATAAAGCTGTTTCTTCCCATTTTCCTAATTTGGTTGCTTTCCTAAATGGCAATAAATAAGCTCCTCTTTAAGTAGACATTGTCAGATACATCCTCTGCAGCACTCTTTTGCACTGTTCTGATGTTTAAGAGAATTTTAGCGTAAAGGAAGCCTGAAATATTTCTGTCTCCTTTTCTCCTCCTGTCAACAGCATATCTGTTGCTTAATTCAACAAATGCAAAATAATTTTTAATTTTGACTTAAAAATGTAACTGTGTATAATTTTTTCATAACTTTGAGGTCTCTGTCTTTAAGAAACATTCTTCAGTGTGCGTATATAACATCTGGCACTTACTAGCTCACGTGAGGCTATCGTGATTTATGTATAAACTATACAAATGCAGAAGTTGAGTGCAGAAGGTAGATTTATTTATACAGAAGAGTATGAGGGATGAAAATGGTTTTGGGGGTTTTTGGTTTTTACTCTATCTTGCTTAATATAGACATCTATATATCACTGGAATATAATATTTATAACTTATATAGGATATGTGTTTAAGTAAATTCTGTGTCTTGAGTGATCAAATGTTTGTGTGCACAGTCTAATGTTAAATATTTTTTTTCTCTTACATTTTCCCTTGCAGATTTATTCCTTACTACATCACCAAATCCACAAAATACAAAAAACATTCAGTATGAGACATGGGTAAATAAGGTAAGAGAGAAAAGTCTAAAGAACCATTCTGTTAAAACAGACAAGTTTAAAAAAAAAATATCATCTGATATTCCTTGTTTCAGGAATAAGTGGAACCAGTGTTGAGGCACTAACTGCACTATTGCATTTAGACTGCAGAATATCACTGGAGATCTTTACTCATGATAAATTCCTCTGAGCATTTTTTTACCATGACTACTAAGTAAATCACTCAGACTTCCTTCATACACCTTTGCAGGACTCCTGGTGTGTCATCAGCTGTTCTAGGAGGCTACTGACACTTAGCATGGTGATTTATGAAGATAAGGCCAATCAGATTTTTTTTTTTTACTCTTGCTGTTGCAAAGGTTTAATTTCTTTAAGCTTTCTTAGACAATCTTACTGAAGTCATAGTTCTGTCATTTGGGTAAGATTTTGTGGGACAGAGGTTCAAAAATCACACTTCTAACCATTAAAATATGTATGCAAGTTACAGTGAGAAAATCCTGAGTCCTATGTTAACCAAATATCACAAATGCAATTCAAAGTTGAGGAGAAATAGGTCAATGGGTTATTTTTAATCACTGAGATTCTGCTTTTGTATTGCCTAACCTGGCCGGGGTCAGTGAAGAACCTAATTGTTAATAACTGCTAATGAAATTAGTTAATTTGAAACTTAAATGTTTCCTTTACACTAAACCCGATATCCAAAAGGAGTATAGTTAAGAATCTTAGCATGAGCGTGTGTAAGTTTAAAAGTTCGCTTTTTTTTTTTTTTTACAATAGAAAGTACTTAATGTGTTCCATATTAGTTAAGGAATGAGGTTTTTGAGGCTTTGTTTACCTGAAAATAATTATCCATCATGTTACTTTAGGATGTGGCCATCTTCAACCAGCTCCTGAACTGAAAAAGTTAAAAATCCTAATAGCTGCCAGATATTCTCCAAATAGTAATTTCTAGGAAAAAGTAATGAAAGCTGTACTAGCCACTCTTTTTTTAAAGCAGCAGGTCATGAACTCTGTATTGCTAGCTTTTATATAGACTTAAAAATGACCAATTTTTGACTTGGACGGAGGTGTTAGTGACTACAAAAGGCATTTGACCTGTCTCCTGTAGGTGGGGGTTTTTTAATTTTCTTACAAATTTGGGATTTTTCCAAACTCATATATTCTAAATACTATCCTACATTATGTATTTTGTATTAATAGATTTGCTTATCTTTAGAAAGAATGAATTTTATTCTTTGGACTCAATCAAGCCAGTAAAATGTCATACATATGAAGTATACCTACATATATATTAACCTTAAAGTACCTTAAATGATCCATTAGAAGCTGTTAAATTGCTCTACAAACCTAGGCAAATTAAGTCCCTTTATCGATGCACCATAAAATGCTTTTAAAATATTTGCTGCATGATACGTGCTTTTCTGGGCAACTGAGCACAGGGCATAGTTGTCTTTTCTGCATGGAGATGATTTGCATCAATTTTAATTTTTTTTTCTCATCTGAGTTGTTATAGATTTTATATGGCAAGGTAAAGAGATATAGTCAAACATCCACATACCGTCTCTGGAGCTGCATCTTCAGCAGCATTGAAGTCTACAAACTGAGTATGCCATGATTAAGCAGGATGGATAACTGTACCTAAGCCACAGAATAGTATTATTTGTCTCAATGGCTTCACACGTACTTGGGTGTATAGCACTTCATATGGGCTGACTGCAACAATTAGAAAAGTGGACCTTGGGTCTTCTTAATTGGCTACACAAACTTCACATTTGAAATGGGTTTGACCCAGTTCTACGAGAAACAGCAGTCCTATTTAGCCTTTCTGATGAAATACTGCAATATTGTTTTCTGCAGGCCTAGATTATAATAATAGATTATTAAAACAAGACCTAAACCAGAGCTAATGTAAAATCAACTAATTTCCTAGTTAGAAGGAAATTCAGAAGCTATTTTTAATAGGTGTGCAGGTGTGGTTTTATCTATATTATAAAATCACATGTCAATATGCAATAAATGCACATTAGTATTCATAATCACTTTATTATTATTTAAATTATGCTGCTGAAATAACCCCATCTGTTCCTCATAACACAGCAAAATATATGGACAGTTGTATCTGATTGTTACTGGATTTTCATAAGATTCCATGAGGAATTAGAAATGCAAAAACTCACTCCTGATTTTCAGAGTGCAGTTTTTTTCATAGCTGAGTTGTCTATTATATACTTAAGCAGTTTTTTATTGATGTGTAATTTCTTTGGTTCAAAAGTCAAATTTTATCACTTAGTCTGCAATTCAGTTTTTCTTTATCTTTGTCCTGTTTTATAGGATGGAAACTTCTCTAAAGCTGGAAAAAGTAAGGAAGTCCCTAGTGGTGTGGAAGTTGTTGGACAGTCCGTGTTTGCCGATTTTGGTGAGTTTTAGTCTTCTAGACTATCCTGAGTGTGTGTTTCTTTTTCATATTTTGGTTTGTTACTCTAAATCAAGGAACAAATAAAGATATTTAGTTCTAGAAGTGTTTTGGGTTTTTTTTTACTTTTTTTCTTTAAGGCACTGTATCTATTTAACTGTAAAACTTGAAATATCTGGGAATAATTATTAATAAATTCCACTCAACTCAACTTTGGCTATCCCAGTTCATTCTGCATCACACATACCTACTTTTGAGTGCCACACTTAAAGTCTGTCGCTTTGAGGCGTGGTGCAACGCCAAACTTACTTTTATCAGATGTGTGTTTTGTTTGTCATGACTTTTTTCCCCCAATCTTGTTTAGAAGATACTATTTGAATAAATGTTGATGAATTCTTCACCTGTAAAACTAATAAAGCCAAAATGTAAATGAATTAAAATTACTTGAATAAAGATTGATGAAACATGGTAAAAATTTAATGGTTGTAATTGAAAATTCTGGAAGGCTTTTGGATAGAAGAAAAACCTAATTTATATGTAGATCTATTTTTGCAAGAGCTACTGAAAGCCTATATTTTTCTATTAGAATGTACTTTTTCAGTCAATTGTGGCTTATCAATGTGTGCGTGTCATGTTATCGAGAACAGGAAATGGTGGGTTTATAGTCCAAAAAATACTCTTTTTCTGTGCACTAAAATGTGCAGGGGAGGGGCTGCAGGCCTGATTCTGCTGACACTATTGAATTTAAATTACTTCATAAAGAACTAATGTACTATATTTATACAACACACTTGTTAACTGTGAGACTGAGCCTGTCTTTAAACGTTGTCAAATGGTAGCCTTGTTGCATCATTTTGGTTTAAAATCTGTTTTAAAGAAAATGACAAATTTTTATATGAAAAGACAGATTCTATATTAGACTCAGGGTGTGATTCCCTTGCTCTATGCTGCCGTTTAGAAGTATTCTTAAGACTTGTAGCAAAGCTGTTTACTGACATGTAACTAGAAGATGCCTCTGCTGGATAGTTAATTATCTTTAGATCCTTATCTAGTAACTGTGGATGAGTTTACAGATCTATAGGAAATGAAATAAGATAGAAGCTGAATAATGCCCTAGGTTCTTCTGTGAAATGTTTTAATGCATTTTCTAAAATATTTGTAAAAGTTTTTGTAAAATCTTTTCTCTACAAACACTTGTGTATATAATACCTGAAAGAAAGAATAGAATGCTATGAGTTTTGCAGTTTAAAAAATTTAATGTGTTGGGATTTTTGTAACCATTTTATGCCTGATGTTTTGAATAATGTATCTTAATAGGTACTAAGTAGAAATCTGGAGGGGGGTTATTAGGTTTTTTTAACATGGTAATGTGGAAAGTGATCTTTATGTAGGAGAATTTTATCTCTGTGTTAGGTAGCTAATGAGCCCAAATGATACATCATAATTCTAGAAATTTATAACTAATAAAATTTTAATAAACCCTGGGATGTCTTTGCAATGAGAAGTGGAACTGCGCAAATGCTAAAGATAAAACTTTGAAAATGTGAATAAATTGAATGCACAGTGATATATCAGTGCAGTACACTGTGTGGTTTTGGTACAGCCACGGTTATGAAAGGCAATGGCCGGTACAGCTAGCTTAGCCACTGGGGGCTGCTCTTTTAGAGTTCCATCACCAGTTGTTTGATTTAATTAGCAGAGCAGGTTATTAATCTGCCTCATCAAATTCTTAGGCAAAGCACTGGTGTGAGGCAATAGTGGAGCAATCTTTCTAGTAAGGATGAAAAAGGGCGAAAGACTTAAGAAATGCATGCAAATAAATGTGTAGGGACAGTATATACAGGAAAGTGAATAGAGAGGCAGCTATCTATGGGAAAGGATGCTGGCTTTTCAGAAGCTGACTTTTTGGAACTGGTTATTCTGAAAGATCTCAGCCCTTTCAGCTCTAAGAGGGAACACAGCACAGATCTTGCAGTATGAGGGTCTTGCTTCCTCTTCCTGAACAGCTGCATACACACCATCATCTTTAGCTTCATTCCAGGTCACTCAAGTTCATCCAGGGTGAAGGATGAGAAATGACTTAATGGTCTTTCTGCCCATTACTTTTCCTAAGCAAGTGAAAAGATTACTGTAAATGTATGTGTGTGTCTTGGTAGAGGAACACAGAAAGTCTTACAGATCTGATTTCAAATTTACTATTTGAGTACTAGTATGACTTTAATCTTTTTCTGTTGTAACAGTGGGTAGGAAATGGAGTAGTGCATCAATTTTTTTCATCTTCCCAGCATTAATTTAAAATAATCAAGACAACAGTTATTTTCTCATTGAACAAAGTTTTAGAGAATACTGAAGTCAATGTTACTAAAACAATGTGTACGAGTAACGAAGGGATATAATTCTAAACTCCATGTTCGTTATGAAATGCAATCTGAAGGAAGTTGAATAATACCCTACCACCATCATAACATCCTACCTACTGCAAAATAGTTCTGCGTAAGAGGCTATACAGTAATGGTAGTAGGAGGAAAACTTTTAATGTAAAGGAGGATCTGCTCATGTTCATGGGTTTTTTTGTTCTGCACTAGTCTTAACAGTTAAGAGGCAAAAATCTCATGTTACTAGAATATCACTGTATCAGAGTAACTACGTTTACCCACTGTGCTATGTCTGCATATGTTTAGATACTTCAGAAGGTAAGCATTTATCATACAGATTCTGCTTCTAGTGAGCGGAAGTTAAAGAAAATGCCTTAATAGAAATGGTTTGTGAGAGTTGAACATCTCCGTTTTCAAAAATGATAAAATAATGATGTTCATAAGTCAAAGGAAGTTAAGGTGTGACGGTTTGCAGTTTGAAATAGTAATTTGGCTATCTGTGATGGGGCCTGAAAGAGTTTTCATTGCACCACAAATCAAAATAGCACGATGAAAATGTGAAGTGAGATGCATTAGAAGATTGCACTACCTTCCACCTGGGTAGCTTTTGCCAAACTGTATGTGATACGCTAAGCAGGACACACCATAGCACTCGCACTCTGCTCTATGCATGCTGCAAGCATCTTCACTGGTGGCACTGGGATACAGCTGCTGTGACTAGAAACATATTCAATATACAGTCACAAGCCTGTTACTTTCTTCTGTGTTGCCTCCCTCTATTTTCTACCCCTTTCTTTACATTTTCCGTACCTCAGAGCTGATGTGCCAGCCTTGCTGTTCACTAAAGGTCTAAATGGTTCCATATTTCTCTGTGCTTTCACTCTCTGCCTCTTCTCGTTTACTTAACTGTGTGCATATTAGACTCTGGAATGATGTCAGGTCCAGACATGAGCTTGGGAGTATGTCACTTGTGCTGCCGCCTTCTTATTTACACCCACCTATCTATTTGAACGCTGCTGCACTTCTGCAGTCCAAGATTCTGATTTACTGATCACACCTGTGTCTTAGCAAAACATGCATTGTTTCAAAAGGTGTCTTTGTCTAACATTATTTCCTGCTTCCAAAAGTTTCATTTGAAGGGCCCTTTCCAGCCATAAGTCTTTACCTGTCATTTGAAAAAAGGGGAGAGCTTTGAATAAGGCTCTTGAATAAGGTCCTGACTGAGAAAGTCCAAAGGCAACTAATTTTGGGTAAGGTTTCCTTTCTTATCGAAGGAGGTTGAACAACAGCTATTAAGTAGAAAGTATTTAGATAAGTGGAGTTGGAAAAAGCAGCAATTAGGTGACTCATGAGAAACTGTCACAGATGCTAGAGTAATCTTAGCACTAAGCATCCCTGAAGTACTCAAATAATAAAGATAATTTTTTTCACAGAAAAGATACAGAAATGTATGTTTGTATATGTCTATATATACGTATCTGTAAGGTCTACTACATTTTTGTGTGTGTATTTTAATGGAAAAATCGGCAAAAGCAGGTGTGTGTGTATATATCACTATTTATGGTAATGTAGTAGACCTTAGGTGACATGTCTAAATTGGAACCTCGAAAATGAGTAGCACTCCCCTCTGTTACACAATAGCCATCATTTGTACATTAACCTGACCAAAGGACAGAGAACAATTGACAAATTTGTATTGCCCTTTTAAAAATAAATCAGAAATGCGTTGTGACATACTTATTACAAATGGCATTTCAATTGATTAAGGTGAGCAGAGCTGCCCACTAGAGAATTCTGCACTGATTTGGCCAACACAGTGCTCCAAACAAGTAAGAGCTCTTCATTATTACTTTTCCTATTCTTCTCATGTCATGATGGTAATTGCACTGCAGTGGTTGCTATAGCGAAAATGATTAATTCTCCATTGTTGTTATCTGTGAGCTAGCAGAGGCTTTTTGTAAAATCTGCTTTTTACTGTCTTTAGAGGAAACCATAGATGTTAGAATAGATAAATAATTTTAATTATAAAGAGTTTTAATAATGGTCACCAAAAATAGTGGGAAAATTTTGTATTTGTTAAATCAAAGGGTTTCATTGGGATGCTCTGAAAATGACCAGGTTTTTTGGTAACAAGATAAATGTGAACCATATTTTGGACACACAAACCTGCTATTTTCTTGTACTTTGAAGATTAATGAAATATGTCTTTAAAGTAGTGACTGAGAAGCAATTAGCATAGAATATTGTGCTGTTTATACAGTCCATTAATTCATTTTTACAGGAAATTAATGTTATAACTGCTACTCAAATGTGATTAGTTCAGGGGAGATGGATAAATCATCCTTTGTGATATTTGATCTAAGAATGTACAAGTTTTGTTAATCACTCACTGATTCTGCAGTGTTTAGGCAAAGAAATTTGTGGCAGCCTGTATGCAAAGAGAATAAAAAACAGCAAACTTGATCATACTGTTGATAGTGTCCTCATAAGTAAATACAACACAGCATTTACTTTCTCAAGGTAGTGTTTACACAACTCCACCTCAGTTCTTTATCTTTTACTCAACTTTGGTTCTCTTTGCTGCTGCTGAGTCTTTATCTGTGTGGTTTTCCTTAATTTAAGAAGTCTGTTTACCCCTGCTATGCAAACTTGCTTACTTTTTCACAAAGCGTGGATTGGGGTTATTAAAGTTCTATCCAAGTCTCTTAGGAACCTGAACTCAAATTTTTCTCATATTTAAAATCCAGTTATCTGACTAATAACCCTAAAACAATCTTCTCTGTTCTTCTCCCTACCAAGTAATTGAATGGTTTCATGTATGTTAATACTTGACATATGGTAGAAATTATCATTTTTCTCTTAGGAGATTATAGCTCATTATTGTCAGTTAATTATGTTTAAACAGGATAACAGAGTGCATATTAACCTTTGGGGTTTTTTAACACCATTCATTGCACTGTGCAAAATGCATTTTGTTGAAAGAGTTTTGTTTGAAGTAGACTTTGATTGTCCTGCAGCTGATGATATCTTAAAAGCACTGCTTTTCTTCCTGCAGTTGCATTTCAGTTACGTAGCTTTTAGGTTTGTGTATGAACTTTATTTTAGCATCTGAATTTCTTTAGTTTTTCCTTGTCTTCAGAATGTTGTATCCTCAGATGTAGTAGCTATGAATCAAAGGAAGTCTTTTAATGGTGCATTTTGATAAATAACCCCTTTATAAAGCAATTGTCTTTTGAGCACTGCATTGTGAAAATATACTAGTGCTCCTGCAGTCAGTAAAAGGATTCTGTAAGAACCTTAAGATGCAAGAAAACAATACTTCTTTGTTTAAAACACTCTGTGTATGAGGAAAACTGTTCTTACTGTGATCAGTTTGGGTGAAAAATACAGAAAAGCTGATGGTAATAAAGAATTGTGAGTGACTTTAGATAAGGAAGAAGTTGTTTTAGTAACAGATGCGCTTCAATTAATCTGAAGCAGCAGTACAGTAGAGGCATGCCAAGTTAATTGCCACTTGTGTTTTGAGTCTGTGAAGGTGTATTTAGAAGCCAAATCTGTCTTAGTTGTTAATTGGTAACACGCAATGTTGTTCAGTTAATATCAGTCCTATTTCTTAGATCTCTATCATTTTTGACAGTTCTTTCTAGAAGAAGAACCTGTATTGAATTTTAAGGACATAGCTCTAAGTGTTACTCTTTTTCAGTTTCTTTAAAAAAAAGAACTAAACAAAATCCACACACGCATACAAATCAACCGAACAAAAAAAGTGTAAATTCATGTTGCTCTACAGACTGCAACCCATCTGACTGCCTCAGTAACTTCTGGTCACTTTTGCAGTCATGGTGTGCATCTGAGAACCAGACAGACAATAAGTTGAAGCAATTGTGTAAAGTCCACCTAGGAAACTTTTTGAAGACAATGGCCTCAAATTCTTCTTTCAAATTCATCTTTGACCCTTTCGGGAATTTATTGTTCTGTGCATCTCGTCCTTACCGTTTGTCCCTATCACATAGTCATTTAGAATATACCATAATTTTAAATTGTTTCTTCTGCTGTTTAAAATGCTGCATTCTGAACTGTTTCCCCTCCCCTTTCTGCTAAATTGTAGCTGGGTACAATTGTACTAATGGTATTACAAAAAAAATTTTTTTTTTCTAATACCATTCCTGTTTTTCCCCAAGTTTGCCCAGGGTAAATAATAAAGATATAGTTGGGATTAAATTGTCTAATTCTGCCAGAGCAAAATATTTTAGAACATTTTGGCATACGCTGGTACCTGTGAGAGTGCTGTGATGTGCTGAGACTGGCTGGAGTTACAGCCTTAGATGACATGTGTTACTCAGTACTCTAACTTTGTATGCATTCTTGACTCTTGCCAAAATGTAACACTAATGCTGTTATTTCTCTATCTCTAGGTCTTTATTATAACTTGGAAACAGTGAGAGATTTTTGTGCACTTAGTTTTAAATGTAGTTCCAAAGCAGTGTCCATTTCTGAGGGGGGAAATCTGTTATCCGTATTTTGCCAAGCTCTTCCACATGTTGCTGACAAATGCTAACATCTTCTGGGGGAAAAAAAAAAATTATGCTGCTTCATATTTTTTGCAAAGGGGCTCGTACGTCAAGAATTACTTTGCTTTCTTTCCAATAGTAAAATCAGAGGGGCGGGGTGCATGCCACTTGCTTATTCATTCTTTGTTGAACAAATTAATCTCCTCAGGACTGAATTTTCCTTTGACTGTGTTCATGATTAATATAACAAGAACTCTCCACCCAAAATTGAAGTCACACAAGTGGCTTTCTTTAATTGGTGTTATCCCCTTCATTTGTTAGCAAAGTGAAGGTTTAATGGCATATGAGCTTTCTAAATGTGTAACATTAGGTAGTTCCAAGCTGTGCAGTCAAGCTTTGTAGTTTCTGCTTTAACATTATGAGACTATTAGAACTAGTATTTTTCCACACAAACCATAACAGGATTTTCTGTGCTACTTCTTGTTTAGTGTGCAGCGGGGGGGTGTTCTTATTTTGTATTTAATCTAATTTCTTTTTCCTGCTTGGATTCCAGTTAATGCATTTAATATAGTCGTTCCATGTAAGATAGAAGACTGCACTGTTGGATCGGATGCAGCCTCGCAGTGTCTTTCTGCAGTTTGCTGGCACACTGTGTTTAAATGCTTTTCTTGCAGTGGAGGTGTCAATATGGATTCTTTGGAAAGATATAGACAGACTTAGCCAGAATTCATTTGGTGTGAAGAAGAATGTTTTAAGAGTTTTTCATGTTCACGGACCTTTGAATCATCTGTAAAAGCCTTTGCATCTGTTTTTTTTTTTTTGAAGTTGTGATTCATATTTTCTAAAAGCTGCTGTCACTGATTCTTTTTAGTAATGAGTAATTATCTTAGTAATTTATTATAATTGTCTGTGTCGTGACCATCTCGTTGAGAGAATGACAATTCTAATCATTTTATTACTTCAGAAGATAAATTTAAGATAATCAGCTTTCAAACAAACCTTTATTTTGTTTGTAGGACCTCAGGGTCAATGAATCTCTCAGAGTAACCACTGAGATACCGTTTGCTATTTGTGCATTTGTTTTAACGTGTGCTTATGCTACTGTACATTAGCATTGCATTTTGAACATGTAACACTTTTTAATAACATTAAGAACAACATAATCTGATTTACAATGTGTTTTTTCTGCTTTCTGCCACTCAAATTTACTTTCAGAATAGATTGAAAAAATTAGACTATGTTTTCTGCTAGTGTGAGCATTCATGATCAATGTTAAAGCTTAAGCTGCAAGTAGTTTTTCTCATACGACCTCTCTGTATGAGCTGTACTCCCAGTGATCTGCACAATCTGTGTCTTTTGGGTTACTCTTGTTCTGGATTGGATTGCCAACATTTTGCAGTCAAGGACAAAATGTTGGAAAGAACGCTTTGTATCCATCACCTTTGTTTTGAAATACGATGAACAGCCAGTTCTAAGTAATGATTCTCACATGATTCCTACATGGTATAAGACTGCTAATTTTGTCTTTACGTATTTTGACATAAATACAGATTTGCAGCTGATGAGTATGTGGGACTGTTCTTTTTCTAGCCTTTTCCACTGCCTATAAAACTCTTTATTAACCATGTAGTTCTTCAGTATCACAGTCAAGCCAGAAACATGTGGTGAGAACATGCTAGCTAACAGCTGAGTTTTTATCTGTATGTCAAACATGCTTTAAGTTCAGCAGTGCTAGTAAAGGACATGTGGAGTCTACAGTATTGTTAGCCACATCTAGTGCTACAAATTACATCAAAATTACAAGTAAGAATAATCTTGAGATTTCCAGCAATTTGGACTGAGATTGTTTAAAATCCTTACAGTAATAGGAGGATAGACTAATAGTCCCTAGGAGCTGAGTGACAACTACAGAGGACCTCCAGAAACAGATTTCCTAGGTAGACCTAGCCTGAAGTATGTTATTAAAGACATGTTATGCACCATATTCCTTCAAAACCTGAAACTAGTGCAGCTTATTTCAGCCGATCTGATGGGTTCATCCAGCCATTGTCACCAATACGTATTTGGTCACCTATGAATACCTAATTGTGCTAGATCAAATGTGCTAATGATACTTCTTATTTCTGTCTTCTCCATTGTGGAGGGATTGAAATTCAAAATTAGAGTTTAAAATTGAATGATGTTTACATAAATTGAGATTGAAACCAAGCATGAAGATGAGAAAAGTTAGCATTGTAGGTCCAAAGTAAGTTAGTGAGATTGAGCTCTTCTCTGAGAAACAGCTGGGGGTTTTTTTGTGTGGTCTTCAAGGTCAGTAGAGTTGTGCCAAAGGTTTGTATTTCAGTGGGTGCCTCCAAGTGGGAATCACATAAGGATTATGAACAAATTATTTTCTTTCAAAACTGGAAAGGCTGCTCTATCAATTTGTTGGTTTCGTGTAGTGCCTTTTGAAAAAGCTTCAGAAATTCAGGAAACGTATTTCTAGTTATTACAGATGAGGACAGTTTAAAATGGCAATGGATAGTGAAGCAGATTCTGCTTTAGCTTTGTGCTTAGGATTGGTTTTTGGGGAGGAATTTTTTCTTCTTGGACTTTTTGAAGGAGATGGCTTCGTATCTTATTATGTGAAAGTTCTGTCCTTCTTACTGCCCTATAGTTTCATTATTCTTCAAAGCTACTTAGCTTGGTTTTGGCAATATAGTGCAGTATTACTGAACATTAATTACCAAGACTATCAAACTGAATTATCTGTATAACAAGATGGATGTTTACTATTTAAATAGAATCAAACATTTTTATATTCTCCTCTGTTCCATAGCATAATTTAAAATGAGAACATCCTTGTCCCTTTCGAACAAAGAGCAAGACAAGAGTTAGTATTTGAATGTTCTTTGTCCTCATGTATTATTGAAAATCTTCTAAAATGACTTCAGACTGAAACTTCTGTAGAAATGTGATTAAAAGATTAGGGCTTAATATAAACTTTAAATTCACAAAACACATCTCTGCAACTTAATTCTGTTCCAGCAAACCCTTCAATATTTCCATAGTTTATAATTTGCAAATTAAACAGCTTCTCTGATTTAAAGTGTAGAAAAAGCCTGCAGTCTAAACAGTATTTTATTCTAGTTCATGTAAGCTAAAATTAAAGTGAGTATCATGTTGTAATTGTTGTTCTTGAATGATGCCGAAGAAAAACAGCTTCAAAAGTTGGTACTGATTTCAGACTGGTCAAATTCAGTAGTTGCTATGGTAATTTCCTTTCCCATCTCTTTGAATGTGCATTTACTGGATATCTATCACCTCAGCTACTCAGCATCCGAAATTGTCTATCCTTAATAACAGAGATGCCGTGATGATTTGAGAGAGGTTTAGTGGTGAGGGAAAATAATTCATGAGGCAGATGGAATGTAGGAAGCCACTAAAGGTGACTGGCTTTATCACTTAAAAGATATTTGGGGAAGTCTGATATTTTCATCACTCCTCCTCCCCCTTAACCCTACTTTCCATCTCCTGACTTCCTTATGTAATGAGAGAGCAACCTAAAAAACTTAACTATGCACAGATATAATATATATATTTATATATACATGCACACACATACACTAAAAGGATGTTCAGCTTCATAGATAATTTAGCAGGTGAGAAATCATTTCTTATAGGAGGGTAAAGTATGATGGAATGCTTAGGCTGTGGTCAGTAGTACACTGGGAAATCGATAAGGGATTCAGTCACTTTGGCAGGTGATCTAGTTTTTGCATATTAAGTAAGGAGATTTCAGCAAACAACTTTACAAAATCCACTTAAAATATTAATAACAAGCTCCTCAGAACTATATGGGGGCAATTTGAAAAGATTAATTTTTTTATTACAGTACAAGCTTTGATTTCATATCCTGGAACAATAAATTCCCTGAAGTTTTCCCAAGCTGGGGCATACCATCTTTTTAGCAAGTCAAGTTTGGGTCTAATCAGGATTTGCAGTGATTCTAGCTGCGGCTGTTTGGCTGGTTACCTTCAACTACTTCTTAGTTCTTCCTCCTTGGCCCATAGAAGGTAACTTGTGGTGCCCTATCTCTTAGCAGGAAGGCAGTATATTTCTGAATATGCTAGTCAGGGCTGCAAGGTCAAAGTGTCAACACAGCAATTTTTTTTCCTGGAGTAGATGAGTAGTAAACTGATTTTTTTTGCCTTTTTTTTCCAATATATGCTCTGTGTGTCAGAATTCTAGATGCAAATAGACATTGCTCATTTAAACATTAAAAGGTCATTATTCCCTAAAGGTTTTGGAAATACATGGATTAAATGCATTTGAAGAACACTTTTGAAAAACTTTAAATTAATCAGATTTGCCTAATTCTGTAAGCCTGGAATTTATTAGCCAGTTAGTCAACTAAAAATAAAGGAAAACTAAATAAGTTTGTATGGTAGACTTGTGATGGTGGATTTGTATTGCAGGTAATAGTCTTCCCAGCAAAACACAAAGACTGAGTAAATTATGAAGAACTTACTCTTCTAAATATATCACATTATAAGCAGAAATACAATTTAAAACTTTTTCTGTATTATGGGTCAAGATGAAAATACATCAGTAAAGATCATCTTCAAACCAAAGACTCAAATGAGATTATTAGGTTAAAGATTTTTGAATGGGTCTAGTTTATCTCATGTAATTTTTCACATTTAAAAATATAAGAAATTATTCTCAGCTTATCTCTTGCAAACAGTGTTTCTGATTTTGCAAATACAAAGCTGACAGTCTTTTCTCTTTGACAGATGGGGATGGACAAAGTGAACATTTATTACCAGTCTGTGAAGATACAACGTGTCAAAAAAGTGCCATCTACTTAACTAAGCTGGGACTGGATCAGGTATTGTGAGTGTGGAATTGCGAAGGCAAAGGAAAATACTGTGCTTTATGAAATAATGTGAAACAGGAAAATGATTTTTCAGGAAAGAAAAATGAAACCTCCTGACCTGTAATTATTGCATAAAAGAGACTTTTATTTATTTACTTATTTATTACCTATCTTAAAAAATATGGATTTGGTGTAAGAGGTTGCATAGCTAGTGTTCTATATAATGGATAATTCCACTCAAGAAAATTATGGATGTTTCTGATGAGTCACTTTTTTGATTGCAAAACACTCTGTTCTAAGCAACATAACGGCCCTAGCATGAGATAAAAACAAGGTTTGTGTTAAGAGTTGGAAACAGATCTAATTAATTCAAATAAGCTTCTTAAGTTAGGGAGTTAATTTTATAGTAAAAAAAAAAAGTATAAAATATATATATACATACATATACATCAAGTTGAACAAGCCGCCACCTCTTACCCCTTATTTCTACTGTCTTTTATTATTAAGTAAATTTCTAAACAATATATGAAGACTTGTTTAGGCAATGTATCTTCAGGATCACTTACAGAATTTTTTAATGTATGCCATACATGTGTCTAACCAGGCTATGAATTACTGATTATTCCTTTACTGACAAATTAAAAGTAGAATGTTTTTGTGGTAGTACCCTCTCTGATCTTTATTTCAGAATGTATAGGTGAACATACTGTGTGCTTGAGGAGCTTTACTGTGACTTTGGATGAAACCAAATTAAGAACAGTTAACACAGTTTTGTGATAGTATATGATGCATTGGGAATGAAATGCAGAACAGCAGTGGCGTGTCAGGCTTTGGAGTTCTGCTAAGATCTTGTTTGATGGCTGTCAGTCAACAGTATATTTCTCATGATGTCTTTGCCACAGCTGGATGGCTACTGGAAAGCCAAACAGACCTACGAGAATTATATCAAGGATGATCTTTCACCATAGGTTTTAATTTATTTAATGACTTAAGATTATAGTATTAGACATACCTCAGATAAAAGTTCTTTTGGATGATGAAGCAAAAGTAAAGGCCAACAAAATACATATGAGTGACTTAAGGAGATACAGACCTACTAAAATTTTTAAAGAATGTGGATGTTTCCATAGCAACAGAAGAATTGCTGTCAGAACTGAAGCAGAATCCCTTACGCTGTTTCAGATGGCGGCAGGTGTTAGAACACCTCAGGCTTCTTGAAATTCACCTGCAATAGCTACAGACTAATCTGCTAGCTGATTTAGATCTCTCATCTAGATTCTGATAATTGGACTGAGTTCTCACTGAGAAATGTTTTAAAATCCCTGGTACTGCTTAATGTAGAAACTCTAGATATTATGATAGTCTTAGAGATAACAGATCTTTTGATTAATTTTGCAAAGTATTCAGTATGATTTTTCATTTGTTTCCTGAGGCAAATGGTATTATTTCAGTCCCTTCAATTCAGAGTTTGTTTGTGGGCTTGATGATTCTTATAACCTTTCTCTGTACAATAGAAAGGTTATAGCTTTATTCCTTTTATAAATCTAGCACTCTGAAGTAGAACACAGCAGTGCATCCTACAGTAAACCACAGGTCTTTGTGGTGTCATTCTCTAGGCTAGAGAGGTATCTGACAGCATTATTAGCGGCAGTTGGTCAGTGTTAGAAGTCTTTCTTCCTTTCTCTGTAAGAGTTTAAGGTGGGGAGGAGGATTGCAGCTGCTGTAGTTTTGATAAATCTCAGACTCTTTAAGATCTTCTCATCAATTCTAAGTTTCTTGTTTTTCCAAAGCAACTATGAGGCTGTGAGCCACATTCCAGCATCGAAATATGACTTTTACTGTTTCGGTTACTTTGTTCTATGTTCCTAAATCAGTGTTGGGGATTGTCTTCTGTGCTTTGACCATAAGTTAATGGTATAATGTATAGGTAATTTACTTAGTTTATGCAATAGTGGCTGCTCAACTGTATACAGAATTCGGGTGACCTTTGCACACACTGAAAGCCTAATGACTCCTGAATTCATGGGTCTTATTTTTTATGTGAAAATATGCTGAACTACAATGCAAGTGTACGGTAGAGGGAGAGCCCTCAGGGGAAATGACTTATGTTGCCATGGCCAGTTCTTTCAGGCCACTCCTGATTCTCATCTTTCTGTAAGATAGGATAGCATTTGTCACAGAAAGAAACCCTGTCATTTCCAGAAAGGGTATTGGCCAAGAATGGGCTAACAAGTTCCAAATGCTCTCTGACTGCTCTGTCCTACAAGGAAAGGCTGAGAGACCTGGATCTGTTGAGCCTGGAGAAGACTGAGAGGGGATCTGATCAATGCTTATAAATATCTAAAGGGTGAGTGTCAAGAGGATGGGGCCAGTCTTTCTTCAGTGGTGCCCAGTGACAGGACAAGGGGCAACAGGCACAAACTGGAACAAAAGAAGTTCCATCTGGACATAAGGAAAAACTTCTCTGAGAGTGACAGAGCACTGGAACAGGCTGCCCAGAGACTTGTGGAGCCTCCTTCTCTGGAGACTCAAAACCTGCCTCAACGCGATCCCGTGCAACCTCCTCTAGGAAAATCTGCTTTAGCAGGGGGGTTGGACGAGACAATCTCCAGAGGTCCCTTCCAACTCCTACCATTCTGTGACTGACAACTGGCTCCCTGCCTGTGTTAGGTGCCATGGCACCTAAGTGGGCAGCTGGCTGGGTGGTGGTTTTGTGCTTCACAGGTTTCTAGCCATAGTTTAAAAATTGCCATGTGTTAATCCCACACTTTTGGCTCAAAGACCTGCTATCAGGCTTTAGAGCAAGAGAAGTGCCTTTCCTGATATATAGAAGAATGTGAACTCTGAAAGAAATGAGCCCTTTTTGAGTTAAGCAGAGCGAGTGCAATTAGTTTTAAACATTCCTCGGTACCCGAGAGTTTTTTCAAAATGAAAAAGATGTTGTTTTCACAGGGCAGTAAAGATTTCTTTTTTTCTACTTGTTGAAAAGCAAGTATTTGAAAAGTCTGAAAACAAATTCTCAAACACTTATATTTTTCTTGTTTTAGCCTACAAAATCATTAATTGAAGGAGAAAAAATATCTATATAAATGTTTTAAGTAATTATATTAGTGGTGTTATGCAATGGAATTTAACAGAAAGGGAAGAAGTAACTCTGATTTCTCTGAATGAATTTTGTGTTCATTTAAATTTTCCTTTAGATACTCATTCCATTTTTCCAATCTGTTTTTTTTTCATCTGAGCTAGGTAACAGAAACCATATTATCAGAAAACAAAATATAGCTTTGTGTCTCCTCATTATATCCACCTATTTCTATCTTAGAGTGAAAGGGGTGTGGGGGGGAAATTAGTTTTAGTCTTTTTCCTATTAGAATAGGAATGGCAAGCTTGAAGCTTAAAGTAATTGTCTGGATTATCAAATATAAAAGTAGGAGTTTTATATTATTGACAAACATTTTCATTTTTTAACTTCTGTACTGAAATATGTCCTGAGGCACATGAACAATTAATCTTGCATTACATTACTCAATACTGGCATTTATAATAGAAATGTACAGAATGAGTTTCACCAAAAGTATGTATTACTCCAAATTTCAACTGTCAGAGTCAGTTACATAGGGTGCTAGATTGTAAAATCGCTTTATATGAATCACTGTGAATAGAGTAAAAACAGAATATATGAATTTGTGCCTAAAAATTAATTTTTAATTTTGTTTCTTTAAAATATTGTTACCATACATGGGAACATTTAGAAAGTGTATGATGAATATAATTGGATTTCATTGCAATAACTGTGTGAATGATACCGTGTAAAGTAAAAACTGTATTATATTTCATGGTTCTGATTTCAATCAGTGTCTTTCAAAATTACACTATTTGGTAATAATATTGTTTCATCTGTCTTCTGCATGACAAAAAAGTGCTAAGAAGTCTAACTCTTTGAAAAATTTCCCTCAGGTTAAGAGTCTTTTCCTTTGTTTCTTAGATTTTTTTTCCAAACCTTCAGCAGCTAACAGTAACTAAATATGCATGTATATGGGGGGGCACAAGGGTCAAAGTACGTTTAATTTCAACTTTGAATTTTCATCAAGAGTGTGTAGATCATCATTGCAGTTCAAATGTCATCACTTCCACAGTCAGGCATGCACTAAGTATATGCAGTGTCTGGCAGAACGGTTACAGGCTTTTAAGCCATCTGTGATATCCTAAGTTGACCTTAGTGCACCTTTTTTTAATGATTTTGGGGCCTTCTCTAATATGCATGTGGTTGTATGTAATCTGAAGGGACCAGCCCATGTGTCGCATGCAATTGCCATGTGCCAGGAGTTGTTGATTACTGGATTGTATTAATGATGGAGTTTCTTCACAGCAGGAAATGATGCTGTCAGGGATCTTGTTCTGGTTCCTGAAATAGCTAAATTAAGGCTTGGATGAGAGACATATCAGATCTTAAGTGCTTTTGATGTTGGTGGTAGCGATCCTTTAAGATGGCACCCTTCTGTCCTTTTGAAGGCATTGTCAATTGACATAATTACTTCTGGCTTTAAAAATGACACTGAATTTTTCTGCAGCATTGAAATGTTAACCCTGGTACTTCAGTGTCATACCAACTTGTGAAATTACTTTGATATTAATTAAGATAAATTCTTGGTTAGCACTTCTGCAGCACTTTGTGGAAAGTAAGTGCAGATATATTCTATTTCTTGTCCTGGAGAAATTATACTTTGCATTTCTTTTGTACTTTCAATTCGATATTGTAATCTTAATTTCTCATCAAATAGTTCAGTATCTGGTGCTGCTGGGGAAGATGGGAGGGGAATTGAAGCTCTTGAACTTCTAAATATCCATGAATAATAGAATCATTCAAGCTGAAATGAAACTTAGGAGATTCAGCCTCCTGCTTTAAGCAGGGGCAACACTGAATTCAGACCAGGTTGTTTAGAGCTTTGTCCAGTCAAACTTTGAAAACCCCCAAGGACAAAGATTCTGCAGCTTCTCAGGGCCTTTTTCCGAGTGTAATTTGTTTATCTCTAGCTGGAATTTCCCTTGTAGCAGCCTGTGACCAGTGTCTCTTGTTCTTCTGCCCTGTATCTCAGTAAAGAGCCTGGCTCCATCTTCTCAGTTATCTCCTTGCAGTTATTGGAAGGCCCCTAAATCTTCAGTTCTCCAGGCTGAACAAGTCCTGTGTCCTCAGTCTGTCCTTTGAGTAAATATTCAACACTTGCCCATCTTGGCGACCCCTCTCTAAACACACTCAATATCCTCAAATCTTTCTTGAACCATGGGGCACAAAACAGGACACAGAATCCAGATGCAAACCAACAAGTGCTGAATAAAGCGGAATAACCACTCTCCTCAATCAGCAGGAGCACAAGGCAGCAGTTACAGAGCAGTATGCTGGTTTGCTGTCATAGCTGTCACACTCGGCTTTAGCTTGCTGTTCACCAGGACCCACACATCTTTTTTAGGAGAGCTGCTACCCAGCTGGTCAGTCTCCAGCCTGTACAGTTTCAGGGGTTTACTCCTCTGTGCAGGACTTTCTTTGACAATTGTTATGAGGTCCCTGTTTGCCTATTCGTGCCTTTCTAGGTCACCTCTGAATGGTGATCCTGTCCTGAAGCACAATGATAGTATCTCCCAATTTGATGCCATCCAGAAATTTAATGAGGGAGCATCCTTCCTCCAGCTTTAATGCTGCCTATTTTGCAATTCCAAGAAAAACAAAAGGACTCAGGATCTCAAGGCCCTGATGTTTTGGGCTTGCCTACACTTACGGATTAGTATAGATTCCTGTCAAGGCTGAATTTCAGTGAAGCTGATCCTGAATATATCCATGCACTGGACATGTTGCAAAACGTTCTAACACACAGGTCATTTATTCTTACATCCTTATGTATTTTTTTTCTGTTCTGGAATAATTTAGTGCATAGAAAAAACTTCAAATTATTTTTTTCATTTGGTGACAGAGTTAGGAAATAATCCTTATTTCCTCTTAGGAAATTTGTAAAGTAGTTAAAAATGCTGATGCAGGATCCTGATCCTGATGCAGGATCCTGATCCAGGATCCTGATCCTGATGCAGAAACATCGGCTGTGCTAAATAGAATTAGGTTGTCTAAATAAATAAAAGGATTTTCCTTACCAAGCTGTTCTTTTTTTTCTATTTTACAGTGGATTCCAATTTTGCAAGACTTCAGAAATAAAGACACACTCTGGGGCTTTGTACCGTATCAACATGACAAATCTTCCACAGAAGTTTCATTTCCAATTACGCTTCACATTGGAGATTACAATATGGATGGCTACCCAGATGCTCTTGCTATACTAAAGAACACATCTGGAAGGTAGAGTATATGTAAACCTAGAAATAAAGACTATCAAATGCATGTTCAATCATCATTCATATGAATTACTAGTTTTAGTGCATCTTGTTCATTTGATCACGTGAACAAGGCTCTTGATCTGTGCTAAATGTTTCCCTTTTAAAAAAGGTATGCATTTACATGATGTGTTCAGAATGCATAATTGCATAGGCTGAAACTGTGACTCTTGGCAGGAAATTGCACTAGGAAGTGAAGTATGAAGTACCATTTTGAGTGCTTCTCCCTGATCACAGGAGCGGATGATCTCTCCTTTTCCTTTCCCAAATCACCATCTGTAAAATCCTGACTTCAGCTTTCAGTGTTGGCCAGTAACACCAGGCTGCTGAGAGCTGGGGAACCTGTTCTGTGCCCTCACCAATCAGTGTTCACTCCATGTGACTGAAAAATGCAATAGTATTTTGCCACTTTTGAGAACTAGGAATTTTAGATACACTTAATAACTTAACCAGTGATTTTATGTTGTCCAAATTTAACTGAAATAAATACACTCCCCTCTGCCACCACTACCACCAAGCCCTGTCGTCACCCCCCGCACCCCCCAAAAAAAGCTTATAACCTTTCCTATTAAATTTGTCGGTGTAGTCTTTCTCTTCCTGTTTTTGTTTTCTTCATTACTTGTTTTAGCGATACTTTGTATTGCTACCATCTGGTGTTAGGTGGGAGAGGGCTTACAGGGAGACGATTGTACATTGAGGAGTTAGTGATCCACATAACAGTTGACCTGAGTAGGTGCATACGTGTGCTGTTCTGGCACGTACCACTTGGCTGCAGGATAAACTTAGCCAGCTAGTTGTAACGGAGAAGCCTGTAGGCAGCTCTCACTTGGCACCTGGTGATGATACCACTGGCATGTCCTTGTCTTTACCTTGAAGTGAAGCAGCATGTTTTCATGTGAACATCATTTTGCTTGACAGTAAAAATGATGAATAGACTTGTTTACTTCTAAGACAAACTTAAAAGAGCTCTAGAGACGGTAATGCCAGTGAAGCCCACTGCAGACAGGAAATGCGCAGCATGCCATCTACCAGTTAGAGGTCTGGCTGATGCTGCGCAGCTTGGGTTTTCCAGCATCTGAAGAGATGTGAGATTACCTAAGCTATCCCCTTTTTCTTGCTCACATCATCGCTTGTAAAAGGTTACTCAATCAATATCTTATGGAGTCTCAACATCTTCCTTACTGGGACCTATGACAAATATTTGTACTACACTCGTTACAAGGCCAAGTAAGTCTCCATTACTGGTGTATTTATCTGCTTCCTCTTCATGGTGTTTTGGATGGTCTTGGGTGTAGCTTCATAGTTTGGATTAATACTCAGTAAGGAAAAGAACTGAGGAGCTCACTTTGGTGCTTAAAACAGTACATAGACAGAATTTAGATGCTGAAGTCAATTCATATCCTCTAGTGATTGCCCAGACATGAGTTGCCCACTGACGTTTTTGTGTTAGAGGTCTCAGATACTGACACATACATAAAAATGACCCAGTTTGAAGAGATACGTGCTTGTATTCATCCTACACGATGTGACTCAGAGACAAGGCAGTGAGCAGCTGAGCTCTGTCTCTGTACCTCTGAGTCTTAAAGAACTAGCACAGCAGCTGTCTGTATTCAGACATGGCAGAGGAGAAGGAGGTGATGCTGTTATGGCCCAGAACTTGCATAGGCAAAGGTAAATAAAGCACTTGGGCCCTGAATGTCAGGTGTTTCACACCACAGGTTTGTTAGTTTGTGTCTTCTGTTCAGCAGTCATTGAATAAAGACTGTAAACAGTCCAGAGAGCAGACTAGAACCAAAGTCTTTCCTTTCCCATACAAATACCATGACATCTAAACTGCAAAGTTGTTTACATAAGCCCCACAAATCTTGTGTTTTGAGCTGTACTGTAGGCTGTCTTCTAGTGTGTACCCTGATAGCGTGTCCACTTCAGAAGGACTTTGTGAAGATTTATGGAGTTCAGAAATTTATTTGAGTTTATTCTATCTTTTAAGGTTCTTAGGAGCCTGTCTCCTCTGGCTAGTGTATAATTATGGCAATGCAAAAGACTTATGTAAAAGATTTAAATGGTTTGTAAATAGTTACTCCTTTAAAAGCCCAGGAAGTTACCTGTGTATTGTTGCAATGAATTACTGTGATACACTTGTATCTTTGTTATCCTTGCTTCTGAAATTGTTTATTCAGTTGGGTGCACCCTAAAGTTATTTTGAAACTTGGCTTGAAAGTTGAGTGACACAGTTAAGGCCTGGGACTGGAGGTACTGGCAGATGATTTGACAAGTTATTGAAAGGGAAGTTCAGAGAGCTGAAGAAGTCTGGCCAAAAAAAAAAGCAAGCTAAACATTAATAAATACATTGCATGTTAACATTGCGTATTTTCAGTATTTGTAGAAAAGTAATGGAAAAGACTCTTCGTACTTCTGTATGAGAATGGTAGTCATACTTGCACCCACTATGAAATGTTACTTTCAGAGTAATACTAATTCATTGTTTCTGAAAGACTTAAGGAATTACTTCCTTTTAAAATGTGTAACTGGGTCACAGGGTGGAGAGAATTAAAACGGTGGGGGAATTAAATTAAAAGTTCCTCTTAAGTTAGAGCAAATTAAAATGAAAACCTTGGTTAATTGATTTTAAACACTTCTGGATCAAGCTGTTTCTTTCTCTGAAGCCTTTCATGTACATCTACAGATCTAATTTCAATGATTGATTACTGTGATTAAATGATAAAAGCATTTTTGTAAACTCTTGACCTCAGTCTGTGCTGTCATCTAGGAAGCCTAGCTTCTGGTTGCTTTCTGTAAGTTAAAATTAAAGGAGGCAGAAACTATTTTATTAATCTGAAAATATACTGACATGTGATAATGGAAGAATATGATTAAAATCGATTATATGCTTTCATCCCAATTCAGGAGACAACTTTCAGATTAAATCCTTAAAAATACCTACAAAACACTGAAATAAAGACATGATAGTTAAGAATAGTGTTGGTTTACTGTCCTTTCAGGTAAGTCAGGAAAATGATTAATAGCTTCAGGTATTCTCAGAACTGCCATAAGGCCACACTGTTTCATCTCCTGCCACATACTTTGGATTTGAAATAAGTGTGTCATATTCTGACAGCATGGAGACATACCTTAACAGCAACAACAAAAAAAAAAAAGGAATCCCACATGTGGTTGCCAGGTGTGGTGGCAGTTTGAACCCAGAGACTCAATAAATTCCAACAGGATAAGATGCTAAATTCACCATTAAGAATTCTTTTAACTGCTGACTTGCATCAAAACCTGCACATTAGAATTCCAGTCCACAGATTTTTCTTCCCTCTAGTCATGACTGTATTAGAAATTGTGTATGTATTTAGAATAATAATAGGTAAAGGGAGTTTGTCAGAAGTTATTAATTGGTTCATTTCTACTTCCTATCTTATCTAAATACATTCATTTTTTTCACATGCTTGTTTTAAATTGACTCTGGTAACACTGAAAGTGTAAGTACTGCACCTAATTAGATGAAACAAGTTTTGTTTAACTACTTGTTTCCAAATTATGCTAATAATTGGCATCATGCATTTCAAACATAATCTAAGGAAGCATTTTTTTATTTACGCTTTTATTCAAAGGGGATATTTTTCACTAGTAAAGTAATGGTGAAATTGAAAATACAGTGTCTCTCTGACATTGGTGGTAAAAAAACAGTAAAGACTGAAATTTGGAGATAACAAACAACTGGATATGGATGGTTAAATGAAAATTTGAGTTTAATACACTTCTAGAAAGTTTCCTGGGTGTTCATGCTCAGTTTTAAATTAATGTATATGTATTAATCCTTTGTATGGGTATACTTGAAAGGACTCTTATTTGACCAAATTACCTCTTCCTACATCATTGTTAAGTTGTCACTTGTCAGGAGTAAGGTTGGATAAAGGACTTGTTTTAAAGGTAGGATTGATGAACAACTTGTAATTGAGCAAATCTAAAAAAAACCAGAGGCAAATTCCATTATTCTGAATATCTGCAGTAAGATATTAGTCATTTAGATGTTCCCTGTATAACTGTAAATCAACTAGCCTAAAACTGACAGAATGAGAGATGTATGAAATTAAGCAGTAAATATTTAATTCTAATTGCAAGGATATATGTTAAAATAAAACCGAGGTAAGTCTTCAGTCTTTCTTTAGTGTTAAGCCTTGCTCATAGTTTTTCAGCCTTATTAAATTTAGCTTTGCTGCATCGATGACTTTGTTCAGAAGGTTCCAAATTGTAGACAACTCTGTACTTAATAGAGCACTGTTCATAAGCCATTTGGGAAAAAGTTATGCAGGTAGTACACAATTTAGCTGCCACTGTGTATACATTGGTGTGTATATCTAAATATTAGAAGTGCTGCAAATAGCATGTTAAGGGTGATAAGCTAGTCTTAGTTCTTTTGCTCTCCCTCTTCTCAGTTTTTAAGCTGAGTTCGTCAATATTGACTGTTACACATTTGTGTAGCACTTTAGTATTGATTTTTAAGGTTTTACCATTGTAATGGTGTCTGTCATCTTGTGTTTTCCCATAGGCTTTCAGGGATATTGCTTTGTCGTTTTAAGGATGCTGATGATCTTCCTTGTTCCAGGGAGACCTTTTTCTGGTGGTGTTCATCTTCAAAATTTGGTTCAAAATAATAGGAAGGTCATAAACTTGCTAATTGTAGTATGCAGGAGAAATAAAACATGGAGGTAGATACTTTGAATTCAGTGATGCTTGTGTATTAAAGCCCTAAATAACATAAGGACTCAACTGGCAGCTTATAGGCCAAATCCAGATGTCAGGAGTTCTTCCAAGAAAGAATTGAACAGCTGAGGTGGCAGCAAACAGCTGATACCTCTTCCCTCTGCAGACAGGCACTGCAACTGTCCTTGTTGCTGCAGCCTTTCAAAAGAATGGCTCACTCACTAAGATTTCCTCCTCCCATGCTGAGATGCAGCAGAGCCCCAGGAGCAGACTGGGACCGAGAAGGATCAAGACAGACATAATGTGGCTAACAATTACTAAGACATTTTATATATGTGTGTGTGTGTATACATATATATACACACATATATAGTTTCTGGTTTCATTATTATGTAATCAAAACCTAAAATTATTATATTTTATTTCAGTGTTTATTTTTTATCTTGTAATGAGTCAAGTGGGTATCACTTGATGTGCATGTAAAAACATATAAGTTTGTGCCCAAAGACAACTGAAGACTCTCCCCCACTACCAAATGAGCACCTTTTGGTTTTTCCTCTATTCAGAAGTTGATGTGTAAGTGCATTTGCTTGCTTTTTACAGGTAGTTATTTTGAAACTAGTTGTTTTGTTTCTAGCTGTAGATCATTTCATATTAATGATAAAATCCTTATCTAGTATATTAACAAGAGATAATGCGCTGAAAATACATGAAGAAAAGGAAAGTCATGTTCACTCAATTTTAATCAAGAAAGGAGGAACTATTTAGATAAGTAAATGTATCAGAAGTTAGTATTTTCAGCAGAAACTACTACTGTTTCAAGAGTGTATTTTGGTTGGCTAAGGCTGTTCAAATACTAATGGCAGGACATATCATTCAAAATTTTGGCCAGAAACATGAGGAAGGTTAAGAATCAAGTTGAATACTTTCGGAGTTAAATATGAGGTTGCAACTTAGTTCCTTACTATAAATACTATCCATTTTTAAAAAAGGAAAGAATGAGATGGTATAGAAGACACCTGAGTGAAATTCTCAAGTTTAAGGCATTTATCTAGAAGCTACATAAATAATAAGTTATTAGCTCTTCTCATCCTGCTTCTAAAGACACTTTTAGAGGAAATGAGAGGAATTTAATGCTGATATAGAGTCAAAATAATTTGAAGACATCAATAAAATAAATGCCAAGGAATTGCCTTAGAACTTGACAGGGGAGAAGACTCATGTTTAATTGTAAAACTAATAATAGCTAGCTTGTATACCGGGGGAAAAAAAAAGACCTCTGTATGCTTCCAGTGTCTGTAAATTCCACTTGAAAAAACATCAAAACTTAAAAGAAGTTTAATATCACAGTTCATGTTTAAAACTTGTTTTATCCCATCTTTCTCATCAATAGTAATTTTCATTAGCTTTAGAATTTTTTTGTTTGTTACTCTACAAGTTCTTATTTTTTAATAGTAAGCAATGACGCTGGCTCTTTAAAAACAATCAAAATTAAAAAAATCAGATTTCAACTTCATGTGACTCACAGTAGTGATTCTAAACCAATGTGCATGTACTTGTAGTTACAGTGAACACTTGCTATAGCTTAACATTTATATGGAACATCAATGAGTTGTTAATTTTACTAGGCAAGCTTGTGTTTGTGTTTCAGAAGGGACTGTATGGATATAAATCAGCAGTAGCATGAAATGAAATTTCCTGCTGCCTATTAAGATAAACATTAATAGAGTTTCAGCTATATTCTGCTTAGGGATTTTCCAGACCTCTGCTGCCCTGTCAGAACAGATGCTAAAACTATGAAATTTTTTTTCCTTTACAAGATAGCTCTCCTATAGAGCACTTCTCAGTCTTCAGCATCTGTTTAGGGTTTGGGATTGCTTTTTTCTCCTGTTGTTGTTTGTTTTGTGTTTCTCTTATTCATACAGAAGGGTGAAGGAAAGTGGCATTTTTTTCCCCTCAATGCTGCTTTGATTAATATAATCTTTTTTTCACAGTGCAGTTGGTGTTATATTATTGTTTGTCCAGTTTGTGATACTTTGACAGTCATTAAATGCACACTACCAAGAAAAGAAAATAAAAATGGTTCCTGTAGTAAATAAACTTCTTGTATTTCTCCATTCACGAGGCTTATAGTTGAGACTTGAACAATACTCTCTACATAGAGTGTAATGCAAGCTTGACAATCTTTTGTCTTTTAAATACTTAAAATCTAATAATTTCTGGCATTTTAAAATGTGTGAATTGAAAGAAAGCATCTTTGTAAAACTTCCTCTAAATTTTTTTTAAAAACAGTGCATGTCAAGATGATGAAAAAGGGAAATTCAAACCATTTGTTTAGCTCAGATTGTCACCTTACCTTATAGTTGGTTAATCTGATGTGATATTTACGTAATACATGAAATGAATGTGAGCACTTAACAATTTCAAGTTATGGTTATGAGTTCTCAGATACAGATAATACAATGTCTTAAATATTGTAGATCACCTTATTTCATTTTGGCTGGAATTCAATGTACTCATGCTTCTAACAGTAAAAAGCGGGTTATTTGTATTAAGCTTCAATCAAATGCAGGCATATGACAGAAAAATAAAGGCCTAATTTGTGTATTTTTCACAGAAGCTCAAGAGATGTGATTACAAGGGTTTGAGGGAAGTGTTTAAATACCCCATTTTACTTTTGACACATCTTACAGAGAACGAAATCCTTCATTTTTCCCATTGCAGGTTCTGAAATACTAACTTGGCAACAGGCAAGGAAGCTGATTTACTTTGGTATCAGAAATGTTTTTTCTCAGTGTAAATATTCTGCCCTTCTCTAACTCTTTTTGAAATGGATGGAGCAGATATATGGATGTTGTGGGATACGATTCTTGAATAGCAGATTATCTAGAATACACCATAAGAACAAAGAAAAATAATGTTCCTAAGGAGAAATGTGTATGTGTGTGTGACTGCATCCTGGAGGCAGTGGATGCTGTTAAGATACAGAAAAACGCCTTGCTGTGACCCTCCAGAATAGCAGTATGCACAAGGTCATAATGAAGAAGTGGATTTGGTTACTGCCCTGGGGCTCTGACATGCTTAGCTAGCTTTACAGACCATTGTCTGCTCCATCTCCTGGCTCTGGCCCCAGAAAGAGAGGAGGAAACTTCATCTGTTCCCATTGCCAAGGCAGTGATGGATTCTAGCAGGCTCCCAGGATACAGACCTGCCAAAGAATCAGACTCACAGTTGGTAAAGTCTGAAGGTTTTCATAGTTCCAGTAAGAGCAGAAATAATACACTATCAGAGACAGTATAATGCTGTTAATCATCAGCGTGCACATATGAACCTTTTGTCTCCCACTAACCAATGGACATGTATTAGATAAATACTTTAGAAAGGAGATTTTGCTATGCTAGACTTGGTACTCTGGTTGCCTTGTTTCTTGTTTCAGTATTACAGCCTGTCTTTCTGTCCATATTTGTTGTGTTTCAGCAAATGTCCAGTTTGGTTTGTCTTGTCCTATTTTTATTGTGCTGGCAGGTTGGGTTTTGTCGTTTCTTGTTTGTGGTATCTTGCTTTGAAACAATGGAAAACATACCAATAGAGATTTGGTTTAATCTTAAATTTGTTTAAAACATCATTCAGTGTGTAAGAAAATTTGTTAATGGACCTGGGGTGGGAAGAGATTGTCATAAAATAATGAAAAAACACTGACACTTTTTAAGGAGTGTTTAAGCTGAAGGACCATAAGGGCTTAAGGAAAATGGCAGATAAGTGCACTTGTACTTGTTTCAGAATACAGTAAGACTATGTTCAGTCTTCAAAGTGGATGGTTAATGAAATCATTCCTGCAGATTTGGACCCATTTATTTAGTGTATTCATTGGTTTAAGTGAGGCATGACATAATGGTTGTAATTCTGTCTGTAAAGTTAACACAAATGTTTACGGGTTTTAAAGTATCCAGTGGCTGCTAAATTTGTTTTTATTACATTTCACTTCAGCAGACTTAATATTTTTGTGATGTCTATTATGTACTGTTTATAGCAAATAATTTGGTTTTCTTTCATAAATATATATGTATGTACATATGTTTTACAGCAATCAACAAGCATTTTTACTAGAAAATGTCCCATGCAATAACGTAAGCTGCAAGAGTGCACGTCGCATGTTTAAAGTTTTTTGGGAGCTCTCGGATCTAAATCAAATCAAGGATGCAGTGGTAGCAACCTTCTTTGACATATACGAAGATGTAAGTTCAACTCTTTGCTAGAGCAAACAGCGTTTCTCATTCTGAGTTGCTGTAGCTGTCTGTGTGCCATTGGCAGACTGCTTTGTAGAAATGTTGGCTTTACAGCACATGGCAAGCAGTGCCTTCAGCCTGGGAGGTTCACTCTTGAGATGCTCCCTGGTGAGCAGATAGCGGCAGCCTATCACTGCCTGAAAGTTTGCTGACCCTCCATATGCTCTATTTGAGCTGCCCCCTTCAATGGCAAGGGCACAGCCATGGACCACATGCGTCATCCTGGTTAGCTGTGGATGGAGCACTCTGTCCTAAATTGCCATAGATTAATAAGATTTGAAAGATATTAAAATTAGTAGCGAACGTGTAAACTCTGCTGCACGCACTGTGGTTTTTTTTCTTTTTATCTCTAAGGGAATTTGCTAAATTTAGATGTTATCTAGAGTAAATCAGCATTATAATGTAATCTTCTTTTTTTCCCTCTAGGGAATCCTGGATATCATTGTGCTAAGCAAAGGCTACTCCAACAAGGAATTTGCTATCCATACATTAAAAAATAACTTTGAAGCAGATGCCTATTTTGTTAAAGTTATTGGTAAGTTATTGACTGTAGAGTCAAAACGGGATGTTGAAAAGAAGGAGAATATTTGAACCTCTGTATATAATGTTATGGTAATGCTCTGTGTATGATAATTGTAGAAGAAAACCAGCATAGAAAATACTAGGGATTGCAGAAATCCCTTGTTGCAAAATCTGAACTTGGCTAAGTTCAGTTTGTTTCATTTCAAAGGGCTTTTTATTTTAGTGTACTTATTAAAATCTGTCCACTATCTTCCACACTTTAGCTGTTTTTAATATCAGTGGTGACCACAATGACTTTTAAATAAGTGTTCATCATCTCTTGAGTGTGTGTGGCTAGTTGGGTTTTTTGCAAGAATGTATGTCTTATTTCACTTATTAACCAGAGACAGGCTAAATCTTTCCTTTCATCCTGGACCTTTCCTTCTGCATCCTAGCAAAATTTTACAGGCAGATACTAGGTCTTTAAAAACTCATTTCTCAGCTGGCTTCTGAAGGAAAGAAAAAAGGAATTAAGTGTCTAAAAATATGGTCTGCAGGAAAAAAGCACATGGAACCAAGTTATCCAGCCTAAAAGAGAAATGTAAGGAAGATCCATGTCTTCTATCTATAACGGTGCATCTCAATGGGGGAAGAGTATTCTGTGTGTCCATGCAGGATACAACATAAAGTAACAAACTACAAAGAGTAAATAGTAAGAATGATTTCCTAACTGACAGCTTGTAAAGTACTACTAATAAATTCCTAAAGAAACTGCAGAGTTGCCACATTAGAGGTCCTGACAACAAGGTTAAGAAATTATGTAGCAAATTTAATTGGTTTTGAGAGAAAAGTTTGGACTAGGTGAACTTACACCTTTTCTGTGAACCTTTTGTACAGTACCTTCACTTATGTCCTCACATAACATAATGTTGTCAATATAAAGGTGGCATTAGATCTATGCATACCTATTATTCAGCTTAGACATTATTTTTTGAATGTGTATTGCTATTTAAAATTTGGAGGAAGATTAGCACATAAATCACTAACCTGAAGAAAATATAATTGTGCTTGCAGATGTTAAGTATGTATGTCATAGTGAGACAGAAAGGAACCCTATTGACTTACAGAAACATGCTTTGTTTGTCCACGGTGACTGCCTTTTTAATCTTGCCTATTTTCAGAAAGCTAGGCAAGAAACAATAGCCAAGTGGACTTATTTTCATCTGTACCTTGATTGGTTGCAGTATTTTCTTTCCAGCAGGGACTTCTGTCTTTTGCTGTACCTCTGTCATATCAAGCCTACTTCACTGGAGTTGTTTTCTGTATCATCTGGAAATGATGCAGAATCTAGTGCAAAATGGGCTGGTTTCATTTCAGTGATGGCTGGCATCGTGCATGTTTTGCTTATGCTGCTTGATCTGTTCTGAGAGCCAGTGTAGTTCCCTGTGAGAGTCAGTTTGGTGTTTTCGGCCCAAATGCACCACATGGCACAAAACACATCTTACCGTAGAACAGCAATGAACATGGCAAGGGTGTGTGAATTAATTAGAGACTCAGTTTAAAAGGCTAGAGCTAGATTATTATGTCTGTAATTGAGAGTAATTAGGTTATCAAATTGCATGCCCTTCCGTGTTCTTCAACTGCAAAGGTGTTGAGCTTTGAGCTCACTGCTTGTCTGTCGTCTTTTTTTTTTTTTTTTTTGAGAACAAGTGAAAACTGGGGCTGTATGTGAGTTTATGATGACAAAGCTAAATAGGAACAACTAGAAGTTCACCTTCAAAAATTATATTTTCCTTCATGTTATTTTAATGCATCTAATCCTTCTAAAGCATGTATTCTGCACACCATAAGATAAACTACTGCAGCTACTACTGGAGGCTGATGCATTTAGTACTTTCTCCTTAGCCTGAGCTTGATTCTTATTGTAGTAACCTATAATGATTTGTCATGTTGATGGAAGTTTTCTTTTAAACAATACTATATACGAGTAATGTAATTCACACAAGCATGCAGAAAATCCTCTAGAAAATCTTAAACTTCACAAAGCCATATTAGAATTATAATTGTGTGATATTTTAATGGGGAAAGGAGTAATTTGCAACATGGTTTTTGATTCACTCTGTGTATATCTACCTTGAAAATTGTAGCAAGCCTTTATTTAGCACCCTTTTAGGGTGTGAGTATTCTTGCATAGAAACCCCAGGAAATGGGAATTAATGAGGGGTCTAAAAATATTTTTTATTGTGATGCAGGGGAGCGTACTTCTAAAACATGCTTTGTGCAAGCTAGTGTATCAATAAATGCATTGTGTTCACTTACTTGGCATGTGGACAATGAGAACAGTTTTGCTCGTTATAACTGATGTCAAATGTACTTGGTCACAGTATTTGTTCCTGTAGTGAAATTGACAGCAAATTGCAGTGTGCTATTTTTGCATCAAAACGGAAAGAGTTGGTTCCACTTGCATATACCCCTATGTATAACATATAAAATAAGCTTACAGCTTAAAAAGTCTATTTGTACAGTCTTTAAATTCTGCTTTGCCACACCTTCATGTTACCTGTCCAGACATTTTTTTTACTGTATAAAACTATTAGATTTTTCTGCATTTGGAAATTTTAACATTTTTAAATCACAAGCAAAGAATGCTAACTTGGGAATCATGAGTGTTTTCAGTATTTGCACAAAAAATAGTAGAAATGCTGTTTCACTGTAACAGAACTATTTCTGATTCCAGTAGGGAATGATTTCTCATCAGACTATTACACTATGAACATCTTATGTGCACCTTTTAGTATTTCACTGACCCCAAACATTTTGTACCCAAACTCCATGGAGCCTTAAATTAGACAGAAAATGCTTTTTAAAACTCTTGGTGGTTGGGATAACCTTCCCTCAAATCTGGTCCAAATCTTAATTGTCACTGTCTGCCACACTTGCTTCAGGAAGAACTGTATCCTCTTCTGTGCTTGTAGCCATTACTGGGCTGCTGCTCAACTGAACTGTTGTCATCTGAAGTCTGAATTTTGCATCAGAATGACACTGTAGATTATTTTTATGTGTGTTTTCTGTTGCTTGTTTTAAAGGCAATTTAGTACGGATGTTCTAATACTCAGTGTGGCAGGATGTAATGGTTATAGAACAGATGGCTTTCATTGTCCTTCATTTAGTTGATGATAAATAGTGTTTAACAGATATTTCTATAATTTGCCTGATTTTTTTAAACTACCAAGTTTTAAACAAGTAAGTAATTGAACAACTGTCACAGGCATTAGATATTAAGTGGCATTATGCACATCTGCTTATAATACTTATGAATTCATAGAATAAATAGGTAATGGGATTTTTTTGTTACAGCTCTTGTGAATTGCTTTAAATCAAGTTGTAAACCATCCCTTGTGTAGAAGGAAAAGCCTTTACTTACCTTTTTACCAGTTAAAGCAGTAAAGCTGAATCTCTGTTGGTATTTTTAAATGGTTAAAAATGAAGAATAATTAATAAAATGCACAGTCCACTATTTTAAAAATGCTTTAACTGGCACATCTCTCTTTTTGAAGCTGATTAGCCAGTGAGGTGTGATACAACAGTGACTAGCTGATTAATTTTGGCAAAGAAGTATGCTTCAAACAGATGAGGAAATTTTTTATACATTAACATAAGTCATAGAATTACATAGAAGACATTTATTTTCTTTGTGTTTTAATGGATACTTGACACTATTACTGTACTTTAACAGATTTCAGAGGTAGTGCTTGTAAGATGGCTTAACATAAACACTACAACCTCTCTCTTTGTTTTTGCAGTTCTCAGTGGCCTCTGTTCTAATGACTGTCCTCGGAAAATAACAGTAAGTGTAACGATAACTTTGCATTACTATTGAGCTTCCAATAAGCCAAGATCTAATTATACCAAATATTCTCCATGTATCAAGACAGTTACTGACTGGAAGAAAGTGTAATCCAAATCATGACTGGCCTAGTTGTGCATATTTGAGACCCATACCTTTCACCAGCTGCCTGCTCAGAGATGAAAACAGTTGACGAGTTCTGCAGTGAGCTTTGTTACCCAGCATCACAGGGGGCTGGGACATACCAGATAAAAGAAAAACTTCTGTAATACAGCTGGATGCCCAAACAGTGAAGCATGCCAAGTCCTGTTCTAGGCAGTCAGAAAGGCCAGGCAGAAAAAATTATGGGACAGATTCAGCCTGTAGCCACTTCTGGTCTAAAATACACTAAGTGGGTACAATGAAAGATAGAAGGGAAGGAAATATACTTGGTTCTGATGATTCTGCGGCTGGGTAAACATACATGCACTAATTGCCATTTAAATTATTTTAATCTTCTCCAGAGACCCTGCAATTCATCCTCCAAACTTTCAATTAGCAAATTGTTTTGCAATGCAACAATAAAAGTTGGCCTAAAAGGAACTCGGAGGAATCAAAGCTAGCACTTTAGCTCTGCAAAACTATGAAACTTAATTTTGACTTAAATATAAAAACTGCCTCAGATGGGACTGTTTTTTTCAAGCCTGTTTTAAGACATAGGGTTTACTTTCTGATATAATAAGGGAGTTGATATCTTAATTAGAGAACTAAAGAAGAGAGTTTTAAAAGCAATTCTTCACAACGGATGTTGGTGAATATTTCATTATCAAGATTATTGAAACATTATGGCCTCCACTGTAATAGAGGCAGGAAGTAGCATAAAGTACATTATGGCAAAATACAGCTACTCTGTGCCAAAAAAAAACCCAACAGATTTTCATCTTATTTACTCATTTTTCACAGAGCTGCATTACCATCAACCTTTGTGGTCTCCTTACTCTTCATTCTAATCAATTATTTTTCAGGCTTTGATCCCATCTCATCATTAGCACTTTTGGTTTAGAACTTGCTATTTTTTGGGACATGGTGTAAAACATGTCAGCATCTCTTCTTTTAGTGTTCTTTCTGTAACTCATTTGAAAGATCTTTACTGGATTTAATTCCCTAATATCAGCTTGGATTCAGCATTAAAAAAAAAAGAAAACTTCCTTTAAAATCTATTCTTACATTTCTCCCCCTTCCTCTCCATTCCCCACAATAGCAGATGATTGTCCCCCCTCTTCTTAGGTGCATTTGTTACGGTTCATTACTTGGTAATCCACCACTCCCTTTGATTTCCCACCCCCCTGTAACAGTACTTTGATGTTTAAGTACATTTTCTTGCTCAAGAGAATTTGCTTAAAATAGATACTGGTACTTGGCAAGTAACTATTTACCCACTTTCATTAATTAAAGCACCACTAAATAATGATAAAATTTTGAATTCGTGTAGTATTTTTCAATTCAGAAAGACATTTTTCTCTTAAAATACCAAATGGGTTCTGCTTTTTCACAACATGCAGTTATGTCTTTGAGTTTTTAGGGGTTTTTTTACTTTACTTGTAACTTCCAAGGAAACATTAAGTCTTTTGCCAGAGAACTGAATAGTATTGTTTTCTTCGTGAGAAACTAAACATTACTTAGCCACCTGATTAGCCTTATTTTGAAAATCAATTTCCACATAATGCTGTGATGAAAACAGTTGCAAGATTTTGAAATTATCTATATCAAAAGGAAATAGTTAATCTAGAAACATCTTTCTTTGGTTTACTGTTCTATTACTATAGCTTTGTCTGTTTTGCCTGGTTTTTTGTTTGTTTGTTTTTTACCTTGCAGCCTTTTGGTGTTAATCAGCCTGGTCCTTACATCATGTACACTACTGTAGATGCAAACGGCTACCTGAAAAATGGATCAGGTAAGATAAACTCATAATGAGAATACACATGGCATGGTCTGTCAGTATATGCTTATCAGCAACCTAAAGAGTTGCAAAGAAGTTTACAGAGTGAAATGGGACTGGTTTGGAATAGTGACTTCAGTTTACAAGGCCAAAACTGCTAACCTTCCTCTGTCTTTACAGACTGTATATTTATTAAAAATGTTGTAACTCCATGCTCTTTTCTTCTGTCCCATGCACATTGGGTTGGAATAGTTGACTATGTCTTGCCCACTGTGAAAAATTGTTGGGTAGAATATCATCAGATTGTGAAATAGCATAAGCTTCCAATGATTTACTTTTTCTACCAGTTCCTTAGCAATTTTGTATTAAGAAACAATAGTGGCCTTGAAATACCAAAATAGAATCTTGTAGCCACATGAAAAAGGATCAACATAATATTCAGTAAACAGAGGATGTATTTTTCTGGACATGTTCACTACATCTGGCAGGCTGACAGGCATCTATAAAATCATGAGTAGTATGAGGAAGATGGAGAGGGAATAGCTGTATCCTTTCAGGTAATACAAGAACTACAAGGTTTCAAAGAATCATTAGGTAACGGGGTCAAAATAAATAGAAAGCAGCAGTGCTTCATGCAACTTGTAGCTTAACTGCAGGTTTAATCACTTGAGATGTTGCAGATGCCACACTTTATGAAAGTCCAAAAACAAAGTAGACAAAAAAGGAATAATCCATAGGCTATGGTCCAAGCAGTGCCTTAACGTTAGAATATCCGGGGGTTTTTGCTGCCTTCCTAGGTGGCTCCTAGAAGACACAGGTGACTGTAAGTGGTCTATTAGTCTAACTTATGACTGTTAATCTTATGACTATAATGAACTCACTTCTTGTTTAGGCAAAAAATCCCAAACTTGCAAGCCAAAAGATGATCAGAGTATCCATGTCTGTAAATAGTGTCATTCTGACTCATTCCCAATGGTGGCAATTCATCTGTATCTGTCACTCAAGTCTTTTATTTCAAATTAAAATCAGCTTTATAAAAAAAAGGTTTCCCATAGTTCACTGGGGAAAAACTGTATTTTGAATAGCAATAATTTAAATAATAGCAATAGTTTAGGGGGGAAAATGCGGACTAGTTAAGGTCCTAAATCAATGATAATGCTCTCACCTTGAAGTCTGTGCTCAGGACTGTTAATTCCACCCTAGAAAAAATAAATAGAAAGAAGATGTTCTGAAATACGAACCAGAGAGCTGCAAAAACATATCCTCATATTCTGTAGCACTTTTGTATTCGTACGTGCTTTTAAAAGGGTGTGAAAGCTTGAAAGTATTAGCTTATGTTTTAAACTAATAATTAATGCTAACATGAAAATGCAGAGTATTTTTTCTAGTTGTTGCACAAATTGTGCACCCATGTGTATACATAAACTAACATAATGAACACACAGCTTCGTAGTTCCTTTGGCCATGTGACTGGTAAATTGATACGCACAATCTTACTATCGGAGAATCAGGAGTACTGATGAATAACTGCCTAACTAACAAAAAAGACAGGTTTTGCCTAAGAAAAGAAATGCATTAGTAAAACCATTGAACTGACCCTTTTTTACTTCTTTAGGAAAGTGCTAGAAGATTACTCTAAATTAAAAAAGACAACATAACCTTTGCTTACGTCTAATTACACTAATTTAGATTCATTGTTGAAGTAGTCAGAGAAGTTAACTCTTGCTCCTTATTTGTAATTAACATAATCTCAGACTTAGAAATGTGATGTTTTCAGTGAACTTGTACAATGCATTTGTAAAATCATGTCTAACAGCTGCAGAATCTATACAAATAGATTCTTAGAAGTATTTTGTATTTGGGATATCATAAATAGTAACTCTATAGGACTGAAACTTGGCATATCTCTGTGATATGTTATATGCTGCTTTTTAAAAAAATATGATTTTTATAAATTGACATAAGTTTAATCAGATTATGACAAAACCATGGATTTGTGGGATCTCAAGTGCAGAGTATCTATCTAAAGATTAATTCACAGCAGTATAAACTTACTCAAAACCCCACTTTGAGGAAATACAAGTTTAGATGGGTTTGTTTTATTTATGTTTGACCCTTTGGCACTTACTACTTAAGCAAGCTTATAAAATAACCCAGTGGCAAAATAAAGATGTTCTTCAAAGTACAGACCTCTGTGTCATGGAGGAATGCATTGAAGAAATTCCTCATATATGTGGGAAATAAAGTTAAGTCCAAATTTTAAGCTATTTCATGTATCATATTCTTTTTTTTCGCTTCTCTTCTAAGAACAAAACCATACATTTTTCTTAAACATTATCACTAAAGTTTGGTGAGTTTGTTTGTGGGTTTGGTTTTTTTAGCAGGGGGCAGTGCTTTTAGAAATGCAGTGTTTTTACAATTCACTCTAAGAAGCAGCTATTGAATATGGTTTAATACCACTATAGTACATTAATCTTCACTGCTACTATATTTACAATAATAAAAACCTAGCAGAGTCCAATCATGATGAATTTCCTTTTCTTTTTCAGCATTATGAAATATCAGTATTGAATTCCAAGTGCATTTATGACCCTAGCAGTATTGCTGCAGGGAATTTTCTAGTACTGTCTTTGATCAGTTTCTCAACTGTAATATGTTAATATTTTTTTTGAGTGTATAATTCCTGCAAGAACTTCTCAAAGTCACATTTTCTGAAGCTGTTGTATTAAGTTTGTAGCTAAAGTTTCTTCTTTTACAAGTCCTACTCATAAAATTCAGTAAATGTTCCAACTAGAATTACTGGCCTATAGGTTATTGTCTTGAAAAAACAGGCTGTTACATCATACTTGTATTCTACTTGACTATCAAGAAATACCTCAAGCAACACTTATATATATATATATGTACTGGTGGGCACTACCAAACCCACCTAGCATTTTTGGGTCCCTTATAAACCTACAAAACATCTTTTCTTCATTAAGCTTTTAAAAGTATAGGATCAATATACCATTTTCAAACTAATTTTCATCAACTTCTTTGCATTCCTTATATAATATCATGGAACAATCCATATCTGAAGCTTTTAATTATATGAAAGCAGTAGTGAGATAATCTGATAGTTTATAATAATCTTAATTAATCTTTTTCCCAAGAAGTAACATCAGTAACAACATAGTTCTTTTTCTAATGAAAACAATGCTCACCATTTCTTCCCTCCCTCTCCCCCTCAATTCAGCCAGTGTTACTTGTCTTCACTACTGGTCTTAGCAGGGCAACAGTTATTGGTTGGACCACTGAAACCAAACTATCCAGTCACCTTAAGTTATCCTTACAGCTCTGGGCTAAAGTAAATCATACAATACTCAAAGAAATTATCACCGTTCTGCTTCTGATCATCCTTATTCTGCAGGTCTTTAGTTCTGAATTATGGTATCTTTCATGTATGCAATATTCATGCAAAGAGTAAAAAAGGCACATACGGTTGTCCTTATCTAAGTCATTTTAAGGTTCTTTGATCTGCCAAGCCTTAACTACAGGAAATTTGCATAATTATAAAGTTTTTTTATAACATTGTAAGAATTATTCTTTCTCCTATTAACATGCCAGTATGGCGTTAGAAGATAGCAGAATAATAATTAGCACGTATTCTGTGCTTTTACTTTCACATTGCTCAATTCACTTGTAATCTTACAACAAGAAATACTGTTAAAGTAGCTACAAGGAATAGCAATTGCCAAAATGAGCATTAGAATTGAGAAGTATTGGGTCTTACATCTGCAGTTAGTATCTCCACAGACCTTTTCTCTCTGAGAGGAAATTAAATTGCAACAGCTTATTAAAATATTTAAGAAATTTTATACTTAAGGTCATATCGGGTCCAGGTGCAAATCTGGGAGAAGTAGGTACTCAAATTTAAGTCATGCTTTCGGATCCATTTCCTGCGATCTGCCATCTCCACTCCTATTTCTTTTGGAGTTGTTATTTTTAAGGAGACCTCACAGTTAAGTGTGAGTGTCCACCTGGATTTTCAGCTCTACATCTGCATTTACAGACTTTTCTTGGCTTCTAAAAAATGCCTAATATTATTCTGTCACACTGTTTTTCAGCTGAATCCTGCAAGCAACAATGCATAGCATAAACTAGAATATAATAAATAGGGTACAATAGCTGAAGTTGAGCACAGGCTAAATCAAAGCTGTTCTTGGGGTGAGGGGAGGGATACATAAGCTGAATTTAATAAAGCTAACTAAATGCAGGCTGTTGGGCTTTGTTGTGGTTTTGGTTTTGTATTTTTAACTTCAGCACCTAAAAAAATCATTGTTGATAATGAAATAGTAGTCCTGCTAAGTCTCTTTGGGTTTGAATAGCATTTTGCTTACTGATACTAGTTAGATTACAGATTACATCTATACGGCTCTACTTGTTAACAGTTCTGACCGTGGCTAAAATGCAGGTATGTCATTTTTGCATGCTAAAGTGGTTCCCAATAATGATCCTTTGTGTTTTCTTGAGAAGGCTACCTACTTGATCTGTTTGGTTTCATTTATTTTATTACCAGTAACACAAACTGATTTTCTTTAGAACTAATGTCCTTGTGGACATAGAACAACATAAATAAGATCAGATGCTTTAAATCTAATATGGAACAGCTGTTACTTTAGAGAAGTGTTTCCAGAAACTGTGCAAGGATTGGGGGGGGGGGGGGGTGGCGGTGCCAGAAAAGCTAGCCACAATGTCAACAGGTACAAAGAATATATGTCTAAAACAACTCCTTGTTATATTTTCTATTGCTGTTCACTTCTGGGTTTGTTTGGTTTTTGGTTTTTGTTCGGTTTTTTTTTTTTTGACAAGTTGATTCACACTTCACAAATATCTTCAGTTACTATTTTGGTGAATGTATTAAAGCTTCTGATAAATGCATCATCTTGAAAATTAGAGGAGCACATAGCAACTGGAAGAAATAATGACATAACATTTTTATTTATGAAAACACAGTTAGCTATTCAGTCCTCTAATATATTGAATTTGTGGGATGTTTGAAAGCCTAAATATTATTACTCCAGTTTGAATTAATCTTAATGGCTTTAATGGACTACTTAAATGCAAATGATACTTCGTCAAGAAAAGTGTAATAAAAAAAATTAAGAGTGGTGCTTCAGGAGACCACAAGTTTGAAATTGGAATTTCCATTAGTCTTTCAGCTCTAGTGTGTTCTGCTCTATTATTCCACAAAATAAGCTTATTTAAACTGACTGAACAATATCAGTATTGTGAGTCTATTTGTGTAGGTTCAACTAGACTGCTCATAAACCCAGTATCACCCATTATCAGATCTTTTTAAAGAAACAATAGAAAGCATTGCTTCTACATGTAAATGCAGTCACCTTCCCCTCAAAGTTAAATTGGCTTCATTTAAGCACTTACTCTGCCTGAAGTAAGCTGTTGAGGATATTACAATTTAACCCCGGGCAGAGTGGGCTGCTCTTAAGCTTTCAGCAAGTTTACATCAGTATAAAGGAAACAGAAGGGAAATGCCTAATTCAGATATAAAAGAACAAGTACTGTATGTGTCATAGATGACACATCATTCTGTTTTTTCAGACAAGACTTTCAAAAGGTTAATGATATGTATTGCTTCAAATGTTATATGCCAGACTGAATCAATCTCTTTGTTTTTGAAGAGATGTTCAGAATGATTTCTGAATATTAAACTGGAAAACTTTGTAAGGTTTGGCTGCCTAGCATCATTAGATATTTCTTAAAAAAATTGGTCTCTAACAGACTGAAACAACTGAAAACCATGTGCTTAAAATGTTGAGGTTTTTGAAGCAATAAACTTAGTGAGTTATGATTTAAAACATAAACACCTATACCAATACCATAGCTCATGCTATCTGGGTGCTTCCAAATAACTTTTGAGACAAGCAGCATAAGGCAAAAAAGACATGGTGTTGAATAGTCTTATAAGTAGTATTAAAAAGCAATAATGTACAGCATGGAAATGAGAGGTTTTTTTCATACTTGTTTTTACTAACAGTTCTACTGATAAAGCAAAACAAACTGTGAAGCAACAGCCAGTTTCTCCATCTTGCTTGCATAGACTTCCAAAAGCTTAAAGAACAACCTTAGTACAAGATAGAAATCCCCCTTTCCTTCTTGAAGAGGCAATGGTGTTTTCAAATCTTCTTGGAACAAGCAGAAAACTGTTTACAGTAGTTTGAACAGAGCAAATAGCTGGAGTTGCTATTTAAATATTTTCATATGTAAATTAATTACCGGTGACTAAGAACTTCAAATATAACAAACTGTTGACAGTACTCTCTATAAATTCTCTTTTTATTTTTAATCTTTGTTCAGGGTTTTTATGTTTCTCAGATGAACACTTGTCATTCTTAATTACTTGTTTGCAATTTTAAGTGGAACATTTCGATATCCATCAAACTCTTACAGACTGTATGATAGATATAGAGCAAGTTGTCGCCGGTCGGCTGAGGCAAGCCGATGCACGGGGACGAGTCCTTCCCTATCCCCGAACCCCTCTCCTCCGGGAGAGAAAAGGGTTCAAAAGCAGAGATACGAAAAGGGAAAAAAATAAAAGATTTTGTGAGACCTCTGAACGTTTGGAAAACTGAAACAAACTTTATTAAAACTAGAACAATATATATAACATGCAGGGAAAAACCAATGCAAAATCTGAGAGTCTGTGCAGGATGGAAAGGTGAGGGTTTTAAACACAAGAACAGGAGACAAAGGGGGACGGTGCCACGTGCAGTCCAGAAAAATGGCACCGGCCACGTGTGCGCTTTCGTGGAGCGAACAAAGAAACCCGCGGCTATTATGAACGCCGGGCTATAATGTGCAGAAAGCGCTGTCCCTACCGCTTCCTCGTTGTGCAGTTAAAAGCGGCAGCGCTGGCAGGCAGAGAGAATATCAAAGCAGCAGACAAAGAGGGCAAAGCCCCACGGCAGCAGAAAAACCTCCAGGCGAGCAGTCCGTCCCAGGCGGCGTGGCGGGGGCTGCCCCGGTGCACGGTCCACTTCGGCAGCCTGTAAGGTCCCCAGAGCTGAGCCGCAGTGTCTGGAAAAGCCTCTTTCCCGGAACGAAGCTGAAGTCCCGCAGTGACTCCCGCAAAGCGGAGCCGGGGGGTGTCCGGAGAAACTGAGAAACCGCGAACGAGCCGAGAAAAACCCCCGAAGCCGTCCGGAGAAGCAGCCCTGCAAGTCCCGACTAGCCCCGGAAGTCCCGAGTAGCCGAATGGCCCCGAAGCCCTCCGGAAGGCAGCCAGGAAGTCCCGAGTAGCCCCCCCGGCCGCCCGAGCCCGCAGCTTCTTAAAGGGGCAGTGCCCTCTCGAGAAAACTTTTCTCATCCCATAAGATGGGCAAACTGTAACATGGAAGGGAATAATTCAATTAGTAAGCCTTCAAGCAGGGTTTTTTTCCTACACAAGTAAAGCAAGAAGTAGTCTCAAAGATATCATATTTTTAGTCAGCTTTAAAGTAAACTAGATCCTTCCACATGCTATCATCCTGCTTAGCTAATATCTCCCAATTTTAAAGGCAAATAAGAAAAGGTATGTGCACATTTTCTGCTTGCTATGTAGAAGAAAACATTCCTTTCTGACCTTTGCAAATGATCTATGTACATCCTGAAGCATAAGATTTCATTATTCTTATCTTAATAGGCATAAGAACCAGTGTTAGTAGCCATGAAATTATTCAATGCTATTAAGAATTCTAGATGCAATATCTGACTTTAACCTCTTTAAGGCTGATTGCCCACAGTGTATGACATTTTCTTTTATTTCCTTTAATTTAGTTGACATTCATTTCATTTGTATGATGAAATTAAAAAGGAAGATCTCTGTTGCAGTCTTCTCATAATCCTAAATATTTCACTCAAAAGTCATTCTAAAAGCTTTTCAATGTTAAATGTTACAGCAGTACCTTGTTCTTTTGGGAACGGTTCTCCAGAATTCAGCATTAGTGAAACAAATTTTTAAAGAAACTTCTTTATGTTATAGCATGATCAAGTAATACATACCTTATTTGGTTTTATAACTAAGTCAAATTTCATACACCTAACTTGGATCCTTGCTACTTTTATATTGGTAACCAGAGCTTTCAGTTATGTGCTTACTCTAATTTCAGAATTACTCAAATTTTAGATTTGGAAATTAAGACCTAGAGATTGACCAGTTTAGCCAAGATCATGTAAGGGAAGTCAGTGACAAAGCAGGAACAGACTCAAGACAAGTCCTGTAGTGTTATCTCAACGTATTGGAAAAATCCCCATTCTTAACGAGGAAAGCTGCTCAGCTAATGCTTTCTGCCACGGATTCCGTAATCTAGGAATTCACCTCACAATGTATACACCTTGTCCTCACAAGAGAGGACTGAAAGTACAAATCCCATTTAAATATTTCCACATCTACTTGCTCATTACATGGTTCTGCACAGGGAAAGAGTAAATCTAAAATATGCCTAATCTTCAGGAAGACTGTTACAGTTTCTTTTTGCTAATAGCATTTTAGCTTAATACAACAGGTAACTGCATCAAGCTGATTTTTCAGATCTCATCTAATTCTATTTAACTGATATTTATCATGCCTTTTTAAATAAAATTATCATAGCTCTAGAACTACAATAATACAGAATATTTACCTCATGATTAAACAGGCCTGTTTTGAAACATGCCTGACAGCATATGGTAAGCTTCTTCCTAAAAAGCTGGTGGAGGGCAGAGAGGTTCAGAAAAATAGAACCATGAAATAATCATTGTATCAAATAGGGGTTTGAAATTATCATCATCCAATATACAAAGTAGTTTGTCCCCCATAAGAGGATACCAAAGCTAAAGAGCGGCTTGGGAAAGTAGCTGTCATATATTAGTAGTGTCCTGGTGTAACTGCTGCTGTGTAAGTGCTGTAGCAAATGCGTGCTTGCTCTTACTGGGCTATCTCTGGGAGCCAAGAACAGCAGTTTGTTTCTGTTTTTTTCTTGAAAGGATGTTTGGCTTTGCTGAAGAAGTTGTGGTGGTTATTGTTTGGGAGGTTGTTTTTCACCCCACTGTTCACTGCAGCTGTGCAAGATGCAGCACAACTAGTATGGCCAACAGCCAATGTTCTGAAGCAAAATACTAACTTTCAGAAGGAGCCTTCAAAAAAAGTGTAGAGAGGTAGAAAGGAGTTGTCTTAGATTCATTACAAAATGTGAAGTCATGTTCTCTAATTCACATTCTGTTATAGTTTGTCACTTATTTCTAATTTCACGGATAATCCATCAAGTATCAAAGCAGAGAAAAATCTGATGCTTAAAAATACTGACTACTACATATCTTTGTGAAAAACTGTTTCTGTTGGCCATGTAAACCTCCTTGTGGTTGTCAAGTATCCCTTGAACTCATTTCCATAAATTAATCTGGTGAAGGGCTGAATTCACTGTGGTGCTTATGAGGTGCTGATACCACTCCTGCTGTGTAACCAGGTTATTTTCTAAGGCTTTCTAGAGAATGAACAAAGAATCTCTATAGGATCTGAATCAGTTTGCTAGAAATTAAAAGATTACAAGATTTTTATTTAAAAGTAATCATTGGATACTTTGGAAATGGGCTTTTAGTGAACCTGTTGATAGCTGCAACAGTTGTCTATTTCCCTATTGCCTTTTCACGAAACAAAGAATGTTGTTTTTCCCCTACAGTCTCTCCTTTAATTATTTATAATTACATGTTCTCACTGGGGCCTAACTAGGTGGCCCTAAAAGGACAACCACTATAAAACTGTTTTCATTAAATCAATTTATTATTTGAGAATTTGTTCATGAGAATTTACTTAGCTACAAGAAAAACCAGCAGTTACTGATTAACACTAATGAGTTAAAGTGAACTTCACATATTGAGTCTGAGCTTGTTAATCAATGAGGCAAAAGACATGGCACTACTCATATCAAAATAAATGCAGATAGCTAACTTCCTTCTCAACTTGTAAGAAATAGTAGAGAATCAGTTTAACATAGAAAAGGTGCTCAAAAGAATCATCTTGCCTAGAAATCTGAAGTATTTAAGCTGTTCTCCAAATGAGTGCCCACAAGTAGTTTGGAAGTGTGGGATTGAGCCTTTAAGAATTTAATAATCATGCAGTTGGTTAAAATCTTTCAAACATTTTTATAACTGATTCTGAAATGTGTATTTGTGTAGAATGTTGGTGGGTTTGGGGTTGTTTTCTTTCCAAAATATATACTTGGACTTCTTTTCTAATTTTATTTCAGCTGGACAGCTTAGCCAGTCAGCACATTTTGCTCTCCAGTTGCCATACAATGTGCTAGGCTTGGGACGTAGTGCGAATTTCCTTGACCATTTGTTTGTTGGCATTCCTCGTCCTTTAGGAGAAAAGGTTAGTTGATGTTTATCCTTGTTTGAGCTACAACAGAACTAATTCTGTTTAGTGACTTTTGCTTTTCAGCTCAGTCTCAGAATTCTAAGTACCTGCGCTTTCTGAAGGTAACGGCATATTTTTGCAGACAGTGTCTGCTTTGAGAAGTGGCCACTTGATGTTTACAGTTACTACCAGGGACTGGACTGCAGAAAGGCTCTTGCTTATACTTGCTCCTGTGAAGACCAAGGTCACAGCTAAATCCTGTGTGCCGTGATGGGGGTGCAGTAAGTTGGAGGCTGCACCTGCAGGGAGGAGCAGACAGGACAAGTGACCCTAAACTGACCAACAAGGTGTTCCATCCCATAGATGTCACATTTGGTATAAAGCCAAGGGATCACGAGGGTCAAGCCCTCTTTCTCCCTCTTGCCTCTTTTTCAATGGCCAGCATCAAAGGAGGACTCTGTCTGCTCTGCTTTCCATCCCAATCTGTGCATTCCTGATTCCAGTCCCAGAATCCAGCTCCCAAAAGTTTGACAAGAAGAACCTTGCATGCCTGTTTTTTGGGGTGTGTATAAGCTCTGAAGCTAACACTAAGACCAAAAGATGACTGAAGTTACCTATATATGTTAGCACAGATATATAGTGCTTGTTTATATAGTAAATATTAGATCTGAGGGTACAATTATTATGGTCTCACCTGTAAGACTCCTGGGGTTGGTGTGGCTATCCTGTAAGCTGACATGATCCTTTCTTCCCAATTAATAAAACCATGATCAGTATGATGAGAGGTGGAAATTACTGTGATTATCTAATCTTCAGATGAAACACAGAAATAGGGTCCTGACCATTTTCAGTCTTTAAAGATCTGATGGTACTACTTTAAAGAGTGAGGTATTTGAATTAGTGTACTGGCCAAATTCTGATTTAGATAATTGCTTTGCCTGCTCTTTTGTAGCATCGGTTCTTTTCTTCTTTCCCTATTACATTGTCGCTTTGTATTTAAGCAGATGCTGCATTTCATGTCACCAACAGTTATTTTGCTGTTTACTTTTTTTAAATAACTTCGGGGCTTTCAAAATAAAAGGTTTATACAAACATAAGGGAATGATCACTTATATTTAAAATTGTTTTTTGTTTCTCCTTTTGTATGTTTCAACAGGGAATTTCCTTGCCTTTAAGGATGTTGGTTTGTTAGAAATTGACATAGCCTTTGTTTTTCTTTCAGTCCATAAGAAAACAAGAATGGACAGCTATCATACCAAACTCCCAGCTGATAGTCATCCCCTATCCTCATAATGTTCCTCGAAGGTAACTTCCATCATTTTGATTTGCTCTACACAAAATTACATTAATACAGAGTTTAAGTTAGGCATTTTGTGTAGGTTTAAAAATAGTCACTTGTATAGAAAGTAAATTTAAGAACAATGGCAGGGGGGCAGTTCTCTAGCTGCCTCTGTGATGAGACAGAATACTTCTCAAGTATTTACACAGGCTCCCAGCTAGTGCCCGTAAACAATCAAAATCGATTACCAGCTCAACTCCTGTAAATAACAACATACTGGCTAGATTTACCAACATCCTTTTTGACAAATTGCAAGCATGGTAATGTTTGAAGAAAGTATTTTTGTTTCACCAAACATGCAATTTCTGTCTAGTTGCTTTAGTTCAGCCCTTCTGAATGCAGTATCTGTTGCCACAGGTATGAATGTTTTTTTAAGTAAAGGTGAATGGGTTGGTTACACAGAGCTTGAACACTGAATTCACTTTGCAATTAAAATGTTTATTCCAGAAAGAGAGCATGTTTCTCTTTATGCTATTAGAGAAAACAGTCACATATTCCAGCTGCTTTTTGCTGCTTGATCTACTAGTGAGGTCAGTTGCATTTATCGTGCAGAAACAATTCTGACATCAGTTTCAGCAGTTAATTTTACATTAGAACAAATAACAGTTGAGCAGTTATGTGCTGCTTGAGTTGCTAATTAACAACAGGAGTAACATCTGCCAGATGAAGAAAATTCAGTTAATAGTCTTGCATATGTATTATGCAAAAATTTTTCTGTCATCTTATCCTTAAACTATTTTTCCTGTCCTGCAAAGTATGTTTATGGACACTGTAGAATAGCAGAGGATAGAATCCTCAGAAGAGATCAGATTTTCTAATAAACACTTCTGAAATTTATCAAGTTTTTTAACACAGTTACTTTGTTTCCTGAGCCTCCTGCTGACAGCTTTCCCATGATTGGAAGCCCTTAGTACCAAAAGGGTGTTAACTGAGCCTCGGGACCCCACAATATTCGAGGGCTATCTTCCAGAAGCCCTTGAAGTGTTTAATTTTGTTGCTCTCCAGCATTCTCCTGGCACAATCAACTTGTTATCTTGCCTACAACTGCAGTTGTTCCTGGGTAAACTTCAGGCTGAGAGAGGCCTAACCAACTGGACCCCATGAACCTGTCCAAGAGGAGTTCTTCATGCAGAGGAAACAATCTAATTTACAGGCTTATTTCACCCTGCTTCTCCATCTCCCCAAGCCCAGGCAGTTTTGAGGAAGTTTTTCTTATGCATTTTACTTTGTCCTGGGCAGAGGCAGGAGATGAATCTCCTAATGAGAAAAAAAGTCAATCCCTGAGCATATCCACAGCATTCCTGAAAAGTTAAACAGAAACTGAATTTAGACATAGCATTACCTGAAAACAATTATATTAAGCCATGTATTTCCAAGTAAACACTATTTAAAGTTTCAGTGCCTAAGTATAGCCACTAGTTTCTGTAGACGAAGTTGAACCTGTCTTACACTACCAAGTTCTTTTCATCTTTATAAGTTAAATCTGTTTTCTGCTTCCTAATGAAGGGTATTAATGTTTCCTTGGATTTTCTTCATTTTGTATAGCTGGAGTGCTAAGCTGTATCTGACCCCAAGTAACATTGTGCTGCTAACAGCTATAGCCTTAATTGGTGTCTGCGTTTTCATCCTGGCAATAATTGGCATATTACACTGGCAAGAAAAGGTAAGCTTAATTACCTAGATTCTTTTCTATATTTTCTATACTATTGAACACTTCCTATTATTTTACAGTCTTGTGCATTGGGGGGGGCGCTTGAGTAGTTTTCTACAGTATAATTTCTGACACAGACTGCGTTAATTCTCAAAAGATGTTTATTTTTAATTCAGTATTTACTGCAAGCTTAAAAATTAGCATTGTTTTTATTTAAGCTCCAAGACACTTAAAAAGGGAAATGAAGAGCAACATGGATAAGCTTTTGCCACTAAGCTGTTATTCCCAACTAAATGAGATGTTTTTGTTTCATATGTAAGCTCTCTATTTTGCAAAGTTTTAAAGAGTACTGTTTTGGAAAGTGGAACATAAACTCAGTTTACTTCTCTTGAGTTCTGCTGGTAGTCTAAAAATAAGGAAAATGTCTCTTTTTCTGTATCTGTTTTTGCTGATTGCACTGCCATTAGCATTCAGGACCGTATAGGGCATCAATTGTGTGCATATCGGCTGCTTTGCTCTGTGTGTCTGAATTATACATGCAGTGTATAGAAATCCATTGATTTGAAGAAGCATTTTGAAAGGGGCCTTTCATGTCACAAAAGAAATGCATTCCCATTTTTCTTAACTATGCTCACTTCACAATCATACCCAACTGGCAGGATTGCCAATAAGTGCTACTACATACCCAAACCATAATCTTAGCTGTCAAATAAAATTACTGCACATTTTGACACAGTAGAACTGTTTGTTATTTTGTGCTTGTGGATATAAAATGACCTTGTTAAACATTTGGATAGGCTTCGCGCATGCTTCATATTTGTGTTACTTGTCTGTCAGTCTTCACTCTTCAAAGTGTTAAATACAGTGTCCAAATAATAGTAAAGCTGGGAATAAAACACACAAAGCAAAGAAATAAAGTTTATAGTGCCTGTCCTTAGCATGTCCTACCAAAAAAAGCATTGCTAGCTAGGACTACACACTGGTGAGTTGAACTCTGTCTCCAACACATCTGAAGCAACAAGAGTAGCAGAAAAAAATGCTTGGACTTAAAGTTGGGGAAGGATTAACTATATATAATTAAACCTGGAGAAATGGAGATTTAATGTCAAAGTTTAAAACAATTCTTTATATAACAATCCATGTATTGTAATGTAAAGAAGCACTCAGCCCAGAGTGCTTTCTGAGCCATTGTAAACTCCATTAGGTAGACATGAATGAAGTGTTGCATTGGTTACATTATAAACTCATTTCTAACTGCTGTGTCTTGCTTAAAATAGGCACAAATATTTGGATAAATTGTGTGTATTTCCAGGCTGCTGTATAAACATTTGTTAATTCCTATAATTTTCCAATGCCTCCTTATTGATTTTTACATTCCCAATTTTTAGAAGAAATGGTTGAGGTACAAAACAAACAAGAATCTTGATCAACACTGTATTGTGCATCACTGACAGGACTGGGAGTTAAACTCCAAAGTTCCTTGTTTCTAAGCTTGTCCTTGGTTTACTGCCTCTTTCAGTAATCCTCTCATAAAAATACTGTTCTGCCTAATGCTGTCTTCCCTTACAGATCTCTAGAGTACCTATAGCAAAGAAAGGAAGGGGAAATGTACTGGCAGTTAGAATCTCTTCTTTTCCCCCAGAGGATATATCTGTCTGTAAGCTGCAGTGTTTTATTCAGCAGTTAAATAAACCATGTACTTTGACCACTGCAGATAAGTAGAAATAGGAGGTCTTTGTCTACAATAGTTTTTATAAACTCATCTGCCAGCCAAGAATTGTTTAAATAACTGTAGAATTTAGGGATTGTCTGTTGGTCTGTCATTTCTTAGAAATTTTGCATCCATTTAAAACAAAAAAAAAACCCTTTCAAATCACAGTTTCTGGTTTTTCGTTTTGATACATCAAATGAAAGAGAAGATGCAGAAGAATTTATTGTATTATTCATCTTACAACAAATACAGGCTACTACATTTGCTAAGGACCTTGATATTCCTGTATTCTGATTCTTTATAACTTGCTTTGTGGGCTTGAGGCTAGTCGTGTGAACACCACAGACTGATGATAATATTGCTAGAGGAGTTTTGATGGATTCATCAGAGTATCAGTTACTGACAAATTTGAAGTAGTAATTTTTTCAGGAAGCATACAAGAAATGGAGTGGAAATTGCTTTCTAAGTGAGACTCAAAATTTTGTGGAATGTGACAAGCATTTCAACGTAGGAAAGAGTATGCCACTCCTCTCTTCCCACCCATTTTTGACATTGAAAATGCTAATGACATTGATAAAATCCCAGCCAAAAAGCCAGACTGATGGATCCTAAACTTCACCAAGAATTCTGCTGCTGCCACAAAATGCAGTAAAATCCATACTTAATCCAAAGGAGTTGCTATCATACATAAACATTGGGTGATGAGGAGGACTTTAGCCTCAAGCCAAAGCAGATGACAAACTTCTGTGGCAGAACACATGCAGTGATTTCTAACATAATTGTCATATATATTTATCAACTGAGATACAAATCTGAATCCGCACACAACAGCATATCCTGTAAAGGCTTTCCTTTTACTCATCAAAAAGGTTATGTATAAGCAAGCTAAAAAGCACTGAAACCTAGTTTGCTACTTTCTCTTATGCTAGGATTTACACATACTGTCATGACAAAAACACTTTTCTAGAAAAGTTCACACTACGTGTTCAAAAATCCTTTAATAAGTGCTTTCATACTGTTACTGCTTTAGAACACAAGCGGAGGCTGTATGGGAGAGAACATGTTTTTACACATTACATGGCTTATATGTACAATTTAAATATGCTACTTTTTTCCAAGCACCATCCAAACTACTCTTTCAGCACATCTCTGTGTGTTCAGCATAAATAAGCAGGGAAATGCATCCTACCTCCCATTTTTGTCATACAAACAAAACATGGAACATTTTTAGCCTACTTGCTGCTGTTAATTGTTGGTTGAACTGCCATCTTTATCTAAATTTGTATTTAACAGAATTTTTTTAAAAATAATCTCATTTTAAATGTAGCATAGATGACATTTACAGTTAATCCAGAGTATTTATAATGCAGACTAAATAAAATCATTCTTTGGTTTTGAAATATTCCTTTTACAAAAACATTATTAGAAATAATAGAAAATAATGGGTCATAAATACTAAAACAGCTGAGCATTAACAGCAGAAGCCAATTTTGAGTAGATTATTGCTATTTCAAACTGACATAATTTAAAAGCTAATTATTGGGGCTTTTACTAAGCTTTTTGCCTTTGTCAAGTGAGTGACTTAAAATCAACCATTCTCTGACATTTGACAACTCATTTCTGTAACAGTATTGCTTTGGATCCCACAGTGGTTTTTTTTTTTATTATTATTTTTCAGAAAGCAGATGACAGAGAGAAGCGACAGGAGGCTCATCGGTTCCATTTTGATGCTATGTGACATGCCTTAATATTTATAAAGAAACTGCTACTCATTTGCTTAATTGAAATACTAAATTCTGATTTGTAAAATGATTACTGTGAAAGTACTGCTGGTGTGCTATTTGTAAATGTTGCATTATTTGGTATTTATTTGGAAAGTATTAAAATTAGACCTGAATGTCTCACAAGGCCTTTCAGTTAATAGACTGTATATAATAGCATTTGGTCTTTATTTAACAGTACTGTAAATTCATCTTTCTTAGTAAAGGGATAAAATTGCATGTACCATTGTTTACCAATTCTTTAGTAATATTTGATAGAAGGAAAGCTGTGTAAATAAAGTTTAGCATTTCAGCAAGCAGAATACTTTGTACCACTTGAACTGGTCTTGTCTTTTATACATTCCTGCAAAATAACTTGCATTTCTGAAAACTAAGCTTGAGCAATTTCTCAGATGACTTAACCAATAATTTTGATTGCGCTAAAGGTACTCAATCTAAAGTATTCTGTGTTTTCCTTTGATTAAATCCATATGTGCAATAGTTAAAGAATTTAGGACTTGGAGAACTAAAAGAAACCTGCAATGTTAATGCTAGTTCAGTAGCTCATCATGGGATAGATGCAGTATTTATGTGTGTTAGTTCTAGAGAGAAGAAAATACATTAAAAAATTAAAATATTAATGTATAAGCATTACATAAACTGCTTTTATAATTAAACTATAACCATATTTATTTTAGAAAGGCCTAAAATCATTATGAAATTAATTTTTTAAAATAAGAAAGGTATGAGATTTTCTTGTTTTGGTTTTGTTTTTAAAGTTAAAAAACATTTTGTGTGGAAGGAGAATGAGCATTGACTCTAAAATTTATTGCTAAGGGATGAGGTATACAATGATTGAATTAAGACTATAACAGGACATTCAGCATAAGCAATGTTTGTTATCTATGTACACTACTATGCCCAAATTTTCTAAGACTATAATAATTACATAAGACGAGTAGCTCAACTTTATGTATTTAAAATGGTGCTAAAGTTACAACTGCTCAGTATATTTTGGATCCTGGGAAGAGTCTCTAAAAATAATCATGCTTTTATTTAATAGTTATTCCTTAGTGATAAGAGTTTACATGACTAATTGGTGCATTTAAATATGTCCATTTCCATTCCTAATAAATAAATTTTGATAAACTAGAACACACTTTCTCAACAAACTACAAAGTGTTGGTCTTATAGGCAGTCACCTCTGCAGTAGGTATCTCTTCTGGTCTGGCACTTGTCCAGTAACCTGCTGTCCTGTAACACTACCTTTGCTTGTCAATACAGGAACAGAAAAGAGAGCAGGTACAAAGCTAAACTGGTTATGTCCACCATGAATCCCAGTCAAACAATTTGTTCCCATGGCCGTGCTGAACAGTGACGCATTCATACAGCAGGGCCAAACCAAAAATCAGAAGAGTACTGATAAGCAGCCTACTAAGCTATGAAGTTTTACTAGATATTTTTGATAGGAACTGATCAGTTGCCAGCAAAGGAGACTTTCAGATTACATTACTGTTATTATTCAGGAGAGCATATTTCCTTAATGCATACCTTAATATTTCTCTTAGAGTGGCATGGAAGTGTAAGAACTCTTGGATAAATACTTAATGCTATTGGACTTTTTAAACCCTATTGACAGAATTTGCTTCCAACAATAAAAGTAATAATGGATTTCATCACAATTCAATATGTTTTTCTGTCCTTTTCAGATGGTTGGAGAATAAGGCTAAATGCATAATGCCACTGTGGCAGCAAAGCTGTCTGTAGCCCTCTATCACAATACAGTAAACATAGATTAGTCTTCTTATGTTTGTTAGAAAAACAATTAGGAATGAAATAACCTCATGCTGACATTTAAGCTGTTGTCAAGTTAACAAAACAATGAACTCAGTGTCTTTTGCTTTAAGGTATTTTGCATGCTCAGTAGTGCATCATTGCATCACTTTATATACAGTACATTATTGGTGCTTTAATAACTTTCTTATAAGAAAGTCTACCACATGTTCTAACTACTCGTAGCTTGGCTCACAACAGTATATGCATAGTATTTTGAATGAAGGCATTAAATATTGTTAAACCTCTTGTCAAAGGTTTCATGTGGTCCTTTGGTTTTTCTATTCTATAACCATTAAAAATGTGTTTGGGTAAGGTTATTACCTTTCGACTGGTAAGTTTAAGCAAGCAATGTCAATTAGAAAGTGTAGTTCCAGGTGATACCCACAGTAACTGAGAAGTGAGAAACAGTTCTAACTACATAAATTCTCAAAATGCATCCACCACAACACAGCCCTGGTGAGAAATGCTATTGGAAGGCTTCTTCAGTGTGAAATCTCACCTATATAAAAATACTGTTGACATGCCAACTGACAGATGGCTGTTGAAATACCATGTTTCTTTGTTCTCATTTTCCATGAGAAGCTTTAAGACTGAATCTTCCAACCAGATTTATCATTAATGCACTATAATCCCCAACAAAAGTATCAACTCTTCTGCTGTAGATTAGTAGGCATATTCTGTATAGTATGGTATTCCTCCTATGATGAGGCCATCTTTCTTAACAGATAGCTGTATTAAAAACATTTGCTACAGTTAATTGAAAAGTAATCACTATAAATGCACCAAGTCAATTCAGGACTTTTATAACTACTTTCAAATAAATAACAACTAAATAGAATTCAATCCATAAGTTTCTACTATATTATAATCATAGAGCTTAGTTTTGTTAAAGCAGTGTAAAAGCATTAACCATGCCAGTTTTGAACATATTAATAACCAAAAGAAATTTTTTTTAAATCAGAAAATTAAATTATGCTTAAAATAATCACAAACTTTGCAAATAAACTGTACTAATTTTAAAGGCATGGGCAAATTTTTATTATCAAAGACTGAAAAGTATGTTAAGAAGAGCAATAGAGATGTTAAATCTGAAATACTGCTATGCTGTTTCACTAGCCCTATTCTTCATTCTCTTGGGGGCTTTTTCCATTTCAGAGACAGGATCTTTTCATTGATGCACTAGTAATACCAGCCTCAGCTGTCACTTTCAAAATAATCAACCACACAGCTCTATTTTTATAATTAATTTCTGACTTCAACAAAAAATGTGATCCTGTCTATCATACAAGCCATAAAAATTGTAAAGTATATGCTAAGCTTATTTTGAACTTCCTGAATTTCCCAACTTAAGCCAGAAAAGTTTGTAGGTATATTCTAATACTAAGATCTAATTATATTGCCTAGCAAGCTTTCTGAAGAGTACCAGTATTCTTCATGACTATTGAAAAGTTTGCAGTGTTCTTAACTCAGTAGGAAATAAGAAAGATTTATGTATGATTACATATGTTACCACACTAAGAGACACATGCACCTTCTATAATTTTCTAATTAGAAATTGTATATAACTAACATTTATCAAACGCACCTAAATCCTATTGATAAACCCAGGTGCCAAAACAGTTAAAATGTAACTAGCTCCTAACTTGCTTTTATAATTATTATAAATTTTATATATATATTATATATAATGATATACATATTATATATAATATAATTATGTTGATATCTGTATTTTTGCAACATCTTTTAAAAGCAATATCCAAATAGCATCAAACGTAGTAAAAAAACTGTAGGTCTAAGGCTGTTCGTGATGTACAATCTGCTACTAAAGAAAGAGCAGCAAATACCTTGGGTAATATTAAAACTTCTAGCAGAACAGCAGACCAAAGGAAATTCTAAGGAAGAACTGTTAAAGGAGGCAAAACCAGTTCTAATAACAGAAATTTAAGCCTTTTATTGCAGCAGAACACCTGTAGTAGCTGACTCATTCTCTAACTGTTTTTGCAGGTATTTACCTACATCAAAGTGAGCAGTGCCATTGCCTTCCATGAACTACTCCCATTAAAAAATAAGCATGATGACTCAATAGAGCAGCAGAACAATACCCAACTGGCTGTCCAAAAGCTGTCTTCAACCTTTCTTAACTCCCAAACTCAAGTTTAATTAACTTGAGTACTGCTGGCTTGACCCAGTGGCACAGCATTTTCTTCCCTGGAAACTGGCACTCTCCAGGCTCAGAAAATGGGAAGTGAAAGTTTCTTCAGAACTGTCACTAGTTTACTATAAACTATTTTAAAAGCACCCCCTAAAACAAGAACTCTAGCAAGACAAAGTGATAGGGAGGTCTACAAGAGAAATTTCTCTGAAAGCAACAGTAAATGATGGCAGAACACACCCCAGATCTGCAAAGTGATGCTACTACCTGCATCTCCCACACTGACAGCTTGACACAGCCCTGGGAAGAGAACAGGATGGAAAAGCTACTACACTTCCCCAAGTGTGTAATAGCTCTGGTCAACCTTCTAATGGACAAACTGGAAGTTCAACTTTTCAGTTATATTGACTGTAGCATATTGGGTCTGCAATTACTACCAACTTGTACTGAGCACAAGATCTTACTAAGTTTTACTCCTATTTCTTTGGTGTGAGACAATTGACCACAAATAATTTTGAGATCAGGCTAGTTCTATCATTTCTCATATAAAATATTTGAGCCAAACTTTGCCATTCCAAAGGAAAAAAAAAAGCGCAACCCCATCTCCTAACAATCTGCACAACAGCATAGTCAGATTTTAATTTTGCGCTTATGTATTTGCAGAGAGGATAAATTGTGGATGATGCACAGATATAGTAGAAATTATTAGTCGATAGATATTTTCTTGAGTTACTACAGTAAACATTTATGTTAGTAATGAAAAAAATGCAAAGTAGGTCCACCTAATGATGACTTCTCTTTGTATAGGATTTTTCACTATAGAATTTAACATTTCATCATACCACTATAAATACATGGTTAAGAGGTGAACACAGAGACATTTCTTTATCCAGTGCTGGAACGCAGCAGCTATTTAACAATTCAAGAAAAAAAAAACTACCTTTTGAGAAGGACTGTATCATCTCCATTTGAAATTGAAAGGACAATTCGAGTGAACGGAATAATGTAATTATGTAACTTGGGATTTTGCCAGAACATCAAGCTTAATAATTCATCAAGCTTCTTAAAACACTGAAATGAATCTTTAATACCCAGAAAAGCGCAGGACCTTTCCTATAAGGTCTCGTCGGGTCTCCCCAGCGTCCCGTGGCTGCACAGAGCGCAGGAGCGCTGGGAAGGAGGAGCGCCACCTCCCGCACCCGCAGCCCCGCGAGGCTCCGCTCCGGCTTCATCAGCTACTCCTCGGTCCCTCCGTGCTTAACTGGCCGTAACTGACAATCGTATTGACTTGAAGAGCCTGAAATATTTAACTGATATTCTGAAGCAAGACCACGACCTTTTCTAACAGGATGTGCTGACCTTTGGACATTGTAGAAAGAATTTTAACATTCAAACACGTAGCACCGAACCACAAGGAGATCAGAGCTTCCCCCCTCACAATCATGTTCGAGAATGTAGTAGTGAGCGGCCCTGCTGCTTAAGCAGATGGAATCCGTTGAGTGGGTTCCAGACTGCTTCCATAAAGTGCCTGAGCTCGGACAGCGGAGTTCTGCGTGGGGTACCTGGAAGTTCCGACTTGCATCATTATGCACAACCGCGATGGGGAGAAGACCTGAGTTAAACGGAGAACGAGACCTGCTGCATCTTGGGAGCGGGGCGGGAAACCCGCGCCCGGCAGCGCAGCCCCTGCGGTGGACGGGCCGGGAGGGCTCGGAGCGCTCCTGCCCCGTGCTCAAGGCTTTGCAACACGGCCCGCGCACAGATCTAAACATATGCTCGTTTCAGCACTTCGGCATTCTGAGCAAAAGCTCTCGGCCTCGCCTAATTGGCAATTCCAGAGAAAACACATCCAATATAAAACACCCTACGTGTTGCCTATGGGAGATTTGAAAAAATCTCTGATGGGCTTACATGTGTTGGTATCATTTTACACGTAGCCTATCGGTATGGCAATCTTGCGGCCATGCTCCCGGCTGTCCGGAACAAAAGCGGCTGTCGCCGTTATACGCCTCCGTCGCCAGCTCGGAGGTATCCGGGAGAACGCGGGGACCTGGCCGCCACGGGCTGCCTCCGCGGCGGGATCTGCTGGCTGGGGGCTCTTCCTCCCTGTCCTGCCCGACGGACAGCCGTTCTCCCGGGGGTTACAGTCAGCCTTTCCCCCCGACATCGCCACCTGCCCCTACCTCGGGCCCTTTCCCTAAGTAACATTGCCCCTCACAAGCTAATCCGATGTGATGGATAACCGGAGGGAGCCAGGGCAGGCAGCAGGCTAAGTGCGCCTTTTTATTAACTTCTTGTAAAGTAATAGCTCCATTTTAGCTGTCACTCTTGTCAGACTACAGCCGCACAATAGCGTGTGATGGGCTCTTCCCGGCGCCTGAGCTGCAGGCAGCACACTGCAGCCAGGCAGGCAGCTGGGCACGCCGCACGGCTGGAGCCGCACGGGCTCGCTGCCACGAGTGAGAGGGAGAATGGGAGGAACAGAAGACGAAGGGGAGGACCGGCTCCCTTCTACCCCACCGGGACCCAACTCAGATCCCAAACAAAGGCGGGCAGCCTGGATTCGGGTTCACTCGAGCCACCGTGCCCTGGAGAGAAGCCGTACGGCTCGTCCGCTCCGCCCTGGTAGCCGGGGACGCAAGGAACAGGCTCCTGGCGGCCAGCACCGCTGGGCCCCTCTCCGCAGAGGGGAAATTCCCTGCAGACGGGCGGGGAGGATAGGGCTTGGGGCATGATGCACGCCGGGGGACCGAGGCGGGGTGTCTTAACGGGGCCCCTCAACGGGGTGACTACAGGCTCCGTGCAGGGACGGGACAAGGACGGCTGCTACCCCGCCGCTACGGCCGCCGCCGCCCTCGCTCGGTGCCGGGCCGGGCCGCGCGGGAGGAGCACAGCGGCCCCGCCGGCTGCGGCTGCTTGCGGGGCTTCGTGGGGGGCGGGCACATGCGTACAAGCGGCTCATCCAAGCAAACACCCCTCACATCTTAAATGAGCTTCATTTACCGGAAAGCGCTTCAGTCGGGTTGGGAGCTGCCGAGCTGCGCTGACCGCCTCACGGGAAGGACCCCCTCACACCAGGCAGGCCAGTCCCGACGGAGCCCGCCGCGCCCCGCTCTAGATGGGACTGAGCACGGCGGCGGCTCCGGGCTTCGGCGGCGGAGGTTGAGCGCGCTCCGCGCGGGGGCGCGAGCATGGCCGTGGGCGGGCGGGGGCCGGCCGAGCCGTAGCCGCGGGCCACAGCGCCCTCGCAGGGGTCCGCCGCCGCGCCCGGCCGCGGACATGGAGCGCCGGTAATCACCGTCGCCGCGGAGTCGCCGCCGCGACCCGCCGGGAGACAATGGCCCTGCACAAACTCTGCTCGGTGCTGGAAGGTAGGAGCCGCGGGCGGCACGTCGCCCTCCGCGGGAGGAGCTGCCCGCGACCCGCCGGAGGCGAGACCGCGGTACCCCCGGAGGCGCCCGGCCCTTCGGTTGCCCCGTGCGGCCCCCGCTCTGCCCTGGCCGCCCTGCTACCGCCAGCGGAAACTTAGGTAATGAGGGCCACGGGGGCTGCTGGCGGGGCTACTCCTCCCGGGCACCTCCCGGCCCCCCACGCTGCTCCCCCCCACGGCTTCCCGGCTGGGCGCCTGGCGGGTCCCCGGTCCCGCTCTGCTCCCCGCGAAAGCCAGCGCTGCAGTGCCGGCGGTGGCTCAGGGGCTCCAGGGAGCCCGCAGCCATCCCGGGCTGCACCCGTCCCTGCGCCCCGCGGGCGCACCTCGTTACCTCGTCTTGGGGGGATCCCAGCCTTCAGAAACGTGGGTCACGGCGGCAGCGAGCCTGCCCCAGTGCCCCGTATATCGCCAAGACACACCGAGAGCTTCCTACGCTCCAGGCTTTTCACACTAAAAATACTCTTTCTGCTTTCGGAACTCTCCTAACGAGCTCTCTCACAATGATCAGGTTATCATACACGTTATCGAGAGCAAGATCTGTTTTCAGAAGAGGTTTTCACAAAATCAGTCACCTGAGTCACAAGCTACTGCCTGACTGGTATTCTCCTGTGCTTCTCTTAAGGCTTTTAAATCTTGTTTCTAACTTCTTCAGGTTCAGAGGTAAACAAGAGAAGAAGGCTCCTCATTGTAGCGTTTCTTTGTCTGTGGTATTATTTATACAGCTCAACAACAGGCAAGGGTTTTCTTTTAGAAAACAAAGCTAGATATGGCAGTTAACCCTGTGCCTCAAGAGATTATTTCTGGCATTCTGTATCTTCTTTAGCAATAGCAGACTTGAACCATCAGGGAGTTTTTTATTATTAAATTATTCCATTAGGGAATTTTGGAGGCATCCACTTGCATTATTAAAGCCAACAAGGCATTACTGCAGAGTGGAGAACCATTTCTGATATGCATTGATGTCCTCCCACCGTATGGAAGTTGTAAAGAAGTCTGTTGTAAATCTATGGCCCATAAAATCTTATGTTCCTGGCCTGAAGGACAGATGTCTTGAGGATTTAAATAAATATTTTTCATTTATTAGCATAAAAATTGAGAGACAGAAGGTAAGTTGCTCTCAATAAATGTCTGTGTTTTTATATAGGTGTTAACCATCCACTGAGTCTAGATAATACGAACATAAGGCTTACATGGGGGAGAAAAGGCATTTAGATTTTTTTCTTCCTCTTTAAGTAACATAGTTAAATACCATAAACCACTATAAAACAACCATAAAATACAACTGAAATTTCTGCTACTTAATTACTTTCTACCTATGCAGATTTAATTACATTCCAGAAATACGTGATTGCTGCAAATTTGATTATACAGGTTTTCTCCTGAACAGACCTCATGCCCATCTTTTATAATTGCACTAGTGTCCAGGTAAAAAGTCCTCTGGAGGAAGTTTTTTGTATGATTCATAATCTAGAAATTGCACAAAGCCATTAGTCAATAAGCTGTTAGTATTCTAAATGTATCACTTGCCATAACTGCTGAAACAACCTACCATTACTTAGCATCATACACTCCCTTTTTTCTCCTCTTCACTAGAAGTCTTCATGTAGTCCAATTACTACATGTAATCACAAAGAAAATAAAAATTCCTATAAATAGGCACATGGATCTAATCCCAAAAGGAAACTGTTGGGAATAACATTCAAAGTAAGCCTCTGTATTTTACAAGTTGCATCTTAAATTCTTCATGGAAACTCTAGCTACAGGGACAATTTCTTTTTTTTCCTCTCCATACAAATAGCTTTGTATGCAGAACGGGGAGAGCTCTGCTAAACCATATAAGAAGTACAATGAAGCTCAGTGTACTGTAAAAAGTCATATATCTTCTAATAACACTTAGAAACAGTTTAATCTTCTGTTCTTAACATGGCATGCATATATACATTTCTGTCCTCCACAAAGGTTATAGTTTTCGCCTGTATACCTCAGGGCAGAAGCAAGCCCATCACATTCACTTTGTGGCAATTGAAATTTCTTCTGTTACGCATGTTCGGAACTACTCCATGTTCTTCCTCAGCTGTCAATAGTAAAGGCTGATTTAAATAAACATCTTTATGTAATTCTTACTGCCTCTCTCCATAGTCTTCAGCAAAACTTTTAAAAGTCTCATTCTGAATCACATCATCTTACATTGATATTCGCGCTCATCCAGTTCTACCAGCCAGGAGTGCTGAGGGGAAGAGAGAGTGGACTATGACAGCACTGAGGGTGCAATAGCTGCAGGTTTTGCTGAAGTGGAGCCCAGCCACTGCCTCCCCACTCTCTCAGTGGTGTGTGTATCCTACTGGAGGCCAAGGTCCTTGCTGCGTTTTGGTGGTTCAAAGACAAAACCTTTTTCTCCCATCTTCAGTTCTTAATGATATTTTAAACATACTAGAATAATTCTTTAATCCTAGCACAGCTTGCGAAATGCAACTGCTCTACAACAATAAAGCATTATAATACTTTTTAAGAGAGAAAACCAGCTGCTTAAGAAAGCCATGCTCCCTTAATGCTTTGGAAGTAAATATATCTATCTTGGATTTCCTCATATCTGCCTTTCCCCCAAAATGTGTTTGCTGAGAGGAAATATGCCTTGGAAATTATTTATTTGGTTAAAAAAAAAAACCACAAAAAACAACCACAAACCCTAAGTTAAATCCTGACTGTACATTAGTTTTGGACTATTTCAGTTATTATATTGTATTAATTTAAAGAGACAAAAGGAGAACTGTAGTTTCTGTCCTGATAATTCAACAAGCAGCCAGGGCTAGGACAAATTACTGCTACTTCAGAAAAGTCGACATTCCCAGCCTTCCAATGAGGTACAGAATTATTTCCAACTCTGGCAGGTTGCAAGAATGTGGAGTACTGTGATTAACTTCCTGCCATTCTGCTCAGCACCCTTATTTGCATTTTGGCATGATTTTAACAGCTAATTTCTCACAAACAAGTAGTGTTAGGAAGTAATGCTTCCTTCCACACAAAACCTAGAAATTATGGCCTCCTGTTTCCAAAACTGAAATATAACAATAGCCCAAAAAGCTAAAAATAAGCAGAGAAAAAAAAGATAATTTAAAAATCTGTTAATGGTCTCATGATTTGTCCACTGAAGCCAAAAGTACTGACTGTAGAGGTTACAGTGACCCTGATGAAGACAGTATCAAGTCTAAGTCAGAATTTCATTTTTAACTTAAAACCAGGATCTACTCCAAGGTTCTCTGCTGCACTCAAATAAAGCTAAGCACCAAACGGCTTGCACCCCCAAGCAGTTAAGCAGAAGTAACTCAAGTAACTGTAGAATAGGATTCAAAAAACTGCTGTTTTATAAACAAGGAAAGTATTGGTTAGTATGTATTATGTCTTGCTAGTAATACATATACAAACTTAATATCCAAAATGCACTGCTCAGAATAGCATATTTTCAAAAACATTAACTCCCTGATTTTTTTAAGAAAATTTTTGCAGAACAAGTTGTTTATAATTACATTGATATTAACAGAAAAGTTCATTGTATAAATCAGGTATGTAGCTTTAGCCAGAGTACAGAATAACACTGGATTGAAGCTAAAGGAGCTATTGAATTATATATCCCTATCTAATGAAAAAGCTAAGATTTTCAGCACCTTCCCTAAGGTTTAATTCACAGAGAGAGATTAGACAGAAAAATTACCCCCAAAACGAAACTTTATAAGCTATTCATCATTTATGAACCTGTCAGAAATTCACAATATAATTCATTGCAGGAATGCTGAAGAGAGCTGATAAACATCTGCAATTAAAACTGAAATTGCATATACTCTTGTATACGTTGTTTACATACAAAATAGGTTACACATGTAGTGATGACCATGCTTATCTGGACTGAGGAAAAGTCTTATTTATAGTGCCTTGGATACAGTTGGGGTTCTAGCATTGCAAACAAGCTTGCTGCTTTTCTGCCTTATATACTCCAAATTTTTTCTTAATTAATGAAGCACTTACAGTCTTGGACAACTTAAATAGCTTGCCACCTCTGTTGATGTATGGCTGACCACTGCTGTCTCAAATATTGGAAGTGATTGGGGTGGAGGAGTGTAAATTTTTCAACAAAAAAGCAGCAAGTAACTCCATGAAAAAATCCCACATTTCTTTTAGCTGATCTTCATGCTTCCCTCCATTTTCTGTTATTACAAAGCTGATCCACTATGCAGCAGGAAAGGACTGCCAATATGTTAACAATGCATTTCACAAAGCCTCCTTCTCTAGCATACAATAAAATCCATGAACACAGAGAAGTCTCTTTTTAAGGGACTGAGAGTGAGGAGCTAGGAAAAAATATTCATCTATATTGTGTACAGAAATTGTTGTCAGACATGACAGAAGACAACAGAACTTTTAATGTTAATCTCATAATTGACATTCCTGAAAAGATTTTCACTGGAAAATACACTGTATTGACAATAAAGAAGAAATTAAGAAGTTTGGAACAATCTGATTTATTTTTAAGTCAAAAGTATCACTATCCAAGTGTTCTGGGATTAAGTAATCTCTGGGAAAGATGTATTCGGAATAGTCATGTACAGCAGGATGCGTTCTGTCAGCTACCGGGAAGCCATCTGAACTTCAAGCCATGTATATATTGTAATGAGGTTTTTGGAATCCCTCATCAATGTGGTTTGCACATGCAGCCTTCTCATCAGTCTCTTGCTGCACACAGCTTGGAGATGACAAAAGAGCTTCCATATAAAAAGGAAAGCTCCTATTTTAAAAATGAAAGATATCATTCTTCTGGCAGAAGTTTTGCTGGCAGACATACCCAGGAATGGATTGTAAGTAACAGGATGTGGAGCAACTGGTAAAATGAAGCAGCCCACAGCTGCTTATACATTTCTAATGGAGGACGGGATGAGAAATGTTAAATGTTTTGAGCAAACCTGGAGGGGACTCTGTCACAGATCCATCCAAGCATGAATTGTTCTGCAGATGATTTTGATCAAAGGGGCATGGGAGACTGCATTTACTTCCTGAATCAGTTAACCTGGTTTCTCTGCAGAGATAGATGCCCAATTTGTTTCTTCAGCAATCTTAAAGAGGAATCCCTACTGGAAACAGCTGGAGTGAGATGAAACTGTTATATCTGAGAATAGACCTGAGTGCATTCAGATATCCTGCTGGCATGCTAATGGCTAGCAAGATTTGGATCTTAGAAAGGCTCTAGAGTCATTGTTAATAGCTGGTGAAGTCCAATTCTGCTATCAAGCTTTTGTGAGGAGGATTAAAAATGGGTTGGCAGCTCCGCTAGCATGCTGTGGATAAGACTTACTAACAGCTAAAATATGTCTTGCCTGATGCAGACCTTCATCTCTCTTACTTTATTCTGCGGCAATCTTGCAGTATAATCCAATATTAGGAAATCACCGGAGCTGTTAATAGACTTAGAGGCAGGCACTTTAACTGCTCTTTGATACTTATTTTACCCATCTGCAAATGTCCTGTTGAGACCACAAAAGATTAGGGAATATATACAGACTACAAACTGTAACAGCATGTGGAATTCAAAAACTGCTGTGTTTTCATTCTCAGCAATAGAATTGTTCGCCCAAAAAAGCAGCAACAGATGCAATCTAGTATTCCTTTTATCAATTAGGAAATGTCACCAAATGGTAGTAAGAAAGAGAAAAATCTCATTCCCTGCAATTTACAGTTTGTGAGCTAAAAATGGCTTGAATCAGAAATGCACTTAATTAGTTTTCTGAAAGGAAAGGAAAGGAAAGGAGGTGACCATCCACACAGAATTACATAAAATGCAGAGTGTTGGGACACTTTACCTTGTCTAAGATGCAGAAGCTGTTTATAAGAAGACTAGTCTATCACTTTGAATTGGTGCAGCATCTAACATTGTGGGACCCTACTGATCAGAGTCCTTAAAAGCAACCAAAACATGCAGAAATTTATGTTGTACATTCAGTCTTGGCCAGTGAATAAGATAAGATATGACATCACAAACATCCCCACTACATTAATAGCTAACATTAATGTGTAGACACATGTGGGGGAAAATGGATGTAAACGCTGGCATACTGTGATTAGCAGTTACTGAAAGTAACATTAATTTTAGCACACGGGGCAAATTAGGAGCTAGGTTTAAGAATAGTACACAGAAAAGGATTCATTCCCATAAGGCAAAACTTAGTATATAATTAAGATCAAGAATTTGTTGCCCTAGGATATATCTGCCAGAAAGATGCAGGCATCTTAGGAAGATTTTCTAACATGCATGGCCTGTGTGTTGCCAATTACTTTCCATTTGGACTGTATGTATACAAGGTGCTGCCTAATCCACGGAGTACAGCACAGAGATAAAATAGTGAGTCCTGCTTTAAGCAATGTCTGTCATCTTTATCCCTAGGATTCTGACTACCACTATACTAAGAATGTATAATACTCTAAATGAGTAAGTCTTTATTTAAAAAATTGGTGGAATTTTTCACTCTGTTTCTCAGTTGTACATGACTGCTCCCCAGTTTGATACTCAGCTTGCACTGTGTGCATAGATTCCCCACTGTCATCACTGAAGACAGTCACTGCTCTCAGAGCCACACAGCAAATCTAGTCTCTTTTCTCTATATGTGAAGATCTGTAGAGCATGTAGAAAAGGCAGAGGAAAGACATACCATAGGGAGCTCAGAGCAGTGCTGTATCCCATGAAATCTGAAGAACTCATCTTGCCAGAAAGTACAAGCATATGTCAGATTTGCAGCCTAAAGCACTTGTTTTTCTACACAACACACTGATTTCTCAATATTGGGTTGAGAACCCATTTGCTATAAAACTATATTATTCTAATTTTTGAAGAAAAATAGGAGCCACTTGTTTGTGAATCCTCTATGTATATACACTTCAATACAGAAATTAATTTTTTTGCGGCTTAGATTGATTTTAGATAATTTTAAGAAATGCCAACAAAGAAAATCTTGGCTCCTGCAAGCAATGCATAGTTTATTACACCAGTTCTTTTATGTTATTCTTTTATGTTATTCCATAAACCTATTTCAACAACAGAATAGTAATAGGAATTTGCAATGTATGGTTACTGTCTTCACTCTTAAAAATTTATACAGCTGTCTGCAGGCTATGTGATCTAAAATATTCCAAGCAAAGGAGTGAAGAAAATGAAAAGTAAATTCTTTTAAAAACAGAGACAGAAACTTGCTGCTTTTTCTTTATTCTAGTTAATGTTTACACAGGTAAAAACTATCAGAGCTTTAAATGGTAGTACAAAAGCATGCATTATAATTTGTGGTAGCAAAGTCTGTAGCAAATATCAGATTCATGAATAAAAGAAGCCTCTCCAAATCTGTCTGCCCCAGTGGCTGTGCTGCTATTGGCTTAATGATAGCCTCTTCTGCAGTGTACATATCATGAATTAGAAGCTCAATATAAGGTGCAGAAGCACTAACCTCTGTTATATTTACCAAGTATCTCTAAGTTTATAAGGTCAGTGTCCCCTTCTCACCACTCTCCTCCATCAAAACTGAAACAATCAAACCCTTCTATCCCTTCGATATTCAACACAGTCGTGCAGTCCTGCACAGTTTGTGCTGTTACTCACATTAGCAAGGCATGTTCAAGTGGCGTTTTTAGGTACTTACTACTTCTGCTTCCTGCACCATAACAGAATACAGAGCTAGGTCTAGAGTTATCTTTCACCAACACTGGAGAACAGTCATGTCACAGTGATATGTAATAGACTTTAAAAGAGGAAAAAAGAAGGAGCAGAGCCCATCACAAGTTCACGTGCATTATAACTATTTGAATTTCAATTTGTTAGAAATAACAAGATCATTCCTCATCTTTCTGAAAGTGCTACAAGATTTTTAGTGAAAGTAGTTTGGTATCTCATGTATGTTCTAATTGCAGTCTGTGTTCCCGCATGCAATACCAGGATACTGGTTCAGCACTAGCTCTCCACTGCACCATCCAACAGGATCTGTCTCTTCCCTAGACATCTTCCTTCCTTCTTACTGACTTATATGGTCTTTGAGGTTCAAAAATATTTTTCCAGGAAGTGGTATGAATTTAGGACACCAAGTGATTGCTTTGTTGTTTTTAAAATGCACACAAAAATGGTTTAATGGAAACAATCTAAAAGGTCTAAAAATACCCTGACTGACTGATTTTTTTTCCTTTTATTTTCCTTTCATCCTGAACATCGATAGGCCTTGTTTTCAGCCAAAAAACTCCTGTTTGCTATCCCACATTATATTGTGTCACGTAAATGCATGCAGTTTAAGGCAATACCACCTCAGGCGTCCCTGCCCAGTACTCTCAGGAAGAACAGATACAAGTCCTCTCTCCACCTTTTTGCTCACAATGTCATAAAGATAAGGACAGTACACATAGAGAGTCTTAGTTAGAGACAGCTCTTTTCTTCATCATACTGTCACCTGGGATAGAAGTAATGACAAAGGAAGACCCTTAAACATTTGCTACCTGGGCTGCTTTGAATACGTCTTAAGGGTTGTTGAGAGCACGAGAAGGACAGGCATTGCCAGGGAAAGGCAAGAGATGGAAGAGATTAAAAATTAAGAGGATGAAAAGGGCAGGGAACAAAGAGAAGGTGGCCCATACTTGCTATATCCACTCATCCATATAACATGACAGTAATACAAATCTTCAGCCCATTTATCTTCCATAATTGCCTGTATATCCATGCTGTTCTGCAGGAAATATGCACTGTTCTTTTGCACTTACACACGCATACACAGCTCTGGACTATTAATAGAAATGGCACAGGCTTTAGTGAAAGCCCAGTCAGATTTTCTGAAGTCCTTTTAGGAGGTTTATTTCTGTACCTGCATCATTTTGAGAAGGGAAATGACTGGTTAGTGTAACCTGAACATCTATTCTTACGTTGTCTCTACCTGTACAAGAGAGCACAATCACTGAAATAAACATAGATCCTTACTGATATTTTAAAGGTGAAAAAGAAAAAAAGCTATACTGTAACAGTGTTAGCCATAGTAGAAAGCTGTACTAAAAAAAAAAAACCAAACCAACAAAACCCCAGTTTTTTTCTCTGTTATGTGGAAGTGACTATCTGCATTAATTTGTTAGTCATGAAATATTTATTTTACTCTCATTTCTGTATTTGTTTGCTTTAGGAAAAAAAGGCAAAGCCCATTTCACATTTTAAGCAGCAGCAGAAGTTACAAAAGATTGCCATGTCCTTGCAAAATAGAGGGTGGCATAGCACATCTTTAAGAAAGGGTAATTCTATAAAATAACATATTCACACATGATTTACATAGGATTGTGGAAACTGCATTTACTTTAATAATAAAAGCCAACTTCAAAGTATTGCTCCAAAACCGGTGTAGAAAAAAACCCAAAGAAAATACCCAGGCAAATTTATAACCAGTACCAAGATTCTCTGTTAAGGACAAGTGATCTCAGGAGTACAAATGCATTTTAAGTTCATGCACTGAAACTCAGTTGAGTGCACAGTTTAAACACAGAAGCCACAAAAATAAGTCTGCAAATCATTTTGAAATAGTAGCATCTATGTAAAAAAATCTTAAAACCTAAAAATATCTGAACACTAATGTCATTCTTACGTTAATAAAGATGGGATATTTATTTTATCTGCTTTAAAGACTAGTAAACATCAATAACTTGAAGACCAGTGATGGGTACTAGATACTTTCTTCTGAAGGATGAATTTTCAATCTAGGGTGAGTCAGCAACAATTAACAATTGATACTTTGTATGGGATAATGACAGGAAGTATTTTTTCAGTTTATTAATATTGATGAAAATGCAGAATTATTGCAAGATGGAAATTGCAAAACTACTGAAGTCTTAACCTACTATCTCATAATCCATCCCTAAAAATCTCATAAGCTTCTAGGAACATAACCCTTGTTTGGCAAGACCCATACGGTACTTGAGAAAACCACAGCTGTGAACTTGACTTACAAGGGAAAAAGTGGTTGTTGGTGAGGAAAGTCTCATAATGACATACAGTCAGTTTTATATATGGGTAGCGAAAAGAAAGGGGCAGTGGAAAATTACAGAATAAAACACAGATGCTAGATGGGCACTTTTGGGACAGACTTTGATTCCTTTTTTCTTTCCCCAAGATAATGTATCTATGCCAACATTACAGTAGCATCTAGATGAGTTCAGGCGAGATCATCATAGTACACAGTCAGTGCATGCTCACTCTGGAACTCTCTAAAGAGCTGAAAGTCTAACAGCAACACCGGGAAAATCACAAACAGGGAAAATGCTGCTTCAGCACAAGCCACTCAAATGTGTGAGCAACAAGAGAAGAAAACTGAAAATAAAATTATCTTCTTGAATGTGACAATAAGATTCCTGCTGAAATCTTTTTTTTCCTGCAGTGGTGAGGCCATGCTTATCTGACTTAGTATTTACAAGTAGATTAAGAACATGGGAAAGGCCATACTAGGTCAAATCAAAGGTCCATCTACCCTCGTCTATTCTTTCACAGAGATATAAAAGCAGAACAAATTATATTTGCCCCAAATACAATCCCAGACTTCCAACAATTTATTACTTAAGGGATTTCTGAAGCAGAATTTTCTACCTCAAGGATGCATTATGAAGTAATGGTCTTCACTTACTTTGAACATGCCACCTGCTTGCTTTGTCTGATACCCCCTGGTTCCTGTATTGGAAGAGACAACAGGTAGTTGCACTCCATTCACCATCACAATGACCCTTGCGATTTTCTAAACTTGTATCCTATCTCCCCTCAGCCAGCTTCTGTCCAGGGCGGAGTCCTAGCCCTGCTTAGCTAGTTCTCTTAAGACACGTGTCCAGAATTGTAGAGATACTCAAGATGGAAGCAAAATGAAAGATTTGAAGAGTGACATAATTACAATACTCTTATTTCATTCTCTTTCCTTTCCTAACAATTTGAGGAGACAAAGCATTTTAGAAAATCTGGACATTAAACCCTGCTTGGAAACTGTTGATGAATAGTGGAATATGGAATCTAAACAGCTTCAGAAGGAGGAAAGAGAATAACAGAATCTCTAACAGGTCCAATATTCAGTCAATTCAAATCTAGAAAACACCAGCATGTACCAACACCTGAGACTAACACAATACTCCAGCAACCAGAGGTGCTTGCAACAGTGTATATCCTAAGTGTGTCCACATCCTAGCTGTTGTCACCACTCAAACCAAGTCTCTCCATCATTAGAACTTGTATCTGCTCATTTTCTACCACCTCATCTTTTGCAGAAATCACTGGTATTGTGGCATCATCACAACAACCAGTCTTGCAAGTACAATTCTATAGTGCTCCTGAAATCATGTAGGGATAAGGCCATGCAGTGTCTCCTGTGGTCCTGCTTAATTTATTGGAAGCTGGAGAAATCTTTCGTACACATGAAAATGGAGTTTTAGGATAAATATGGTTCAATATAGCAGTTGAAACATCTTGTTTCAGGATATAAAGTTATATAGAAGATAGATACCATGTAATTTTATAAAATGCTTGCAAATGAGTAGATACTCTAGAAAATACTCATCAAGTCCCTTCAAACAATAAATTGATCTTTTCATATACACTTTCTTAAGGAACCTGGAAGAACTGACTGCACTTAGACTGCATAGGTTTCCTGAAGTTAAAATTTTAAGAAAGCATATAAACAAATCATGTAATTTGTATCTTCTGAGTTCTTTTGGTTAGTGATTCTAGGATTGCATGAATCAGGACTGCAGAAAATGGTCTATAATTCTGATTAATTACTCATGTTTTTCCTGTCCAATTTCTCTCTTCAGTGCTGCTAGTAACAATCCTTGTAGTGGAAGGAATTGCCATTGCACGAAGACACAAGGTACAATCTGCTTTGATGATTTTCTTTCAAAAAAATGTAACAGTTTTATAATTTTAAATTAATAAATTAATAAAATTAAGTAGTGAAAGAAAGTGTTGTGTTCAGGTATTAATAGCTCATGAGTTACCAATATAAATTCCAGTATTTTCCATTTTCCCCTTATTACTGCATTTTTTTTCCAATTGAACAAAGCCACGCAGTCACAAAGAACATGGAAGTTCACTTACCCAGTTAAAACTTTATGTTTTAGATCCTAGAGGTGGGGAAAAAACACCACAGAAATTCATGTTTTCTGTATCTGACAACCAGCTTTTCAATAGTCCACCCACAAAACATTTTTGAAGTCTGCTGAGTGAGGAAGGCATCAGTTTCACAAACTTTATTTTCTCATATGTGGCATAAACCCACACCTTCAGAGAGCAGAATTCCTTGAACTGACACCTACAGAATTTCCTTGAACAATTTCTGCAGGAGAGACTAAGTTTTCACCCCCATAAATCGAAAAGCTGCCAAGATACCAGTGGAAGGTGATCTAATTTACTGAAGGCAGATAAGACTTGTATCAGCATGTACTCCCTCTTATAGGTCTGCCAAGAAAATCTGCATAAATATAAAGAACATTATAAGACCACCCTGTGAGATTTAGGAAAAATCTAGCAGGAACCACATATTCTGTGTCTTATTCTCTCAAATTCTGCTGATGTGAAGGAAAAGGGCCAAAGGTACTTAAGAAGAATGTCAGAGAGATCATACTATTCCCAACTGCTTTCTCCTTGGATAAGGAAATCCATACTACCAAAACTCCTGTGAATGGTCCAGCGTGGTGCACTAGCTTAGTAAACTGTATAATCTCAGTCAAGGATCATATTCCCTTGTACGCCCAAGAAGAGGAGCTTTGATCTTAAATGAGACCCTTATCTACCAATGCAATCTACCTATTGCTAGTAATTTTTTTAACTCCCATTCCTGTATTTAGTGTATTTACTTATTATAGTTCATTCTCTTATAAGCAGTCTATATTCCAGCAAATTACTGTAAATAGGTTTTCAACCTAAGGCCCAAGTACTTCAGTATACTCTGGAATCAGGAGCAAAAATAGTAAAAGCTAACAAAGGTTTTTGATTATATTTGCGTAAGAATGGAGAAGATGTAAGCCATAAAATAAAGCTGCTGTAATGGCAGCCACTGTGGCTTAGAAAGAAGAGCGTCTTTTATAGGATATGCATTATGTTGCTCTTATACTTTTGCAAAATTAAATTTGCATGCCTGCAGGAGAAATATATTTGATTGCTTTTTTTCATTATAAGGTGGGCAAAATATTGGAGTGAATCGCATTCCTCCTACCCAGTGTGACAACTGGGTACGGACAAGTAATGGAGGACATTTTGCTTCACCAAACTACCCTAACACATACCCACCAAATCAAGAGTGCATCTATATCTTAGAAGGTACATGATGTATTTGTTTTGTTGTGTTGTAATCTTACAGTTAAATGGATAATCTTGAACTGTTAAAACTGTGTCATTTTACTATACTGTCATGTATTGTATAGCCATACTGGTAATATAATCAATTTTGCAGTCATATGGTTGAACAAGAAGCTGAATTCCCTCTCTGATAACAACAAATTAATAAAAAATGTAAACATTCAGGAATTAGCTGTATGAAACGAAACATACCCTCACAGCCAGAAAAAGCAGCATCAGATCTACTGTAATTTATGAAAGGGACAGAACTATTAAGATAAAAATAGTGGCTTGTTATCTTAATATCACTTCCAATATTGCTGATAATAAACTGTAAAAGATGGTTGAAGACTATCCAGCATTTGCCAGCCTATACTGTGTTATTCTAGGTCTATCTCACAAGCAGATAATCTTCATGCTGTCCTTTCTTAATATAAAAGACACATCTCTGCCATAGCACTGTTCTAAAATATGGAGATTATAGCACTGCTGAGGTCACTATTAAAATAATGTGATGAGGACAAAAAAATTTTGTTAAGTCGACTAAAACCATATTCCAATGAGAATATCTTGGACTTGGGAAATGCTAATTATTTTTTCCTCTTATTAGAATGCACCCAAAACCCACTGAAGTCAGCTAAAAACCGTAGTCAGCTTAATCATCAGATTCATATCAATTAATTGAAAAATTTCACATAGTATGTTTTCAATGAGTTTTTATTTGTACAGTATAGTACATGTTCACAGACACCCTCATTTTTCCTTCTATGCATGCACATCTAAAGTTTGGCATCTTCCTGTCAGTGAAGATGTAGTGCAGAGCAGATGCCCTGCGCAGCTTCAGAGTTTCAGGCAGTTTCCATGGGGCACAGAATCAGTTTCCATGCCCCTGTCCTCACAGTCCTCATAAGGAAACATTATGGGAACCTGACTGAGACCACGGTCCTCCACAATTTCTAAGATATGGTCCTTCCTCTAGACTACTGCCAATACGTGCAATAAGCAATGCGTGAGGTCTAAACAGTGTTAGAGGCATAAGTAAATGCTTTTTGCATTCAGAAGAAGCAGACAGCATGGGATTCTTTAATGTTGTCATTCATTCCAGATACCAATTAGTATCTGAAAGTACATGTAGCTTAATAGATGACAAGAAAGAGAAACACTAAAGCTATTCATAAAATATAAAGTCATGGTTCCAAACTAGAGATGTGAAAGTCCAGTCATAAAGTAGCCATAGTTGCATCTCATCAGGATTTAGGAGTCTGATACAAATCCTGATGTCAGGCTGTCACTGGTTCAGACTTTCCAACATCTGTAGTCACCTGCATATTAATATATGTACGTAGCATTTACACTTCTCTGAATATTCTAATAAAAGATGTCTCCTGCCAAATTTGGGCTGAACTTTCAGGAAATACACCAGTGAGTGGTTCTTTCTATCTTTTGTTTTCTGTTCTTTTCTGCATGCCTCAATGTTTTGTCCATTTTCATGTGCTTTGCTTTCACAGAACATGTTTTAATTTCTATCTTAATATTAAACCTTGTTTGAATACCTTTGCATATATGTTAATATCTGTAACGTGCTGCATCAAATTTGTGTCATTTCTGAATTTTTAACAATAAAGATCAGCAAGCAAAAAAAATTCCATAAATTCCGTGAAAAAGTATCTTCTACACAATCATTTAAATTTTTATTACAGTGTATCTTAGTTTCTGTAGCAGACTGCCAGATGTATTTTGAGAAGTTTCCAGTTTCTTTTCATATTGCTGTTTTGGAGGCCTGTCTCTTCACTATTTCATGTTGACTTTCATTTAATTTTTTGCTTAATTTTTTTATGTCCAGCTGCTCCACGACAGAGAATTGAGTTGACCTTTGATGAACCTTATTACATAGAACCCTCATTTGAATGTCGGTTTGATCATCTGGAAGTTCGAGATGGACCTTTTGGTTTCTCCCCTCTCATTAATCGTTACTGTGGTCTGAAAAGTCCTGCACTAATTAGATCAACAGGGAGATTTATGTGGATCAAGTTTACTTCTGATGAGGAGCTGGAAGGAAAGGGATTTCAAGCAAAGTATTCATTTATACCAGGTAAAGATGCCTAAAATTCTGACCAAGTTAATGACCGTCTGCTCCCATTGAACTCTGTGGATGTGTTTATGCTGGCAGTCTAGAGCTATATTTCATCGTAAACATGAGGCAGAGTGACAGTGGGATAGTTACAGTCTCAGTCCTGCTAATCCTACAGCATGCCTGACTAAAACCACTTTGGAAAATTGACTGAAGGAAATCACATATCTGTAGTTTGCTAGTGAAGAAGTCAGTTGATCTTGTTCACACTGAAGGCCTTAGCAACTTCCCTCTTTGTTACTCTGACTTGTACCAGTTTCACCAGTGGTAGTAACAAGGAGTATTTACGTGGGCAAGTAGCTTTCATTTTCAACAGCTATCTTCTAGGAATGTAAGACACTAAGACAAAAACACCTGAAGCAAATCCACAGTAGTACTTCCAGCCAGATGCAAAACATTTTAAATCTCCATTCTGAAAAGCCAGAGGAAATATCTATACAGTTCAAGCATGAGCTCTCAGTACAACTAGATTTCCTCAAACCAGAAGCTCAGCCAACAGAGTTGCTCTTTGCTCAAAAGTACTGTGTAGTTTACAGGGTACAAAGGAGACAATAATATGCTGACAGTGCCTTTAGACACTTTAGAAGTACATCTGCTCTGTGGGGCCACTTAAAACTGTCAAAAAAGTTCAACCTCATGTACTTGTGCAATGCTTGACTGCTGTACCTCATAGATACTACACAGGTAGTTACCAGTATTTTATTGTCCTTTGGGAGAAAAGACAATATACAAATGTCAGCTCTACTACTACTATAAATATATACACAGGCATAAGTTTGTAATGTAATCTTTACCCAACTGGTCTTTACCCCTACACCATGTGAAACACTATACATTATTATATATTGCTGCTTATAGAACTGTTTATCTTGCTAGGGATTTAGACTTGGAAACTCTTCAGATTAACATAGTGACCAGTCCACTGGGAATTACATGCCAAAATGTTTTCATAGAGACAGTAATTATGCATTTTTCTGAAGTCCATTTCCAACGCCTTTTCATTAACATCACTTTCCAAACTAATTTAGTGTAGTTCCAGGCTGGAACTTTAAGTATACATTTAAATTGTATATTATTTTCACAATAAGTTGCAACAACTGGAGATTGATAGTTTTATTTCCTTTTCTTTCTTCTACATTTACATGGAATGTGGTAAAATATTTTGGGATTGTGAGAATGGAAGGGGACAGGCACATACACCCCCACGTCATTAATAAAATAAAAATCAGTTCACAAAGAAGATTGAAAACCTTGCAGAATTTTGCATATATGGCTCATAGATTTCACTATAGGTAACTAAAACAGAGAAAGGCAAAGAAGTCATTTTCTCAATTCTGCTGATTAAGCTCAAGACTGAGGCATTTTAGGGGAAGCAATAAACTCCCTGTAGAGAAAAACATTTAGAGGATCAGAGAAAGAGCCAAATTCTTGATCTTCATTTGGAAAAGAATTTTGTAGAAAACAGACATGCACTTTTTCATGCACTAGTGCTTTCTTTGCATAGACTAACATTTCACACACACACAACTATGATTTGCATGATTTCTGTAGTGATTTTCTATGCCACAGCTGTGAACAGGTGCATCTTGTGAGTTTCTGTGCTGATTTGTGAGGGAACACTAACCTGATCAATGAAATATAAGCCTTGGCCATCTCAACCCATTACAGACTCATTTTTAGCCAAGCTCTAATCCCAGTAAAGTCAAGTACCATCAGTTAACCATTATGAAAAAATATATTCTTACTTCACTAGTGATATGCATACAGTATGCTACTGGAGTATATACTACAGATACATACACTACCTACAGATTGCATTTAGAAGAGAGGAAATTGAGGAGCAATCAAGGTGAAATTCTGCCTTCATAAACGATGTCTAGAACTGTGCTACCTGGCCTAACAGAGGAGTCATGGGTACCCAAGAAAAGAATATCTTTAGTATTGAACTGGTCTTCTTTATATTCTTTATTAATAGCAATTTTGAAGTGTTCATACATTCTACTAAACTATTCCAGTTCAAATTGTTCAGAACTAGACAGACAGGAATCTGCTAAAGACAATGCACACAAAGATCCCCTGTACTCTTGGGGAGCTCCAATTATTTTACTGAAAACTGGCATAGTTAAATGCAGAATGTAATGTAGGAATAAAATACCAAATAGTAATTTTTGGTGTTATGCTGGAAATCTGAACTGTCAGTATAGTATTGCCGTATAGAGATAAGGTCAATCTTTGTGGAATAATGTTACCAGCTAAAAAAATGTCATCTCTATACCTTCCAATTGATTCAGTAAACTTTCTGGCAATTTTTATTGTGACATAATAAGAAATGGATGTAATCATCAGATTATACTAAACCTTGAAGTGATTCTCAAAAGCACTGATAGCCCCTCTGATTCATGACTTCTTTCTATTACAGATCCTGACTTCACTTACCTAGGAGGTATTTTAAATCCTATCCCAGGTCTAGTATTACAGTAACAATTTCTTTACATATGAAATTTAAAATTAATATCATATTGCATTTGACAGCAAGGTGTATCTTCTCCCTAGATTGCCAGTTTGAGCTTTCAGGAGCTGATGGAATAGTACGTTCCAGTCAAGTAGAACAAGAAGGAAAAACAAAACCGGGACAAGCAGTTGACTGCATATGGACAATTAAAGCTACTCCAAATGCTAAGGTGGGTTTCATTCATATCATTCAGCATATAATGGGTTTCCAAGTCATTAGTAACAGTAATAGTCACTAGCTGTGATTTGCATAATGTCTCACTTTCACTGAAATTAATTATGTATCTGTGGCTTCTTCCTATAAGTTTATTCCTAAAGTTTATTCCTATTATTTGAATCTTAAAATACAAAATAACTGTGAAAACTGTTTAAGCAACAATTTTCAAGGACATTTTGACTTGGACTCTGGTTTTGTTGGAAGACTGCAGGCAAAAATGCTGGATAACAGCCTTGATAAATTCCAGTATATCTTGCTGCCATGGTTTAAAATTTTGCCTCCAGTGGTTCTATTGGAGAATTTGGTTCTGTTCAAAAGTCAACAGAACACATACCTGCTCCTCCCCAGTCTAATTCACAATCCAGCACCTTAAAACCCACTTTCATCAGCAGTCTGAGATAAAATGAAAGGCTTTACCTGAAAACAGCTGAAGAATTACCACTCTTTCTCTTTCTGATTTAGCTATAGGAACACACCCTTTTAAAGGGCCACAATAAAATTTGCTAGAGCTTTTCTGCCCAAGCCCTAAAGGGACGTATTATCTGCTTGAGCCAAAAATCAGCATTTGTTACCTAGGTACCTGGTATTTATGATTGTGCCTGCAGAACTAGAGACTGCTGACAAAAACTTCTCTATCTTTTGCTCATTAAAAACAACTTGAACTTTATTGTTGGTCACAGAGAATGATAAAATCCTATTCATAATTCCTAAACACAATAGCTATAAGCTGTTTAAAAAAATCACAGCTGAATGTTTCAGAAACATATACTTGTTAATTACTTGCAAGTTGCACTGAGGAATACTTTTTTTTCCATACAGCTTACACATCTGTAATTTTGCTTCTCTAGGTATATTAAACCACATACTACTGCTTGCATCTTCATAAAAAATTTAAAAAATATTTTTAAACAGTAGCTGCTAAAATGACAAATTTACTCTACGCCTTCTTACACACTCTTCATAGTTAACTAACCAGTCCTATTCACCAACTTCTGAATTAGTTCCAAAACAGCAACCTAAAAGATTGTAATAAGAGGACAAGGCAAGAAAGAAACTAAAACTCCATTAACATATATGAGCCTTTGAGGAAGTGACTCAATTCCCAAGAGCCCTATACTAGTCTAAGTAATAGTAGCAGTTCTTCCAGAAACAATAATGAAACCATTTTCTCTCTACATTGCCACTTGAGTGCACCAGGTCTTATGCTTAAGTATGTTAATAAATTATTGAATGTTACCAGAAGGCAGAGTTATAGTTGGGTCAGTCCTGATATTAGATCATCATCCTAAATTACTGAGTTAAAACATTACAGAAAAATAATTCGTAGTATTCTGACAGTGGTTTCTCAAGCTTCAATTCTGGCAGAATTATGGTAAAATTCATTAGATCTGATATGGTGCAGTCTCTTGAGAAAAATAAGCATATACATTTTTAATTTCCTCAATTTGATTTTGTAATAAAAATAAATTTTTAAAACTGACAGAACTGCAGCAATGAAACTACTTTAAAATCTGCATAACACATATTTAATAAATTACCTTCAGATTTCAGAAAAAGAATAATCAAAATTATCTAAGAGTGAAGTCCTTTTATATTTACTTGACTATCACACTAACCAGAAGGAGCTTTTGCAGAGCTGACCTCTTTAATGGAATTATTCCTTTGTTTTTGTACACAGAATATCTCTACTGAAAGTGAGCTAATTTATTTTTAGCTTCCATTATAATTTCACAGCAGATAAAGTCACTCATTAAATGAAAGTACCATCTCTCAGCCCAAATACTGTACTTAACAGCTCACACCCATGTTTGTGAGATGTCAGTGGCAGACAGGTTCTCATTGTAGCTGAGAATTTCCAGGAGTAAACCTAACAAAGACAGCAGTAAAACAAAAAATATATGTACTGAAAATCACAAAACAGTGAGATGAAACATGGTAATATGTCACAGGCTGCAACTTCCACAGAATGTGCAAGGTGAGACAGTGCTGGCAACTTGCCTCTGAAAAACACTGGCAAGGAAAGCCAGGTGTACAAGAGTCACCTGTCTTTTCCTGTGCTCTTTTACGGTGTTCAATAGAGCCTGTTAAGTGTATGTGGGGAGCTATCTTTATTTCCCCACACAAAAGTGGGTAAGTTTTGTTTTAGTGAGTTCTTTAAAATTTAGTTTTAAAAGGCTTTGACACTAGCTGAAGTTGAAAGCAAGATACAGCAAAAGGGCAGAAAAATAGGTAATATAGCAGTAGTAAGCGTGGTATTCATCTACCCTGTCTTCCCTGCTTCATAAACTGAAAGGGAATTTGAGATTCTTGTGATTAGGCGGAGGCATGAAAACCTGCACTGTGTAAAAGGTCTTTAGTATCCACATTATCAGCTGGAGAAGTAGTTTTAAGCTGTTCTCAAAACACATAGTCTAGACCCAAGCTTATCTGAGGAATACTTAAGCCTTCATGGACAAAGGAGGAGCACCTCTCCTCCCTCAGAGGAGGAGACCTCAGCCTCCACATAGATAGGTTTCTTCTGTCAAAATAATGGCATCTAAGGACTTTTTAAAGATGGACTTTGCGGCATGCTTAGGTAACTTAGTTACATACCTCATCAACTTTCACTAGAATTTTAAAAATGCCAAGACAACCATTCAAGAGATTAAAAAGCCCTATGATCTTTTCATGTAATTCTAACTGAATTACAGTCTTGGACAGGTTTCCAGCTCCAGCAAAATAAATTATTTTCTTACTCTTCAAGTGTCATCTTGGTCTTCTAATTTCCTTGCTGCATATGCTCTAACATATATTCTTTCTCTGGGATTAGGTTTCTTTTTGGAGGAATTAAGATTGGCTTAAATTTATTAACTCTTCCTAGATAGCCAGTTTATTTTTCTCCTGCTTCCATCCATTCCAGAGTGACAAATTTTAATTTCATCATTTTACTGCAGAGCTTTTCTGACTAGACTCCTTCTCTTATATTTTAACATTGTTTTTATAAATTTAAAAAAAGAACAGTCAAAATACCATTAAAATTCTTTTAGCACATTTATAAGTTTCTTGTACCTCTTCTAGACTAATAGACTGCTCATTTAGCAGAGCTGCTTAGGGCTTTCTTCAGCAAGTGTGTTGCCTTTTAATTCTTTTCTGAGGGGAGCAGAAATATGTCAGAGTACATTATGAAGTAAAGATTGTTTTGGGGAAGGGAGTGACAAGTGAAACAGGTATTTAAGACAAATTTCAAGGAATACTCCACATTGACATTTAATGAGAAAATGTAAGTCTAAAAGTGTTGTGAATTGGGAGTTACACATGCATAAGATGACAAAACAGCTTATTCAAGATTTGCTAAGAGAGAACTGTCTTCTCTGTATTACTTTTCCTAGAGACATTAATTTCTCTTTTCTAACAGATTTATTTACGATTTCTCGACTATCAAATGGAGCATTCAAATGAATGCAAAAGAAACTTTGTTGCTGTATATGATGGAAGTAGTTCTATTGAAAACCTGAAGGCAAAGTTTTGCAGCACCGTAGCAAACGATGTCACACTGCAGACTGGGACAGGTGTGGTACGAATGTGGGCAGACGAAGGCAGTAGACTAAGCAGATTCAGAATGCTGTTCACTTCATTTGTGGATCGTAAGTAGATTTTAAAGTGCCTATTCTCCTGGTATCAGGGTACTTAAGGTATTTTAGGAGAAGCATCAGCTATATATTATGCAGCAGCAACACACAAAAGGTTGTTTGTTTCCTTCACATACTAGCAGGTAAATTAAATATTTGCTTTGCTACAGTTATAAACATGGTTCCTGAAGAACCTCCATTCTTAAGAGGTTTATTTTTCATTTTAATTCAGTAATAATACAGCCCTAGGCCATATCCTTCTCACAAAGAGTTCTACAAATGAGCACAGACTTACTTAAAGACTGCAATGGGACTGAAGTGTACGCTCTCACTAGCCCTGATCTTCCAGTTCCCTGCCAGTCACCACAACAGGCTCTTCTCAAAGCCCACACCGGATGTTCAGAAGGCTAGAAAACACACGTGACCCTGCAGAGTCTGGATCCTCTTCCTATCCAGAGCTCTACCTTCAATTTCAGATCTGAAACTATACCCAGTCCAGCTACACCTAAGCTGCTACCTCCTCAGCTGCACGTGACAGCTAAACAACCCTACACGTGTACCCGTAACACAGCCCAGTTGTGTTGCACAACCATGGATAAGCAGTTAAATTCAACTTTATTTAATAAGGTAGAGCTGTAAATGTAATCTAGATTTCTGTTTGGATTCCATAGCCTGGGTTAGAGATTGTCTTCATTCTCATTATAAATTCAGATGTTTTTTGAAAGCATGCTTTTTGTGAGATTTTCTTCTAAGTGCTTTCTCTCTGAGCTTAATGGTAATTTGTTGAATCACATATTTACAAAGGACGACATTGTCCACATTGCAGAACCTGAAAATAAGTGGCATCTTCAGCACTAAAGTAGACTAAGTTTAGAACTGCAGAGCAGATTTGAGTTACATAGGGAAAGCTGAATAATGCATAATGAATAATAATATCTGCCACTTCAGTGAATCAGACCTATGTTTGTGCTAAAGGTTTTCCAGAGGTTTGGCATGAAGAATAAATAGTACAGATTTGCTGTGAAATAATGTTTTTGACCAAACTAGCATGTCTGTAGCAGTCCTGAAAGGGATTCTAATCATCACCTTGCAAAAAAGTTCAGGTTACAGGACAGCAAGTAGATTTTATATTCTGTTCTATAAAACAATAAAGCTTAACACAGAAGAAAAGTTACTTCCTGTAAAATGATCTTTCTGAACTAAAAGAGACTTAGAAGAGAAATAGCTTATTGCTTACTTTGCATAGTAACAAACAATTGCATGTTTCAAACTAGTCAATTGTTTAACCTACAACAGGCATTTAATAAACTTTAGATATTGTGTTTTAAGCACAGCTTGCAAAATTGATAACTGCTTTTCCAGTAGCTTTTATTTCATCACAATTATTAATATTAGTGATACTGGAAATTATTCCAGCTTTCAATGTAGAAAATGCAATGAACTTTACCAGGGAAATGATCTATTTATATTACAAATATTGGAGTGGGGGGTTTTTTGAGTGCAAGAGGTTGAAACAGTAACTACTCTCTAGCTAGATAATTTTCCAAACTTAACGATTTTAAAGTCACTCAAAGGTCATTAGCAGAAGAAAATTTGCAAAGGTATGTGGTTATTCTTATTTACCTTCTAACTTGAGATACTGTCCTTCTTGGATAGGGTAATTGAAAAGTATGCAGCTGAAAAATGTTTCATGCATTTTTAAATAATCTATTGATAAGCAATTCTTCTAACTGAAAAAAGTGAATCCATGCTTATCTTACTATCAGATCGTTAAGCTATTTTTCTTTTCTACCTAATGATTTGTAATTATATGAAGCCAACCATGAAAACAATCAATATTTCTGAAAAGATTTACATAAATGAACTGATTGTGCATGACAGTCACCTAATGCACATGTAGTGCTGCTTGCAGATTTGACTAAGTAATTCTAACAGCAATGTTAAAAATCAATGTATTTGATTTCTGTCTTCATGCAATACATGAATAATGCTAGATACAAAGAACACTGTGAACATTGCACCAGCCTTAGGCAGCTGTTACAAGAAGAGTCCAGCTATATCCTTCAAGTCCTGGACTGGAACTGATCAATCATTGTGACTTCTAGACTTAGTACTCCCCAAATAACAAAAAAAAAAAAAAAAGGAAAATTAAGTCAATTTATCCCATCTTTATGAACTTGTGAACAAAAGCCATCTCCAAACAATGTCAGAGACTACACAGGTATGTAAAATAGAGTCTGCTCTGGTGGATGGAAAAGCAGCAGCAGAATGCACCATCCAAAAATACAGGAACTTGAAAAAATTCTCCTGTCCAGGGAAATAATAAAGTCTTACATACTAGTTCTCCCTCTGTGCCTCCAAAAGAACTCAACTCTGTACAGATTCATATTGAAACACCAGCAGACACACATGGATCCATGATAAGAATTCATGATGTAAGCATGATAATGCTGTACCCTTTGGGTTTTGCATTGTTTCAGAGAATCCAGACTGCTCAAGAATAAATTCTATGAAACCAAATAGCAGAATGTCTATCACACATCTTTGCTGTTTAATATAACTGACTCCACTAAGAATAGACATTTCTCTCATAAAAATACCACATTACTGAGACAAAGGGAAAAATCAATTATTTGTCCAGTGCTCTGAACTCACAAAGAATTCCCTATGTATATTATATGACATCCTGAAAAGAATTATTACTATTTTTTTTTTTAATATATTTTTCTAACATCAAGGTGCTATAACAAACATTCACAGAAACATAAAATCTTTAGGGCAACTTTCTAGTTAATGTATCCTTACAAATTTCTAACTATATATAGACAGATAGATAAAAAGCTAAACTGTACTCTCTGCATTAGCTCAATAGGAGGATCTAAGGGCTTTGTCACAAGCAGGAATGACTTAGCTGCCTCCAGTTACTGAAATCCCTTGCAATTACTGAAACAGTCCTCCACAAGCTGAAATCTGATTTGCCTTAAGATATTAATGGGCTTTAAAATGCAGATGTTCAGGAACTGCTTCACAACATCTACATAGCAGATGCACAGCAGACTGAATAAATATGATTGATGGTGAGTGTGCGATTTTTAAGTTCTTAAGGACAAGTATTAAAGCTTTCTTCCGTTATCTGTGTTGTGTGACTGTCTCTATCTGCTATTTAGAGCAAGAATATACTTTTTGTAGCATTGACAATACACCTGAAAGCAAGGGCATGAAGAGAGAGTCAATCATCTGATAATGAGTGATGTGATTGTGTTTGAAACAAAGATAAAGAATGAGTATGCACACTAAAGGAGTAACAGGAATTTACTAGTTTTATTACAATGCATCAATTACTGAAAATTCCTAATGTTTTCTTTCTCTTCTCTCCTGCAGCTCCTTGCTCAGGCAACACTTACTTCTGCCATAGCAACATGTGCATCAATAATTCTTTAGTCTGCAATGGCATTCAAAACTGTGCATACCCTTGGGATGAAAATCACTGCAGAGGTGAATATAGTGCAAAATATAGCCTTTGTGAGCTAGGCTGGTCAGTTTGCCTTTCAAGAAAGTCACGAAATGTGTTTTTTCACGGAAATATGCTGAAGACAGCTATTCCACTAATCTCAGGAAGGTGCTCCAAATTTTTTATTTAAACTCAGGAGACATGTATGCATCCTGAATATTGATCTTGCTGCTTTATAATTACATTTCTTCCTCTTCAGCATATATTCTCTATTTTAAAAGGATGTCAGCTTAATAGTAAATAGAATTTATTATTTGCCAGGTTGCATCCTATCAATTTCTAAACTTTAAATGCAGCAAAGATCATAGGGACAGGTAATACCTTTTAGAGAAAAAATACAGACCTGGCAAAAGACAGACAAGCCTTCAAGCACAAAACGCCTTTCTCAGGGCTGAAATAGAAGCAACAGTCTTCAAAGACAAATACAATTTAAAAACATTTAAGTTGTTAATCATAGACTATCTCAGAGTAAATGCAGCATATGGTGTGAGAAAGGGTGGGGAGGAAGGAGAAATTGTTAGAAAGCAAGAAGTCATCGCTTATGGAAAACAGATACACGTAAATCACTGCTTCTAGAACACGAGGCAGGGGAATATTGTTTAAACCCACACACAGCTACAGTAAAAACTTGTTTCAATATCAGGTTTTGTAGGAAAAAATTCTCATAATTTGAGGAAATCATTATTCCGCTAAAGCACAAATATATTCACCTGTGCTTCAACAATAAATGAATTTTCAGAGTTGGAACAAAACCAGTTTAAGGTCAACAATTTTTCTTGCTAAAAAAAACCAAAAATACAATAACCTTGAGTTTGTTTTTTTTTTTTTTATAAATAGAGTGGCATAAATGGGTCTGAACACAAAACTCCAGAAAGATTTAAATATGTACTTCATTTCAAAGAGAAACTGACCCTGCAAGAAAGGTCAAAACCTTCTTTACAGAAAATCTTCAATTAAAATGGCTTTTCAACACACAAATCCTGCTTAAATTTTTTAGTAAATAATTTTTTTTTTTAAATTACTTTGAAATTGCATTTTGGGCAAAAAAAAAAATTGCCCCACTAATAAAACTTCTAATGTAATATTACGGAAGCTTTCAGTTAACAAAACTGATCCATAACTGCGAAGTTTTCCATGTAGAAGTAAGATTCCTCTACACAATCCTTAGCTTTAATAATATTCAACAGTCCTACTTAAGTTCAATTTCTAGGTGTCTTTCCCATCTTTACCACCTGCTTTCTAGAATCTTTCCTAGAATCCACACTTCATGCATATACTGCAGTATTTAAAAAATTAATTTCATGAAAATGAAATCATGATGTAAAGAAAGTGTCTTTCCCAATATTTGTAAATTGCTGTATCTGGTGATGAATAACCTACTGAGTTTTATGTGGAATACAAGCTAAATTCTGCTGTAATACTTGCACAGCAGATAATTAAGAGAGAGCTGAAGACTGGATCCAGATTGTCTGCTAAGGTAAACTGAAGGGAGGCTGATGCAACCAAATGAGCAATATCCAGCCTTGAAAAGAAAGCTTCTCACAATTGTGCTCAATTCCTGCAAGCACCCAGAGTTCTCATTTAGTCCACATTAATAGCTACCTATATCTGAGCATAGCGTGACCTACCTTATGCCTAAGCCCTGTGACACAAAAATTGATAGAAAAGTCAGATGTGTGCAATTTCTTTTAAGAGATATCTTTCAAGAATTAAGAAACCTAGATGCAGATGAGAGAACTGTGATAGCACTGAAATTCATACCTCTCATGAAGTACAGTGATGCTAAGACCTAAACTAGGCAGGACAAGGGGAGATAATCCTCCTTCACATTCAAGGTATAAATGTAACTCAGGGTAAACAGTCTAAGCTCTGAAGCAGAACTGTATTTCAGCTGTAACTTCTTATTAGCTGATTCCTTGGGAGTCTCTAGTATATGGATTGTTTCAAACAGCCTATGATGATGGTGTATAACTCCATGCACTGTGTGTGGAGTCCTTAGGTGCATAACACACATATACAGGTGCCAGGAGCCAGATATCTGAAAATAATATGCAGCATTTAGGCTACTACATTATTTTCTACATAATCTTAAATGCTCTTCTCCCCCGCTAGTGGATGTTGCGGAGTCTCAGTGTAGAATTCTTTTAGTCACCTAGGACAAGTACATTCATTTACAGAACAGAAGTCCAAGTAGAAAATTTTAATCTTCAAATAAGAATTTTAAGTATGGAAAACCATCTTGTTCTGATGCTGCCATCTTGTGTGTTTTCATATGAAGTACTATACTTTCATATGAAGTACCAAAAGTGCCATATGATTTGGGTTGGTTGGTTTCCCCTGCCCCTTTCCTCTTTTTTTTTCTCCCAACTGATTACTGGACTGTTAAGACTGGAACATAGCTATGCTAAAGCTCCCTGTGTTGGAATAGGTGTAACAGACTTACACAATAGACACAGTCATTATGTTTCCAAGAGATGTGAAAACAAATAGTACAGTCACTCTTACATCATCACCATGATAATATCTCCCATTTAAAGAAGAATTAGCTAATTTTAAATCTATGTTTCCTTCTACTGACATCAATGGGAATATTACCAGCAGGAGCAAACCATGGTAAGAGAAACATCATCTGTAGCTGTATTTAACCTATTTAAGGTTAATTTAAGCCTATTTAACTAGTGAATTTTGGAATATGAACTAATCAGTATAGGTTCAGGATTCTTCCATTCTGGACTTAATGACTTCCACATTAGCCTACATTTTATTTCCTGGTTTGTTTGGGTTTATTCTGGTATGCTGTTACATCCCAACTAAGTCAACATGCACTGGCCACAGAGTTCTAGCTGCCACTGAATTATCATATGGTAACCACTAATGCAGTCAAGGAATTAGACTTGCTGAACAAATGCACAGATCTAGTATAAATCCCACTGACATACAGGTCTAGTCTCCAGTGCCAGTAAGTAATTTCATTAATGCAGCACTCATATAGCAATCACAATACAGCTTGCTTTGTTTTAATACATGATCAAAGCGTGGAAGATAGTAAAAGCCTTATCATAATCCTTACTTTTTTCTTTGCAGAAAAGAAAAAAACTGGATTGTTTGAACAAATCACCAAAACTCATGGAACAATCATTGGCATCACAACAGGGATAGTTTTAGTTCTTCTCATCATTTCAATTCTAGTACAAGTAAAACAACCTCGCAAAAAGGTTATGGCTTGCAAGACTGCTTTCAATAAAACTGGTTTCCAAGAAGTATTTGATCCTCCACATTATGAACTGTTTTCACTAAGGGACAAAGAAATTTCTGCAGATTTGGCAGATTTATCAGAAGAACTTGAAAACTATCAGAAAATGAGACGCCCTTCAACAGCTTCCAGATGCATTCACGACCACCACTGTGGCTCCCAGGCCTCTAATATTAAACAAAGCAGGACAAACCTCAGCTCCATGGAACTTCCCTTCCGCAATGATTTTGCGCAGCCTCAGCCAATGAAAACATTTAATAGCACATTCAAGAAAAGTAGTTACACTTTCAAACAAGCGCATGACTGCCCTGAGCAAGTCATAGAAGACAGGGTGATGGAAGAGATTCCATGTGAAATCTATGTTAGAGGAAGAGAAGATACGGCACAAGGTTCATTATCTATTGACTTTTAATTTCCTAGTGAAGGCAGTATCAGTGTATATACAAGATGCTTGTGTACAATGACAGTGTATATATTAAAAGTGTACCATATGCAGCGTGTGAGATGCACACACTTTTAGCTTATACATAATTTTAAAAAAATCCCCGCAAAGTCTTTATAACTAATTCTTACTGGAAAATAGTGATGTTCTTCCATCTTCCCAAGCTACCTATCTAGTGGAGGAGTAAGACAAAGACTTTGCACAGAAATTTTAAGTTAAGGATATTGGAAGAAAACAAACAACTACTAATCATTGAACACTGAAAAAAAGACTATTATTCTCTTCCACATATCATTTTCTCTTTAGATGTGTTTTTCATGACAATTTTAAAACCTCAGTTAAATAAAAGTAGTTAAGTGCACCACGTTTATGTCAACATAGGTGTCTAATTGTATTTGTCAAATTGAAAGTAGAGTTAGTGTTAAGTGCCAGTTAAGGCTCAATAATTATGTTACAGCCATCTGTTTCAGCTTGCTTACCATTTATATTGCCTTTAATTATCAGTTCCTTACTCTATGCTTTGTGAGAAATAAGTGAAAAGGATTTCTGCCTTTTAAAAAATACTGAGTTATATTAATTTTAGTACATTTGGAAATACATAATCGTTGCAGCTTTTAGTTAAAACACAAGTAAATACTCATGTTATTCTAGATGCAGATCTTTACAACAGTTTTCTTTCAAGAAGATTTATGATTTAAAAATATTCTGCCATATATTATAGATCCATGTGGCTCACTGCTTTCACAGCTCTGTAGTTAGAAAACAATTATGTAAATACTTGCAAAATGCAGGAACAAAAATAGACTGTACTGTACATTTGTCTCTTAAAAAAGCCTTTACTCCTTATTGCAGTCAATCTTCCCTACTGAAATCAGTGATGATACTTTTAGATCATGTCCTACTTGCCTGAAGCGAACTGCTCTGAGGTCTGTGTGACTACTAGGTATATGAAGATACTGGAAACAGAGAAATCACAAAGTAACTCTTAACTCTAATGAAACCCTTCTTGTGCCCCTTTTTTCCACTTGCAAAATTGCACATTTCATACCTTTTTTAATGATGGTTTGGACCTAATTTAAAAATTTTTACAATATAAAAATTTTTTAAAATATAATAATTCTCATTGTGTTTTTTAAACTTTTTATATAGTTTGATACTGTACAGACTATTAAATCAAAACTGAGCACCTGTACAGCAGGCTTGTTTCAGTGTCTCTATTAGCAGCTTTGAATAACTTGCAGTGGCTGCTGCGTACATCGCAATTTACCAGTAATACTTAGTATGACTTCCACATTAGCCTACATTTTATTCTCTTTGTTTGGGTTTATTCTGGTATTCTGTTACAGCAAACCTTTCACCAAAGGTAACCTACCACCTTGCACTGGGCATACCCTTTATTTACAAATGTATGTATTGTGCTGACTGTAGTACAAAAAACTATCTTAATATATGACCCTAGCAAATGAAAAATCTTTCTGTTTTTAATAAAAGACAAACAACAGCTATAGTTACAGAATTCCATTAGAAGGACAAAGGAAAAAAAATTCACAAATGCTTAGAATGTAAGAAGTTTAAGGGGGGGCAGGAATCAGAGAATTGAGTATCTTCACTTCCCAACTTCAAAATTAACCCTGTTCTGTGTCTAGAAAGAGTTTAATCAGAAGCTCATAGATCAGACCCCTAAGGCTATATCCTGGTGTCAGTTTTCATGCTGTTCTCAGAATGTATTTCAATTTGAAAGAGTGAAAATGGGTATTCTTTTTAGTTGCACTTCATGCAGAAGTGCTAAAAATAATCTAGTTGATTTTGACTTGAAAATTTTTGAATATTTAATTAAAACATTTCTTGACAGGTTTCATTTACTTCTTATTGATTTCAGTAATATCTCACAATTAACCTATATGATACAGAATGTTATTTGTGACAGTCTGTTAATTCCAAATTCTTTCAACAAGTAATATGTAGTTTTACACAGGTCAATTTATTCATACAACCTTTTAAGTACTAGGTTTGCATGATTAAGTTTTCTTTTTTAAGGTCTATTTGTCCATGTGATAAAAATATGATCCCTATTCTTTCCTAAGTTATGTTGTCTTTGAACAGTAAACCTGTAATAATAAAATAAATAGCAAGCCTGCAAAGCCAAGTCTGTGAAGAAAAGGGGGGAAGGCTTTATTGAAGAATTTCCCAAATGGCCTGAGCAATATTTCAGTCTCTGTGTAACTTTCTGGTTACATGTTCAGACACTCAGCTGTTTTTTGGCTACCCCAGAGCACATAGGTGAGCTCCCATAACCAGTCATGTCTTCTGTGCGTAACTTTTTCCCAATATCCCCAAAGCCAAGCTCTACAAGCTTTGCTTTCTCCCCTTCCTTGTTTTCTAATCTGGGCGGGTTTTGTCTTTAGGATAAATGAAGACAATATACCTCTGCCTAGTTAACACCTGCTCCCAATTCCCAATACAGAGCAAAAACTCTCCTGGAAGGAGCTTTTCAGTATTTCTATAATAGCCAGACCCAATCCTTACAGTGGCAATAGCTGTACACTGTAACAGATCTGAGAGAGGAATAATTATTTCTATAGGCTTCTATAAGTAGTAAGGGCAAGAAAATGAAATATCAATGCTTGTTTTATTAGAAGCAAGGTGAAATTAACATTAAACTTAAAAACCTGAAAGGAAAACTTGTGCATGGTGTGTTTCAAAAAATAATATGTCTGTACCTCTCATTGAAATGTTGGGTTCAGTTAATTAGTTGTGCTTTAAGAAAATGAGTGGTAATTACTACAGCCATAATTCCACTCTAGTATAATCAAATTCCTTTCACTACAGAGAAAACTAACCAAGTGTACTGATTGGTATCTCAGAGTACAGAAAGATGATCATTTCAGCAAAAGAATCTAGTCTTGGTTTTACAGTCTTAATCCAGCTGGCACTAAAGCTGTGGTCTTTAAACTTGGTTTTGGTGTCAGCAAAACACCACCTTTCATATTCTTGCAATATTTAAGTGCTGTTAGCCTTTTTTGATTGTCTCCATCTTAAATCCCTACATTCTAGGAGCATCCTGATTTTGCACTCCATTGTACCCATATCTCTGATAACCTCTGTTAACACTGTATGCTCATAAGCAAAGATATGTTCCCTAGACATACGTTGACCAGAAAAGGCCAACAGGACTAATACCAACAAGTAGTTATAATTGTGGTGGCTTAACCCCAGCCAACACTTAAGCACCATGGAGCCACTCGCTCACTCCTCCCTCCTCCCAGTGGGATGGGAAGGCGAAATCTGAGGAGGAGGGGAACAACTCTCATGGGTCAAGATAAGAACAGTTCTAACTAAAATAAAATATAATAATAATACAATATGATAATAACAATCGTAATGAACAGTTATGTAACAAAAAGAGAAAGAAATAAAACCCAAGAAAAGAGAAGTGATGCACAATGCAATTGCTCACACCCTCTGACTGGTGCCCAAGCAGCAATCCACCCCTCCCAGGCAGCTCCTCCCAGTTCCATCTACTGAGCATGATGGTCTCTGGTATGGAATATCCCTTTGGCTGGTTCAGGTCAGCTGTCCTGGTCATGCTTCTGCCCAGCTTCTTCTGCACCCTGATCACTGGCAGATCATGGGAAGCTGACAAGTCCTCTATTTATTTCCTAGCTACGACTAAGAACATCAATTATTTATCACATTCTTCTCATACCAGTTCCCATACTGAATCTGAAACACAGCACTATTCTAGCCACTTAAGAAGGAAAATTAGCCCTATTCCAGTCAAAACCAAGACAATAATTCATCTTGCCTTTTAATCATATAGCTTAGACCTCAGACTATCTAGTATGTAGAAAGATTTGAAGTGGATAAAAGTGTACAAGTAAACTTACAGCCAACACAAAAATAAACGTGACTGAGAACCTTGATTCTCAAGAGCTCTCTAAGGAGATATCTGCATTTACAGATGTCATGGCAGTGGTATAGGAAACTCAGACTTAACACTGTACGGGCGCTGGAATGTTTCAATGATCACAGAAATAATAATTTGAATTTAAGTCATTTAAAATACACTGGTTTGGTTTTTTACTTGGTACAGATAATTCTGTGTGTTAGCAGCAAATGTGCTAAATGAGGAAAAAGGCTTGCCTTATTTTCAAATCAATTTAGTCCTTAAATAAGAAGATTTTTATATTCAATGGATTATAACTTGTAAGTTTTCAACTATTTAAGTATAATCCTCTATCTAAAAGGCTAACAACAGCAAAAGTAATAAAAAATATCTAGCCTCTATACCTGAGAAGCCAGGAGTAAATGATGCTTGAAATGGTACAACTTAATTCACATGGATATACCAAATATCTCTACAGTCTGGTCTTCCAGTATGGTCAGCCTCTATATATATGTTCACAGTAAAACTCAGTCAAATCCATTTCTTTTACATGTCCTTCTTCCAAAGTTTATGAAATTTTATAAGCTCTATGTTGTTCAGGTCTGTAGATCATTTACCAAAACAAGAATTGTAATCTATGTCAGTCTGAAAGATAAGATGATGCTTACATTGTTTGAGATCACATTCTTACAACTGAATATTAATTACAATGGCAAAAGGACTTTAAAATCCAAAACCCTTTCTTTGCATTGATTCATGCTTTAGAAAATAAGTATTTATAGCACCTATCTCAATTTAACAATATAAAAGCTAAGAATTCTGTTCTGTGGTTTCCAACAACCATCTCTGTATACCATAAATCCCCCCATAAATACACAACTAAATCAGGATGTCAATATGCTCTAATATGTGGTTCTGTATCAGCATGGAACCGCAAGTTATTTTCACTTTCAATTCCTTTGCTACACTCCATTTTGCAGAATCAGCTCTAACAAAAATCTGTTTTCCATCTGTTTCATAGATCTAACACCAGTAACGGTCATTTGTGACTTGTCAACTTGTTCCCTCTTATCTAGCTATTGAAGATAATCTACCATATACCAGATAAAACAGCTTAGTTTTCATAAGTCTGCTCTTACAGAGCCAGGCTGAGGGAGAAACAAAGTAAGAACTTGATATCTTTATCTTTCCATTACCATCACATAATTTAGGGTAAGGTTTTTTTATACTTGAGAAACCCATTTTAAATGTATGTCAAATTCTGTTCAAGAAAAATGGAGCACATAAAAATAAACCAAATAAGAGGTAACTAGGACCTACACACCTCAAAATCTAAAATAATTTGTTGTTTTGGCATCTGAATCATGTGTCCTGCAGGGTAAAAGCTGTCAATGCTGCCAGTGTACTTAAGGATGCACATAACACCATCTTCTCTGAACAACTACCCCTCCTCCCAACACAGATTTCCTAGACGTCTTTAAAGTGCTAATCTTATTTCACTATTCATTAATTTATATTTAGAAATATAATAATATTATTTACATGTTATAATTGGCTTCAAAGTACATTATCACCTACATAGAAGTTGCTTCTGTCTTCTTCTCAGTGTATTCAGAAGCAAGAATTATGGAAATATTTATCATTAAACCACAGCATTTCGGAGTAAGCATTATGTTAATTTCTGAGTTCATCCTGCAGCTTATTTTTCATCTGAAAATAAAAGACTACAAGAAACTGAAAGCTCACAAGATTAACTCCTTAACCTCAACAAGAATATGGCTAAACTGGAACAGAGTACGTCGATGTTCTAATACTCAAGGTTTAGTATTTATAGGGAAGTAAAACCAGAATTAAAATGGCATGTGGGTTTGTTTTTTTTTTTATGTGAGAGGGTTTAGTTTGCTCCTAGTTATCAAACTCAGTTTGCTTGTAACTCTTGTCTTTAATAGCTACTACAGTCACCTGTGAATAAGACAGGAATCCAGGGCTTAAGCTCTGGTTCAGTTCCACTGGCAAAGCACATCACAATGTACAGGAAAAAAAAACAACAACAAAAACCCACCCCAAAACACACACACACTATTTGCAGAGACAGGAGAGTTGAAAAATAAAGAATTCTTTGTTTTAAATGCAAAATGAAATACTAACCATTGGACATTTCTGATACAACATTTAACCCACCCTTCAATGCATTCAAATTACTCTCAAGGTAATAAAGCACACAATTCTACTTAACCAATATGTTAGGTTCTCTCACTTCAGTAAACACCCTTATTACTCCTAATAATTCTGAAGAAGGCAGCTGTTAGTACTGGGTTTACTGGATAGCATTCTCAGTTACTACTGATTAGTATATAAAAGATAATTCAGTAATTAATGGGGGTGAAAAAAGCAGGCAATACTCTTGAAAGCAATTATGAGAATAAGAGATCTTAGAAAGGCAAATCATTAAATCCCAAGTCTCTTAAACATTGTAAGGAATCTTCTGTTTGTAAAGAACAAAAGACAAGGTACATAAGCAATACCACTCATTACTGGCTCTCCCCTGTTTGTTTAATAACCCACAGAGCAACTGAAGGCCTGAAGACAAATTTCATTTTTCTTTAGTAACAAAAAACCAAAGAGATCTAGTAGAGCAAGATGTTTGCTTTGCACTTCACAGAGGCAAGAGAGTCTGAAAGGCCATTTTAACTTCTGTCATCATTAAGATTTATCTTTAACAGTGAAGGGAATTCTGGAATATACAAGAACTGTACAAAATACCAATGTAAATTCAAGTGTGCAGTAAAAAAAAAAATCAAACATAATGAATACCTAACTAATCTCATATATTAGGTAATTTTTATAGCCCTCTGACCCCTAAGGTTATCATATTCTCCCAGACATTTCTTACATTTATGTCTGTTCTGCCAATTTGAATCAAGCATTCAAACATTACTTCTGTTGCACAGATTTAACAACAGAAAACTAAGTTATCTGCCTTCAACATCCAGAACAAATAAAGCAGCAAACTTGGAAAGCTTTACTGTACTGCACTTCCCACATCAGAGCAAGGAACAAGGACAGACATTAACATAAGGGAAACACAATCCTTTACTTGAACTAGCAGAATCCAACCATGAGTTATTCTTGTTATTAGACACACCAGATGTTTAAGTTGGTTTGGGGTTTTTTTAATTGTAGTCCAACTTTCCTTTGATTATTAGCATCATAAGATAAAACGTTCTAAAGGCAGGCACATGGATTTCTTGCCCACAAAGAGCTATAATAGGTAGATTTAAATACTGCATTACTGTATTTAAAATTATTAAATACCTGGTTTTAATGTCAATTTATAGAAGTAACAAAAGCTGCAGTATCTGTCTGTGGAATAGTTTACAACAAGTTGCCAGATGTGCAACATCAGGATTTAATGACAGCATTCATGACCACCTGTAACACTACTGCAGTACAGTTGGCAAATACTAATGCTCAACAAGAGAAATAAATTCTCTTTAGTACTCCCTTCTCTCCTCAGGAACACAGATAACAGCTACTAAGTACCAAACAGGAAGCTCAAGCTAAACAAGCAGCCCTCAAGGCTTGGGGGAACATAATGAGAAGTAGAAAGTGTGTAGAAGATATTTCTACATTGATTTTCCTATTCCTAAAACAGATCATTCATCATTTTAAAAACAATCATAATTTAAAAACAAACAAAAATACCCAGGGTGATCAAACAAGAACTACTAAGGGAAAAATATATAATTGTTCTATTTGAATCAGAACTGGAGGTCATGGCTTATCCTTACTGTAGGACTACAAAAAAATTAATACTGCCAAAAAATGAAAAATAAGGAACAGCCATTTCAGATTACAGTATAATGAAAATCTAGGTAAATTTGCAAGAAATGCAGATTGTTTTGGTTGCCTTGTTGAGTTACAAAGAACAGTTCACAGTGACTGAAGGAACTGGCAGAAAGCCGAGCCTATCTCAAAGTAGAAGAACTTGTCTGCCTTATATTTGAAAAGGTAATAACTAGTCTTATGTTTCACCTAACCATGAGGCTACCTCCTCTTTCATCATGGAAGCACTTTAAGTAACGACCGGAGAATATCTGAAATGCATGGCAATCTTGCCTGTGGGCGGGAGGCCAACCCTTAACAGAATACCCGATGTATCCAGGGGAAAATAAAAATATATGGCTTTATTCCCTCTTAGACAGGAGTCAAATTTTAGGGTCTAATATAAAGCCTACCAGATTCAGTGGACAAGCAACAAAAAAAAATCATTCAATCTCCTAAGGAACTAGGTCTGGATCCCCTATGAACAATAGACATAGCTTCACTTTTTCAACATGAAACCACACTCCAGTTGAAGAATTTCAAGACAGATCCAAACATCTAAAGTGCTATTTTGAAGGGTAATACATTATGTTAGTGATCCTATGATTAACAGCAAAACCCTGTTATTAAGGTCAGATGTACTTATTGATTTTTTTCTTTTCAAGGAAGACCTTGTATAAATATTAATGGCTAATGCCTAGAATTATAGAACTGAAAGACAATTTTGCAAATTAAATAAACTAGGTTCTCTCTGTTCCCAACAGCCAAGCTATGTAAGCAAAATGCCACTTCTGACCTAATGCTTATTCTACTATTTTTAAAAGGATTTTGAAAAAAAAATCTGTCATAAACCCTTTTCAGAAATGGAAAAGCTAGGTAGAAAAGTATATAAAAAAGAAAGGTCTAAGTTACAAAGTATCAGAAACAGACACTACACAAATCTACAAAGGGCTGAAAAATTCAACTGTGTATATAACCCAAGGCATAACTCATATGTCTCTCTAACACCAACATAAAGCTGAAAATTGGAAATAGGTTATTTTTCTAGAGCTCAAAAAAACTACAGTGTTATTGAAACACTGCACTCTTCTACTGCAACTTGTCTCATTTATTACCAGTGAAGTTTATCACCATCTAATGATCCTAATTTTCCTGACACCACTGAAGGTTTTACACTGTAGCAGCAGGCTGCAGAGATATTCACAACCCATCATTGATCCTGATGGCATATTAAGTAGATCAAAGACCAAGTTCTTTATTTCTAGTACAAAAACCTCTTAAGCACAAACAAATCTGATTATTCAAGAACATTGTCCTCTTCAGCCTGCTACAACAGCAAACATTTTAAAAAACAGATAAACATATTTCCTCATCAAATGGGGCCCTGAGTCCGGTAATATCTATACACAACATGTCTAAACAAGTGTTACATATTCATTAGAGATTCCTGTCAGTATTAACTCAAATAATAACAGAACAAATCTCAGATTGAATACGCTTCCAACGCTGCCAGCTCTGCTTTTTTCCTACAGTATTTACATCAGTTAAAGCTGTTGATTGTGCAATTATTATCCTTGTCCTTCACTCCATCTGACCAAAAGCTCAGAGATTACTGCTCTTTTCTGTCTTCATGCAGATAACACTTCATATTCAAACTCAAATAAACATCAGGAAAGTATGATATTATGTCTGTAGCAAATTAAAATAGTAACCATTAATCTGTAGCAAATATGTGAGAATCTGCTAACAGTTATCCATCAACCATGTAAGAATCTACACATACAATTTAAAACACAAATATTTTCATCTTGGACAACATAAATTTAAAACCTATGTACACAGGAGAGAAAGGAGAATATTGTGGAAACTTAACAAAGGAGTTAAGTATTTTCCTGTTTTATTAGCAGTTTAATATCAGCATTAAAGATAATAATGTATTAATATCTAGAAATTAAAATTGTTCAAACAATTGAAGAGACATTTCAACTTTAATAACCCATCACATCAATCTTTAGGGAAACAAATCAGTGTACATTACTGTCACTGTTTTTGCTTAACATGGTTTCAGGGTTTAATCCAGTTATATGGAAAGACTTGGGAACATAAAAGAACACTTCTTTTTTCCCCCCTCCTGAACACAAACAAGTGAAAAGGCTTCTTAATAAATCCTTTAAGCTGGATACACAGCTCATACAGAGGGAAAGAGAACATTAAAAAATATTCCTCTAAATTTTGACTTTAGAAGAAGGAATGATGCCTCAATTACACCCCTACCAAAACAGAGGCTTTCAGAAAATTCTTTCATTTGTCAGTAGCTCACTGGATTGCTACATCAATGTACGTTTTAGGCTTTTAGTTGGGGGAGGTAAGGCAGAAATTAATAAAAAAAAAGGCATGCCTTTCCCACTTGACAACTACATTAATGATTTTTCCCACCTCTGGCTGTTCTACTAACAAGACTGAGTGGAGAGACATGATAAATACTACTTCATTTACAGAAGTTGTATAGCTCACTTCATTAGATTGAACACCATTTATATGGGTCAAAGTGAGAGCAGAACTCTCTTTACATCCTGATAAGCACACAAATGGAAAGCTTAAGTTCTTCCAGAAACACTAAGTAAGTATACTGAGGGCAAAATAAATAAGGAAAGCACAGACCTTACTTGCAGTGATGTGATGTTCTAGTAATAACTGGTACTAAGTCACAGCGTTAACACGGAAGAGCGGTCTCATCAGTCAAGCACCTAATTCCTGTACCCACTACCTCAGTGGACTGAGAAATTAATTAGCAAAGGTCATGAATAAAGGTGCATTTTTGTGCCTTTCTACACTGACTATTTTGACCATTTCAAGATTATTTTTGTCTGCCATTGTGACTGTAATTTTAAGCACAGAACTGTACTACAATCAAATCACAATATAATACTGATTGGAAAGGGACACTGATGTAGTCAACAATCAAAAGATAGAGCATTAACTTTTCTGAGAGGAATCAAGGATTTATTCCCAATTCTGCCATTGTTCACTGTGTTTTCTTGTTTTGGCCCTTGGAGATAAAGTGATAAAATTTGTCTATTAATTTAATGGATGCAGTAATAAAATGTTAACTGTCTGCCCTGAACATTGCCTATAGTGTGACAATACTAGCTTCCTATCAAACTTAAGTTTTTTCCTATAAAATTTAGTTACAGCAGGCATGAAAGATTCTCCTTAGGCTTTTCAACTTAGACTGTATTGTACTCTGAAACAAGACAGCATGTGCATCACTGAAAAGAAACTGCATTTTTCCTCGTTACATTTTCCTCCAAAACAAGACTGTGGCAATTTGCCAGAGCCTCTTTTCCAGAGAAGAAAAAAACAAAACCACAACAAAGAGGAGTATTTAAAAAACCCACATACAAATAACTGCTTTGTCTAGACTAGAGGGAAGGGAAGAAAAAAACACCAACACAGAACAGTTATCCAGCTAACCATCTTCCACTTCATACACAGGACTACTTCCTGCTGTCTCTGTGCAAAGTGCAACCACTACTCTCATTTGTGCTGCAAAACAAATGTAATTGTTTTGTGGCATATAAGCAACAAAGAGCAGGAAAAACCTGGCCACAATGTCTCTCAGGATGCAAGGCATCATGCTTTTAACAAGTCTCGATCACAGGTAGGAAATTTACAATTCAAAGAAACAAAAAGACAGGTCAGTGGGGAAAGTAATTAACACAAGATCACTTTAAAATTAGATTTTTAAACTGTACAAAGTGAACAATCAAAACCAGCAAGGAGGCAAATACCTTAACATTTTTGCAAAAACTTGTATCTGAAGACATCAGCAGGATCCTGACTATGTAGGTATCACACCTTTTCTAAGTTCTCTCTACTTTTTTTTTTTTTACCTGGGTCTTGAAATATGAGAAATCAGGGTGTATTTAGTAAGTAAATTATATTTACATTTAAAAGATAAAAGTAACTATCCACACAAAATGGCAGATACAACTAGCACATTAGTGATAGATCTTTCCGAGTTGTCTGCAACCAGAATACTGGCATTGTTATTGCTATAGGGATTATGCTGACAGTTGCTTTTTGGCAGCATATGAACAGGTGATGTTCATTATTCAGGTCATGCTTTTCTAGAGTAAACATCTGTAAACAAATTACGGTTTAAACTGCCATGTCCTGGCCAAGAGTACACTCAGGTAATCTGGTTTTGGGCACAGTTCCTTTCACTTCTAATGGGGATGATACTAGAAATACCAAAGAAAAAAGTAGTCACAGATAGATTAAACTGTTTTGACACAGAAAGAAGGATAACAGTAATAACAGAGAATGACAATAAGCATTAGTTACTATTCTTGATACTAAATTGAAGTATCTCACTTTACTGGCTTAGTTCTATTCAGTTTGGGTTGTTTTTTTTTTTAACTTATGCTCAGATTCATCTCATCTCTGGTCAAAGTAACTAATACACGGGAACACTGGGCAAATTTGGGTGTTACTAAATATATGTACTGCTTACTACATATGAAACTCATTACAAACTTTTAATTGGGATTTTTCCCATGCAAATCTTCCTGCTCTTTTCTCTCCTCCCATACCTAATTCTGACTATAGATGATGATAAAGTCTACAAAATGTTTACTTTGGAGTGAAATATTTCATTATACTACTTCATACCAAACTGTCACAGGACAGCCATGTGCCAGTGCTTCCATATTGGAGAGCCCCCCTAAGACAGCCTCAAGACAAGTCTGCACAAGTTACCAGCTATGGGTGATGTTCAGCAGGTGTATGGCAGGCTGACTAGGGAAAGCCTGAAGCACAAGGTTGCTTATGGGTACCCACTGGTTTGTACTGTCACATTATGAGGCAGGAAGTGCCCAGTCATCTAGGTAGAAAGTAAAAGAAGCAGTTCCAGCAAGAGGCAATTTAGAGGTTACAATACTGAACAAAACATACAGTTCATTCCCTGATGAAACAAACCCATAAGACTTCAAGAAAAAAGCATCACAGTAATGGATTATTTAAAGCCTCCAAAAGAGCCTGCTTTGATGGAAATTAAGCAGAAAATTAGAGAAAATGGAAACAAAGACTTCATTTATACCTGTGGCTATGAAAGCAGATTTTAAAATGAAGATGAAAGGCTGCAAGTTCCACTGTTGCATATCCTGAGCTGTGATAGGCTTAAAGGCTTCACACACATTTTTTCCTCTTACAGGGAAAGAAGGACTAGAATAGAAATTCTAAACTCCATAGATGATCCCTATCCTTCAAACAGTGCTCAACCACAGATTTTTTTTTTAAAGCCAAGATCAAGAGGACAGATGAACAAACTAAATACATAATAGATTTAGGACTGATTTAGTACTGGAAACATTTGAGGATTTTTTAAGAACTAAGAAGCATATCAAATCTAATATAAATAATCCTCAAGTCCTCCTTCTACATTATGGCTAGTGACAGAACATTCAAATACAGACAGTGTAATAATGTCTCAACTGATTCTGGTAATTAAATTTCTATAGCAGTTTTTCTATTGAAGATACAACTGCTTGACAAGAGATGAGGGATGTATTATGACTTAGCTGAGCATCTTCTGTAAGCAAATCCATCTACTAATCTAGTCACATAAGTAACAATTGTGGTAAAAACAAGTATAATTTTGTAATAAATGAATCATTTATTTTCAGGTACTTTATAAAATAACTCCATGTTCTAACCAAAGAACAGAGGTAGTTCTAGGCATGGGCAAAGCAGGTGGCTGCCTAACATGGAGGCTATCGGAGGCATCAAACCTGCAACAGTGCTGCTATCTGCTATACCTGTGAGTGGTAAACTCTACACAGAGATCCTGACAGGTAAGTTTGTGGGGTTTTTTATAGCTTAGAGGTTCTTCACTCTCCCAATGTTTCATCCTTAATAGTAAGAGATTCTAGACAGTAATTCTATAGAATGCCTCCACCTCCCTAAGGAAAATACACCTCCTATAAGAGAATCTGCTTGCTTGCTTTCCACAGGATCATGGAATGATGTGCTCCTTTATGCAAAAGCATAATTCAAAAGCAAAAGAAACAAAAACAACTTTTCATCCATATTTGTCAGCTTCTGGAAAACCTAGAAGGAGGGGGGCCTCTACAGAGAACAGGAGGAAGAATGGAACAAGACAAGGATTTCTTCTCTTGTCAGTAGGCATTTTGGGCCCAGATTACCCTATTCTATTCCTATCCACACCTCCAAGTCAGAGATCACGAGTCCTATCTTTTTGAGTTGTATCAGACTGATGCTTTGCTCATATGACTGTTTTGTCATACCAGTGTGTCTGCTTCCTCATGGGGTTTATAATGTTACAATATGCTATGCATGACCAATGTGAACGAAGTAGTTACTGCTAATTGCACAAAAAGTAAAAATCCATTTGTAAACATCTGTGGGGTCTCCTGCTCTTTTCACTCAGTATACTTACTAAAACTACATAAATAGCTCAATGAAATTAAAACCATGTACCACCTGCCTCCCCTTCACCTCCCGGATTCTGTCTTTCCATGAAACTGGGTACTAGACATGATTCTGCTTTTTTCCCTGTAAAAGAATGCCTCTAAATTATACTATATTGAATGAAAAGAAAATATGGACTACTATGAGCCATTTCTAGAAAATTTTACCAATGTTGCTCTAACATAGTTAGAATATAACATTCCCCATCCATATTATTTTGAAAATTTTACTTCCAGACAACCCTGACAGAAGAAACTGTCTCAGTGCTACTTTATTCAACCTTCAAAATAAGCTTTAGAGATGATAGTTGATTATAGTCGTTGCTTTGGCAAGGCACCATACATCACATCTGTCCAAGTTATGCACTGTGAAACAATATATCCTAAGCACTAGCAGCCAAAAAATATATATGATGCTTTAAAGCAAAGGTGGATAAAACCAGTCCTTTTGCTATTGTTTTTCTTTTCTGATTCAGCATTATTTATAGATAAGCTACAAACAATACTGACACAAGAAAAAGGAAGCTGAACGAACAAAGCACATGACAGTAAACAGCTTATCAGCAATACTTGTACTCCCTGCCTCCTTCAGTTAAAGGAGATCTAGAATTTATAGGGTGCTGCAAATATTCTTTAAAGATTTGAAGCAGACTCAAGAAAGGATGTAAAGTAACCAAAGTCCACATAAGGGCAGAAAGATATGAAAAGTCATTATCTGTGCAACTCAGCTGGAGAAAGCTACTCAAAATAATCAGTGAGAAGAGACAGGACTGCAAGGTAAACACACACAGACCTTTATGTCCCATTTTTCCCAGATGACCTAGCAACATAGTGCAGCAACTAAGAGCACCATAGAAAATAATGCATCATAGTTTTTGGGTCAAGCTGTTTTCCTCCTATAGGGTAGGTATAAATATTTGGAACAGACAGAAAATAAATATACTAGAAGGTAATTGTAACATTTATCTATAGATTTCTCAGACTTGGATTACACTCCAATGAGTAGTTTCAGTACAATATTTTTTCTTAACCTCTGCTAAAATAAAAGGCCTCTACTACACAACTGGATCGTGCTGTTCCCCTGAAGCAGTCACTTCAAGAAGTTTGAAATCCAGACCACTAATATTTATACAAATAAGAATTGCCATTTAGCATATGAAGTTAAGACAATAGAGATTCATAAAGTATTAATCTATTTTTGAACATATTTGATTCATAGTCTGAAGCTATTCCTACAATCACCAACATTAGTTCCCTTAGAAAAGCAACTCTTATTCCACACTCTCATACACTCTTAAAAGGACACAGATGCAAACCACCGATGCACTTTCTGTGTTTTTTTTAAATAGAAAGTTAGAGAGGATGATTGTTCTTTTACCATAATTTTTACTTCAGTTATTTTTTCAAACATTATTTTTGCAAATACTCATGCATTTGTCTGAATTTACCAAAGCAGTAAACATCGCTGCTTGTTTAGCTTTTATGAAATGTATTAAAGGCATTTTTGTTTATAATGAGACATGCAAGTGTACCTATGTACAGGCATAGGTCTGAACTTCTGAAACACAGCCCTAATTAAATTCCTTGCCTGCAAAACTACTATGTGTACTCTGGCTCTATACTCTCCCCCAATTCTCAGTGCTCTGCACTCCATTGTAGCTTCCAGTTTACTTTCTTTGGTGTTTCCTGTGGCTTACAGGGATGATGAAAGAAAGATGCTACTTTCTTCCAATGTTTATATTGGTTCATGATTGCTGAAGAAATTCTTGTACATTTTTGGAGAATCCGAGACCATGCCAGCTACAATTCCTCCACTGTAATATGACTTATTGTGCTAGGTTTTTAAAGGATAACACAAAATTTATTCCCTGCACTGAATAATGACAGTACAGTAAAATAATATATATTATTGTGCAATTTGGAGTCTTTAAGTGAACTAAACCATGACTTTGTTCCAGACTATTTTTATCTGGAATTAATGCTAATACAACTTTGGACTAAATTCTGGCTTTGGGTACAAAAACCAAAAAATGAAAGGAAAGACCCCCACTCCAATAAATAAAAGCAAGTGCAACAACAGAAAAATGTGTCCTGTTTCATCACAGTAGAAGGACATGAAAACTGAGAAGTTCCTTAAACAGTTTAAGAATTGGCCTGTATTTGTAAGAACATACAATAGTTTGGCTATGGAACTTACTTAAGGCCAACAGTTAAGCACCTCAAGCACATCTGACTGACAGCACAGATAAGAGTCCAAGTTAAAATACTCATCAATGTAAGTAGATTGCAAAGTATATAAAAACTTCCACATTTCAAATATTAATTAAATCCCCAAATTTTATATATTTGAACTCAGCCTTTAAGGACACACATTCTTCAGGAGTTTCTTCCTTTATAGGCATCACATCAAATAGGACATAGGGACAGACGCAATGGTAGTCTGATCTAGTATGCTAATAACCTTGGTATTAAAATGGTAAATTCTTATTCCCTTTCAGTAGATAAGTATGAAGTAACAGACCTTATGAAGATGTTGTGACAATGAGAAAGTAGGGATTACTGTTTACAACTGCTATTCAAAATTCCAAGAAATTTAGCACAAAAAAAAAAAATTGAAGCTTGATTCAACTCTTAAGTAGTGTCTCTCCTTACAAGTGGCCTACCAATATCAAGTTAAGAATGCCTTAACCAGGTCTTAAAGGTGAACTTCAACTCTGCAAAATATCAGTATAAATCCCATGCACCAAGTGGAGTTTACATAGAATTTAAGAGGCATGTAACACTTGCGTCAACTTCCTGATCAGGGAATCAATTTTGCCTTAACATACAAAGCAAACAACAGTGAAAGAAAGGTTATTGCATAGTATTTAAAAGAAAATATGACATTCGGGAAAAAAGTAAATATCATCATAATCTTTATAGTCTTCACCTCATCTCTAAACTAAAAATGAATAGGACAGCTTTTAGTTCAGTCAAGAGGAGTCTGTATAATACATACAAAACAGGTACACTGTTACATTTATTTTTATATGAAATCCAAATTTTCTACATAAATAAGTTCTAAATACCATCCCAGATCACACACTTCTTTCTTTGTTGTAAGCAGAAGAAAAAGATGAAAAAAAATATTTCAAGTAACCTTACTCCCAACCTCCCTCCTAAAGACACCAAACCACTGGAGTCTTCAGATGCCAGAAACAAATGTAAGACTTCTGACATTCCTCCATCACTCAGACTAGAAACATGAAATGAAGGCAAAGAATCAACCAGCTAATGAGTTACCTTAAATTACATGAAACTCATTGAGCTGACGCTAGCTAGATTTTGTGTTACGTGTATACAACGTTATAAAAAATTATGGTTTGGATTTAAGTGAAGGAGAAGAAATTTAGATTCTATTTGTGCAGTTTTGCAATGTAACTGTGATATTTACCAAGCAAGTTTTCCACACCACACTTGTAGTATCTGATCTGTATAACAGCACTTCTCATTAAACAGATTGAGGTTTTAAAAATTTTATATTTAAAAGACTACTTAGGTTTTAGCACTGAAATAAAAGCTTAAGGATCTGCACAGAATTCAGTCCTCTCCTCCTCATTTCCTGAAGCAAAATTTTAATCTGAACAGTGTTAGTGTAAGTTTTTCAGCAGTATATAGGTTAGAACATTCAAATTATTAGATTTATTTTTCCTGGAAGGAAAATTGGAATACTGTAAGGCAAAATAAATATATGATGTAAATCTTGCTATTACTATCCGTGGTGATATTGGGCTGGAGTGGAAAATGACGTGAAGTTGCCTGTGCAAGAGTTCTTAAGCTACCTCAATAACTATTTTAAATCACTTCACTACTGTTCTGAAAAATAAGTCATTTACTACTTGGTTAGAAGTGATGGGAATCTTCAGGTGTGAGGAGCTCACTGTAACTGTTCAGGACAGAAGCAGACACTAGGTTTAAAATCTTAATTTAGAGAAAAAGCACTCTGCTATGATTTCTCATCTCTTTAGGACACCACAACCTCCTAAGATTGGGTTTACTCAAAATTTAGAACCCCCTAATTCTTCTTTTGCTTGTAAAGTACTCTATAACCTACATTACCATCTTCCACTTTGAACAGTTGGCTAATACATTAGTTCCAGAGACAGAGGTTCTCATACACTTTACCTCATAAATGACAGCCAGCCTAGCTACTCAATATTCAGTTCAGCTGAGTAATTGCATCTCTGCTCAGCAGAGATAGAGAACTAAGAAAAGGCATTGCTAGACAACTAGAGGGGGGTGGGGAGCATATACAGGCATGCTGTGAATATGCTTTTTAACTTTGCACAACTTTATGCAAATACTTACAGAGAACAAACCAAAAAAAAAAAATCTTTTTTTCACATTTATGCAGTTATTTCTATTTTATCTTATACCTTGTCTCTCAGGATTAACACAGCACATTTTCTTTCCAAAGAATTACTAAATCATTTTGTAAGGGGTGACTCCCTCCTTTATTGATCTCCTCTAGTCATATCACCCTTCCTTTGATACAGCTTTTGCCAGCAGTAGGAGGAAACTATTATTTGATTTAGCTCATCTTGATGCTGTACCATAGCTAGGCTCTTTACCCTCTCTGTCAGCTCAGAACTGGCAATGAACTCTCCTTCTCCCACATGTTATGGCAGTGCTAGTATATACCTCTTTGTCATACACCATTAGCTGAGATGCTTCCTGTCAGGAGCACTGAGCTGTTATTGCCCAGAGGTTCCTACACTTGACAGGAAAAGGCAATGCTGAAGGTAGAACGTTCATGAGCTAGAGCAATGCTGGAGGGCATCTGGGCTCATTACTCACTTCTCCATCTGGAAACAGCATATTTATTGTTAGGAGACCTTACCTCCACCAAGGCACCTTATTTCTCAGGTTATCAATATACTCACTGCAAGGCAGCTGCTCACTTAATTGTCAGCATGCCAAATCCATGTAATGTAATTTTATTGACTGAGCAAAATCAGATTGTTTGATTAATTACCATTGTTGCTGGTTTTAGCTAACAGAACTGAATGAATTAAAGACCTCAAGCTTTCAGATTTTTCCCCTGTATAAAAAGCCAAACTGTTTTAAAGCTTAATAAGGTAACAATCACTTAGCAACACATATACTGTGTTCCCATATGCAAGTCAAAAAAGCTTTTCTTCATTGTTTGGTGAACGCAGTTAGGAAGCCAGTCTGCAACCACAACTACACTAGTTCTACGCTGGAATATCAAAATAAAAAGCAGATCTGTCCATAAATCTTAGCTGCATTTTTATATAGGTTATGAAATATGAAAGAGTAAAGCTGATTCTCTTAAAATGATGTATTTTTAGAAGTCTGTACACAATGCCTTAACTCCCTTTGAAATTATAACTGAGGTGATGCTAACCTACTTGCCTACAAATGAAAATTTTCACAGCAATCCAAATATCATAACACTAGAACCAAAAGGTCATATTTCTTAGTTAACTATATAAGCATAACTCACTCAGGATGCTACCTTAAGCATCTGCTAAAATTAAGAGCTGGAAATAAGCAATATGATTTCTGTAGAGTATTTAAAAATATTATTGTATGTGTTACATTGTCCATTTTTTTAAAAATGCACACACACAATAACAAATTAAAAATCTGCATCATCCTTTTTCAGACTTTTTACTCCATAATTTCTGTTTTCAACCAATGGTTTGACAGCAGAGTGCTTTAGCTCTTAAATGACAGACTACAACCATACAATCAAGAATATTGCAGAAAAAGTTTATCTAGGTTTCAGCTGTACTTTAAAGAATTAAGTTCTTCCTTTCAGCTAGGAATCAGAAGCCCCAGGATTACTGCCAAATGTGTGTTTCTTGGATACTAGGCAAAATCTTCCTCTGTCTTCCATTTAGTTCCTTAGTTCCCTTTTCTGAGTTAAATTGAAGGTTCCGCAAAGTATTTATTCACAGTTTATAGAACTGCAAAATGGAATAGGTTGTCTTCGTTAACTCTCATTAATAAGAAAATTTTATTTTTGGGTGTTCAAGTTCAAAATTATTTTCTAATTAACTATTCCATATATTACTTAGGTGATTTTTATAAAATAGGGCTAGGAGACACAGGCCTCTTCATAAAGTTATTTCTTGTTCCCTAGGAGATAATCTCTACACTTCTGAAAGGAGTGAGTCATTCCTCCTGTTTCCTTGGTGATGGATCAGGAAGTGAAGAAATCCCTTAACACACAAAGCTGTGTTCTCTACTAAAAGACAATGCAGGGTGTTAGAAGTCCTAGCTATGCTCATGAGAGATGGATACATTTGGCATTAAATGAAACAGAAGAGTAGCTTTGGCTGCCACTCTCCATGACACAGCACTTACCTAAACTTTCCTTTTACTGCAATATGTATAGCAAATAAGTCAGCCTCTGATTGCAATTTGTCTGCCATTTTCAAATCTTTTCTTCCTTTTCAGATGTTACATATAAGTTTCAAATAGTATTATTTCCTTTTTTTTTTTTTTTGAAAGCATGATCTTATTCTTCTCACTGTTATTTCTGTTACCAGCTCCAAAGCAGAAGCATTGGGTTATACTCAAACAGGTATCCTGCATAGTACAACATAACCAACTGCCAGAGCTGTCTGACGAGACAGTATGGAGCAGATTTTACTCAAACTGACACTTTATTGAATTCACAGAAGTCCCACTAATCTCACTGTAATTACCAAAATTATTCCAAATTTAATTTACTGTCAGTTTAGTAGATTGTGTTCCTAAGCATCTATTTTCAAGTTACTATGGAAACAATTCAACATCCTGATATTTGTCATAACTGATAGGCAATTTCAGATGAGTAATTTTAAGGAAAACTGTTTAGTTTGACAAAGTGAAGTTTTCCCGGTTTTTTTAAGAAAACTCTCAAGTAGGGCCCTGTTACAGGCACGTACAGGTGGGAGTAAGCTAATTGAAGAAGCAAACGCTCCCTCTTGCGGCAATAGAGGCGGCCAACAGCGACGGGGTGAAGACAGCGGTGAGCTCACGGCACCCGTGAGCCGATTCTACCTCCTGGGGATAGCAGTCTTTTTGGCACATGATCTTAAAGAACCGTCCTTAGCTTTAATCAGAGATGGTTAGAAAGCATTCCGGAAAGAGCTCTGGCCTTAAGAAAAGTCTACCTTTCTTAGACCTCAGACCTCTAGTAGACAAGAGGTATTTTGTAAAAGACCCCCATCTTCAGTTCAACAGGGCTGAGACACAAAAAACCTTGCTGCAGGTACTTGCCTAGAGGCAGCTGTGCTAGAGGAAATTGAGCCAGGATGCTGGTGGAAACTTGCAGGAGGTTGTGATGGCTATCTTCTTGCAGAGAGAAAGAAGTTGGCCCTAAGCATTTCTGTATTTTCTCCTGCATTTTCTTAATAAGGATTAATAAAATTCCCTTATTCCTTCCAGAGGTGAGATAAGGAAGGGGAAAAAAGTAACAAATAACCAATACCTTGCTGATATGCCAGGTTGCATGTCCAACATAATACAGATTATTTAAATGACATTTAAAAGACAGAAAAGCTGCACAAGTCAGTCTCCCTTGGCAGTCCTCTTTTTGTCTGAGCTCCTCCTCTTTCCTGTTTCGTTCTCAATTCACATTTCAGCAGGAGGCACTGAGGTTACCTCATAAAAGGGATAATTATTGTGTTCAGTTAAAGCACGAAAATATATAATTGGGGCAAGTTTTTCAGAGCAGCAGCTCAATACCACAAATAGTCTTAGATGAGAATGAGGGAAGTTAGCCTTTACTTCAGGGAAAGTTTGATAAGATAATCCTAAACCTCTCAGTTTTCTATATGAACAATGTGACCAAATCATCAGAACCATCTTTGAGGACTTTAAGTTTTAACTTTACTGTTTTTCACAAACCATTTCTGTTTTTATTCAGGCCTCTTTACCCCTCCACTTCAAATTACAAAAAAAATCATTAAATAACAAGGAAGAGATTTTATTTCCTCATCTTTTTCCCTTCCCAAACCTCTCATAAGAAGTCAGAAGTTAGTCGTTATTCAAGTGAAGGATTATGATGACAAGTTACCACAGTTATTTTTTCATATTTTCCCAGAGTATAAAGGCAATAGATACATGAATAAAGAACAAACTGCTTTAATACTAGAAAGGATCTCCAAGACATTTAATATTTCTCTCCTCTAAGTCACATATTGTTCCCAAAGGCTAAAGAGCTTGTGGTAGCTGAAAGGCAGACATCTCACACTTTCAGATACTGTCCACATTATTAATTCAGTGACAGATAAAAAGCTATTCCCATTTAAACTTGTTATTCAAACGTATTCAAAATGGAAAAAGCTTAGACAGACATTTGGTAAAGCTCCAGACTTCCACTTCTGTTAAATCAGCAGTAAACTGAGATCAACTGGAGCAATACTGACACTACAGTTACGAAGTAACCTTTAGAACTAAAACAGTATGTCGTGCACAGTGGTGGATGTTAACAAACCGTAAACCTCTATCTATGAGGATAGATACGTCCTTTAGTCCACAGCTTGAAATGGCACCTCAAATTGGTCAAGAAATACTGCCCCAGCTGTAAAATTGTTTCACTTTTGAAAGCTCACAAATGTGACAATCCTCTGCATTTTCTAAATGTAAAGATCTATCCTGTACACAAACTTGTACCAGATGATAGCGCTCCAAAATAACACAGAACTCTAGATATCAAATGTTGGCTGTTTAAAGAAGAAAGGAATGCAGATCTTTCATAACTTAAGGTGAAGCATTATCCCGTTACTTGTTTTGCAGTCTTTGCACTCATGAAATAACTGCAGTGAAATATTTTATGTAAACTACTTTATCTGAGACAGAATATAACTGCAGAGAGCATATGCAATGGAAAATATGTACAAAAAGCTGATATTCAACAGTTTCTAATAAATTCCTTAAGCATTTCCTAAACGCTGACTATGAAAATGTTGATCTGGCAATAATTTGACTCTTCGCTGTAATAAGTTTAATTACAAATATAAACTCAAAGCACAGAGGAAATGGTCAGTCATAAGCTATTATCAAGCTGGAATTCAGTAACAGCTTTCAGGAATGTGTTTACCTTGTTCAAGGACAAACTTCTGTCAAAAGCTGGACTATCTCCTTTTAAGACAGCCACTGACTGACAGATTATTGGTAGGCTAATGAACAGTTGTGGTTCCTTCTATAGAATAAATAAGCTATGAGTGAATAGCTGATTGCTTCTACAGACTACTTTGCATTTTACACATGCCCTAGCCTCAAAAGATTATAAGGAGCTAGTTATCTGCACCTCTGCTGCCTCCTTTCTTCTGCACTCTTGCAGATGGACACATTCAGTTGCAGCTTATTAACTCAAGAATCTTTTTCTTTTTTTTGGCTAAAGCATTCTTAAAACTATAATATTTCTTCATCACCCAATTTTCATTCTCCCCTGCTTCTACCACCCATGTAAGTGCTTCCTTCTTCAGTGTACGTACACATACACACACTCACTATCTCTTTCCTTCAAAATCCCTGTAATAATGTAAGGTAGATTTGGCAATACAAAGAATGCTTCTGCACACTATCCCAAGTTCCGTGGATCAGAAACCAGTCATTATTTGTCTGTATTTTAACTGCATCTGGAAAGAATTAAATCCTATACAATTCCCTAGGGATTACCCAAGGATGATTCTCAGAAACAAGTCTTCTTTTCTAAGTAAACATTAAACAATTCTTTTTGTCCCCAGTTACATTCTCCAGTAGTTTCTTTCACCCTTGCTTAAAAACCTTTGTACAGTCTCTGTTCAGCACTACCTAGCTACCACTTTCCACTGTTGTTACCCTTTCAGCTTATGTTTAGAGGGCCTAATCTACTGTGTAACAGTTGCAACATACTTCAGGAAAAATGTACACTGAACAGTATCTTTTACATTAATGTGACAAGAAAATGTTCTTGTTACTTGCTGTTCGTTGAGAATAGGCCTTCAATTAAATAACAGACATAATACAAAGTAGTAAACAAGTGTATTTTTCTTCACAGAAATTTTTTGTGTGTATTAGAAAAAACAGGACCTTATAGGACAGATTGCTAAAAGTGTATAGTTCAAGAATATGTAGACTTCAGTTGCATCCAACTTTTAAGCATGAAAATGTAACACCTTTATAAACCCATCTTTGTACACAGAGAGTGTTGTTTTGCATGTGTTTTACAAAATATAGCCTTTATCTTAAGAAGACCTTCTGTTCCCACCCCACACAGAGATAAGGGCAAAAGTCTACACAACTAGCAGGACTTCTGAGTAATGCACAGAAAGAGTTCTCAGAGTGCAAGTTAACTTAAATTAATAGAATTAAAAGATGGGATACTTACAGCTCAGGCACTCATTTTGTGTTGAATACTACTAGATTTGCTGCAGACCGGAAAAAAAAAAGAAAATTCTTATATAAAAATAGTGAATGCAAGTTATATTACAAAACATAATTAAAAGAAACAACAGTTGGCAAGGCTACTTTATACCATGTCAAGGGTCTTACTCATTTCTCAGCTGTTACATGCACTATGCATCCTAATAAACTGAAATATTTTTTCTAAAGACAAACCTTATTAAAAACATTTTGTCTAGTATGATTCCCAGTAGCACTGAGATCTTTACATTAGAAAAAGAAGGAAGCTGGACCTCATTCAGGAATTTAAATAGAGAGAACACAACAGGGCTGGCTAATTTTTTTTTTCAGTATTGATTTTGATGACTTTTCCTTTCCTTTTCTTCCAAAACTGTATTTGAGGATAGGTGTTTTAGTTTGGTTTGTTGGGTTTTTTTTAAATACAAGTTATGTTGTTTAAATTTGGAAATTCTTTTGTCAAAAATTGAGTGCATATTTGAGTTGTGAATAAATTTTTTTACTATTCCCTCATTGCTCTCTGCCAGCTAACCACATGGAGTTTCTGTCTCAATGCATAATCTAAACTTGAAAAAGGTTTGTTTTTCCGACTGAAAACTTTCCACAAACTCCTCAAGTCTTGAATGAAGCTTTTTAAAAGGTATTAAGAAAAATTTTTAAACAACCACTTCTTTTGTTTCAAAGCTAAGCCCTTGATTCCTTATCCAAACTAATTTTCACAACACCTTTGCCTACTACTGACATTGTTATAATACACTCGTATCAGACTCCTATTGCAATAACCTCTGCAGTCCATAAAAATCCCCCCAAAGCACAGTTTTAGCACGAGGAATAACAGAGAAGAAAAGCCAAGCAAATACACAAGATAATGAAACTGTCAAGTAACAACAAAAATTATGTTTAGAACAATGAGCTAGAATCTTAAGTGAATTAAATGATTATCCATTGTTAAGACACAGGTACAGATGCAAATACACAGTTTATTCTAAGACATTGCTTATTACAATGCTTACAAAGAAATCAATGAGTTCCAAGTAGTTGCAACTCAAATGGAGAAGGAAACTTTTTGCAATGTCAATTGTTCAATATATATATGCACACACACATTGTTTTGCATTTTATGTATACACGCATGCTTTTTTTTTTCTTTACTCATCTAGCTCTTACTGTAGGATAAGAATCCTTTTGAGCTTTCTCCTGAGCTTAGAAAAGGAGGCTTTTTAGCATCTTGCTAAAGACCATCACAAATTCAGCCTGATATTCTAACTTATTACTTCATGACTTTAGGTCAGAAACTGTATGCCAAACTAGCATTGAAACTTTCAATTTATCCTGCTCCGGCTCACAGAGGAAGGTACCTGACCAAGAGTTTACTGGAAAAAGATAAAACTGATGAATTTTCTTTGTATATTTTTCTGATCCCCACCCAACCCTCAAAAAGACCTATACATAACACTTAACACCATTTGTTCATCACACAGAAATCTCTTTCAGTGAGGAGGAAATTAAAGAACCCCCTTTCCCTCTGCCCATGTTGCTAACTGACATAAGATCTGTTGGGAGCTCTGTCATCTCTGAAAAACAGCCTGTACGCAGGCAAAAAGTAGAACAATTTCTCTGAGTAACAAAAACCCAGACAAAACCAAACAAAACGAAAAACCAAAAAAACCCACCACTACTATATCCCAACTGCCTGGGAAACTTGGCATTTAAAAATGTGGAACTCCTAAATTTTTCTTCTTGCTAACTCAGAAGGAATATCCCTTAAGCTATCTCTTTCCCCTCCCTCTTAACAGATTTCTACAGTACAAAAGAGCTTGTTATGACACTACCTGCCAATGTTCCCCTCTTCACTGATGTCTAATTTCATAGTGCTTAATGTATAAAAAAAAGAACAAAAACTCAGTTAAAAGTATTTAATATTTTGATTTTCTATCAGTTATTCAACTAGGCTCAATTAGGGTTGCAGGCAAATGACAGGCTACTGACCAGGTTTTGGAATGAGATTCAGTTAACTGAACAAGATGGGGAAAACTACTGAACATGATATTAAAAAATATCACTAGAAATTACAAATAACACTATGAGACAGAGATAAAAGTTACAGATAATGCTGTGAGGATGGCTGGATCCCACAGGAGCTTAATGGGGAATTACAGGAGGAATTGCCAGACATCACAGATAATTGGAAAAGACTGTTAGGGAACTTTCAGGGAGTAAAGTCATGCAAGGCCAACAGCACCTAGGTAACCATATCAGTAATACCATATAAGGCTGAGATTATCTAAGTAACCCAAATCTGAATATGGATGTAGCAAAACTGGGACCAATGGGGAATAAGTGATTGGGGGTGGGTTGTTTATTTGGGAGGAGACTGGAATGGAAAAACAGAGGTGTAAGGGCCAGGAAGGGGCTAAAGGAATAAGGTACAAAACTCCTATTACTGGTGCTGCACAGAGGTACCTGTCAGGCAGCCCTGGGTTTCATCACCACAGCTGGGGAGGGACCGTAAACCAAACCTGTTCTCACCCTATCACAAAACTGAAGCCTACTTCCCTGGTCAGGGGCAGGCAGGGTGCTCTACCTGAGCAGCAAGGGAGCAGTCGGCTAGCACAAAAGTCCTGGTTGCTGTGACTTCTACACCTGCCAACACAGACAGCTGCCCACTTCCTAACAGACTTTTCAATTAGTGAGTCTTAAAATTCTCTATAAGTTTCAGGTTCTTTCTTTGCTCTTTACTGGCTGGTTTTCTTTCCATAATTGAAAAGTTCCAGAAATCAGACAGATAGCTTGCACAAGACACCAACTGCCTTATCTGATGAAAGGTGATAACAAAAAGGTTTAAAGCAATGGCCATGTAGGCTCTGTAATTTTCTTTTTCCTCTCAGTGTAACTGCATTATTCTTCAGGAGTATTTAAACAGAATACTTAAATTTAGATTTGATTGTATAGTATTGGATTTAAGCAGGACTCAGATATCCCTCATATTTTCATGTTAATACCACATTAAACACATAACATAACTTGATAAATAAACTTGAAGGGAGTTCATTTTTCTTTTGCAGTAATATGAAATAGATCTCTTTCTGATTCTCCAGTGATAAATGTAATCAAAGAATGCAAAAAAGGTCTGAAACAAGAACTGAATTTGAATGATTGCTTTAAGTGCCTGTGTAAGGACAAAACAATACCTCGATAAGCTGAGAATTGTGCAGTCTATTCAAAAAACAAACAAAACTTCATATAGCAACTGCTTTTCATCACATTGTGTGATAATATTAGAAACTAAATGAAAAAGCTCTTATGTAGAGGAGGAAAATAAAAAAAGGGAAACTTACATACAGAGTAAACAAAGACAATTTGAAAGTGTTAACAAAAAATGTGAGGGAGGAGACAACATTGCAGCTGTGTGCCTAACATATTCTGGCAGTACAACTCACAAGTCAATGTTAAAATCAGTATGCAGGAAGAGGAAACTCTACCTTGCTATTCATCTGCATTTTAATTTAAGAAAAAAGTAATCATCCAAGCTTGTAATTCTTTAGTTCCACTTGAAAATAAAATATAAAGTTTCATCCCAGAGGAGTTATATTATTACTTTTTGCATAGTTTGGTTGCATAAGACAAGACAGGCATGTAGTAACATGAATGTTTTGGCAAGGGAGAAGAAAGTATACAAGCACTGCTTCTAAACTGCCTCCCTATGTTGAGCTCAAGCTGATACACCAAGTTCACCTACCATTCCTCCTATTCATCTATGCTGGCTTCAGTTGCCAACAAGCCACTCAGCTCATAGGACAGGTAAGTCTGGGCTGAATCATACCTGTGGTGAACTTCATTCCTAGAGGCATAGATATGAATGGCACCCCAATGGTTTGAGCTAGCTCACCTTCCCAGACCTTTAAGGGTTTTTTTTTAATGGAAAGACACATATAAATGTTACCCTACAGTACTTTAAGTACTGTTTACAGCAGTCCTGCTGATTCTGCTTAACTCTTTAAAGTCTGACTTGTAGCACAAAGAAGTGCGCTTTCACATGCTCCTAACTTTCCTTCCTACCTGACTGTCCACTAAAAAGAAAATCCTCTATGACAAAAAAACCAAAATCTTCTCTAGAAACCTATCAATCTGTAAGTGAGCACAATGCAAAATAATCAAGCTAAGCATGCATGCCAGATAGTTCTTAGACTTGCTGAATTCAGCCTCGCCAAAATAAAAGATGAAACCAAATTGTGAAGCTTTGTTAGCTTTAGTCACATACATCAAACCAAAGGCTGTACACAGCCTCCAAAAACAACAAAGAAACATTCCTCTCCTTATAATTTTTTTTTCCCCTTTCTGGAGCCTATTCAAATTTCTAGCCCCCAAACCCATTATTCACTTCAAAGGGCTTTTTTCTTTTTTTTCTGTTCTCTCTCATATGCCAGGTCACTAATTTGCTCCTAGCAGACTCTCCTCAGGGATCAGCCTTGCTCACCTCTCCCTCAGGAAGCACCCTCTTGGAAACATGCCCTGGGCTTGCTCACAGAGAGACCAGGAAGCTGTTTTCAGACTTCTACCCTTACAGAAACCCCATCACATCTTCCTCAGCCAGACACCTGCCTCACCTTTTAGAGCCTTCTGGCAGCCCCTGCCTAACGAGAGGCTAACGACCAAAGGACCACACCTGAAGAAAGGTTCAGCAGCTGCTCTCCTGGCCATGCTTTAAGAGACGGACCTCTAATTAAACACACCTAGCCTTTTTATTTGCCGGCTGAAAGCAGTGTCTGGCTAGGGCCTCAGGTCCTCTGTGTCACTCAACTACACTTCGCTCTTTTGAGCCACTTTAGGCCTCGCATAGCAACTAGTGCTTTTTTTAAGATCCCAGAAGTGGAGCAAAACACAAAAATGGAGCAGATGGGTACCAATGCTATTTATAAGTACTGAAGCCTTCACAGTATGTCCCTGAGGAAAAATAACATTGGTGCTTGAAGTTAGGCAGCAGGTTGGTGCACAGGTGCCCCTTGCCCCACGAACTTCAGTAACGTACTTGAGGAGCCAGGAGAAATCGCGCCAGGCGGAGAGCTGCGGAGCAGCACGTACACGGGCACCGGCACTTCAGGCTCAGAAATGACACGGAGGAAAGCTGAGGACACCGTTTCCCAGCGCAATGCTCCTCACTGCCGGAACGCCGGTTCCTACGTCAGGATGGAACCCGCCTCCGCCCCGCACGCCCACGTTCCTTCTCTTCCCTCAGACTCTCTTCCCTCAGACTCTCTTCCCTCAGACTCTCTTCCCTCAGACTCTCTTCCCTCAGACTCTCTTCCCTCAGACTCTCTTCCCGCCTCCCGAGCGCGGCGATCGCGGGCGGTACCGCGAGCCCCCGGCCACCCTCCGCCCCTGGCACGAGCGCCCCCTGCCGCGCCGCGCCGGAACTGGGTCAGGCGCCAGAAGTGGGCCGAGGGGGCGGGGCTGCGCCGCTGACGGGTGAAGGGGGCGGGTGAGCTCCTCCCGCGTCGCGGCGTGGTGACGCGAGGCATCTGCGCGTGACGTTGCGGCGGCTTTCGTCCTGCTCCCGGTCTCGCCCTCGCCGCCCCTCGGTCCGTTCCGGCCTGCGCCCGCCGCCTGCTGCCGCCATGGCGAATGTGGCCGACACGAAGCTCTACGACATTCTGGGGGTGCCGCCCGGGGCCTCCGACAACGAGCTCAAGAAGGTGCGGGGGAGGGGCGGCGGCGGCGCCCGGCATCCGAGGAGACCGGGAGGCAGCGCTGTGGGGGAGGGCGCGGGCTCGCCGCCGTCCAGGGCCCCGTGGGGCGACTTGAGGCGAGAGGCGGGCGGTCTTGGCGCCAGCGGGAGGCAAGGGGACTGGAGCCCAGGGAAGGCCCTGGGTGCGGGGGGCACGGTCTCAAGGTGGCGGCGGCGGCCTGCCCAGCCGCGCGGCTGAGGCCTGCTTCAGGGTTGGGGGGGGTGGGGGTGGGGTGGTGCGTGCAGCGCCGGGGGAAGGTGCCCGGTGCCGCCTCAGCCTGCCCAGGCAGGCCGCACCGCGATGCCGCTGGGGCCTGTTTTGCGGGCGGGCGCCGACGGAGCAGGGTAGGCCGCGGGGAGGGCCCAGGGTAGAGGGGGACCGGCGGGAGGACCGGGGACCGGCCGTGATCTCCCGTTACCCTGGCCCGGGGCCGCCGGGTCCCGCGTCGGTTCCGGGCGCCGCCGCGACTTTGCTCGTCTCGCCCCCGCAGCGCCGCGTTCCCCCCGCGTGGTAGACCGGTGTTCGCAGCCGGCGAAAGGCTTTTTGGGTGTAAAAATTGTGAAGGACCGGTTCTAACCGGAGCCATTGTCTGCCCCACGTGTAGGCCTTAGTAGGGTTTCGTTTTGCTCATGTATTTGATTCCTCCTAGGCCGAAAGCGACGAGGTAAGGTAAACAAAGAAGCGAGGTGAAAACTTGGAGCTAGGTAATCGGTATAACAATTTGCTACGTCCATCTCATTCTGTAGTATATAAACCACTTTTTTTTCCTAAAAAAACTTAATGACCATTTACATGTGAGGGAGGCTAATTAACTAGACAGTTTACTAGTAGTGACCTTATTCTGCTGATGGGTGGTGCTGGTATTAACAACTATGTGTTACCCATCATGCATGTGGTAGTCTAATTTGTGCAGGGATAGGTGATTGCAGTGTTGAAGTAGTGTTAGAGGTGGAAGGCCTGTGGTGAGAAGATAGTGCTGTATACCAAACACAGTCAAGTAGAAATTTTTTTTCTTACTGAATTCTCTTAGAGGTGTCTATGTCCTTTATGAATTAAAAGCTGATGGTTTTCCACTTGGATTACCTGCACTGCTCTATTAATTGCTGTAGATTAGACTTATCATGGAATGTAAAGTTTCTGACTGCCTCCAACAGCAAGAAGTTGATCTATATGTCATTGTCACTGAGAGGTCACATGAATGCTTTATTAATGTGATATTGTAACCTATACAACAGTATAGGAAAACGAAAACAAATAGGTAATGGCTTAGTCAAGCAGCTGAGAGAACAGGCTTTAACTTTTATTGAAGTTATAATACGGTGCCAGTGTAGACCTTGATTCTGGATCTGTTTCTGATTAGATAAATAGTGGTAGCTTCCTTTTGGGCCATGGATAGTCTTAAGAATTGCTCTAAACAGGAATCAGAAGAGTTATCAGAAAAGACATGAGTGCTCTCTCTTTTTAAAGATCACCATAAAAGCTCCTTTTTTCCTAATTAGATAATGTTATGTAGGTTTTCAGTTTAGTGTCCTGTGTTGGTTTTTTTTTTTCTTCTTGGTTAGATTCCTTAAAATACGTGAGGAAAATCCATTTTTATTACAGAACATGTAGGTTTGTTACTGATGGGTAATTTGTCCTTTAAGAACTATGATTTTTTTTTTTTCCTTTACATTTACTGTGGTTTAAAATATTTGGCATGTAATATCCATGTTCTGTTTTTGTTTCATTAGTTTCTTATCAAACTTTAGTTCTTGATTGCATGTAGAAGTATGGAGTAATTCAAGATAACCAGTAAAGTAGCGGCACATATAAAAAAGCAATCTTACTTGTTCCAGTACAAAATGAAAAGCTGTGATCTGTGTAAAGTTCTCTTAACATTGTAGTTCTAAAGATCTAGTTTAGGTGCTCAGTTCTGCAGAAACAGAGCTTTTGAAAAATCCACTCTTGAGAACCAGTGTTTCTGTTGTCTGCAGTTGCATCACTGTAGCCTTTTTATATGTATAATTAAAAAAATGAAATACTGTGTACTAAGTAATTTATTAAAATCTGTCTCCTGATTGTTACTGGGGGAGTGTTGAGGTGGAATAGGGAAGAGTTGAGGGCTTTACTGTCAAAAACTCAAACTGTAGGAAAAACCTCTGCCTGTCTTTGTTATTTGCTTTGATCCTCTTAAAATATAAGCAGAAGAGTTGAAGTATTGCAGTAGAAAAAGCGATGGTCCTGAGAGTCAAAGTACTGGCTAAAAAAAAGGCATTATGGAAAAACCTCTTCTGGAGATTTGGCTGTACTTATTCCTCCTACTGTTTTAGAATGATGATATTAAATAAAAGCAATGATCTATACATTTTTGCACATGTAACTCATACTTATTTCAGAGTGAGGTGAAATCTTCCATTATTGATAGGTAAGGAAGAATAAAATTATTATTGTGAGGATGGACTGATAGGGTTGGATGATGAGCTGAGGCAGCCATTTTGTTGTTAATGTATTGCTGTGATAGAGATGGAAGACAAATGGGTTGAAATTTAAATTGTCATATTATAGGTTTTGAGTGGGTTCTGTAGAGTAATTTTAATGAAAGACCAATGTGATTCTTCATGTACATTAATGAAGATAAGCAAGGAAACTAGTCCTAGCTATTGTGCACTATAGTTGTGTTTAAATCCAAGTGTAGTTAATTTATGCATATAGCGATGTCAGAATTTATGTATCGTTTCAGTGTATGAGTGAGTTCAAAACACTCATTTTCTCACCTCTCTTTATTAGGATTTTCTTTCTTCCTGAAGAAGAAACCCTACTTGAGTTTCTCAGAAAAGAACTGATTAATCAAAATTGAAGCTAATTTTGTACCTTTTTCAACTAGGCATACAGAAAGCTGGCCAAGGAATACCACCCTGATAAGAACCCAAATGCAGGGGACAAAGTAAGACTTTTTGGGTTTTTTACCTCCTGAAATTTGCTATTACAGTAGCGTATAAGGGACCAAATACAGGTTTTGGAAGCTTGCTGTTACAAGTTGTTCAAAACTAATGACTGTGAGAGGGAACCCTGTCTTGTCTACTTCTTCCCAATCTCAAAACCTACCAGTGTACCTTGTAAAAAAAAAAATGCAGCAGTTGGGTGAGTCAATTGGTTGAGAAACTAATGCTGAGAGAAAAATTGCCTCTCTTCATCTGCCAAGATGATGTCAGCTGGCATTGGCATCTACATAGGTATTTGAAAAAGACAGAGACTCAGTTTACCAAGTTTTTCCAATGTGATAAAATGTATGTGTGGAGATTCTTGAAACTGCTGCAGCATGATATAAATTGCATATATGGGAAGGTCGAATTAGATTTGTTGTGCTAAATAGCAATTAAAAAAAATCAATTAAGTTGACTCAGCTGATTCTCTTTAATAGAACTGAAGTTCTGGTGGTTGCTTAGAGGTGAGCAGAGATGACTATGAAAAGATAATTTGTTTTGAGGACAAACACATTTAATATGCATTTTACTAAGTTGCTCAATTGTTAGCATATTTTAAGCACCTAACATATCTTGAATTCTTTGCTATCAGTATGTAACTGGGGTGTTTTTTTTTTCCTGCCTGTTGGCTACTGCAATATTGTGTACTTGGGGATTTTCTTTATGGGTTGGATTTTTTTCTTTTGTTAGAAAACTGTCTTTATGCTAGGCACAGAAAAGAACAAAGTCAATGAAGTTTTACAATAAAATGTCATTATTTTGTGATAAGGGGTGACACAACTAAGCCCAAGTTTGACTTTTAAGTTGTGCATATTAGAATAAGGGTGAAAAACTGTTCTGTTGTGAACCTTCTTGATTGGGTGTTCATGCCCCACAAGACACAGTAGTAAAATGATACCTTGAAGTTCTAAATTATAATGCACTGTTTTGGCTCTGTTCTTCTTTTAGTTCAAAGAAATAAGCTTTGCCTATGAAGTATTGTCAAATCCAGAGAAACGTGAGTTGTATGATAGATATGGAGAACAGGGTCTTCGAGAAGGTAGCGGTGGAAGCAGTGGAATGGATGATATTTTCTCCCATATCTTTGGTGGTGGATTGTTCAATTTCATGGGTGGTCAGAGTAGAAGTCGTAATGGTAGAAGAAGAGGAGAAGACATGATGCATCCACTCAAGTGAGTATCTTGATACTGCAACTTATACTTTCAAGCTTTCCTGATCAGTACTTGACTCTACTAGTTTGTGTTCTTGACATGCTTCTCAGTTGAGATACTCTGCAGTCTGCACCTACTTTTCAGACCTGCATGTTGTGTGTAGCCCAGAAGGCAGCCATGTTGAGTTACTTTTCATAATTGGTTAATCTTAAGAACTACCTGATACTTTGCTTTGCCTGGTTATTAACCTGTATATACTTTATTCGCATAATTTTCCTTGGTTTTGCTCCTTAATATTGTTTGGAATTTCTAATCTGAAAAAGCATTAATTAAATAACCAAGTATTACTCATTAGCTGGATTCTTACGGAAGCAGAGGTACTAAGGCTCTGGAAAGACTTAAGTTGACTTGCATTCGTAGTGTAATACCAGCTGGAACTAAAATTGAACTGCATAATTAATGGAAAAGTGTGTGTGGTGGATTGTTTTTTAAAGCCATGCTTGAATATCACACGTAATTGTGTTTTGTAGATCTCTGCTTGTAGTCATGACTTCTTTTTTCCTGCTGAGCAGATCCTTTCTGAATTCTTAAGTTAAGCTGCATCTTTCCTGTAGTTGGCAAACCATGCTTAGTAAAGTCTGTTCACTTTTACATGCTTGCTTAGTTTAGTAGCTGGTACTGTGTGCTATATTATTAATTAGCTTCGGTTTTGTTGTTACTTGCGAACACTGATGCCAGGCAACGCTTTTTCAGTACAATGAGTTGAAATGTCTAACCACTAGCAAACCCTCTTAGAAGGAACACTAAATGTGTTCATAAACTACTATCAATATATGGAGGTTATTGGAATTTGATAGTATATTCAAGAGCTTCTGAAAAATGGAAATGTGAGCAAATCTAAAGAATAAGTGGCCCTGGGGACGTGCTAACCCCTCCCCACTAAACTATCCTGTGTGGAAAGCCCAGTACAGTAGTAAATATTCTGTATGTATTCTTATGCATTCATCCTATAAATATTGCCAGGACTGTCTAGAGAGGTTTGTTTCTAAACTGCCTGGTGTAGAACTAAAAAAAAAAAAAAATCAACTATGACTTTATAATAAACCCTGAAATGTTAGATCAGCTTGTTTCCTTTTGAGAAACATAAGCAATCCTATCTGATTTCTTCTGCTTCAATTATACAACTTTTCTCTGAAATTATGTTCAGATTACACGTGTGTATTCTTATGTATGGAATAGTTTTTAATGAGTCCTTTTGAAAGCTAAAATGGTGCTTTAAAATCTTATTTTAATAGCAGATTTAGTCTTTTTATGAAGATCTGTTTTTCTTTAATTTGCCCTAGGTAAGTATTTTAGTTGCATGGAGAAAGGGAAGTTGTTAAATGATAACCCAGGAGAAATGTTTTGTTTTGTAGAGTCTCTTTAGAAGATCTGTATAATGGAAAGACAACTAAACTACAACTTAGCAAGAATGTCCTTTGTAGTGCATGTAATGGGTAAGTTTGTTTATGTTTTTGAGCTCTCCAGTTGCTTTGTTGACATACAGTGTAATGAAGCATCTCCTATGTCAGATATTTATCAGTATTTGACTTAGTGGACCCTGCTCTCAGACTAGAAAATTGTTGAACTTGAATGATACTGTTGATGGAACTGAAACTATTCAAGGGCTTTGTTTGGGGGGAAAGGGGAGGAGAGAATCTAATTATAACTGACAGTGCAATTAGGCATGTTAACCTACTGATGTAGGGCTTTTTTTTGTCGTGTGTTTCTGAAAAGCTTACTTTTCATGCAACTGGTGCTTTCTGTTCTAGGCAGGGAGGGAAGGCTGGAGCTGTTCAGAAATGTAATGCTTGTCGGGGTAGAGGTGTACGTATCATGATCAGACAGCTGGCTCCTGGAATGGTTCAGCAGATGCAGTCTGTGTGCTCTGACTGCAATGGAGAAGGTAGGCCAAGCTATTCTGTGTTACTAAATGCGTTTAGTAGGATTCAGCCTCCTGGTTAGATCTCAGGAGGAACTTATCCAGGACAGTTTTCCTCCCGTCTAGTCAGTTGTGTCTCAATCTAATGATAACATGGAGAAGTTTTACTCGGAACAGCAGTGAGATTTACGTGTTTAATATACTGAAAATCAGCCTGGAAGCTTGAACAGTACAGATTTGGGGTTTTTTTTTTTTTAAACTGCTTAGATGTGAATATTACTTATTGCAGTTTTAGGACCTTTTTGTCTTTTTGCAGTCTCTTAATATCCAAGGACATGTTTAGGTTAAAAATGGAAACCTGAAGTCAGATTTTAGCTTCCTCAAATTAAGAAGATACCTTTTGCTGAATTTGTTGTGTTCGGGGGAGCAAGTTCAGCACAGGATCTGTGCTTCATGTGATTCCTTTTTACACCTTCTGTAGTTTTTACTCCTCACAATACTCAGGAAATACAAAGAGTTGTATTTTGTGGCTATTCAAAACATTTCATAATGATATCATTGAACATCTTGTTTTCACAGCTTACATACCTAACCTACATATGTAGTCGTTTCAACTGTGTTACAATGTTATGCTTTGTTTCAAAGGAAGGTGGTTTAAGCTGGAAAGTTTAATGTCTTGAGCTAAGTGTAGCGGTTTGTGGCACTTAGAGCAGTATTGGAAATAAGTACTGAAATTGTGCAGTGCATGTGCCCTAATATTTCAGTTACTTTGTACAAAGACAATAGCTTACTTGAAAAAAGATCAAGTAGAACAGAGAATTTAAGCTGTTTTGGATAGTCATCCTTCAGTTTGCCGGAAAAAGTAATTGCCTTGCTAGAGGTGATGGACAAAGTGATAAACTATCAGGTTTCAGAGTGTAAAAGTGAAATCCCTTATGCATCAGAAAATGTTAGATCCTTTCTGTGGCAAAACCTATATATTGCTCTTGCATGAAACTGTGATTTGACCAGCTATCTTCCCCCCATTTTGTATGCAAGGCTCTCTAGTTTTACTGGCTGCCTTTATACATAGTTCTTTGTTGTGGTGGTATACTGCAAAATGTGTCTGTCAATTAACAGAACCCAGTAATCCTCTTTTCACTATTATTAAAAGAAGTGGAACTAAGCTTCCTAAATTCATTGAAATAGCTTGAAATTTGTATTCTGACTTTTAACAGAAGGGAGGTGCTTCAGTTTGGTTTTAGCTTCATACTTTCTCTTATAGCTGTCATCATCCAGTATAATAAAGAATGGAAAAGTAGGCTTTTTTTGAGAGTAGTAAGTTGAATGATAGCGATACTGGAATCAAATTAAAACTTATGGAACACTAGAAGCTATAAACAGTCTTGTTTTGCCTTTCTCTAAAGCACTCTCACTTTTCAAAATCCTTGATAAGAGAACTTGGAAGGTTATGTGTATCTTTGTATTTCTCTTCCCCACGCTCGTTTTTTCTTTTCTTTTCCCCTCTTCCAGCTAGGGTAAATTGAACCTGGCTTTCCTCTTGTGAGGAATTGATAAAGCAGCATCTAAATTGCTAGTTGTGTTGCATGTATTCTTCAGCCTACTTTAAAATAGTTTTTTTTCTGAATTGGATGCCATTATGAGGAAACCTCTGAAATCAAAATTTGTCTTTCTTTAGGTGAAGTAATTAATGAAAAAGACCGCTGTAAAAAATGTGAAGGGAAGAAGGTGATCAAAGAGGTAAAAATACTTGAAGTCCATGTAGACAAAGGCATGAAACATGGGCAAAGAATTACATTCAGTGGAGAAGCAGATCAGGCTCCAGGTGTGGAACCAGGTGATATTGTCCTCTTACTCCAAGAAAAGGAGAATGAGGTAATGCTTTTGAATTTATATTCTAATTGCTTTTAGTCTAGTCTTTAACATTTAGGTGATAGAGGCAGCTGTTCATTTTAAAGTAATTCATATAGTTGCAGCTCTGGGAGAGATGGCGAATAGCTTTTAATAGATTTATAGCAAGTAACATGGATTTCATGGTGAGCCAGAAAAAACTTCGCAAGTCTGTAGCCAGAGGACATGCAGATTCTGGTGCTTCCTAATGCTAATGAAAGGTAGCTTCCTCAGTAAGCTCAGGCTAACTTTGACACAGTGGATGCAGTGAAGAGCCATTCAGGATGTTAACTTCAATCTGCTTTGCTTGTGGCACTAACAACATGCCAGGTGTTGCATGTCTTAAAACTCCCTTAGGGTGGAGTTGAGGTGACTGCTGCTTTTTTTTGAATGCTTTTGTTTAGAAAGACCAAGTATTACTGTGATGAAGTAAGAAATAATTTGTGTGTTACACTCTGGGAAAAAGTCTTGACTGGAATGGTGGTGGCAGGGGGAAGTTCTGTTGTGACACAAAGAATAGCACTGGGTACAGATTTAAATTCCAGTCCTGTTAAGGATATAATGTTGGTTATCTAAAAAATAGGTACTTTGAAATCTTGTAAAGCTGTGTCAAGGACTGTTAATTTGTCAATCAATTTTTCCTAGCTCTTTATGCATTCCTTTCTTCTTTCTTCTGTAATACTGGTTGAAACATGGCATTGCAACTGATTTTGACTATGATAAAGGAGAAGCAGTCAGTTGTGCATGATGGCATCAAATTCCAGATGGTGGATGCCACTCTTAGTCTTCTAATGAACTACATCGAGTTTTAGAGTATTAACAATTCTGAAAAACACTGTACCTTGTGTCCTAGTGAGTAAAACTAGACTGACTTTTAGTGAAGCTTTTAGTGTTCTTAAAATTTCCCTTGAGGTGGGAGTCATGGTTCTGCCATTGGGCAAAGCTTACATTTACTCTGAGAATCTTGAGTGGTATGGCTTAAAGATCACTTAGGAGAGCTGTGGACTAACTGATCAAAACCCTGCTGTAGATAAAGTTAGTTGAAGCAGATATGATGACTAGTTAAATGTTGAGGGGGGGAAAAAAAGATGTGTTTTTTGTACTCCAGTGCAATCGAAGTAGTGTCAAACTGTCCTAAGCTTTTTTTATAGGTTGCTTCTGTAAAAGATTGTGAGGGTAAGAGAATGCAGCCGCTATACAGGCCTTCTTGTTTAATTTGAACCTTACATCACGCTATATAATGTGGTTTCCCTTATTTTAGATGACATTTTCTCTCCAAGCATGTTATTTGAATTAACAGAATCAAGTTTGTACAAAGGCTGTTGCTCTGACATTATTATTTATTCTTAAAATACAATGAATTCTAAATAATTAGTCTTGTGGAGGTAGGATTATAGGACTAGAAAAGATATCTCCTGGGTTTTATTTTTCAGGTGTTCCAGCGGGATGGGAATGACTTGCACATGACACATAAGATTGGACTGGTTGAAGCACTGTGTGGATTTCAGTTCACATTTAAGCACCTTGATGGACGTCAGATTGTGGTTAAATATCCTCCTGGAAAAGTAATTGAACCAGGTAAGCTTGACCTGAGAAGGACTTTGACTATGCTTTTGTGGTTCTTGAACACTTAATCCCATTCCTCCTAACGGAACCTAGGCTAGAGAAATTAATTGTATAGAGAAAGATTTGTTCTGAAGTAGCACTGTCCAGCTTACTTCCTTTTTTAATTACAGGTTGTGTTCGTGTAGTCAGAGGTGAAGGAATGCCCCAGTATCGCAATCCTTTTGAGAAGGGAGATCTTTACATTAAATTCGATGTTCAGTTTCCTGAAAATAACTGGATTAGCCCAGAAAAGCTTTCAGTAAGTAGTTTTTCCAGCATGAATGTGGTGGTCTTATTTGACAGCATATGCAAAGTGTGTGCTGTAGCTCGTGTTTGCTTTCAGTGCTTAAATTTAGATGCAAGTACAATTGTTCCTTTAACATTCTTTATGGGCAACATGTAACTTGCAAATACCCATTAGAATATGAATTTATGGAACCTGTATTTGAGAGCTGGGCAGATGAGGGCAGGAAGACTGATCTTCCTGGTGCTGTGTGGTAAGTTTTCAGAGTGCAACTGTACTTAGTAATTGCACTTCTGGTCAATGATATGTGGAGCTCTGGGTTTTCTTTAAGTGGCACCTTCTAGTTCATGCAAATACTTTGGATACTTTTAAATGAGTATACACTTACATTAGCTTAGAGTTCTAAACCAAACCTGCTCTGAGAGGGAGTCTTGAAGTTGTGGGAAACTGGTCATTTTATTTAGCAGTTGTAGATGCAGTACTAAATACACTTCTTTTTTTGGGGGCAGGAACTTGAAGACCTTCTGCCAGCTAGACCAGAATTTCCCAATGTAATTGGTGATGCAGAAGAGGTAGATCTTCAAGAATTTGATACCACTCGTGGTTCAGGTGGTGGCCAGAGACGTGAAGCTTATAACGATAGTTCTGATGAAGAAAGCAGCCATCATGGACCTGGGGTACAGTGTGCCCATCAGTAAACGTTTGTCTAAAAAGTTGCACAAGGATTTTCTTTCAAATTTTGCCTGACTTGTTTTCAACAATCCAGCTGGATTGTATAAGTAATCCAGAGAACCAATGGACATCTCTTGCTGTATGTGTAACTTTTAAATTGGTCTATAGTATCTACAGAGTGTAATTTAAACTAACCACAAGCTTACATCTTCATTTTGACTGTGTAGCAGAATAAAGCACTTGAAAGGAAGACAAGACTCCTTTTCACATGGGTTTTAAGTTTGTCCTCGTATCTGTGCTTGATTTTTATCAGTTGTGTAGGTTTTAAGTTTCATATTTTAAATTCAAATTCTACATTGTAAAGTTTGTGTACAATTTGTCCTGAGGCTTGGTATTTGGCTGCACCTGCATAAGCTGCTACAAGTAGAATAAAGAATTTCATAGCCTGTATCTATCATCTAGATGCATGGTAAATGGGCTTTGCACATAATGGGTTTAGAGCTGACTGGGAACAATGGAAGACTAAATTAGAAGTGGTTGTAAGTTTTTTCTACCATCTTGTGAACGGTTTCTGAAATTAAATAAAAGCAGTTGGTGTATAATATATTTCTTTTGCCTTGTAACTCTTACTTTTCCAGTGGCTTTAACTATTCTGTGTACAAAGAAACTATGCAGATGGTAGACATTTTATAAACATGGGGAGGCTGAAGCTGCTTTAAGTCTAGGTTGCAGTTAGATAACAATTGTGTGCCACGTATAAAAATCTTGAAATGAGATACAACTAAATGGACTGAGAAGGCTGCAGCCATGTCCCCTTTGTACGAAGAAAACAAGGATATCTGAGTTCAATCAGAAGATAAAAAACCTTTTAAAGATGATTAAATGTCAAAATAAAGGTGTCTTTGAAGACTGATTAAGCCTGACTTCCTAGAGAAATGTTTCCAGTTATACAATATCTTTTTTAAAATGAATGTTATGGCTGGCAACTTTTGGTTGCATTACATGGTTTGTAAAGTGAGTGAGATTAATATTGTACTTGTCAAATTTTTTTAACTGGAAACACACTAAATGCAGATGGTTTTGTTACTTGTTCAGTAGTTTGTACTTTCTGTTTTACCTGTTAAGACATTAAGTCCTCCATCTTCAGTTCTGTCCCTTTTTATTATTTTAATTGGTACAAATACTACAATGAAGTAAAAATGTGACCTTAAATAATTATCAGGTACAGTTAGTTATCTAAACATTCTGTTACAATGTTTAAGGAACTGTGCATGAACTTTGGTTGGTAACCTGCTTCTTTATGGCAAAGTTCTCTTCCTGTTGAAGTGAGGAAGTTGAAAGATGCCTCTACTTTCTTTACAAATCTGAAGTGTGACTTGTTTAAATATTGCTCAGATAGTTGTTGATGCTTTATCAGTGAGGTTGAAGGTGTGAACTCCAAGGGTTTCCATGTACTTGAGTAGGCATTGGCATTTGAGTGTTGCTGAACATTTTTGTTATAGACTCTCAGACTGAAGTAAGAATAAATACTTTGTTTGACCTGTATTTCAGTATTGACTTCTTATGCTGTGGCATTCTCAGCTAGTGAATCTTTATTTTCATTTATTAAAACTTCAGGTTGCTTTTCATGAAGCCACGGTTACATACTGATCCTTCCTCCTGATTCACTTTTCCAAGAAGTCAGTCCATCTCACCTGTAGTGCCTAAATAATTAAAATGCCTGTCTTCTAAGTAGTAGCTGCAGGATTTACCTCCTTGGAAAACTGAGTATGTAGTCTAAACGCTTTATCTCCTTACTTTCAAATTGCTTTTGGGGGGGGGATAGAGGAAGGGAGTCATGTTAAGTTTGGATAGCATCCTGAAATGAAGGCATGGGGAGGAAGTTGGTCACTGTACATAGTGTGTTAGTCTAGTTCTGTTTCAGTCCTGAGATTGCCTTAATTTAGGCTTCTGACAGCAGCGTCTTTCAATGAGTGGTGACTTCTTCAGTGTTGCCCTTATTATATATCTCCTGCTCTAACTTTACAAAGTTGTAGTGTAGAAAAACGTCATAAATTTGCCATCTACACTCTCTTGGCTTCAATATTTAAGTTGCAAGTAATATACTACTACAGCTACTAATGCTTTAGTAGCTTATTGATGAAGTTTAATGCTTAACACAGACACATTGGCCCAGTTAAAGCATTAATAGCTGTCCTATGAATAATTAAATGTTAGAGGTAGTACTATAAACATTTAAATGAGTATTCTGTATATCAGGGGAGGAAGAGAATGTGATCACCAGAACTGTATTAGAACCATTTTGTAGTTGACACTTTTTATTATATATCTAATACTGGCCTCAAGAAACTGAAAGAAAAAAAAACCTCAGGAAGTCTTGTCTAGCTTATTTTGTGACATAGCTACTTCTGCACATACAGACCTTGAGTTGCATAGAAAGTCTTGTCTGTCCTCAAGTATGTTTAATTTAGCAAGGTGCTCACAGTAAATATTGATAAGATAGGGACAGTGGTGTGGTTCTTGCTTACATAAAAGATGAAGCTATTTTCTTTTGAAAAACAAGTTTGCAAAGAAGTTAGAAGTAATCACTGGAAGAAAGATTACTACTCGTTTTTGAAAAAATGAAACATGTTAAAGATTTACTTGTTAATATGCAGCAATTTCTCAGCCATCTACACAGGATGTAATAAGTTTGTTTTGGTTATTAATCCATATATTTTCACTATAGCAAGTATGGTTCAAACAATCACTGTAGAGGAGGTGTGGGGCATTTAATTGTATGCAGCCTTAGCAAATTTGAAAGGTGCGTTGTAGATGTTGGAGTTCTGGAGGTGTTCTAGTTTGGTGATAGTTCGTAACAGTTGATTGTAATGAAGCACAAGCACTCTTCAGTGTACAGCCTGTGAATTTGCCCTTTGTGTCAGGGCTCTGAAACACTTTCCTAGCCCTTGGGGGTAGCCTTTTAGTCACAAAAAAGCTAGTATCTAAATTGCAAATCAGAAAATAACTTTAACAGGAGCAGGCTGGATTCAACACTGGCAGCTAGTTTTGTAATAATACGACTACTCCCTGACCTAAACTCCAAATGGGATCTACATCACAGATGTTGGTCTGTCTTGCAAAGCGTGCCTAACACTATATCTTTTCCAAAAATTAAATGAACTATAGATTTTAATACTGCATTGCAATTTTGGTTACCATGGTGTAGTATGGGAGTGAATATTTAAATCATTCATATTGAACTGTCCATTTGCCTTCAATAATCAAAAGCTGGTATTGCATTGATGTGATGCTCTTATCAATTTAAGGGGAAATGGATGTTAATTCAGGTTAAACTACTGATTTACAGAACTAACCATGAATGTTCTATAAACTTTATGTATAATCTGAGAGGTTAAGTGAAGCAAGAGCAGAAGCAGAACAGAAGGAAAACAAATCTTGATTTCATTCTTAAACTAATGTTATAGTTTAAAAAAAAGTGTAAGAGTCTTTCATACCATCCTTTAGTGAAAACACTTCAGTTGAAATGGCCATTGGCAGTGAAGAAGCCAAGTGCACCCTCAAGTTCTGAAAATACTAGAGCATGCACAGCAGACTGACTGCTGGACTGACATCTTTCCCTGGAGAGATGTTAAAAGCCTTTTCTATAAGTTACTCAAAAGTACATAAGTAACTAGAGAAATGCTTCTGATGCTACACATTACAGTAAGTCTGAGATAGTACCTGTCATCTTGCACATTACTGTCATGTCACAGCACAAGACTGGAAATAAGTTTTATTCCTGTGTCAGATTCATATATGCCACCACAGAACTAGATATATGCCTTAAAATTATACTCAAGAATTTAGAAACTTGCACTTCAACTTAATTCCAGAGTTAGATGCAAGGACATAAAGTGGTAAAGCAACACTATATTCTCCTTGTGGCATGCATGGAAGAATGACATTGAAGAGCTCTATATGTATGAGCAGTTGTGTTAAAAAAAAAAAAAAAAATTGGGAGTTTTACTTAGAATATCAGAGTTAAAACTTATTTCCTGCATACAACCTATTACTGCTTATGTTACTGTGAAGTGAGCTTAGATGTTAACGAAGTCTTTTATAAAGAAGTTGGAAAAGTAGAATTATTTTTTCTGCTTTTGTATCCTTCACAGAGATAACAGGAATTAAAGAATACACATCACATCATAAGCTTTTATATAAAAACATTTACTGGGCAGTATACAGCTTTATTATAGACATTATCTAAACACTTCAGAGGCAGCAAGCAAGAGCTGCCATGAATATTCTCTGGTCACAAGGCAGTTCCATTAACTTGGTTTAGCTGTTGCCTTTCCACATAGTACAGTCAGCTCACTCTAAGGAGGGAAAAATACATTTTAGTTCAAGCTACCCCGAAGAACTTGGAAGAGAAAGCCACTATTGCTAAAGCAAGCAGTGATCAAGCACTCCCCCATTCTCTACATAGAGGTAGGTCCATGTTAAAAATTACAAATCAGCTTCCAGACCTTTAACTTAAGTCATATATAGCTGCACTCAAGTCTGCCTCCAAGACTGTAAACTGATTAATATTTCTTATGTCTAGATAGATTTCTAGTGCTGCATATTACTTCATCCAAAAGCCCAGGTACCCTCATCTTCAGAAAAGTTAGGTGCTATGTGCTAGAAAGTTCCATTCAACTTCATTCTGCTTCAAAACAATTTACTTCCCTGAACAAAAGGTAAGGCAGTTACTATCCAATTGCAGCAGAGAATTAACAGAAGTATAGTCCTTACTCAGCAAGAGACAGAGAATAAAATAACAATACTCAAAATTTAGCTGTAGCTTTGTAAGCCTTTGTGAATGAGATAGAGAATGGCAGTTTGCTCATGTGGCAGGAGAGACACCTTCTAGAGCAATCTAGGAGAGTTTATGCTTCTGTCATCCCCCAGGCAATTGCCAAACTGCACATGCTTATTTAAGTGCATTTAGTTTTACGTGTTATCTGTATGCAGCAGTTCTCCCCTCCCTGTTCCTCCCTTGCCCTATTCCTCCCTTCAATTTATGCCAACCAATTTAGGCTTAACCTCCAAAGAGTTAAAGTACTCCAGAATTTGCATTCACGACAGTATCTCACAGGAGATTAGGTGTCTATGTAAGCCTACTAGTTTAAGCTTACCACTAAGTTATGAATATGCTGTACTGTATCTTGATTTAGTAGTTGCACATCAATATTATGGAGGTCTCCACCAGCCGTACAGAGTGTCTAAACACAAAGAGAAACAGTTTTTAAAATAGTTCTTAAGTTTTTACTTGCATGGCCAGCTTTTCTGAAAATCACGTACTTCCCTGCTACACTGCAAAACATTAGTAACCATTTTTCCTTTTGTTTAGCAGCAACTCATTTAGAGATAGCAAAAGCTACAAGCCTCAGGCTATTCATGGTTTGTCAACTACTGTAAGATGAAAATGTTGGGTTTTTTTTTTTTTTTAATAACAGAAGGGTTGATACCTGTCCATCAGCGAGAGGAATGTTTACAAATGGAACAGTTTTATCTTGGGGTACTGATTTACTTCGTAGTAACATGCCTTGAACTCTTCCACTGGTAGGTATAGTTCTTGAGACAGTCTGTTGTAGTCCAGCACTAGAATAGAATAAAAATGTTCCTCTGAGGTTAACTTGCTATGCTCTGCAGGAAACTTGCAAGCATGAAGCAAATGCAAGTAGTAGCTAACATACCTAACAGAAAGGCAGTCATGTTTAAGTTTTTCCATTTCTGCCTGAAGACTACAGGAAATCCAACCATCGATAGCATTTACCAGCACCAGCATGTAACTTTTTATGACCCTGAAACACTGCACTAACCTTCTAAGCCTGTGTTACAGGCCAGTGAGCAACTTGGTGTCCACACCACTCAGTAACAAGAATATCCACTCTCCAGTATCAACACTGATTGCTTACAGTTTTGGAAAGAGGAAACTTCATGCCTCAGGGCTTAAGATAAGATGTGTGCTTTATCTGTCTACTACAGAAGGAGGTATCAGGAAGTACTGAAGCTGATAGCTCTGAGGTACAGGGTGTGCGTTATGCCATACAAAATTCCTAGGCTTCTTTCACAACACAGTTTTTCTTATTCCATTTCAAAAATGTAAGAGTGTAGTATCTTCTGCATGGAAACAGGCCTTTAAAATTTATAGCAGACCAACGTTTCATGCCCCATGATCCCTCACTTCAGCTGATGACTTCTGTCAAAACCCAACTCTGTAGCATATGGAGAATGATAATAACTGAAAACCTTAGAACTGATTGTCAAGTTTATTTGGTTGGGGTTCTTTGGGGCATTGGTTTTTTGGTATTTTGGTTTTTGTAAACACAGCAGTATTGGTGACACTTTAATCAAGCCCGGCCTCTGAGAATTAGTTTAAGCTGTAAACTATACTTCTAAACAACAATGGGTGGGAGTATAGTGTATATATATAGTACACACATATATACATATCTGTTTGGTTTTAAACTCGCTTAGTTATAACATCAAATCCTGTACCTCCATGAGAACATATGTTAACGCCCACAATGAAAGCAGGAGGTGTGACTGGTTTATATCCCTGCTACCAAATTTAGTGACAGATCATGAAGATCTATTAAATCTAGACTGATGATGACTGACTAATATCTAGATTTATATTAATGTGTATATATTTATAGTGTTTTGTTATTTAACAAGTCATTTATTAAAAACAAGCCAAAACCCCTTACCTTTTAGATATCTTTGGTGTGGCTTTGAAATTTTTGGCACTGCAATCAGAAGCAAGAAACTTAATGGCATCAGCCATGCTTGTAGAAGAGTGAACAGACCTTAAAAGAAGAAAAAAGAAAAAAAGAAAAAAGTGGTTGTTGATTTGTGTTTCTTTTTTTTTTTTTTTATTTCCTCCTCATCTACCATAGAGTTTTAGCTAGGATGAAGATAGATGGTGAATTAGAGAATGTTGAAGCGCTCCATGACAGAGGTCTAGTATACATACATGTGAAGAAGCCCTCCTGAGGTAGACACAATATAATGAGATCTAACACCATAGAGGAATGAAAGGAAAATGTATGTTAGTAGATAAGAGAGGACAGCAATACCCAAGCTGAGTATAATTAAGGGAGCATCTAGAGCTTTCTATTGAGTGTACAAAAAGTTTCTTGGGAAGTTTCTTTTTCAGTAGGATTCAGGTTATGGAAGACATTTTTATTAGATGTATTCCTATTGGCCTCAAATCTCAGCTACTTATCCGAAAAGAGTTTCATTCAGCATTCACAAGTTCAGGTAAGTTAAATAAGCTATCAAAGGTCAGTCTTACCTAGAAAGAGGGTTCAGTTTGCTATTTAAACCAGAGGCCAATGAAACCAACGACTTTGTTTTAGAAACCTGAAAATGTATATGTAAGACCGCAGTTAAAAGAAGTGGCATGTTAAAGCAAAATGATAGATATTTCCAGAGAACAGTACTGTTGAAAAAGAACCGTTTATTCCCATAGTGCTGCCTTTTATATAGTTCTACATATACATAAAATGGTAAATACACATTCCTAAACAGGAGTTTCATAATGCCAAAATGTATTTGTTCATACTGAAGCTCTGTACAACCACCCACCTTTCTAATATACACCCTTCCAACTTGTAAGCTATCTTATAATTAATGCCTGTAACTCTGCATGTAATCTTTTTGTTGTCATCTTGCTACATACTTCAGAGTCTGGCTGAGGCACTGCATTGCACAGACCGACTGAAATTGTAAAATTAGTACACTGTGCTGTTTGGTTTAGAGATCAAGGTGGAGAAGAATGCACAAGTCATCCAGATATAGAAAAGCATGTATTAAAACATAGAGCTGAGGTTTTTTTAAAAGAAATTTCAACAAAAAACGATTCCTCAAACCATCAAGACTTGCTGGCAAGTGAAGAGAGAATGACTATGCCAGTATGTGCAAGCGCGTGTGAATGAGTTACCAGAAGTGCAGATACCACATTTCATTACGAAATTAATTTACTATACAGTTTAGCCTTGCTTAACCTAAAATACATTGAATTTAAAAGAAACAAACAGCAGGCCACTGGTCTGCCCGGTCAATGAACTAGTGGGGTTCATAGAAGGTCAGAACTGATTAAACCCTTACATTGTTTGTTCAGAAGAAACTTACTTTTTTAGATATTTTCTTTGCAGAAATATGCTTGGCATCTTCATATTCAACAATTGTAGTTACCTTAACTAGAAATATATTAGAAAAACAAAATTAAAAATCTCATGAAGAGCAAAAAGCACCACAAAACACAAACTCATTTGTTTGAAGCCTATATACCCACTGACAGCTATGTATCAGTTCTGCAATCCCCCAGTCATTCCCCTGGGACAGAGTCCAAAGCAAACCACGTGTGTTTGTCACAGACACTGGGACACCTGGGACAATTAAAAGATGCTAGATAACCCTTCAACCCCCAAACAAAATAGAATTACACTTCAGTGGTAGTGTCCTTCTTACTGCATATTTTGGAGTATGAAGAGAAATGGTTATTTTCCTCACAAACCACAATGGGCAGGAGGTCAAAGGGGAATCTGTGAGAAGATGAGGGTGACTTTCCTTGCTCTTCTGCTATAATGTAAAGTTCTGACAAGTCACTTAATTCTGTCTCTTCTTGCAATTTTCAGTGATAAATCCAAAGGGCAGGAACCATCATCTCATGCTTTAAAGTACCTCAACAGCAGCACAGCTCACACTGAATACTGGGGAGACCTGTATGCTATACTTCTAGTTACACACTTTTCCCTCTTGTGTCCTGCAGGCTTAACATTCACTTTACGAATGCTTGGTTTGTAATAAAAATTGGAAATTTAAGAACCAAGCTATATACTAATGGATTGGCTTGCCTTTTTTGCTGTTGGTCCTCACCAGTTTTGGATTTGCTATTTCTTCTAGTGAGCAGTCAGTCTGAAAAAAAAAGTTCATCCAACAAGAGAAAGTCAACAGATTTTGCCCACTAAATGCATATTATCCTACAAAAGACAGTGAACTAAAAGGGCATAAAAGAAAGCGTCAGAAGTGGGATTGGCTAAACGCCAGTTTATTTTTTCAGAAACATCTGGATTTCTGCCTGCAGATGACCCTAAAGCTTTAGGTAATGATCGTAACTGCACCATGGCTGGCTGTCTTGCCTTTTCATATCATCTTCTATTTAGAGAGACAGCCAAGCAAAATTATTTGTCTCAAGTGTTTACAGCAAGGAGAAGAGACTTCTATTCTGTGAGCCGTGATAAAATTTGTAAACACACACTTACCACTGCAGCAGCAAGAGCCACTTCCTCCCCTCCTTGCAAATCTGTAACTCAAGAAAGTATAACTTGCTTACATACTATTAGTTGCATAATTATCTGCAGGTTCATATCTTACAGGCTATGAAGCTGAACAAGTAATTCAAGATCACAGTCGCTTAAATAGTTACCCTGAGCTAGCATTTGAACATTCAAATATTTTGAACGTTTGAATATGTTTTGAACATTTGCATAGTTATCCTGAGCTAGCATTATCCTGTTGCATTTGAACAAGATTCAAGTCTTGTAGGATAGTCATTCCTTCAAAACAACAATGAAAATCTTAGGCCATTTCAGCGCGTCTCATCTTTGAAAGGATACTAAGCATAGGCACAGAGTGTATAATCTGAGTTCAAAGAAGAAAAAAACCTCTCACATTACACTGCTGAAAGCTGATGCTTTTAGGGAGAAGTTTTCAAGAAAGACATTGAAATACATACTCAGCAAAGGTTTACAGTAAACTCAAGTTCTTCAAGTCTTAGGTTTGATCTTTGTGCAGCCCCTGCAATTTCCAGCTGCAAGGTAGATTCCATAAACATCAGTTCTCACCATTCATCTGATGTTGACTGTACGCTGCAGCTTAAAATGCTGCACAAATGTGAGGTTAAAATTAAACTTGTTTACTCATCATCACAGGTAAACAACTAGATTAGGCTCAGTAGTAAAAGACTTCAAATTACAGAAAGACAATCTCTGTGGCTAAGATAAACAGATTCAGATGGAAAGAATTTTGTGATAAGTTGTTATGCATAGAAAATACTAGACTTGTAATTATTCCTTGCCTCTTCAGGCTTTAAATAAGATGACTTAAGAGTACACATAAATTAAGGCTCCACACTCTATACACTGTCACCTACTAATTCTACACCCTGTGTCACACAGGTCCATCTACTTGAACAACAGTGTTTGCTGAGCATCTGCAGTGATTAGCTTAAAATATTCATCAGATAAACATACTTTTTAATGGAAGTCACCAGGTTTATAGGTTTCCTCACATTAGTCAAGGGTACATCGTGCTGTGATGATGTCTGCATTCCTTGCAGATGTAAGACCATACACACTTACTAAGCAAGTCTTTTCTTTTCATTTTCCGGATGGCAACTGGCATCTTCAGCAGCTCCACTGTAAAGGCCTTCTCAGCTGTTTGCAAAAGCGAATCAAGCTCCTTCTTCATTTCCTGGATATTTTCCTTGGCTTTAAAACAAAAAAGGCTTTTATTGCCATATGTGTTACGTATTTCCAAGTATAAGCACTGGTAGACTGCATTAAAAAAATAAAATGGTGTTTTATCCGGGGTAATCTGACTTGGGAGTCAGAGCGCCCGAAGTCGCCATCGAGACACTCCTCAGGCTGAGGAGGAACACGGTGCAGGCAGGCACCTGCAAGAGCTGCGCCTCAGACCTGCGGCGAAGTGGGAAGAGGGGGGACAGGGGCCGCCCGCGATCCCGGGGGCTTGCGGGGCTCCCGCCAGGGGCGCCGGGCGCTCTGCCCGCTCGCCCCAGGCCGCGCAGGCCCCGGCGGCCGCCGGGGCGCCCCTCCCGGAGCGGCGGCGCCCCAGGGCCGACCCGAGCGCGGGCTCGGGTGCCTGCCGGCGCCCCTCACGGCAGAGGGCGAGCTGTTCCGCTCGCCTCGCCCCGGCTGTGGCCCGGCGGTTCTCCTCGCCGGGAGCCGCTGTTCCCCGCCCTGCGCCCGACAGGGAAGTGCAGGCAGGCGGACACTACCGGTACCACCTGGGTGCCCGCTATCGCGGTGGCTGGCCTCGGCGCCGTGCTAGGCAGCTCCAGGGTGCCGACCCGCGCCGGGAGCCACCTCGGCACCTGCGAGCAGACCGGAGGATCTCACCGCCGGCCTCGGCCCTACCCTGCTGGTCGAAGTCGCTGAGGAAGAGCGCGATGCGCTGATCTTTCTTCTCCTGCGAGAGGGCCCCGCGGTCGGGCTCCACGCCCGAGTCAGTGCTGCGGCGCTTGCCCGCGGGCTTCCTCAGGGGCATGGCTACCACCCCGCAAACACGGGACAAACACGCCTCTCCTCGCTCAGGAAGCTTTTGTAAGAGCGGGGGCTTCACCCTGCCCGCCTCCTCCTCCCCCGGGCGGACACACCCTCCGGGGCGGCGGGAGCGGTCGGCCCCAGCCCTCTGTGAGCGGCTTGCGGCTGTAAAGCGATGGGGCGGCCCGGGAGGACCCGGTCTGTTGGTCTGGAGCTGCCGAGGCGGGGGCGGGCAGGGTACCCCGGGGCTCCGCCGCCTCCCCCGTCAGAAGGGAGGGAAGGGGGTGCGAGAGGCGGTGAAGGTGGGAATCTTGGGGTCCCCCGCCTCGGTGGTGCCCCAGGGATGGGCTTGGGCACGGCCGGCCAGGCACAAAGCCGGGGCCCTGTCTCCGGCAAGAGCTTCACAGGCTCACGTATATCCGCACGCACACACGCGTTGTCCTGGCGGAACAAAATGAATGGTGCTTTTCTGTTAATTGCTTTGAAGCGGCGGCTGCTGAGGGACGTGAGGAGCTGCGGTAGGGCAGGGAACCGCTTTCACCCCGCCGTGAGTAGCGACCAGCCACCTGTCGAACGCAGGCCCCGGGCCGGGGGCAGGCAGCCGTTGTGCCGCCAGGGTTTGGACAGCTACTGGGAAAACCTTTTGCTGTATAGGGAGGATCCTGTTTCAGAGCTGAGGTTTGGTTTTAGCTATTTTACCACTGTTCAGTGTGCAGAATATGCAGTGCTTCGAAGCTAGCAACGTGAATAACCTGTTCTACCCGATGCAAATAGTTACAGGTTGTGTAAATTCTAATCAGGTGAAGAGAGTATTTAATAAACGTGTAATAACATAGAACATTGGAAAGGTATGACTACAGGTAGTATGGAATGTATAAAAACACTCAGAACTATATCGTTAAAAGCAGAATTCCTTGCAGAAACTTATTAATGAATGATCTGGTACATGGATTAAAGTAAATACTAGTTTGAACGTGAAGTTAAATGCCTCATACTGTAATCCAGAAAGTGCTGCTTCAATGACACAGGAAATTGAGAACTATAACCTTTCTTTTTTTTAACATGTGCTTTATTATTTGGAAGTCTCATACATCTGAAGTACTGTTATAAGGAGCACCTGTAGGAAAATCAAACCTAGAAGCATGCATTTTAAATTAAGGATTGTCAGTTATTAATGAAATATTTCGAAGACATTGAAAATAAACCTCTTTTCTTAGCTTTACAGGATTGTTCCACAAAAATGCACATTTACCTTATCACAGTACATACAAATATTGTGGCTGGACAATAGAAATCACCACCCTTCCATATGAGACGCATCAAGAACAAATTGTTATCCCTTATAATGTCAGAAACATAAAAGGCACCATAATAGAATGTTTAGAAAAAACTCGGTTTATGCTATTATATTTTGATTTAAAAGTGTAAGAACTGCTGTCCTGACTTAAAACAAAAAGCCTTTCATACCTGTAAATTATCATTAGAAACTTGTAAACCTTTACATTTTTTTCCAGAAGTATCAGGTGCAAATGCAAGGCAAATATAAAATCTATTGACTTATTAGATTACAAATACTACCCCATGAAAAAGCTGTAGTTACAAAAATATAAAAAAATATTCTAACTCCCATTGTTAGATCTTAGCTTCAATCTACACTGCACTATGAGTCCAAAGCCAGATCTGATTTGAACACATTCCTAGAATAGGAAAGTGCTGTTTGTTTTATTTTTACATCAATATTCTGACCTCTTACTACAGTTTTGTTTTCTGGATTTGTTTTATTAGTGCATCTTAAGGATGCCAAGCGGAGAGTGCTAACAGATACAAGGTTGTATTTATCAATGGATAGTAGCAATGCAAGTGTTCTCAGTCTGCTGTCCTCCAAGACCATTCCTCCAAGGATAATATTTTGGGGGATTTTTTCTTCTCCACACCTCCATAGTAACTTTGTGTAGCAGCATGCCATTTTCATTTATGAACCCGTGACCCCTGGCAGGTCACTGAGAAGTACAAAATTCTTCTCACAGACTTCAGTAAGGAACTGTGAGAAGTACATCAACTGCTGATGATATGTCCTAGACCAGTAGCTGCTGTTGCAAGGACAATTATTGGCAACGTCTTTTGTCTTCCACACCTAATAGATTGGCACGTGCTTTATCCATGTGGAGATTCTCTAGCCCTTGGCTTTAGTAATCTGGTCAACATAGGACGTTGAACCAGCTACAAAGGCAGCCTAACAAAGTGCTAGTAGACATTAAAATGAGTTTACTTCTAAATTATAACTTAATGACTAGATTAAATGAGATATTCTTAATGAATAAACGTCGTAAATGCTGAGCCGAAGCCTGACAAATGCTAATGCTTTCATGGCTGAATACTGGAAGCTATGTTCCCTCAGTCCTTTATCTGTGCTAGCAGAAGGTGTCCAGCTTCCAACTCTAGAGAAACAGAAGCCTTCTTTTGTCATGCAGGGAAACTGGCATAGATTAGTAGAGTAACACAGCTGTACTCCTAGATAGTGACCTGGTTTAGCTGAGCTTTAATAAGCACTCAGGATCATTCAGCCAGCAGTATGGCTGTGGAAGATTTAAGAGTGAGCTGTACTATTGTTATCATTATGCTTGGTGCAAGACATTTTCCTTTAAATACCTTTTCCTTCATTAGAAACCACCCCCAGCATTTATCCTGGTTAACATTTGTTATTCCTTGCCAGTTGAAGCTGGATTTTGGCCAGCTAATGGGTCTCTCAGTCATGTGGTTCCACACAAATGCTCTCCACAGATAAAGTGGTTCTGAAAGTGTTGTATTTTACCCTACTTGAAAGGATTAACAGCACTCACATCTGCTTTGAAACAGTAACTTTGTCCCATGTATATAAAAGATGTGAGTTAACAGGAGAGTCATGGAGTTGTTAAGTGTTCAGTGCTCTTATCTTATGCTGGGATCATGTGTTGAATAGCATATGAATCAGTAGCTAATATTCCTCATGTTTCAGTTCCATAAAAATAGGGTTTAAGCAGACATCTCTAATCAAAACTGTACATACTGCTCAGATTATGCTGCGATGGCAGGACCTCTTTTTAACAAAAGTTCAAAAGTATCTGCGCTCATCTGCCAAAGATTTTTTTTTAAATAAGGCTGTACCTACATGCTTAATCAGATTTGGAGAACACGTCATACTTAACAACAACAAAAAATTAAACCAAACGATACCTATAATGTAGGCTTTTGAATTTTTGTTCAGTAGGATTTTAAGATGAGAAACATGTTTCCAACTAAACAATTGCTCTTGGCATTTCTGTTTTGTAAAAAAAACCCCACACAACAGTCAGTAGTAATTTTAATGAGCAACTCCCCTGCCCAACCTATTGAGTCAAAAGTTCACAAATAAAACTTCCAATCAAGGCACAAAATCATTTACTGACTCTTTCTTCTTCCTGCTTTCTTCACATTCTCCCCTTAAAAAAAAAAAGTTGGTGTAACAATGTCTTCTGTACCAGACGTTAAATTTAATAGTCCAATAAGCTGTAGCAGTATGTGAGATTGGTTCTATCTATTTTGAATTTAGTTAAATTAGATGAACAGCACATTCTGAGCACATCTTTGTTCATTTTCTGCATTAGCCTTGAAGGAGAGGGGATGAGGGGAAAAAGCCACAGTAGTTTCATGCATATTTTTCAAGAAACTTTATGTGGAAGTCTTTCACTTTCTCCAGTAGGATCTTCAGCTTCTCTATTGGAGGAAGAATGGTCATTCTGAAAAACAGTATTTAAAGGAAGAAAAAAAACCCCCACGTTATCTTCAAAATAAACTAAACTGCGATCTTTGCACAGATCTTAATTAATCTCAGGGCACAGTAGTAATGTGTTAAGTTTAGTATCTGTTTTTATGTGATTCTCTTATTTTCTGCATTTATGCTTTAGTTGGACTATACTATTAAACTAGAGCAATTTGTTTCAATTGGTTAATATACAGGAATTCAAGAACCGTTAATTTCGGTTGAGTGATAAAGAAGGTTAGCAGGAAGAAACAACAGTAACTCAGTTTCTGGTTTTGGGGCAGTTATGACAAGTCATACCCAGGTTTTTGAGCTTTATGGACAGACAGTTATGAGTAAATGTACATTTCTTTTTGAATTGAAAACTTGATTCAGAAGCATTAAAATAATGCAACATCCCACAGCGCAGTCTTTAGTACCTTTCTTCCTTCTTCTGCATAATCTGAAAATTACATTGAGTATGTATGCAAGACCTACAGAACCAAATGTTTTTCCCATGCTGGTTCAGGAATAGACTCACACTAGGTTCTCCCTGGAGCTGCAGGCCCCCAGATACCTAACCCAGCTATCAGTGTTGCAGAACTGTCACGGCTAAAGGTACCCTCTGTTAGGTTGCTTCAGACCAAACAAGATTAAATTTCCGTGATAAATTCTAGCTATCAGGGGCTTGGCTGGAGTAAAGTGCTGTTTATTGGAAGCAAAAGCAATAGAGTCTATGTTCACAGTTTTGCTATTAGAAGATTTAGTCCAACATCTTGTTTCAGTAAAGTGAAGAGTTACTCAGCGTGTTTAAGGAGCAAATTTACAGGGAAGATACCGCATCTTTCATACAGTTTCTCCATATGGAAACACTGTTTAATCCCTCCTCCAGCCAGAAGAATACAAGGCAATTTTTGTAATGCCTTAGCCAACTTTAAGATTAGAGTATAAGCTATTACTATTGTTTGTATTTGTGGACAAGGCATTTCAAAAGTCAGTGTCTAAAAATAGAATAAAACTATGTCAGCAAGCTGTGAAAACACCGCGAAAATCTGAAGAGCTCATCTAGCAGACCAGGTCTTTGGCCTAGCTGTCCGTTCACAGAAAATGTCTAGTAGAAAGTGAGACAACACAAACTGAAATAAAAAACTTTAATCAGAAGAGAAAGTACTGGGATGGTACTTAGCTTATTAAGGTTCATTTGATTTTAAACAAAGAGAAACTGCACCTGAAATGGTAGCTTCCTTCTCTTTGGCCAAATCCACTTCCAGGTACAACACATATTCCAGTCTCTTCCAGAAGTTTCATGCAATAGAACATATCAGGTGCCATTTTATGAGCCTAAGGGAATGGATGCTTTGGAATTACTGAAGTCAAAATATTCCAAATATATAGAATTTCATGGCTGCTTTTGTTCCTGAAACCTTATCTTACATTATTGGTTTCTTACTCTATTTACTAAGGAAAATGAAGAACAACTGCTAATAGAACAGTTCACACTGTGAATTAAATAACAGTACTTCATGGAGGAACACGGCTGAAGAACCTACACAAAACACTCACTTCAAATGAAAGGGTTTAGATACTTATGGTTTTCTCCTTGACTTGCTTGTAACTTTTTGTCCAAAGTCTCAAAACTGTACTTAGAAAAGTATAAGCCACTGACATCTGACAAGATTAAATTGAGAGCTGTGTGTTCCAGTTCTGTTGGCAGTTACTGTTTTTTTCCCTGAATTATTTGCTGACTATGAAGTCCCCTGATAAATAACTATGGAAGTTCTTAAATACTTGCAGGTTATATGGCTAATCAAATAACCAGCCCTAAAGAACACCCCTATTTTTTTCCTCAGCTATGCTGATAAAATTTCCTTTAAAAATAAGTATTACACATTAGGTAATAGAGTTCTAGTTAGGAACAAAAAGACTTGTCATTTAGTAATATGGGTTACTGACCCAAATAAAAAAGGTACTGTACAGAAGTTAAATTTCTAAGGAAACCCTCCCTCTTTCCCGCACTTGCTGAACGGGGCTTCTCTTGCAGGGTCAGTAGCACACTGTCATTCACAGTCCCCGCTGCATGTGCTGACCTACCTAATCCAGGCACAGGCAGCAATTTGGAATTTGCACGGGTACAGCTACTTGCCCACACGATGACTTAATCTGTTTAACACTAACGTCCTTGGGTAACATTCTCAACCTGGAAGCCTTACCACTGTGATGAACTGCTCTGTTTTGTTTTCATCTCTTAAAATAAAGGTCATGTTATATTTAAGATCATATGTAGTCAATGAAGTACTGCTTCAGGAGTGACTTCATGAGCTTACTCTATCTCTGGAATAAAAATTCATCATTAGAAGCGACAAGTGCGTGGAGGTTAAAATAGATTGGGGTAAAAATGACTGACTGACCTTTGCTTCCTCAATGGCTTTGGAAGGAATAAAGATCCGTGGGAAAGCATACATAGCTCCTTGAAGTGGATTGCAGTGAATCCCTGGTACCTTGTTAAACATGTCTTCCGTTAGTTTGGCTTTTTTGGCAAGGTTGTTCAAAACAGACTCCTTCTCCTGTTTAAAAGGAAGGTGTTCAGTCTGACATATTTGAAGTGGCAATAAAAAATGCCAGAGAAAACTACGATGCTTCAAGAAGCCTTTGCCAAATTAAGCACTTTTAGGGCTTTGCTGAGCTATTAAAGCAAACGATATTCCTAATTCCAGTCATACTCTTAAAGACAGCAATGCAAAAAGGCATTAGCAGGATACAACTACAAAGTGTTGTAAATAGACAACCGGCAGAAGTCTATCTGCATGCCCTCTTCTTACGTTCTTCCTTGTGAGCATCCACTCTTGGCTATTTTTAGAGACCATGTTAGCTGAACGTTTGATCTGACTCAATACTGCAATTTCTTAATCCAGATTCAGTTTCATTTTTACAAGTGAGAAACTACATATATATATTTAATACAGAATACCATGTTGCTCAGTATATAGAGGCACTGGATGCCTAAGAACAAGGCTGATTTTATAACTGTATTTGAACTTACATTCCTGTTTAGATTTTAGTATAAGCAAATCTTATGTAGTAATTATTTTGTCATGCTAAACACAGGAGAAAAGTTGAATTTATTTGCAAGAGAGCTGATTTGGTAATGCCGCCTTAGCTTTTTTTGGCTCCTAAGCAAAGGAACCATTAAAAGGAGTAAAAAATATTTTTAAAGGTAGTCATATTGAGTTAATTTAAAATACCCTGCATAGTTCTGTAAATTGGTGCTATTACAGGATTATCCGAGAAGAAAGGAAAGAAGTCTCGTCTCTGTGCATATTTTGAGTTCACAATACTTAGGATAGGTTTAGGAAATGCACAAAAGTATAAGCATGTTATTGCTGACCTTGATGAACTGTGAATAAGATTCTTCTCCAGGAACTGGAGGATTCACTACAATATCCATTGCTGCTTGTCCTGAGACTGGAGGACAAAGGCGAACAGAAAGCAGCTTAACAAGCTGTCCTTTAATTTCTGGGTGCAAGTTAATGACTTCCATGTAACCTCCTCTGTAGCCACATCTGTGATTAAAGCGAACAGAAAAGATGGGTTAACCTCAAGTGTACAAATACCGGAAAAGCAATGAAAATAACTGCAGAAGTGGAAAGACAATTAATGAGGATCTTACAATATCTAACAGACAGGTAGCTGAAACAGCTGCTATACTGATAATGTTTTAAGATGGAACTACGTGTTATGTCATTAAGCCCTAGCATCCCGTACAGAGAAAACCGTGTACATGTGGATTCCCTGTTAGGCAAGTTAACGATTAACTTGGACTGTTTGCTCTTCAAAACAAGAGCATATGGCTGTAGCAACATTCATTTAATCAGAAAATTCTTTTTCTTCCATCTCTTCCTCCCCAAAACAACCAAACCCAAACATTTGTAATATCAAATGACCCAGAGATTCTTGAGCTGTTCCCTTGAATGCTGGAGATCGTCTTTTCCTTTATCACAGGTCCAATTCAGGGCTGTAGAATTTCACCTTTGTGGAACTGAGGCATTAGGTGTCTGAAATAAATATGCTTCTTATTCGGTACTTTGAAAACCACTGAGATAATCCATTACTCTGTGTTTTAAATTCTTGTTTTCCTTTTCTTAATAATTTTTAGTTAAAGTTCAGAGAAGACAGTAGATTACCTTCAGGTCACTAACATGAAATGGCTGTCCAACCAGATTAATGAGGAAGATGAAATAAAAAAAAACTAAAGCAGACTTACTCGCCCATGTATCCCTTAGAGGTGGAGTGAAAAGAGGCCAGCTCAACATTGTTATAGTACTCGGGTCCCATCTCATACAGAATCTTTTTGAAAGAATGAAACTGGCATCCTTCAGAGTACACATTGTCCTGGTAAACCTGAACAGTCAGAAGACATTAATGTGCTCTGTTCCCCCAACTAAGGATAAGAGATGGCCTTTCAGAGAGCCAGATCTGAACTGAAGAAACAGTGGTAACGCTGAAAACTTAAAAGCTGCTGGAAAACACAAGGTTCTTTGTTAAGTAATGGCTACCGTAATTATACATTTTATCTCATATGGCCACACTTAATAGGTTAGCCTTTGGAAGAACAGTGAGCTTCTTTGTATAATTTAACCGTTACGTGTGTGTTTAAATCGATTTTCCTTCTGTTTCTTTTATTTGAAATGGACTGACACACAGGTTTCTAGGTCAGTTCCAGCAAAGTTTCTCCTTGTGCCTCCTTGCTCATGTCCCCAACTCTTTCTCTGTAGTTCAAATCCAGATCAAGCTACATCTCATTAATCCTTGATATTAAAAATCTTGTGTGTTTGTTCATGTCTTAATATGATAACAGAGAATCTGTTCCCTGTACTTAAAAAATACCAATAACACACATGGAACAAAATTTCACATGTAATTTTGCATACTGTATGTGTACTCTTGGCTGTGCTTTTGAGAGAACAGAATATTCCATTACCTCATCAGCCAGAAGGAAAAGTTTCTCTTCCCAAGCAAAGTGTATCACATCTTCAATGCACTTTCTGCTTTGCACCTGTCCTATAATTTGATTTTTAAAGCAAGAGGAAAGTTAGTGGAGCATATATATACAAATCTTTTCACCCAGACCTAGTTAGACTACTGGTGTTTCAATAAGAAATCCCTCTTTCTCAGAGAAGTGCTGCTGAATCTTAGAATTCAATTCACTAAGTGTCAAATTAAGGAACACTTTGGAGGAATTATGGTTCAAGGTAACTTAGTCCATCTCAAGGAAAAGAAGTATGAGGTACAGTAATCAATCAATAACTTCTTAAGAGTACTTTGACTATAACTGATCAGTTGAAATACTCACATGCATGATGATTAAGTGGGAGCTAGTTCCTCACTAATCAACCTCAACTACTCAAAAAATTAAATTCTTCTGAGGGAGGCAGTGCTTGCCACTGAGTTCAGAGTGTATCTTTAGTCATTACCTGTCAGAGGCAAGAGGCTAAAGGCCGTGTCAGAGACAAGACCTCTGATAAAGACCAAAAGTGACTGAAAGTCATTCCACAGGTCTGCAAAAGTTCAGTGGAAGCAGTGGCTTCAGATGGGATCCAGTGAAGTGAACCCGCTCCCTCCTCTCTTCCCAAATCCCTGGAGTTCCACGATACTGAAAATGTTTCTAAAAGTATGACATACTGTCCTACTTAGAGCACTGATCTCTAGCATTCAGCTTTACATATTTGATACGTGTTTAGGATTTGCCTGCAATGTCAAATAAATGAAAGAGGGGCAAAAAGATGGTCTTAAACTCCATCTATGAAACAAAATTGCAATAGACCTGTGGGATTTCCTGGGTTGATGATGCAGAGGACTTTTGGATTGCAGTATGTCTTAGCTTCATTCAAGGAACGGCGAAGTTCATTCACATCTAAAGCCCAACAATTTTCTTCATCCAGATAGTAGTTCACCTGGATAGCATCTAGTTCAGATATGGCTGCTGAATATAAGGGATATTGTGGTATAGGGATCATCACTCCTGTTCGCGATTTTCCACCTCCTGAGACCAAGATCTTTAAAATTGTCTGGGGAAAAGGTAGGAATTTAAAAAAAAAAAGTCACACACCAGAATTAATAACATAGTCTAGACAATGTTACTGACCATCCTTCATAAAAAGTCTAGAGGTAAAGTAAATTTCTACTCCAGAAGTATATAGCCGTTTTCTTACATCAAAGGGCATTTATTTACTTCCAGTTAAGTTACTGGCTGAGTGAGGATGGAGTAACTCAGCTTAATGGAGTTCCTCTGCATGTCATAGCTTCTAAAGATCGTGTCTAACCAACTGCAAAATTTAGGAAAAACATTATAAGCACAAGGCTAGAGGGAACGTTGGAAGAAGGAATATCAAGATCATGATTCTTCTGCTGTGCTCAGTAGTAAGCAAAGAAGCCTCAGCTAGTTTTTGCTTGTTGCCTTCCACTCATTTTATCTCATTAAACACAAGATGCCAATAAAAAAAACCCAGAAATTAGAAATTAGAATGGCCTCTGGAGGTTCTCCTTTGGAACAGAGAGACCTGGTTTAGATTAGGAGCAATTTCGGCCAGGTGGGAACAAAGAGACTTGCCTTATGGTTTCATTTTCAAGTAACAGAAAAGACCAAAAGCCTGCATGTCTTGGGATGGAAATCTAACCTATCATATATAGTTTATGCCCAGAAGATGCACACAGAAATGTAATGCTTGTGCTAAGGTCAGTCCAGAAGATCTACCTGTGCCCAACAGCTGGTGTCTGTGTGTCTGCGTGTAGGCTTTTTCCATGTGAATTAAATAAAAGAGTGCATTTAGTGCAGGAAGTGGAGAGCTTTCTTGCCTTTATAATCAAGGGAGAACTCTGAAGTACAGGTGCAATCAAAGCGGGCATCCTTTTCAAAATGTAATTAATCGTGTAAAACCAAAAATATCTCCTCAGATATAACAGCAATATCCTTTAAGTTTCTTGTTGGTTCTGGAATAAAATTTGCCTTTCTGTGCCTCTCATCACATACTACCTCAGCTGCTAAACTAATGATTTCTAATCAACATAATTTTGTACCCACCACTACTTTAAAAATACCAAGCATCCAAAATGTATAATCAGCATCAAATGCAAATTAAAAAACTCTTAACACTCTCTGTCCCCCAAGTTATAAAGCAGTAGTTGTTTTATCCTTGGAAGTGCCAAATATTGATACTCATTTTACTGCTGGCTTTTCATCACTGGTGAAATGAAATAAGCATGGAATTGATATGCTATGCTGCCATTCCTGACAAGCTGTCAGTATAACACTTGGCATCATAAATTCTGGAAAGCCAATTCACTAAAGATATCTGGAGAACTGTTCATGTCAGAACACTGTCATTCTGAATTCTGCCACTAGATGTCATTTCAAAAAAAAACTTTTACAAACAAGCTATAAAAGACTGCCTTAATAAAAGCAAAGAACTGCTGGTTGTAGTATCAGTAAATCTGTTCATGTAAAGGAAAAATCTAATAGAGACTGTCTTTACTGAGGAGTGTCTTGAACCTTGGTTGAAGCCAAAATCTGAAGTTCTTCCCAAAAAAGTTATTACTGAAATAGGTCTTTGGGATTTTCACTTGGGATTAAGCTGCACTAGCAGATCGTTTACGAGTAAGAAGAGCTGCTGAGACTTCTCACCTTCGAGGTCATTCCCTCTTTGCCACTGATTCATAGACTTGAATCTTCAGTGTTTACGTATCTTAACCACCAAGGGCACCATTATTTAGTCTGAATGGTCCGAATCTCCTAAATTTATATTTAAGTACCTATGTGGTTTATGCTAACTTTACAAAAAGTACAAGTTAATGTACATTAAGAGACTTTGCCTCCATGTGCCTGTTTCTTAGTTGTCATCTTCTATCCACATAACTGGATGTGTTGGACATCCATTTAATGTGACTTCAATATCTGTTAGATCAAACTCACAGGAGTTTGTGAGACCAGATGTTCAACAGAGATCTCTATTTCCAAAAGTAACTGCTAAATTATAGTTTATACCAAGAAGAGACAGGTTTAATTTTAACACTTACAGCAATACCATCACTTGCCCCAGTGGTAAGATATATGTTATCTGGATCTGCAGGAACCCCTCCATCTCTTCTTTCAATATATGAAGCAACATCCTCACGGATGCAATTTATACCTTGACTGGCACTGTATGATCCTGTGAAAAATAGAGCATGAGATGAGAACTGGGTACAATGAATATCAGATTTTCTGTTTGCTGGCAAAACTCCTGAGCTAGTATTGTACAAGGTAGTTTGTATATGACAGCTTTGGATCCCCAAGATTGGTTGGGTTCTTTTCCAAGGAGTAGAAAAGGGAGCTGGTTTGTTCACAGAGCAAAATAATTCATTTGGAATTGGATAAATAAAATAAATATCACTAAAATTAAAAAAAAAAGTAAGGTGGACTGGTAAAAACCAGAATTTAAAGGCAAACTAGGACAGCTATCCCATTTTTACTATCTTCCAGTTGTTTTCTTTACGTTGAAAACCACTTCAGAATGTCATCCAATACCTATGTAAGTAATGGTAACAAGGAGGTAGACTATGCAATAGAAAGGAAAACAACTTCTTCAAATCCATGACAAAAATAAGATTTCTATTTGCAATATGAAAATAATATAATACCATTTTCTACCACAGTCTGAAACCCAAAAAATCCTAAACTGCTTCTCTCTCCTCCCACAGCATCTCCCGCAACTGCTTTTCAGTTACTTACAGTAGACACATTGAGGATCACCCCAATCTATAAGCCTCAACTAATAATTTTAAATAAAGTAAGATGTTAGATGCCGTGTACATCGTTGCTGAGCATTTGCAACAAATGAAGAGTAAAAATAGCTTAAGCCAAGGTGAGGAATGGATTCAAGCTATGAACCCTAAGTCTGATGGACAATGAAGTGACAAGTGTACATCTAATTTAGAAAACTGTCATGAAGCTGCAGAATATTCTTTGCTCTTTGAGTGGAGTGGAATAATTGTGCCTGACTTAACTCTCATCACTCAGTTATATGCTAGTAGTCTGCCTGATACTTCTGTGAAAGCATAATATACAAAGACAAAGAACCTTTGCAAGTACTGCACAATTGCATGGGACAAAATGGTAATTCAGGGCACAAAGTTCCCTGATGTTCTACATGTTTACTTTTACAGGATTAAAAGTTATATTTGGTCTATACACGGATCTTTGACTACTGCTAGGAAGTTGCTCTTAAAATAAGAGAACAAACCTAAGCTGTCATCTGTCCTGTGCTCCATTGAGTCCCTTGACTTAAGAAGACCTTAATCCAATTTTCAGGTCTTCTGCACTTGATTGTACTCAACTGATAGCTTTGACTAGAACCCATCTGTTTGCACTGTGGGATGCAAATACATAAACCCAATGCAAAAAGCTGCATGTGCATATATTAGATATTTTTATATATAGGAGAAGGGTAGATTTCTCAACTGCCTGGAAAGGTGGGACAGTTATCCCACGTGCCAAGTAAGTGATGTCAAAGGAATCCCAGAGTATTTGACCACAACAGAAGTTAAGGACATACCTGATCCTTCATACATGGTCTGGGAGTAGCAAGACTCAATACTATGAGTACAGTTTTGCCAAATGAACGTTCATGGGAAGTGAGGTTATTCTAGTTCATATCCAGAGGTCAAGACATACACATTAATTTCACAACTAACACATTTAAATAGGCCGGTATAGATGTGGGTACAACACTGCAAATCGCTTTACTGTTTGTAGTGAAGCCAATTCTGTGTTGAATTGACAAATTTTTTGAAAAGAAGGTTTTATTAGAACACAACAGAGCACTTAAAGCTACCTGGAGGGATCGGTTTTTGACCTGTACTTCTTCCCAAGAAAGTCAATTTCTCCTTGTTAGCCAGAAGAGAACAGCGGTAAGTTTTCAGACAACCAACAAAGTGATAGGAATAACTTCCATCCAGCTGCACATCCACTTGCCTCAGACTCCGTGTTTATGCAGTGCTGTACAGAGACTGATGAGCAACTGAGGCCAAGAGAAGGGGATGGTATATGATACTGGAGATAGGGAGAGTGGAGAGAAGGCACAAACCAGTACAGCAGATTGGTAAGACCTACAGTGGTTTTAGTTTTCAGGAATTTAGAGGGACAGTGGTTTGAGGTACATATCAGGAAAAAAAATAATTTAGCCTCCAGTTACTTACAGAACTTCAATTTATCCACTGAAATTAAAAGGCTGTATTCAGAATGAGCATCTTTTTTGAACATTGCAACTATTTCAGGCCTACTTCCTCATCACCAACTGAGCTAACACAAATTACTTGAAATAGGTGATCTTCTACTGAAAAGGTTATTTTGTACAGAGTCAACATGGTTCTGAAATACCATGCAAGACTGAGTTCCTTTCATTTCATTCCAGCATGGGGCCCAGACCCAGCATTCTGAGAACCCTTACCATGTCCTTGAGTTTGAAAATCACTACAAAGAAGGATTGAGGGAAAATCCAAAGGTATCCCCAGTAACTCTTACATGACAACTAGTACTATGTGCATTGATTGTTCCACAGTAAGCCAAGAAAGGAATTCATGGAACTGGAGGAACTTCTCGGTTTTGATAAATCTATTTTTAATGTTCTACATATTAAAAAAAACCAAACCAAAACACCAATGCAGAGAAGGCGAAGATAAAATACATTCTGTATTAGTCTGTGTTGTTAGGAATAGTCCAAGGCTGAAATACTGCTAACATAAGCACTGTTTAGATTTTGGTTATTTTATTAAGTTTCACAGCACCCACTCTCAAAATACGCCAATGTAAATAGGTACTGCAATCACAGAGATTAAGAAATAGACCAATCACTCTAATATGTACTCTGCAATGTCACTGATAGTCTACCTGAGAGAAGGTAATTAAGTGTGCCACATTCTTTGCCATACCCAGAAGCTGTAACACTATCTGCAGGGTAGAAATTGTAGTGGCATTTCCCAAGTACTAATAGACAGTACAGCTGCTAGATGATAAAGAATTTGTCTCTTCTATTTCCTCTCTACTGAATATGTGACTTTGTTCTTACTTATGTGTATATTATACGTATACTATTGCAGGAACAGTGGTTGAAGGACTGAGTTCTTTAGTCCTTTCAAGGTTTATTTTACCTTGAAGAAGGTAAGGTTTATTTTACCTGGCTGAGTAGAAAAAGCTACCACCTTTCAGCTGTGTAGCCTTCCCTTGGCAGAGCATTATCACCTTGGTATCTGAGTTTCTGGTACGCCAGTTCATATCCTGACAAACATACCTGGACTGACGGTTGAAAATTAAGATACAGGACTGTGAACTGGATCAGCTGAGATGGACATATATTGTTTGTTGATGCCATCATTACAGGGACACTAGACTCCTTGGCAAAGAAACATCTGGAGATGATAAAATTGTAAACAGCCCCACCTAGACCTAGCAGGCAAGGTAGCTGTCAGAGCCCAGGATTAACAGATGTCATAAGAACAGTAACAAAGCTTCACTAGTACTCCCTGTCACTTACTTTTCTAATACAAAAAGCACAGCATTCTGCTTAGGGTTATGCCTAGATGTTATTGTGGTGAGGGCTCCGTAACGCTATAATCCTTGACCTCTTCTGTGACGATAAAAGATTTGCACTGTTAATCAGTGTTTCTCAGCAGACCACATCGTGAACTCTCCCCCTATCATTTTGCCCTAGGCCATCTTCCACTGGACTTGTAATCGTATAAAATAGGAAATTTCAGTACTGCAGATACTGAAACTACCTTTGTTGATTCTAATACCAGCAGGAGCAACTGGAATGGATGCTTACCTAAGCTGTTTCCTCCACAACCCTGCAAGATCCGTCTGGCTCGCTTTTTGGCATCTTCTGGAAAACTTGGGCTGTCCAGCAGGTTTGGGTATGTACACAGGGCTACTACCTAGAGTGCCAAGAAAATGCAAATTGGCCACTTCTCTGGTAATTTTAAGTTGCTAATATTACTGTTAGCTTTCTTTGGAAATTAAGATCACAAACACCAGCTAATTTAAAACAAAGGTTATTGATGAAGAGTTTGCAGTTGTTTTTTTAAGGGTAGTGCTTACAGAAGTGAAGAAATCTTACTGGGTTCCAAATTCTGCAGATAAAAACAGTTACGGAATTATTAACTATTTATATTATGGACAGTGAAGATTGGAGTCCGAGTGAGCTATGCATAGTACAAACACCATAAAACACAGTTAATGATTCATATCTTGTCTCTAAACAGCTCTTTGTGTATTACTAGCCCACTTCATGGACAAGGAATCGAGAGTTTAAATACGGACCAGAACTAAGAAAAATGGCAAAATTTTCAAGTCCCAGTTGCATGTTCTAATAATCCTTCCCCAAAATCACTTATAATTATTACTAATTTGAATTTGTGGAAAATAATTTAAAAAGAACTGGTGATATATAACATAGTAGAAGTAGAAACATTATGTAGCAGAATTAATTTATGAAGGAATGTAAAGCACAAAGAATCTAGAGGTCATGCTTGAGATCAGTTTAATTTGTTCCAGTCTCTCTCATTTTTGTCCTTACGTGGTGTAATATGGATAGGCTGTTGTTATCTTGTGGGACAGTGACTAAAGAATTTATCCATGTGCACACACAGTCGTGGGGGGGAAGGATTTCCCATTTACCCAGTATTTTCTTTAATAACATTGGATCTGAGTAATTTATAAGAAGCTCTGGTCTTCCTAGTTTGCTGACAGTAGCTTGAGCTACATCTCATTACCTGGACCCCCAGTTTGAAGCAGCTTCAGTTTGTCCTGGAACTCTCTGAATTTACAGCATTATAGACTGAGTATTTTACATGTCTGTGTAAGGGATGCTCAGTAAATAGTAATAGTTTTAAACCTTGCTTGTGTTTTAGGAATGATACACAAATGTGGATTCTGTTGTAGTCTTTCCTAAAAGTTAACCTACCCATTAGCTTGCCTAGAGGTAAATGTGCAAAATTGCTAACAGTGCAACTAGTTGCACCCAACTGCATGCAGATCTTAAACTGTGAGATGAAGAAAGGCATTTGCTTTTTTTCTTTGAAGACAACCACTTTCTTTTTTGAAGTGGATTATTGATAATGAATGTGCTGACTGATAACGTAGGAGAAGTGGCAGGAGGAAGTACGGATGGGGAATGATCTGAAAAGTAAGGAAAGCTACTGTGTTGAAAGAGGACACTCAGCAAGCCAGGTATAGGACTTCATCTCAGAAATCAAAATTTGTAATTCTTTACAAAAGAACTATTTTAAGTCTAAGTACACCTAGGGAATCATTTATACTAATACATACATCAGATTTTAAGGCATTCTTGGTAATCTAATAAAAAATCAAGAATAATATTTTATAATATTCTTACCTGACGGAGGAAGGTGATTGGCCTTTGTCCCATTGCATGTGCATCTCCAATGTTCGCTTTAATTACTTCAGTAAAAGGTTTTTTGATTCCCTAAAAAGAGATGATTCACAATGTATTGTTAGGGCTGAAGTAGATGATAAAGAATTCCTCTTTTTTGGTATCTGTCATAAGGCTGTAACTAAATAGTGCCTAATCTCAAGACAGAGTGCTTAATGTAAAGCTTAATGCATTTCTTATATAATACTGTCAGTAAATCTTAAATGCTTTACAGAAATGACGCTGACTGTGACACGTTTTTAAATGATAGGCTAGCTTGGTTTTTTCTGCTAGCAATAAGCAAGAAATTGACTTGCCTGGAAACTACGTATTGAGGTAGAAAGATTTAAAAAGAGGCAGTTTGAATTGTCAGTATTAGAGCAACTTGTTTGATACACCTAAGGTAGGGGTGGATCAGTCAAGAAGCTAAAAAGATTTGAGGACATTTGAGAAATCCACGAACAAAAGAAACCTCAAGACCTTTAGTAGTTTTAGAGTAAAAAGAGTAAAGATACTGCTTGCTTATTTATTTTCTATTTAGATTAAATATTAATTGTGTGATGAACCCACTTTTCCATATACAGATATTTTACAAAGCATATCATAGTGAGGCTTTATATGATAAACCGCAGAAGTGCTAAATATTCACCATGAATATTTAAAAGCTTCCTAATCTCTGAAATCTGAGCAGACAGCCATTTTTCCTGTGAGGAACTGAATACATCATGAGAACAGAGGGAAAACAGTTGATGAATGTTGATTAGCAATCACAGTTCTCTAAAAAGCAAAATAAAATGAGGGGGAAAAGGCAAGGAACTGACTGGTAGAAAAAACCACCATACATTTAAATAAAAAAGATGAACTGAGAGTAAAGGCCAACAATACAACAATGCAATGAGGTAGGCAAGAACAAATCTATAGCTTTTCTAATGTATATTTAAGTATGAGAGATAGTAGGGAGGCCTTCTAACAGTGACAGAATTTTCATGTGGGCTAATGAACTGCAAAATCAGACCAATTAGTTTTCTGTGCAAAATTACATACAACAACTTGCTCTGGCTGCGAACTGAACTCAGAAAGCCTCTTCCTGGCCCATGCATTTACAGCGAGTTACTGGCTTTGGAAATGGACTCTGTGGCTGGCAAGCCTTAACTAATTTTTGCTTTTCTGTCATGGATTATGTGTTGAACATCAACGACAGACTGGAACCCAGATGCGCAAAGATAACAATGACGAAAGTCTTAGTAGTCCCCAGGGATACAAATTCCCAGGCAGGCCAAGATTTGGAGGTTTACAGCTGCATGATGTGGCTGAGAGGTTATGCAGTAATGTCATTCAGATCCCCACTACAGATCCAGTCCATCATATAACTGATAGCATTTAGGATTTTCTTTTGAAATTAACCAGGTGGTTGGAAATGGCATTCAAACAAGACAATGGGACTTATGTGATCCTGACTTAAAAGGGTCAGTTTTATATAGCTTTAAATTGAGCAGAAATTGAAAAAAAATTCAGTTAAAATAATTGAAGGTGACATGCTGACTCCATCAAGTCATTTGCTTTTATGCTTGCTGATGTGAGTGCCTAAATTAAGTATTGTATTTCAGCCTTGAAGAAAGAATTAGAAATAGGGCAGCCAGATAAAAGGTAACAGGTATCTGAGGATGAAGTTTAGCGGCTTATGAGACATGCAAACAGCTAGAAGTAGGTTCTCTTCAAACTCTCTGAGGTCCACTGATAGCACAACATTGCTTCATTCTGATTTACAAATAAGCAGGAAAAGAAGGATACATGTGGAAGGAGAACAAATTCAGAAGGTATGTGTAGAAGGAAAACAAATTCAGTTCGTGTGAAATTAAGAAAAATTCCCACAGATTTTGGTCGCATTTGGTCCTTCTTACAGCAAACTGAATCAGTCTCACTAGATTTGCACAGTAATACAAATTTGTTGAAGAATAAGGGATGCCTAAATTTAGGCAGTCTGAAAGCACCGTAACAGTTTTAAGCAATAAGATGAAAGAGAAATATCCTGTACTACCAGGTTAAAAACAGAACAAACAAAACCCTTAACAACATAAATATGTTAGACAAATTAGGTGGTTTTTGCATACAGATACTATTGTGATCTGCAATAAAAAATAGTTGCTTCTTTGGTTAGTGAAACGCTGAAAGGTAACCTGCATTTCATAATGTGCCTTTGGAGGTTTTTATAGTGGTACACCCTTTACAACAACGGTAGCAGACCTTTTTGGTGTCTGTGTCAGGTTTATTGTAAATAATGTTGTAACTGACCAGCATTGATAGCATCCAGATCTCTGCTAGTGCCAAACGCAGTGTTTATGCCATCACTGCCTATGGCCATCAGCTGCAAGTACATAATCATCACCGACTCCATAAACCCCACACTACCTTCACTACTAAAATGATTGATCTGGAGAAAATAGCAAAACATAACATAACAGTTATCTTACTGTAATATCCTGGTAGAGAAGGAACAATTAGGTTTTCTGTGTTGTACACAGTGTTCCCATGTACCTGCTTAAAGGCCCGTGGTCATCTTGACTAACTTGTATTTCTTGGTCTTGGCTACAAGAGCTGTTGCTCTTTTTTGTCTTTCAAAAGAGAAAGGCTTTTAAATAACTTGGGCCTTTGCCTTCCCTGACAATGAGTTAATATCAGCAATTGTTTAGAACTGTCTTCACGGGATTCGCTATATCCCCTCCTAGTGAAAACTAGGAAAAAAATTGTCATTACTTAGGTTTTTTCTCATCTTTTCCTATTACTTGTTTTCCAGTCTTTCTCTGGAAAGAAGGAATATCGGAAGTTGTTCAGATTTAGTTTTGATTCCTCCAGAACAAAAAGTCTCACCATTTCAGAAAGAAGGAACAAGGTCCTTCTTCAGAAGGAAGGAACAAGGAACAGCAAGAACAAGAGTTGAATGCTAATGAGTCGAAGTTTCAAAGCAAGAATATCAGAAGCTGGCATCAAGGGAAGTCTAGACAGTGCTTATGATGCTGCAGATGAGTTGAGTGTGGAATTCTACTTAAATCCTTAAGACAGAGTGGCATTAGTCACAGATTACTTGTGTCAAGGATTCTGCTATGGTGGTGGCACTGGTGTGCATGGATATCCAAGAGAAGATTAATGTCAAATACTTTTTGGAAGGTCTATGAAAAGATCTGTATGAAAGGAGGAAGTGTGAATGTGATGCTGATAACCTCAACATTAGATTGTAGAACAGCAGGAAAAGTGCTGCAATAGGACATAGTTTTTAAGGGCAAGATTTATTTCACTGCAGAAGCCTAAGCAGTCTTTGACCATGTCAGCAGCATGCCTGTGCTGAGACAATTCAAGTCCCTGGCAAGCCAAGGAACATACAGGTGGAGCAGAAACTAGGCCATTGGAATTGTTTTTCTTTCTTCTAGCGATAAGAGAGTTAGCCCCCATCCTACTTCTGTCTCATTCTCTCATTCTCTCCCTCACCAAACCCCAACCCCTCCATAGTCTCTTTCTCTCTATCTCTGTACAGGCAGGCTGCTCAAGGTGTGTTCTAGAGGCAGTCTGACTGGATCGTAACCAGGCTCTGCCAGCAGGCAGAGACTGGGAAAAGTGAAGCTTGCAGAACAGGAGCTCTAATAACAAACTCGGGAGCAATAAGTACCAGATTGATACTCATGTCTACTAAAGAGGGTATGAACCACATCAAGGAGGAAAACCAATCCCCAACCCTACTACGAAACCACTACTGCTACAGCCTTTTGACTTTGGAGGCACCTCACACTGTCCTAACAGGATTCATCCTAATTTTGGGAACAAAGCTGATCTTCTGCCATTCTTTTGAAATTGGTAGCACAGGAACTAACTGTAGTAGCCATTTTTAAAGCTGAAAAGGATTTTAGTAGAATAAAGGAATCTCCCCAGATTTGGAATAAGCTCTTTGGAAATTAGTTTCTTCTGCAGTTACTTCTGTCACTCTCCTCTTCTCAGAGGAAATGCAGTCTTTTAAGAGACTAGATGAAAGGCCTCTGAAACTTGAAGCAGGTCAGGATTATTCTAACAACTGTACCACTGTTCTAAGTATCACACAAAGCTGGGAGAAGGGATTTTCATATGTGCACGAGAATTCATTGGTGCAGAGTCAATACAAATCTTTATGCAGTTAGCGAGGTTTGGAGAAGCTTCCTCTTCTCCTAGACATCCCCATGGCCTCAAGAAACCCAGCAGGTAAGGAGTACGGTGTGAAATGATGAGCTGTCTCTCAAGGAGAGAGTCACCATGCAAGAAGCGTTGGGATTTATTTGATCAAAGAAGCAATATGAGGCCAGAACATACACTGTCTCAGAGAAATGCAGTGAAGGCAACACGCTGCCAGGATCCTGTTTGTCTCTTAAGAGTTTTAGTATGCCTGGAGGTTCCTTTTACAATGGTGCCATCTAAGAATGCTGGCAAATAGCAGAACAACACTGAACCCAAAAAGAGTAAAGAAGGGTGCACGCTGACCTAAAGCTGTCTTTGCGAAAGTCTCAGCAGATCTCAAAGGAAAAGCCTCAGTCTGTAGAGAGAGAGGCTTGTGTGATTTGGATTGGGTGATGGCGATAGGAACAAACTGAAAAGGGTTCCCTTGAGGAGACCATGAAAACATGAGGTGATTTTAATCCCAGAAGGGCAACATGGTATTTCAACCATTTCTGCAGAATTTGTCCACTCTTGGCTGCTCCTTATTGTTTCATTTTCATTGCCATTGCGGTTATCAGGCAGTAACATCACACTATGAAACATTGTGCTATTTCCTTAGCACAAACCAAGACTGTTTTTGCTGTGGCTTGCAGAAACAAGCTGTGTAATAAGAGAGCTGGCAAAACCAAACGTTTCAGCATAATTGAGATCCACGCGGTAGTAGCCAAGTTGCTTCCTTGCTTTTCTTTTCCTCTCTCAAAGGGCCAAGAAAGCACCATCCAGAGGCCCTTAACTAATAGAGACTTGAAGGCCTGAATTAGCATTCCAATCTTTTTATTAAAACAGCTCACAGCAGAAAAATAAACCTGACCTGCTTACCACAGAGTAAGGCTTTGAGTTTGTGTTATGCCTGTGTAATTCAAGCTGACATGAACTGCTGTAGGAAGGAGGAGAAGGCGAATTCTGGATTTTGACTTGAAATGGCAGTGATGACTTGCATGCCCCTTAATATCGGATGAGAAAATCAGTGGTGCTGACCATTAATTGGCAGATCTGATTCAGGGATTACAGAAGAGGAGTTGTCCTCAAGTTACTTTTGCCTCACACATTGTTCAAAGTGCATTTGCATTCAGAAATTTTTCCTGTATGAATAAAGCTCTAGGTTTTAATTAAAGTGACTTTAAATGACAGAATTAAAATATTGCTTATTAGAAGGAGATGAGACATTAGGATGCTCTTAACTTGAAGACCTATTGAAAAAGGGCTATTTTGGAATAGATTTTGCTACTGTATTCAACAAGAAAATATCAAATAACTGGATCTTGTGAACTCTTGTGCGATATTGGTAATCATACTCTTACACTGATTTTCTTTCATCTTCCTCTGCAGTGGTTTTGCTTTCTTAAAAAACCAAGGGTTTACTACAGATTCGTTTCCTTATGCAACATGTACAGGCAACTGAGGAACAACAGTTCTGTCTTAATGATGTCAAATGCTCTTGCCTGGAAGATACTTCCTTAGTGTGCACAGAGTCACGTATTCAAAGCAGAGAATTATAGGATGGTAATTTAAGGTTAACATCTTTCATTACTGGGTGTACCAGTCAATCTTGTATCTTTTCCTTGGCATGTCAAATTATATTTCTGCCTGTCATTGTCTAAACTGTGTTTTATCTTTCCACAACTCCCGGGGACACAGTCAACTCATATTTACAACTAAGTCTGGATTCTAAGTCAGAATTTTTTCTATTAAATTTAAAACCCTGAAGAATTAACAACAACAAAAAAAAGCAGCTCTACAGTCTTATATCAAAATACTTTAGCAGAAGCCGCCTGAGATTATAGCTACATAAGTAAAAGGGATTTTGGTAGTTTTATTATCTAAATGGAAATATAGGGAGTGAACCAGTGACTTGAAGAATAAACATGCAAAAGGAAACTACTTGCAAACGAAAAACATGGGCACAGGAGATGAGTGTACAACCCTTTTAAAGTAAGTCCATACTACGGTGGCTGTTCAGAAAAAAATGGGCTTCACTGTGTACAGACTGCATATTGCCATTAAAGGCACATAGTTCCAGAGCCAGTGGTGGACTCTGCTAAGCACCTGTGCTGATCTGAAGGAACTTTCTACATGCTACCAATGTACCTCTGCATACCATCCCTCTACCCCTTTCTGCCTTACAATTCTGTTTCAGTAACTTGGAAGTTTTGAACAGGAACCTGATGTTGTGTGGCTTACACTAAGCCAGGCACAGTTTCCAGTGTTACATGAGTGACTTGTGGATCCTAATACGCTGTTTAATAAGCACATGCTTTGCAAGTATGTGGAAGCCAACTTAACCTGACATGGAACTTGACATTATGTAAAAACTAAGCAGGAAATGTGGAAAAAGGAGAGTGTAAGTGGAGAGAGATGTCCAAGTTACAGAAATGAAGGGCCTTTCCATAACAAGGTCAGTTGAAATTAATATGAATGCAAAGTAAGAAATCAGGTGTGTGTGCTGCCTATGTAAAGCTAAAGCTAGCTTGTTATTACTGATGAAATAAGTGGCCAGAGATTATGTTATTCTTGCACGAATTCGTGTTTAGGCTAAAATTTCAATACTTGATACAGTGGCCATCTGTTAGCAAGTCAAAAAAAAAAAAAGAGATAGAAAAAAGATCTTATTTGTTTGAGTACTATGGAGAGTATAATCATTTATTAGAATATTCCTGTGCTCTAGCTTGCTTTAAAAAGTTTCCAGAAACACCAAGGAAGATGGCTGAAGTCAGTTCTTTCTCTCTGTATCACTTTAGTAAGCCAGAATCAGCTGATTATTACCATTAGCAAAGGGGAAGAGAAATCAGGTTTTCACTTTCAAAGCATGGCGCAATTTCCAAATTCTAAGAAAAAATATTCAGAGAAGTGACTCAAGTAAGCGATTTTGTATAAAGATTTCCGGCTGGAATGGCTTCATGTAGATCAAAACCTTGATTTTCCATCTAGGTGAATACAGGTCACAGGCCAACAAAAGTTATGAAGTCCAAGTAGAGCATCCCCGTCTGTACTCCTGAGAAATCAGTCCTACTCCGCTTTAATAGAGTATTTTAACTTGTCACGTACACTGGCTTAATCCTGAGCAGCTGAAATGAATGCCTCATTTTTACCTACTTTTTAAAAGAACTGTCCCTGCAGTTGCCTAGTTGGAGACTTCTTAAGTAACATTTTAGTCTTTATTTCAGAATTACAGCTCCTGTTGTAATAATTTGCAGTTGATATACAAAAGAAGCAAGTGCCAGATAAAATATCAGAGGAACAGCTGTTCCGAATCTGACTCAGCAGAACAAAACTTAAAGAAAATGAAAGCTTACACTGTGCAAACAGTGTCAAGTAGCTATTTTACAGTCTACATAACAAGGTGTGTAAGTATGAAGTCTAACTGAATTGAACAAAGTTTAAACAGGAAGAGCCTCTATTGCATCTGATTAGACAGAATCTGGATTTAAGATGCATTTAGTTTGGAGATAAATGACCCAAGGGCATCTCGGCAGAACAGGACAAAAGCAGATTCACTAGTGGGTATATCATTGCCTCACCTCTCCCTGCTTTTGCTACCACCAGCCAGCGCAGCGCTTCCATGTCATGCTATGGAGTCCATGCTTTCATGCCTGTGCAAAGCTCCTTCCCCAAGACAGGTAGTAGAGTTGCTATGGGGCAACCCTTTTGCTGTTAATGAAGAGTAATCATGGATCTAGAGATGCTATGGGATATCACCTTTCTCTGACAACTGTTTCAGCCTCTTGTCTTTACCATGCAGTGTTGGTTCTGCTGGCAGTGGTTGACCTAACTCAGTGAGCTAAGGTTGAAAGGGATGAAAAAAGTAGTTTTCCAGTTTTAATTAAAAGTAAACAAAGACATGCCATTGGCCTGTGATCACACAGAAGTCAATCTGAGACCAAAAAATGGACACTTAGATAACCTATAATATTTCAGTTACAAGGAACCTAGGTGCTACCCAAGGCTGTATGCTTTACCAGACAGCTTGATTAAACATCAGAAGGAATAACAGTATGTTTATTGGAAAGGCAAAGAGAGATGAATAACTTGAGCAGTGTCGAAGAAAATAGTCTTCCAGCTGCTTCCTTAAGTTGATTCATGCTCTCTGCAGATACTTTGCCTCAACTTTTGCAGTAATACTGTCCTCCTTCCCTGCTAACAGGGAGGTTTTTGTTTGCTTTAGTCATCTTAGAGCATAGTCACATGTCTATGAATGCTGATAGCCATTGATAATACTCCATGAGACTGGTTCAAGAAAAAACCTTTTTAAATGGAAAACACCATGTAAGTGGGCACAAAACTGCCACAACAATCTTTTCATGAAGAGATTGGCAATGACTTACTCTTGCTTTTTTAAAAAGTGCACCAAAGATTATTCTCTCTGCCAGTGACTCAGCTGGTAATTGAAGTAAGCAGGGGAGTTGGGAGCAGTTAGTGAAGATCCTTATTATATTTGTTTTGTCAAGTAATAGCTCCTGCCTTGTGATGTTAACTTGAAAACAAACATACTCAGTGAGAACACTGGAAGATTTCATACTCTGGAAGATGCATCCACTGGGGAACTTAGTTGCATAAAGTCAATGACAACTTTATAAACAAGCGTTAAGGCAAAAATCAAAGCAAATGTTCTGAAATGAAACTTCCATCACCACTCTGAAGTTTTTAAGAAGAATTCTAACAAAGAGGCTGGTTTTAATAATTATTGAGTTAGACGTAAGTAATGTATGTAATACACAGTGAGCTGAAAACACGCTTCACCTTCTAAAACAAGGGGATGCAAGTAAGGCAAAGACCAAAGAACTACAATAATCTCTTCTGGTTAGCATTGCTATGGCACTATTTTTATTCAAAGCACTTTACATATACTAATCAAATTGGTCTTGCAGTACCTGTAATAATATAGTAGCAAGGCTTTCTACAGCAGCGAAGGCAGGGAATAATATTTAAAATCATAGAAAAGTAACTATGCCAGATGCTTTATTCAAAACAAAAAGGAGTCCTCATCCTGACGGGAAGCTCTGATGTGACAGTACAAGCAAAAAGCCATGGCTGAATTGCTAAAGGTTGGTGGGTTGCTTTTTGGTTTTTTTCAATGCTAAGTCTTAATACTAGGATAAGGAATAAGAAAAAAAATATGAAGAACAAAACGTAGACACTGACTGACTTGGATGCTTTGTTTAGTACACTTTGGCCCAGACCCTCAGGAGTGTCTTTTATCAGGCTTTATTGCCCCATCCTCCTAAAAGCGCTAACCGCCTAAAACTTTGGGCAGCGATACCGAACGTCTGTGCTCTGCAGGCTTGTCCTCAAGCACCGCAACTTCTGCAATTTAAAAAAAGAGAAGCACAGTGTCGGTGGTCTCCTTAGAAAGCATTAGTCTCCCCGGCTTTGGAAAACCCAGAGGCAGAGGAGCGCGGGACGAGCCTGCGGAGCGGTGCCTGGCAAGGGCCGGGTCCCTCTCCCGCGTTTAGGAGACCGCCGGTGTCCTGCCCGCCCCGGCGAGGGCCGTCACCTCCAACATCCTCGGGAGCCTTTTAAACGCTCTACGCGCGTGATGGAAGCTGGTCAGTCGCCCTCTTATAGAACACAACGACACGGGATTGCAGCGAAGGGTCAAAGTGGGCGAAGAAACGTCCACGGTGCTTTCTGGGGGGTACTGGATTTGCCTCGCGCAACCAGTGACACGAGATAAACAGTAGCTGGAGGGGGGGTTTCTTTGTTTTGTGCCTCTCCCGCTTCCCGTGCGAAGGGGCGCGAGCGAGGGGGTGTCCCGCAGCAGCGCGGGCCCGCGGGCGGGCCGGGGAGGGCAGGGTCAGGTCGGGAGGCGGCTGCGCGCCCCGGCCTGGCCCCGGCTGCTCCCGCGGCTCCCCGCGGGGAGAGTGCGTCCGGCCGCGGCTTCGGGCAGCAGCAGGGATGGGGGAACAGCTGCTTGTGGTCTGCGAGTTTTTAACTTGGTACAAGGCACTGCACTAGCACCCGCAGCGCTGCTGCCGCCGCCGTGCCCACCCCGTGCGTACCCCGTGCCCGCGGTGTCAGCGGCCCCGCCGGCCCCACCGCCTGCCACGTCGGCCCCACCGCCGGCCGCGGCTCTGGCGAGCCCCCCGACGCCCCAATCAGGAGCGGCGGCGGCGGAGGAGTGCCCCGGGGGCAGGGCCAGTGCGGGCGGCGGCGGCGGGCACGCCGCGGGAGCGGGCGGTGGAGAGCACGACGTGCGCTGCCTGCCCTGCCCTGCCCCGCCGCGCACCGCCCGCCGCCCCTGCCTCACCTTCCGCAGCTCCTTCTCGATCTCGCCAGCTTTAAGGACGATGGGGCCCCGCACGGCATATTCCACCGCCTTCACTTGCGGATTCATGGACTCCAGCGTCAGGATCTTCTCCCTGCTCGCCTTCTCGTTGATCTTCACCGCGGAGGCCTTGGCAGCGCTGCTCCAGCGCACCGTCCCCTCCCGTGCCGGCCGCGGGAGCCGAGGACACCGCGGCTGCCGATCCGCCGCCAGCGAAGCGGCGCGGCGCAAAGCCATGTCTTTCCTTCCGCTTCGGCAGACCCCCGGCCCTTCGCAGCCCAGGCTTGCCGCGGTTTGCCTGGCAACCAAGACAAATCGATGCATGCTTCTTCAGATAGTTCCCAAAGCAAAGGTTAACGATACCGGTGCTGGGGATCGGCGCGGTTCGTAACCAGAACCGGGAGCTAGTAAGATGCACACGAGCAAAGAGATGCAGTCAGAAGAAATGCCGAGGAGCTGGCACAGTTACACGTACCTGCTCGATCCTCCCATCTCCAGATCCTGCAAACTTAATTGCGGTGGATACAACTGATCGTGCAGTGTTGCGATGCCACCAGAGGAGCAATAGATCCCACCATTGCATCAGAATAGCACTGCAGGCCCTGTTCCGCGATAGAAGTGCCCGCGCTAGTGCTCTAGAAGGGTCCCGGGTAGAACCATCCCTCTTCAGCCAGCTCCAGCAGCAGCCGCCCCTGCCAGCGCTAACCCGGCCCGAGGCGTGCGAAGGTGTGGATTGCACCAGCGAGACTGCCAGGCGCGCTGCCTGGCGGGTTTTGTAGTTCCTGCAGCCCTCGGCTGCGCCTGCTCACAGCATCAGGTGATGGGCAGGGAACTACCGCACCCACAGGCCTCCCCAGCCGCCCGGCCCGGCCCGCCGTCCCGCATTGTCTGCCGCCGCCTGCGGGCGGGGCGCTCTGGGTGCTGGAGATGCCGCGGAAACGCGGAGGGGGCGAATCCTGGGGCGTTTCCTAGGGGAGACCGAGGGAAGGGTTCCCGGCCTAAGGGAACGTTTCCTAAGCGAAGCCAGGTGTTCTCGGTGCAAGCTCCGGAGCGGGGCCGGGGGCGGCGGGGGCCGGAGCCCCGGCGGGCGGGGAGCGCGTCGCTGCCACTCCGGCAGCGCGGGCGGCGGCGGGTTCCGCCGTGCCGCCGCATGCCGCCGCCTGCCCGCGGCAGAGAGCGCTCCCTTTGTCTGGATTTGTTTTTCTGCTCTGCGGTTTGAGAAGTGCAGTCATGCCCCCGCTGATTCTCCTCCGTCCGTTGGGCAAAACCAGCCGCCTGCTCTCATTTCCCCGCTTCGCGGTGGCGGTAGGAACGCAGCGTGAGTTCAGTGTGCGGCGGTGGGGGCTGCAGATGGGTCACCTGTTGCTGGGCTGCTGGGGAGCCAGTCAGGGGTAGAGATCAGGCGGCGAGGCTGAACGCCAGCAGCCTTTTCCCTCACCCTGTCACTCTGCCAGAGGAGCAGATCCTTCCGTGATCCTTCCCTCCCACAGGAACAAGTCGGCCCTCTTCCACAGTTTTCTCATTGTTTCCAGATGATGAAAGTGTTTTTATCTCTCGGGTTCAGTTCAGTTTTCACAGCAAGTGACTGGAGATCTGCCATGAAATACAACAGCAGCAGAATTCAAGGGAGAGAGAGGTACATGCTCTCTCCTCCTTGCTGCCCCTGGGGAGGAGAAGGCCTTTTTGACCTGTCCTGGGTGCCCAGAAGAGACTCCTTGTTTGTGCTCAGAGAGTGGAATAAGGGATCATTCACTCAGGAATATTCCTATGACCTAATGTTACCTCCCTGACTAAGAGCCTGGCCTGTAAATCAGGCTTATTTATGAATTGTTTTTGTAGAACCTTCTTTTTACTTTCTCCATGGACTTCGAGAGAATATAGGAAACCACCTTCCTATTTTAGGTGCCTAAATTAGATGGTTTGAGACTTGGGTTCTCTTCTGTGTGGTTTGGTATCTTTCCTTCGTTGATGAAGAGAAAGCAAGCTGCTTTTGTTGTGTCTGATTTTATTTTGCCCCATACAATTATATCTTGAGTCTTTTTCCTGTCTTCACTATTCCTTCTTTCTAACGAGCGTCTGCTTGCCTTGGTGTTTAGTTTCATAATTTGTTCCAGCCCCTATTCTATTTCAAGTGCAGTATTTTAGCTCTTGCTCTGTGCTAACTTAAAAATAATTGCTACTTGAGAATTGTAGTCAATTCATAGTTAACAAAATAAGAGAAACTGGATGTTTTTTCTGCTGAAGGGACTGTCTTGAGCTGGTGCAGAAAACTCATTTGTTTTACTCAGGAATTAAACTTTGTCTATTTCTGGTCATGGTATCCTGATCGTACTGAAAGCTTTTTCTTGTTTACTGCTCAGCTTGTCAAGGCTGAGTGGAGTGTGTCTGGCCCCGCTTATCCTTCCTTCAAAATACTGCTCACAAAATGACCCAGTGGAGCCCTGTATGTTAGAAATTCAAGTTCCAAGAAGGACATTTTTGTTTATTAGCAGCTTCAATAACGTTTCAGGAATTTGCAGTCTTCATTTAATTTAGACCCACCCCCCCACCCCTCCAATAGTTTAAACCTTTTCAACTTCGGAAATGTCAGGTTTTGGAGCCTGTATATTTTAACACTTTTCCTTTAAAGTTGTCATCAGTTGTCTATCTGGAAAGCTTGAGTGTTACTGGAATCTGGCTTTTTGACTGATAATTAACACGCAATGTCATGGTGCTTTTTTCCCAGGTTTGATAAAAAGTGGTTCAGAAGAAAAGATTTCAAGCTGTGGTAAGACTTGTCAGGGTCAAATTTACCACAAAAACAAAACCAGAACTGATTTTGCAGTAACCTTTAATATTCACATTCGGTGCATACAAGTAGACTTCCTAGGCATCTTGATTTGAGTGTGAGCATTTCAGGGTTCATTAAGAATCAAGGTTGAAAGGCTACCCAGCCTATTAAAAAAAGTCCAACAGATTTGGAACCACTAATTTTGCTAGGGGAGGAACAGAAATTAACCTTTGCTCTTGGTCCACATCCAGTCTGCCCCCCAAAAAACAGCTGGCGTAGCAGAAAGTTTCCAGCCAGCACTGCCAGGGTATCTCTGATGATCCCCCAGGAAGGAAAGGTACAAACTGCCTGACATCTCCCTTGCTGCCTCTGGCTGACAACACAAGCAAGAGCTCAGACCTTGTTCGCAATCTCTGTAATGCTGCGTGTTAGCATGTGACAGAGCACAGCAGCACTGGAATAAGGCTAACAGTCTTAAACCGCGTGTCACACAAGCCAAAATGTATGTTTTTAGTAAAACATCTGAATGAATATATGCAAACTTGAAATTCAATAGTCTGATTAACTCCCTGAGTTTAGATATGCAACAGGAAATAAACAGGACGAATAACAGACTTTCCATGTTCAATGTAACATGAAGTGGTGTTTGTGTGATAGAAAAAGCATCTGTTGCTTTAATTATGATAAATGTATCTCCAGATGTTATTTTAATAGAGATACTTTCAGGAAAGCAAATAGTTGAGGCAGAGATGTGCCTGTTTTCTTGCTTTTTAAAGTTAGCGGCAAAGCTCCTGATGACTCGAGGAGGATCAGCATTCCTCTGCAGTGTCAGTGTGACTGGTGGTGTGCGTAGCACTTTGACTTGCTGGGGCTTGGCATATCTACGTATCATGAGGAGAAGAAAACTTTTCATCTCGTGAGCTGTGAAATTAGTTAATGCATGTTTGTAGAAATCTTGTGCAATGCCCTGTTAAGGATGAAGTATCTTTTCGTATTTACTCATGGAAATCTTCCTTTCTCTCTCCCGCCCGCCCCCTGACTTGAACTGCAGATAGCACACATAATTACAGGCTCAGGCTATACCCTTCAGAGAAGACATTAGGTTTTGCAAGTTGGACTGTGGCAATCAACTGCCCTGATCAAAAGGCAGTTTATCTATCCTATACAAACCACGTGAACACAAGTTTCAGTCAAGACAGACAAAGAAGGTGGCAGGTACTGCTTGCCAAGGGCAGTTCCTTGATCCCTGTGTTGCATTCCATCTTTAGTCATAAAGACATAGCATGGTTTTCTTGTGGTCGTAAGAAGCTACATTAATGAATTTCATGGTGATAGTGAGGAGCTGGAGATACAGAACAGCAGCAAATGCATAAATACATAGACAGGTAGATAGAGAGTTGGAGAAAAAACCTTGATAAACAGACCAACAGCTGCTGTCACATGCTTCCATTTTGACAGAGCTTCATAAAGCTTCTTTGTCATGAATAGCTGCAAGTTTCAAACCCCACGGTTACACATGGCACATGGTAGCTAAGCATTCATTTTTCTTTTGCTGTTTCATTTAAAGGCACTGGATAGAAAATTACTTGTAATAGCTCAGAATGGCAGTGTGTTGTTAATGACGTTTAGGAATCTTTGAGGACACTAAGTAAACGGAAACCACATTATAAAACCTATGGGGTTTTAGGCAAAAAGAGCAAACCTTTTCGGTACTCTGTGTGTACTAGTATAGAGGATGGCTGTTTCCTGTGGAATACTGCTGATGATAGCAGTTTGGAATGTAAGGAGCGTCTTCGGAGAAATTACTGTCCCTACTGTTCTTCAAACAGAACATAAACCTTTAAGACCAGGTCCAAAGCTCAGTGCAGTCAGTAGAAAATGTGTCAGTTCAGTGACTTCATATCTTAATGTTTACTAGCTCTCGTTCTCTCATGATAAGAAAAAACAAAAGCCCAACCCCCTACCCAAAAAACAAGCCCAAAATGAAATGTATAATCTATTGAATTATCTTCATAAGAATTAATTGAAAAGGTGCTCAGTGAAAATAATGTAATTTTATTTTGCGAAACATTTTTTGTACACACTAAATTTAAAATAAAACTGCTCAGAAGGTTTTTAGTGAAAAATTATTATTTTGTTGAAACCAAACTGTTCTGAACAACATGCAGATTTTAATAGTTTCCCATGAAAAAGGCCTGATAGGTGAGAATAAAATGTTGGAAGCCTTTCTTAAGGAATGGTAGCTGCTACTGGCATTAAATACTTTAAATTATTAATATTTTAATAAAAGCTTCTTTTAAAAGTCTCATCTGAAGCTGTCTTGCTTCACAAAGCAAATAAATATCTTTAAAAATACACTGTTCACCTGGGCTATAAGACTCATTTTGTACATTAAGCTTCAGCTTAGTTAGAGAGGGATCTTCCCACCAAGTTTTTACCCCCAGAGGGTTTCAGCAACATATTGTTTTAAACTATATGGACAAGGTCACTGTATTGGACACATTTGCTTTAAGAATCAAGTAAAATCAAGCAGCTGAATGGAAAAGTTCAAGGTTTTTTTCCCCATCATTAGTATAGCAACTTACTAAAATAGAGGAGCTAGAAATTGTTTCTTTCTGATTACAAAAGCAGCACAGTAAAGGTATAGAAAAGATAGGACTTCTTAACAAAATGTAAAATGTTGTTTGCTGAAGTGAGCTTTACTTTGGTTAGACTCTGTCGCCACCGATTGTGGTGGACAAGCGATGCCGATGTTCAGCTGCAGAGGTGGGAAAGTACTGCAGTGACTGGAAGGCTCGAGTGGGCCCTGGTTCCCTGGGGAGCTTGGGGATGCAGTGGACGCGTTGAGCTGGCTCATAACTCTGTCACAGGTGGCTGAAGTAGCTGGCGGTTACGTTGTGTTGGTAGGAGCTGGCAGACTTACTGACACTGGTGGCATGTCTTTTGTTCAGGCAAGCTCTCACGTGCAAAACCTAAACTGGAGACAGGCAGTCGAGCTGAATGTGGGCTTTCTGCAACCAAAAGACATCAAGATGTTCCTCAAACGTGTAATTTTTCTCTGAAGCATTCTGTTCTTGGTATGAATACCCAGGTATTTTAGACATAATAATTCTCTAGATAGTACTTTATCGGTGGAAAGAATAAAGCCCCACTGAACATAGCTGACTAATTAGGAAGTCATTACTTAATCAGGATGCACTTTATAACCTTTCCAACACAAGGTTGCGCAGCATTTTAGCAACTGAATTTTTCAGTTTGCGGCGTGCTGTCAGCTTTTAGGCAACCGTGAGGCTGTCAGCCCTGGCAGGAGAGCTCACAGGGAAGTCTACCGCAGCAGAGCAGAATGCCTCCAAATTGTCTGTAGTGGTGAGCTGAAATGCAACTTAGGAAGAAGTGCTTCTCGCTCTCAACGCTAATGTGGATTAGACGTGTGAATTGTACCTACTTCGGGATTTTTTTCTTGTAAAATCATAGTTGCACACCAAAATACTGTAGCGTGCAAGAAGTTCAGGTGTGGCAGGCGTATACCCTGCATTCCAGTGAAGGGGGAAGGAACCCTCAGACCTCGGTCCATGCAGGTCAGCTGGACTCTGTTGTGACAACAGCTAAGAAGCCATCAGGAACAGACAGTTACAAACTCATGTGTAGCTTTCATAAAACAGAGAAATGACATAAACTTCTTATTTTCTATTTTAAATTAGTGTAAAACTCATTTTAAATGAGGCTTGATCAGGCAAAGTGCCACTCATTATTGACTGTCTTAAGAGAGTGTCCTGGTTTAACCCCAGTCGGCAAGTAAGCACCATGCAGCCGCTTGCTCATTCACCCCCGGCAGGGTGGAGGGGAGTGAATTGGAAGGATAAAAGTGAAAAAACTTGTGGGTTGAGATAAGAACAGTTTAATAATTTAAATATAATAATAAGAATTATTTGAATTTAATGAAAAGGAAAATTACAAAAAAAAAAAAAAAAAAGAGACAGAGAGAGAGAAATAAAACCCATGAAAGACAAGGGATGCAAATGAAAAACAGCCAGTGCCTGAGCAGCAGCCCCCAGCCAGCTTTCCCCCTAGTTTATATGCTGAGCATGACATCATATGGCCTGGAATATCCCTCTGGTCAGCTGGGGTCAGCTGTCCCAGCTGTGTCCCCTCCCAGCTTCTTGTGCACCCCTAGCCTACGCACTGGTGGGCTGGGCTGAGAAGCAGAAGAGGCCTTGACTGTGTAAGCACTGCTCAGCAGTAACTAAAACATCCCTGAATCATCACCACTGTTTCCAGCACAAACCCAAAACGCAGCCCCATACCAGCTACTGTGAAGAAAATTAACTCTACCCCAACCAAAATCAGCACAGAGGGGAGCTACCTGTACCCTTAGAAAGGTATTTGTTGCTTTTTTTCTCAGTGCTGAATTAAACCTCTGAAATGATGCAAAAGAAATAGCCTTGGACTTTCAGAACTCAAACCCAATAGATTAATAAATTAGAATAACAAGAAAAATGTATGTCTGTTTGGGCAATCTTAATAATCAGTTGTCTAGCTAGGAACACACTATCTTGTGTGCATTCAGTAAGGGAAATATTTTTGTTTGTATTAGAATAGTTGAACCGCTGTCACTGACTGTTGGCTCTATTAAGAAAGGCAGGGTATTGTAACAGATCTCTTAGTTCTCTTGTCTATTCATTAACTTCTTTACTAGGTACTGTTACTATACACAGCAGAGCCCCCTGCTGTTACAAAGTCCCGCTGAAATACCAAAGAGTCTTTCTGTGTTTTGCTGTGTCTGGACCTTCTTGCTTAAGATGGACAAAAGAAAAAAAATTGCAAAGTAGTTTCAAGGTCCTGGTTGCATGAATTTGGTCTTCATCCAGGAGTGAAATCTGGATGTCCTGCCTCCATGGAACACAGTTGCGCTTTTGGGAGCAGTCACAGTTTATACAAAAAATAAACCTACTTTGTCTTGTGTATCTCTGGGGAAAGACCTCTGCTGGTAATAGATTGGCAGAGGAAACAATATGCAGAGAGAAAAAGAGAAACAAAACCCACCCTCTGAGACATAAATTAAGTACTAAGAAGGAAAAGGGCAAATCAGCCAATTCAGTAACTCTGTACTCATGCAGAAACCACAACACACATGTGGGGAAGCCCAAGATACTCGCAGGTACAGAAAAATATGTTCCTGCGTGAGAACTGAGCTCAAGATAGAGACAGAGGAAGAGCAGAAAAAAAGATCAACAGGTTGTACTGTCACAGGAAAGAGTGTTGCAAATTATGAGATGTTTGATTCCTTATTAATCACATAGTATTGGCAGAAAGGATGGAGGGGGCTGGCATGACAAACTGGGAATCTGAAGGATACATTCTAGGGCATAAACGTAAATCGCGTCTCAGAAATCCAGGCCCTGTTGAGATAGCAGAGGTCTAGTGCTTTTCCTGTGGCTTGGGTGCTGGTAGTGGCACAGTAGTAGCACACTGCTGTCTGAGAACGTTGAGTGTGGGCTTCAGGAGGAGAAATTTGTGTATGAGACTGCGGTGAGGATGGGTTTATAGTTAAGGTATTGGGCATAGAATCAGGAAAAGTAGATCAAACAAAACTGTCTATCTGTATATCAGACATTTATCTATAAGAGACAAAGAATACTTACATACGCTCATTGCAACTTAGAGCATCTAGATACAGCATCTAGAAAATCCCCCAGTGTATATTTGTGTGGTGAGATAATAACCGGAGTTCAGTGTTATTCCCCCATGATCAATATTCAGGATTTAAAATGCATCTAATTATATTTTGGCCATATGTACTTTATATTATGAGTTAAAAGTGCAAGCATTGCACTTAAAATCTAACTACTATGTGTTCCAGTGGTGGAAATCTTAGCTGTAGAATAGTTGAATAAGCATCCATCCTCTTTTGCTTTCTGAGTAATTTAGAATCAAAATGTTGAGGTTACTTTATTGTCTTTACTTTTTACCCCTGCAAAAGTATCAAGCTGTCTGGAGCAATTTTCTCTATCAGCATTTGCTTTATCACCTGAAATCAAAATCCTTTGTGTTGCAGTAATGCGAAAGCTTCCACTGCAGCCAGTTGTGATATCTAGAGCTTCCAGTGCCAAACAGGTAGAAAAATCATTTACCAAACAGATCCTTCTGGTCACTTAAATCTCACAACAGTTTTACATTAAATCAAATCATTTAATGAGAGTGCAAAACAACATCAAAGAAACAGAATAGATTTTTCAGTGTCTTTAATTAACTTGCATATATTAACGAATACACAAAGTTATAAACATTTACCTGAAAGTCTTGTGAAATCAAGTACAGTGAGTAGTACGATGAGAAATACAGTATTTTGTGAAAATATGGATCATAATCTCCTTCACTTAGGAGCTTTCTTTATGGAGTCTCTGTCCGTTACAAGGTATGCCCCTCTCCACTAGGATGCCTTGACATGGCTGCTTCCTCTCCGGGCTGACTGCTAAAGGAAGGGTGGGAAGATGTTCTCCTGGGCCAGGTGGGAAAACAGATTAGAAGTGATTAAAAAAACCCCTTGCATTTCCCCAGTTTTCATATGAAAAATAGCATAGTCCAGAGTTCTGTTATTCTGTTGTATCCAGGAGCTCTCACTGGAGATCTGCCCGATAATCGTAGAGATCATTGTCAACACGAGGAGATAGTAAATAACTTGGAGTACTTGGAGCCAGAACTGCAACCTCCCACTTCAAATGGTAAATATGAGACATGTCCTCTAAGGAGACCATGGGGAGCATGAAGTGAAAGAGATTTGTTTTTACAATTAAGAAAAAGAAGATTTCATCCTAAGATTGTCAGCTGTGGACTTTGACATATGAGCAGATTAACTGTCAAGATCACTAAGAGGAACCACATTTCAAATTATTAAAGTGAGGATGTACTTTGCTGTTATTAAGTTTATTATATCACATGACTTCCCTGCGTTACCTCCTAACTGTTCAGATTTTCCTCAGAATAGATGTATGTATTTGTTATTCTGTGTGGCCTTTCAGAAGATGTTTCCATTTTTACAGTCTACATTTAAGGTATGTGCAGCAATCATGTCACTTAGAAATCACTAATAAAAACATATTGCTTATCTAGAGCACGGGTGGTCTTTTATGAATCTGGAACTCCATTTTCAAGTTTCACAGAACCTGTAATAAATTAGCCTCAACAATTAAGCTGAATACATCAAGCACTAGTAGACAAGCTTACTTGGCAACTAGGATACTGTAGGGAAGGTCAACCAGCCACAGGAAGGCAAGACCTCTGGGCCTTCAGAGGTAGGGAGAATTTTACTCTGTGAAAAACTGTGACAAGTCCTGAAGGAAAAAGTGTCTTTTTAATTTGGGAAAAATTATTCGGGCCGTCCTGGCCGATTAATAAATACTCTCTCTAGATTCCTTGTCCACCAAGAACTGACCAAATGCATCAAAGTAACTCAGTAATGAGCTAGTAGGTGGTGTCAATATGTAAATAGCTGTAAGTCACTTTAAAAAAGCTTCCTCCAAACTGCTTTTAGGTTAATTTCCCTAAACGGGAAGTGTAGACAAAAGTCTTACTAAAACTGCCTCTCCCCCAATGTCTTTTCTCAGTACCTAGGTGTAGCAAACTGAGTTCAAGACTGGACTACAAACTGAAAATAAAAAGTTGTTGTATGTGGCCCAGAGCCAGCTTCACAGATGCTCTCATCGCTACCCATGTGAAAGCATTGCGGTTCCAGTGCAGCTCTTTAACGTTGGCAGCTGCCCTTCAGGCTATTTTAAACGGTAATCTTCAAAAAGAATTTTCTGTTCAGACTTTGCTGCACTTTCCTCCTGTAGACATGTTGTAGTACATATCATCCAAATCCGATCATCCAAACCCCTGGTAATAGCAGTGTTGCCATGATCACTTTCCTCTTTTAACTGCAGAGGTAAATGATTCAGAAATGAACGCTTTGTGGAAACGCAAAGCTTAGTTTCAGTCTAGGAGCGATATCCTGAAGGAGTTTCGGAGCTGAAATGACTATTTCTAGCTGCTATATTCCTTTGAAAATGTATCTTACGAAAAACAGAAAGTGCAGTTAGTTTACATTACGCTATTGATGTTTTCAGGTGGGAGTCCTGGGAAAAACGTGCAAGCGTAACAAGTTGTAGAGGCACGGCTGGACCCCGCAACTGCTGAACCACCAGGCTCCCAGGACCCAGGGACAGCCGGCCACGACTCTCCCGCTCAGCTTCAGTCCTGTCTTTTTTTCTGAACTGAGCTGAAGACCCGAGAATAGCATTTGAACACTTCCAGGCTGCTTTCAGCGTAACCTCATCCTGCTGGTGCTGCTTACGGGGCACAGGGAGCGCGGAGGCAGCCAAGAAGCTGCCCTGTCACTTACCGCCTCCAGTTAAACCTAAGACCGCGGAAACCAAGAAGCAACTGGCTTTTGTGGAACACGGCCCAGCTTTCAGCCACGCCGGACACCCGAGAGGGGCGATCGCGCCGGAGCCCCGGCAGCGCCCGGCCGCGTGAGGAGTGACGGCGAGAGGTGGGGCTCGGGGCGGCACCACGGCTCCGCGCACCCCAGGAGCCGCGCCCCGCCCGCTGCCGCCCGGCCGTCACGGGGCTCCACCCACGCGCCCCGCGCAGCCCCGGCGGCGCGAGCCGCGGAGCCAATCCTCGCGCACGCGCCGCACCGCGCCCCGCCCCGCCCCAGCTCAGCCGTCGCGGGGTGGGCGGGGCCACTGCGGCGGCGCGGCGCGGGGAGCGGCTCCTTTGTCGGAGGGGCCGCGCCGAGGGCGGGCGGTGCCCGCCCAGGCTCCTGCCCCTACCCTGTCCTCCCGCCCTCCCCGGCGGCCGCGGGGCGGGGCGGCCGGCGCTTCGGCGGCGGCATCAGCGGCATCGGTATCAGCGGCGAGCATGTCCTCGAGCAGGGCCAAGAAAGTGAAGATGGCCACCAAGTCCTGCCCGGAGTGCGACCAGCAGGTGAGGTGTCTGCCGGCCGCTCCCCTCGAGTACCGTCTGCAGCGGGGAAGGCGGATTAGTGACCGCGAGGCTAAAACGGCGGCCCCGTGAGCGGGAGGAGCGCTGGCCCCGCTGCCTCTGCCCATGCCGAGGCAGGGTGCGGAGCCCGCCCCGCCAGCCGGCGGCCCGCAGTCGGGGCTGGCTGGCGCTCGCAGGCCGGCGGGTCGCCCTGGGGCGGAAGGGCTCCGGTCACCTCAGCGAGGACAGGTGCTCCTGCCGCTGGGGCTCTGGCTCGAGGGAGGGGAGGGAGCCGTGGGCGGAACGGGGTGGGGGGCGGGCTGGCTTCACCCGTTGTCGGTGGCGTCCGAGCCCCTCGGCTGCGGTCGGTGGTGGGGCTGCGGAACCCCGCGCCCTGAGCCACCGTCCCTCCCTCCCTGAGCTGCCGGCTCCGCCTTGGCCTGTCCTGGTAGGGCACGGGAGGTGCACCCTGTCCCGCACTGACCTTCCGCCGAGCCGGGCGGGGTTCGGAGGCCGCCCGCAGCCGCCTTCCACCTCCCGGGTGGCCGGGCTGTGCCGTGCCCGGGCCGCCGGCCGGCTCCCGCGTTAGCGCACGCCGCCTCGCTTCCTGTTTTCTCCCCGTTGTGCGTCGGCTGTGGTTGCTTCTTGGTACCCACCGCCGCAGACTATGCGTTTGCAATGTCGGTGCAAGAAGCTGCCGTATGTTTTTAAGGGAGGAGGGGGGAAAAAATTAATCTGTCTCCGTGCCGCTGTGAAGCGATGTTTACATCAAGGAAATACTTATTGCCGTTCCAAGTCTCTGCTTGGAATGTGGATTAAATACCGTGTTCTTCTTGCAGGGTAGTGTAATAGTTAAATCACGCTGAAGGATTTCTGTGCGACGTGCGGAATTGTGTATGTACTGGTATTGTTTAGTAACTACGTAATTTATTAAAAATATAACGAACTTAGTAATTCATACAATGCAGTTTGCCCTTTGGATGCCTGACGTGCTGAGGCTAGTTGGGAGCGTGTTTTCACGGAGTAGTTCGGAAAGCAAAATGAAGACCTTCGCTGCGATTCCTGTCATGTAGCCCAAATGGGAACAGTTGTTTATGGCTCGCTGCAGTTTGGTTATGTGTACAAAATGGAGTTACTTCCAGTAAACCTTAACAACAGCTGATTTCACTGTTGCTGTGCCATGAGCTTGTGTTCAGTTATGCTTTTTCCTGGTAGTGCTAAAACCAGGCCGGTCGGTTACAGCGGCTCCGCCGCGGGAACAATAGCGCAGCGCTGCGGAAGGCAGCCCGGGGGCTCCGGGCAAGGGGCAGCGGCAGCGGCAGCCTCCCCCATGTCAGCATGGCCAACGCGCTTCGCTTAGTTCACCGCCAAACCCGACTGCGATACGCTAGTTTAGCTAGACTTAAAAAATATAATCTCATGCCATTTTTCTTCACTTGTAAAGATTTTTTAAAAGTCATCTTTCTTGTTCTGACTTGCACAGTTTTTGGTGTGTTTTTGCTCATCCTGGAGCACTTGGGAATGCTGAGCTGTGTGGGGACAGCCTTCCGTGTTTTAAGCAATAGACGAACCACTGCGGGTGGTCATGTGAAGCATGTCATTGAAGTACTATTTCCGAGAAAAAATATATGTGCCCAGTTCTGGTTATTCAGTTGGTGAAAGAAAAAATTGAGACGTGTAAGAAATTGAATATGAGAGCAGTGGTGGGTTTTTGGTGTGTGTTTTTTCTTTTTTTTTTTTTTGACTAAAGGTAGTGAATGTCAAACCACCAGCAATAGGAAGACCAAGTAAGCAAACATTATAGGCTTTTTAAACTGATACTGAAACTTTCTTTCTGTGCTTTAAAACTAAAACACATAGTATGGGTATGTCAGTGTAGATTTTCTGTTAGCAGCTCTTCTGTGGCTAACAGGGAATTAATGTGCTTATGTGTCCTGCCCCAGCCCAAGCATCGCTCATAGGACCTTGTTTGCCAGTGCCAAATGTTTGAGAGAGGACAAGAAACTAAAACCTACGGTACAAGTCAGCCCTTTGCAGAGTGTTGGGAAGTTCTTGTGTGACTCTTCCGTGGTTGTGTCCTGTACTAGCGTTACTTAAATTCTTCCACAGACAAGGGCTTTGCATTTGATTTTGATTTCTTTGCTAGAAGTGGCATGCATAGAAATATTTAGACAGCCACAAGTATTTGAGTGTAACATTGAGTAACACATCTTAGGCTTTTAAACTTATTCTGTTGTAATTTGGATGCCATTTAGACTTTTTTTAAAGTAAAAAAAGAAGGTTTTTGATGATATTTTCACAAACAGAGCATGGCCCCATTGAACTAGGGAACCTGAAGTACTTCCAGTCAATCAGAAGAAATAATTATCACTTCTTAATTTAGCTTAAGGTAAACTTTCTTGTATGAGAAACTCAATTTCTTTTTGTTTAGGAAAATGCTATACAGAGTAAAGTGTTTGTAGAACTGTGTTGCCTTAGCTATGTTAGAGGATGTTATCAGTGTAGCTCTTCAAAGGATCACTGATACTTTTCAGTGAATAAGCTTTTTCCCACCTAATTTCCCACCCTCCCAAATGGCACGCACCCCTACATGCCAAACCTGTAACACGAGAACAGTATTGTTTTGTTAAACACAGTTAAGTTCATTGAAAAGTATTGGGTCTACTCCCGTCCCCTTGGGTGGTTTTCCCTGAAGGTTTTTTTAGGCCGAGCCTGGGAATGTTGGAGAGACCCAGGCGTTCAAAAATGGGTTTAAATGTAACTCCTATATCATCTTAACAATACAGACAAAACTACCTGTTGGATAGAGGGTGGATTTTTTTACTACTCTTGTAATGATATGAACAAGGAGATAAGCTTGCACACAAGTTTGCTAAATTCTGAGCTTCAGGGTTCAATAAACCTTGATTAGAATGTTTTTATTACGTCAGTGCCTCCCTAAAGGGAATTAAAAAGTCTCTAGTTCTGTAAAACCTGTATCAAAAGTCTGTCTGTAAGCTGTCCATCGGGTGAAGTACAGAAGTTGTGCTGTGGAAAGCAAAATAATTTGTTTATTCTGAGTAGCAGTTATGTTCCCCTTTACAAATTTTTGTACTAATTTGGCAGGGTTTTTCTTTGACAGTAGAACATTGGAACTTGGTTCTTCTGCATGTCTGGTAAAATTGAGCAGGCAATCATTGTTCTGGACTCCTGTTTCTTTTAGTGGACACTGGCAAACTTGTAGAGACGTGTGTTAAAGAATTGCATTTGAGAAATTACCTCCTGCTTTTTATTCCCCACTGTCATGCTTCAACATGACTTGACTTCAGTGTGTTATATTAATCTCTTTCAGATCTCTGCTTAAACTTGTTTTGATTTGTATTTTCAGTCTTAAACCTAATTAAAGCAGTATGTTGTGTTTCCTACTACTTTAAAAGATCTCAAAAGAACTTGGCTTTGAGAGAAGGTAACGAGGTTTTTAATGTATCAACATCACTTTTTAAAATTGCTTGGGTTAAGATTTTTGTCATTTTTTATGTAAGTTTGGCATTTCTAGATTTTCTCATCATGTTTTAAATTGTATTATGCTGGGGGAACACACTGCTCCTGACTGATGAGGAGACGTGCTGTAGTCTCAGACTCTTCAGCCCGCAGTCAGCTTTTGGCTAGCTGTGGTAGGTTCTTTGCATTTTGAATTAACTAGGTCCTTCTGTAACCACCCGGCCTTGTCTACAACGCTGTTGTAGAGCGTGCTGCAAATGCATCTGTTTTGCTACAGGCTCTGTTGTGCCTCCTGTTTAAAGCTGCTCCTGGTCTCTAAAGGCATTGCTTTCAAATGCTTCTGAAAGTGAATGTATTCAGAATGTACTGACAGTTTTAACTCATACTTTTTCTTTAGTTTTTTTTTTTTTTTAATTAAATGAAGGAAGCAAATCTGGGAATGTCTGACTGATTTGACTGGGGATATTTGAGAGCTCTGAAGAGAGCCAATTCATCCTTGCTTTAGTGCTCTCCACTTCCTTCACCCCCTTCCTGACAGTCTGGGGAAAAGGATTTGTAGTGAAAAGCGGTCACAACAGCTGTACGTTTCCAACTTGATTTCTAACAACTGCATAAAGAAGAGGTTTGGTGGGTGATTCACAGCAGAACCTGTTTTTACTATGTTTAAATACAGTTGTATAATAGTACAGGCTGTAGTTTGCAGTACAGATTGAAGTGGTATGTCTGAGGACATGATGCGAGTTCCTGTGTGGTTTTTTTTTTTTCCATTGGACAGGAATTTGTCATAATGGGTAATGATCTGAAATATTTGTCTTTTGTTTTCCCAGGTTCCCGTTGCATGTAAATCATGTCCCTGTGGCTACATATTTATTAGTCGAAAGCTCTTGCATGCTAAACGTGCTGAGAGATCACCACCTATCACAGGTAACGCTTACAGAGATGAGAAGGGGACCTCTCTTGGAGGGAGAGTATTTTACTTCTCTGTGTAAATTGACTGTTGTCAGTTCACTTTCTCTTAATTTGTATGTGGTAGACTTTGAATATGTTACTTTTTCTCAAATTTTGAGAAGGGGAAAAAGAGGGTATTTTCAGTCTTACTTTGTACTTGTGATGTTGGCATATACACAGAATAAATTCTAGCTGTGCACATTGGTCACTATGCAAAATAACTCCTTACAGAAAGCTTTCTATTAGTCCTGTTTTGAAGCTAAATGTCTAGAGGTGCCGAAGAGATCAGATTTCTGAGTACATGCTGATTGAAGCTGGGTTTTCTGAATGTAAAAATTGGCTGTATGTTTAATCTAAACCCAGGTGGGTCTGTCTTTTCTCTGTATGGGTTAAATGAAAAAATAGTATATTTTTTGTGTCTAACTTGTATGTCTTTTGGTGTCGATGGGCACAGAGAGAAGTTGGTTGAATGTGCATTCTGGCATAATAACATTCGCCTTGTGTTCCTTTTTATCACTTCCTCCAGTGCTAGTAGGAATTAGTAAGAACAAGCACCTGTCAGAGAATACGTTTAAGAAGTATCTAATCTATAATGTCTACTTAAAATTATCTACCAGGCTTATAAAATGGAAGCTAAGTATTTGATATTTCCTGTTTTGAAGGGTACTTGTAGTCTGTCAGCTTGTAAGAATTACGATGTTATGCTAAGTAACTGAAATTTCAAGGTGGAGGAGGTTAAGCAATGTCTGTGGTAGTTTGGAAGTGTTGGTCAATTTTCTTCCCCCCTTCCCAATTGTTGATAAAGTAGTTACCGAATGAAGCTGAAGACCATAATCTGGTAGAGCAGAGCTCTTGTATAATTCAGCTTTGTACATGTGAAAGGCACCAGGGCAGGAAGTACCCCATGCATGTATGTTTGCTGGGGACCACCCTGCTGAAAAGCAGCTTTGCAGATAAGGACTTGGGGTCCTGGTGAATAGCAGGTTGAATGTGAGCCAGCAGCATACCCTGGAGATGAAGGCAGCTAACACTATTCTGGGCTGCGTTAGGCAAAGGATTGCCAGCAGGTCGAAGGAGGGCATCCCTCCCCTGTACTCAGCACCCGTGAGGCCACACCTGGAGTACTGTCTCCAATTCTGGGCTCCCCAGTACAAGAGAGACATTGACATACTGGAGAGAGTCCAGTGAAGGACCATGAAGATGATGAAGTGACCAGAGTATCTTTCCTCTGAGGAAAGTCTGAGAGAGCTGGGATGGTTCTGCCTGGAGAAGAGAAGGCTCAGGGGAATCTTATCAATGTACGTGAATCTTACCAATACCTGAAGGACAGGTGTAAAGAAGATGGAGTCAGGCTCTCTTCAGTGGTGCCCAGTGACAGGATAAGAGGTAATGGGCACAAACTGAGACACAAGTGATTCCTCTGAATGTCAGTAAACACTTTTTTTCTGAGGGTGACCAAGCACTGGCACATGTTGCCCGGAGAGGTTGTGGAGTCTCTGTCCTGGAAGATACTCAAAAGCTATCTGGATGTGGTCTTGGGCAGCTTGCTCTTGGTGGCTCTGCTTGAGCAGGGGGGTTGGACAGGTTGGTCTCCAGAGGTCTCATATTGCAAAATACATTTGAAGTGATTAAAGGCTTGATTTTTGTAATCAAGAAGTGAAGCGTCATTCTGGATCTGACACCTTAATTTCTGCATGGATATCGTGCAGATATAATTGCTCTGTAAAGGTACAGATACCTAACAACTTCTAAGAGATGTCAAGAGTAAAGGTGATTGGGTGGGGTAAACACTGAGAGTGAATTAAGATCAAAGATGAAAACAACCCTAGATCATACCATCTCTATTCATTTGCACAGAAAACAAGAGTGAGGCCAAAAGGAGACGGACAGAGAGAGTTAAGCGAGAGAAGATAAATTCTGCAGTAAATAAAGACTTAGAAAACCGAAAAAGATCCAGGTCTAACAGCCATTCAGATCATAGCAGACGAGGAAGAGGAAGACCTAAGAGTGCCTCAGCCAAAAAGCACGAGGAAGAAAGAGGTATGAGAACTAGAAAATTATGTTCATTGAGTTTTCTTTTGTATGAAGACTTTTTTTTTTTTATCAGTTAACCATTTAAGTTACTAGACTAATGCAAACCATTTAAGTTACTAGACTAGTTCAGCCAACACCCAATATCTTAATATCGGGAAGGGACTATTTCACATCTGTAGAGACCTGTGGTTTTGTTTCAGTGTCCGATTGGAACTATCTACAAAGAACTAAGTCCTCTATTTTTAGCTACCATATGAAGTTTCAACATGTAGGTTGAGAGCCATTGGACTGTAGTGCTTAGTAGGTTTTTTTCGGGTTGGTTTTGGTTTTTTTTTTTTGAGGTATTGTACTGCTCTGTATCACAAGGACAAACAATATAATGATGTCTGTTGTCAGAGAGTGATAAGGATGACTGGAATGCTTAAAAGTTCCTTAGAACCTTTTGGAAGTCCAAAGTAAAAACAGTGTCTGGAGTCACTACTATGTCCTGAATTTTTGTCCCATGTTTCTCCAGAGCAATACTCTAGAAGGAATACGTCCTTGGTTATTAAGGTTCCTTGGTGACCTGCTGTTTTTAATCTTATACAATAAAGAGACTGTTAAAATGCACTAGACTAGTTTTGGAGCTCTTCAAGTATGTGACTGTCACTTAGGAATCCTATTTTTTTTTTAAAGCCTGTTGACACTGCTTTTGCTATCTGTAGTTTTGGAGATACTAACTTTAGGCCTGAATAATGAATCCAAAACTTAGCATGGAGATAAAAAGGCTGGAAGGCCGATAGGAAGGGAAGAACAAGACTTCATATAAATATTCAGAAGATCTTGTTCTTAAAAGTACTGAAACCTTCAAGCATACCTATGGCATAACTCAGAAATGCAATTTTTTTTTTTCCCTGCCACCTTATTTGTTACAAAAAATGGGTGTTAATCCATGTTGCAAAATGAGTTCCTTTAAGTTAGGACTTTTCAAAACCGATTCTGTTGTCTCTGCTGTTTAATGTAAATCTGTTGTTTCTTTCCCTTAAAAACGAAGTATAAATCGGGATTTGTTGTTGCTGTAGTGCTTTAGCTTTGGAAAGAGGAGATGGAATTTGATTTCTTACGTTTCCTGGATGGCAATTGCTTTACTGTAGTAGGAATACGCTCACTAATAATAACTAGTCTCTTCACTGTTGCATATGGCTTATTGATGTTTGTAGCTTCACAGAATACAGAGCTTCCCTATTTGTTACTGATCCAAGCTAGACTTTGTCAGGCACCCTTAAGATCATTTCTAGGCGTTTTATTGCCAGTCCAGGTCATACATAGCCAGCAAGCTGGCTGGGTTGCCCTACAAATCTTCTTTCCTGTCCCCTGAAAAAGAGAACAAGAATCTAAGCAATCAAAAGAAAAGTTCTATTCTCTTAACGCATGTTTTGTAGTCTCCAAAAAGCAAGAGTTTGAAAGCATGGGGGCTATTTAGAGAACATGTTTTCCTACCCAAAACTAGGCTGAATGTTTTTAACTTCTTACTGCATACTCCAAAGTGTGACAATATGCCAGTGCTCTGAAGTAGAAGACTAGAAGTACAGATGAGATAAGACAGTGTGTGCGGTGGTGTGGTTTTTTTTTTTGTTTGTTTTTCAAGTTGAATCTCATTTGAGAAGATTGCTTTAATCTTCTTGTCCTGTCCTGCCATCCCCTTTACTTTGTATTGTGACTACTGCTGGTATTTCTTCCTCGACCTCTTTGCAGAGCTGGTACAGAGTTGGGGTTCACACCCAGCTGTAATTGTTGTTGGTCCTCACCAGTACAGCACACCTTACTGTTTAGGAAGAAGTAGTGTAAGATATTTTTCTCATTTATTTTCCAACTTGCTTCTAGTTATTTCAGACTGTAATGTGGGTAGACCACTGTGGTGATTGTTGGGCAGATTTAAAAATACAAACAAAAAGTTGATATATATGGCTGTCATGGCTATAAAAATAAATTAAGCAGACAACCCATAATTTTGTTAGTAATTACTGTAAAACAAGTTAACATTGACTTCTTGCTTTTCAAGTGGCTTACAAAATTGGCCTAACTACTATGAGTGGAGTAATTAGTGGGAATTTTAGAAATATTATTCCTTTACTAAACCTGCTGATAGCGTTGTTTGTGTAGAAGCATATTAAGCAACTTTAATTCTTCTGCTGCAATTAAGGTGATTTTTGTGTGACTCATTGCTAGCCCTTGTATCAATCTGCATAGTGTTGAAAGTCAGCTCTGGAGTAGCGTTAGACTTTAAGTATCTTATTTCCTTACCTATTGTATATTTCTAGGATATTTTGGGTACACGTGACTTGCCATTAGAGATTGTGCTATTCTTCTTTCCCCAAAAGACTTGAAAAGAGGCCACTGCTTTCAGAGCTGTTAAATATTTGGTGTTGCTTAGGCATCTGCAATGCCTAATGCATTTGTAGATGGTAAAACAGGACAGAGAACACCTGAATTATAGTAGCATGCAAGAGCAGATAATCTGTCCATTTGAAGATGACCTAGCTGTGAGATTTTCTTCTTAAAGACACTCATGACATCTGTAGCTTTGCTTCCTTGCTTGTTGTGCTCTTTTCATGCATAGCGTGCTTGTTCCCAGTTACGTGTGTGCCTTTGACTAGTTCTTTTGTATCCTTCATGACTGGCTCACATTAGAGAAAAGAGCTGCAGGACTCAACGGTTAAGAAGAACATGAGAAGCAAAAGGGCTTTTAAAAATAAGCTCTTTTTCCTGCAGATTTAGTAAGAAGGAATGGAGGGGGAGGAAAGAGGAAGCTGGTGTAGACTGAGAGGATATGGCCGAGTGCTGGGACACAGCGAATACTCCTATCACATGTTTCAGAGCCATGTGATGACCCTGGAAAATAGGAACTTCTCCCTGCAGGCTTGGCTTCTCAAAATGCTCACTTAATTTCTTTGTCAGAATTGCTACAATCTATTTTGAAAATAGAAACACTTCATCATAATTGATTCTGATTCTATTGTGGTGGTGGTATGGTTTTTGTTTTACGGCACGGGACTGTGGTACACAGCTAGACCGGTTCCCAGGCTGTCTTACTGTCTAGGTAACAACCTTAATTATATTAAAACAAGCAAGAAAACCCTCCTAAGCTGGAGGAAGTGGTATTGGTTATTCTGAAAGAGGTTACCATCAAGTGAGACTTTTCAGTGTCCTGGTGTCTTACTAAAGCCTACTTGATACTTACGAGGGGTCAATCTTTATAAAGATTTATACATTTTTATACATTTCAGTATCCTGATAAAACTTAAGCTGAATTAAATTTCTGGACCCAGGTTTTCTTTTCCCAGTATTTTCTGACTGTATTACTCATACATTTGGTTGCCCAGTGTGCACATTTGAAGTAACTTGCTATCTTGGATAGTGACTCTCAGAACTTTGGGTTTTTAATCCATACAAAATTTGTGAGGGTAGATGGTACATGTTTGATTTGTACACAATCACAATTTTAAGAACTGTGGTCTAGTGAATTGCAGGAGATCTGAGGATGTGAGATGTGCTCCAGAAAGGCTGAATATCTCCCCTAAATAGCCTCTTAGTTCTGTAGCAAAAGACTTAGTATTTTAAGATCGTACAGAATCACAGTACCATTTTTATAAGACAGTCTTTTGCTAATAATAGAGAAATGAGTCAAAACTACTTTCAGATAAGACTGAAGCGGAAAGTTTTAATAGTATCTGTAGAAACCACAGTATCTTATGAGTAGCATAAGATAAAATGTCATGCAGGTGCAAGGTCTTCACTAAGTAACCGATGAGAACTGGAATTGTCTTAAATGCATAAAGCTTGCAAACCTGTGTTAATCCCTGATTCTATGTGATACCGAGATTGAAATTCTTTAAAGCTGAAGTGTCTCAGAACAACTGAGTACTTTGGGAAGATGAGGGGAAGGGAAACTTAAATTTTTTTTGCTAAGAAGTTGGCAATCTGTTAACAGTAACCTGGGGGGGGCGGAGGGAAGTGTTTTTAATTTTGTGCTGGGTGCCAACATATTCAAGTGGTGGCTGGGTTTGTTTGGATTGGGAAGTATTAAAAAAGGGGAGGGGTTTAGATATGAAAATAGAAAAGGTTAATGTGGAATAGCCAGTGTGTGTAGTGTCTGTGTTCAGAACAACTCCCAGCATTGTTAATTTATAAATGGTGGAAGGGAGGAAGTGGAGCAACCCAGTCTGAGTACGTACAGAAACTGATTTGTCTCAGACTGTAGGGTAGGACTTGCAGTGAAACTCAGTGTCTTAGCTTTCATTTCAAACTCAGTACTCTAGAGAATACTGTCTTATGTAGCCAGGGAACCAGCAGAAATCACTTACATTCCAAATATCAAACATGCTTTGATTTGTCTTACTTAGCTAAGCAAGTTTTTTTTGTTTTCAGATGAAAAACATGCATCTCTGTGTCTAGGCTTTTCACTAAACAATTTTACTTGCAGGGAAAGGTGAGCTTGTGTGATTTGTCTAGAAATGTTTAAGTAGAAGGGTTTGTGGCTGGGTGTCTGTGTTACAGTATTAAATCAGAACACAGTGGTAAAGGATTTTTCAGTTTCTCCCGCTCAGTAATTTAACCCAAGCACTTGACTTCACAGGGAAGGCAGTCAGTTAGAATGGTGTCTGTAGCTGTAACAAAGATGTGAAGCCAAATCTAAAAATGTTGTTATGAATGTGGACCCATTGAAGGAGTAACCTTTGAGTAGGTGGAGATGTGACATGCTGGGATCTTTCTTCCACATGGTGCTTTCCATTATTTTGCAATGCTGCTTTGTCTTTCACTTACTCGTTGCTGTTCTAGGTGTCTTGGTGGAGCAGTCTGCCAAAGCTTGCTGTGGGCAAAAAGAGCGTGCATGTCTATGTCTGTGTGTTAATGAGACAGAGGTGAGCGTTGTGTTGTGATTGTAAATTAGTTCAGGCCACTGTGGAACATGGATTAGAGATGGGATTCCACAGCTAGACACCAACCTTAAAGCTCTATGTGTGTTCCTTTCTGCTTTTTGTCTAGAAGCCTGGTCTTCTGCTGAAAAAGCTGGGTTTTTGTTGTGTGGTTCGTTTTATTTTTTTTCCTTAATGAGTTGTGTCAACTACCTGTGGCTATCTAAACTGGGATATAAATAGTCATGATCTCAAGTAAGTGGTATTTTTGAAAGTGATATTTATGAAACCATACTATTCTATGAGTTTTCTCATATGCTATAGTGCAACTTAGCGTACTCGAGCACTGCAGTATGGAAGCATCTTGATGGCTTGCTGTTGTATGTCTGTAGCATTGAAATAAGCCAACATCAGCAGAGGGAATTCAGAAGCTTTCACTTGCTCACTAAGGTGTTAGCATTGTTCTGTATCTGGGAGAAGATTGAAGTCTGCAGTATAGGAAGTCCAGAAATGTTCATGGTGACAAATTTGGAACCTGACTTCTGCCATGTATTTGTTCTTTTGGTCTTGGATGCTGTAATTAAACTCTTAGGTTTCTGTTACTTAAGTGTAAAATAGGGGGACAAATGTCCTATTTAATTTTGTAAAATAACTTTGTTTTCTAGGATGGGAGGTGGTTGTGTAAAAGCAAAAAAAAAAAAACCCAACAAACCAAAAAACTGGAGGAACACGTGAATACTTATTTGTGTTAGGAATCAATATAATGTTAATGACTCATTCTTTCTTCATCATAAAGAACAAAAATACAATCATGCTTTTGGATGACTAATTCTGTGACTCTTGTACCGTCTTTGTGTGGTTCCATTCCTTCCTCCTTTCTCTCAATCCCTCCCTGCATAGGAGCTGATTGTTCAACTTCTTTTCAATTCCAGTACTCCATTCCACATACTTTATTAACTACTATGTAACTTGCACTAACTTCAGATAATGGAAAAAGCTTCTAATAGTGACTTTTTTTTTCTTCTACAGAGAAACAAGAAAAAGAAGTTGACATGTATGCTAACCTTTCAGATGAAAAGGCCTTTGTATTTTCAGTGGCCTTGGCGGAAATAAACAGAAAAATTATCAATCAAAGACTTATTCTGTAACTTGTAAGCACAATCTGATGCATTTATATGCAGAATGGCTAGCATATTTCCAAGGTGTCATGGACTCTCGGAAAGTGTGTTGTCTGCACCGACAAGGACCATAGTATTTCCTGTTAAAATTCCGCTGCTGTTCTTGGAAATCGAATTCTCTATCTACAAGTCAGAAAGCATTCACAAGACTGTTCTATGAAAAATCAGAAAGCAGATATGTTTTGCGCCTTGAAGACAAATGCTAGACAAATGCACAGAGACTGCACCTGTTCCACAGCACTTCTTTTAAATTTGCTGCCAGAAATGCAATATTTTAAATATTTTCAGAAATAAATGATTTTCCTTTAAAATTATATATTTCAGAGTTTTCAGCTATATTGCAATTTATGTATGTACAGTTCACATAACTTTTTAATAAATTCATATTCCAATATTTTATTGAACTGGGAATTAAGTACATTTGTCATACTTAGGGTGTGTTTGGTTGAAATCCTCATAGAAATCTGGTATTCATCCTAGGGATGACTTTACATCTTCATTTTTTAATTGGTGTGATATAATTCTGACAGGAAGAAAATTAAAGCGGTTTCATTTTGGGGAATTAGTTGCTTGGCAACTTCATATTGTTTATGAATTCTCTAGAAAATGATTTCCTGTTACATAGAATTGTTTTTTTAGAAATCACATATACTTTTTGTGGTCAGACTCCTGAAGTCTGAAAGGTAAGCACTTGTTTTGTAACAAGTATTTGCTGGGTGCCTGCTTTGTCTAGCTGGTAAGTACTTCTCCCATACTCTTTCTTGGCCCATTGTTTACTGGAGAGGGAGAGAAGCAGGCATGGTGATGTGGCAGCTAGCATCATCGTACTGGCATTTCTGAAAGATGAGGATCTGCTAGTTCCTTTTACTTTCAGTAGCTGTTTTTTGTCTTTCTTTTAGAAGTGTAATTCTTAGCAGTACAGTCTTTGTACTGTTGACTGTAAATACCAAAGCGAAAGTCTACCTGAGTGCTCAAAAATTAGCTGTTTTGGTCGAAACAGATTTGGGGAAGACATTCAACAAAGTAGTCTTTGTTGAAGTGGTGCAGTGCAATTTGAGCCGACAGTCTTACTTTAGTAAATGTATGGGGGTTTTGTCTTACCAAGGAAAAAAAAAAAAGCCCTGCAAAATCCTGAGGAAAGAGGTGTAGGAGGTAATTGTGTTCATAAAATCTGACATACTAGCTTTTTGTCACCTTTCATTTATTCTTTTCTAAGGAGGGGAATACAACTAAATGTCTTAGTTTTTCTGCAGTCTTTCTCCTGCTTTTCACTATCACATTACATTACAGTAGTGAGAATTACCTAATGAGGTTCTGCTACAGAACTGATCTCTGGGTAGAAGCAGAGATTTTTATTAATAAAGCTAGGCTATCAAACACTGTTGATGAGTTATTGGTTAAAGGAAGGAGCTATGATAGCTTGAGTTAAGCCACAAGGGCCTGATCAGGTTCAAAATTTGTAAGCAGAAGTAGGAAACATGGAAAGTGATTTTTAATTCTTTAATCCTAAAGAGTAATTGAGGTCCTTTTTAACACTGGATGAGAGGGATGGGTGTGGAAATGCACATTTGTCTTTATTCCAGTAAATGAGGAATTGTGAACACAAGACCTACTTCCCTACATCGTGAAGACTTCTGCTTTCCAGACCTGTAGCCTCTCACAGATACCGGTAGTAAGGACAGATGAGTAACTCTTAAGGATAGAGAATATGTTTGCATAGTAAGTTACTGAAGTCAGAATGACAAAAGGGAAGTCCTCGTTTTGAAAACTTAAGGATATGATAAGGCTTGTGTTGCTTCTGTGGCTAGAATGGGATCTGCTGTGTTAAGAAGGGACAAAGGGAACTACTAATGCAGTTTGGCATTCTAACCTGCATCTGTAAAACTAAAATAAAGCCAGTGACAGCTAATTATGAGAGAGTAAAATTCTGTGTACTGCAGCTCTGACTTACTTGGAACTGCATAGTTTCCAAGAAGCAAGAATAAATACCATAAACGCTTCAGGAAGTTGCTTACGCAATTTTTTTTTTCTGACTCTCTGGTTCAAGTGTAGGATCTTAGGCCCTGCCTTTGAATATCTTTGTGGTTCAGTCTAACTTAATTCGTTTCACTGTGTTTTGTAGCATAAGATCTCACACAGAAAAATAGTCTTCTTTCAGAAAAAGTTAATTAGGCTGCAGTTTTTTTAATTAACTTTAAAGAAGATCAAGTATATCACCACCACAAAAATACTGCTCCACCTCTATTCTGCCTCTCCATGTCGACTTACCTGACTAGATAAACTTTGTGAACTGAACAGTTTAGGATTGTACTGGAGAACTGCCTCTTTATAAACTACCATTCTAGCAAGTTCTGCTTTCTGCCACTTCTCTTCCCTTTTTTTCTGAAGAACTATGCTTTCAGTGTTCATAGCTCTGTCTAAATCGTGTCAGTCCATCAAGCAGATTCACAGGTCATGTTCTGGCTTGAGATTTCTCTACATTTACTCTATTCTGCTACTAGATGGCAGCCTTACTCTAACGACAGTTACTGTCTGTTCAGACATTCTTACTGTTGATAATAGGAAGAGCATAGTTTTCAGTGAAAATACACTGAAAGATTATTTTTCTTTAGATCATCACTTATTCGTTTCTATCATGGGCCCTTAAAATCCTGCTAATGGGTGTTACTAGCTATCTGCACTGGAAGTAGGTGGCTTCATCAGTTGCGTGGGATGTTAGCTCTTGAGCTGTGAAAATGGGTGGAGATCGGTAATTTGTCAAGACCAAAGAACTCTGAACTTTCAGTTGACAATTTAATTAAAAAATGGTTTAAGGAAACTCTTTTTCACCTCCCCTGGAAATCCTATATATTGTAAGTTTTCTTTGGTCACATTTTACAAACATCACTAATTTTCCTGTTATTTTCACTCTAATAGTGTTATGGTTGATGAAATAAAAGTTGAAAGTGGGGCAGGGTGTTGGGGAATACTTCACAGGTTATCATCAGCCTGTGGTTGTACAGCACCGTTTACAGAGAGGGAGACTAGAATTGAGATGGTTGTTTCAAATATCAGGTGTCAAACAAGGTCTTTTGGTTGGTTTTACTTGCTGCTTTTTCATTTTTTGTGTCTGTTTTTCTAGGGTTTTTTTGAGAGCAAAACAGTGATTCCTGTAGGCTACTAGCAGTGCTGTGTCTGTTCCTTGTGTCTCGGGCTGTATTATCAAGGATGCTTGGGTCTTATTGCCTAACAGGACATGGTGCTTGACTTCTGTTCTTCAAGATACTGGTAATCTTTAAGGTTTTGATAACCTGTGATTAAACAGCGTACCAGAAAGCTGTCTTAAACTACTGTTTAGCTTAAGCCTTTTTGAGCTGCTGTTCTCCAGAATACAATTAATTCCTCTGCATGCATGAACATGGGCAGGTATTGCTGGTGTCCTATTTTGTATCTCTGGGTGCATCTATATATATGTTTTTGTTTGGATTAGGAGAGTGTGCTTCGAGCAAATCTCAGGATACGCACTGGAAGTATAGACTATGTTTGCATCATGGAATGGTCTTGGAGAGCAGGAAGTAGATTCCTTTTACAAGAAATTGACCTTGAAGAAGTCCTTCAGCTGTTAGTGGGAGCTTGGTCTGCAGGACCAGGAGTACCTGTAGCAGGTGCTGGGCTCCCAGTACCGGTTGTTTCACTGCCTCGCTTCTTGCTTATTATGAAAGTACAGTAGATCAAATGTTAACAAGTTTAACCAATGCTTTCAGGGGAGTCTAAAAGCAATTAATCCTTCAAAGTATTAACAGTGTCATCAGTGTTTTGTAGTAGGCTTCCTACTTTTTTATTTCACTGTGGATGCTGGCAAATAACCTTCGGCGAATTTAACTGTAGCATTTCAAGGTGTTGCTTTCCCCAGTTATTTGCCTATCCTTTTTTGGAGGAATGGTGATAGGACAGCTCTAATAAGTAGTAGAATAAAGGTTTTTCCCTCTCTTTTTTTAGGCTGTCACTTTCAAAACTCACTATTAGTTACAATCTGGCTGCCCCAAAGTTAAATCTGATTAAGCGGTTTTTCTGTTGAGATGAAGATGATCAATTTTGCTGCCTTGTGGTCGATCAGACACTGCAGAAATACTCTGCATGATTTCAGCAGGTACTGTGAATTCATAATGAGCTGAAAAGTATCTGTAAATCAATGTACTAGAGTGTTTTGGGCTTTTTTTTCTGCTCTTTACCCATAGCTGCTAGCTGTTGATTGGGATGTGCAATCTAAGTAAAAACCAGGAAATTGATTAGGCAGGAGGCAGCAGAGATGGATAAATTTGTATTTCTTTTTTTCTCCAGAAGAAAACCTAAACCTGCTTTCATTTCAAGCCCAAAACATGGTTCTCATGAATCATTTAGTGTCATCACGCAGCATATCCCTTAGGAAAGTCAGATACTCCTCCTTCATCTTCCCCCCACAAGCTGCTTTGCTTTGTGCTTCTTAGCTTTGCACGTAGAACCTGAGCTCTGTCTTACAAAGTTAGTGCATTCAGTCTCTGCATTATATCTCTCAATTGTAACTTAGTCTTTGATTTTGTCGTAAGGGTTAATCCTGGTCAGTGTTGAAGACCATAAAATGTTGTTAAGAACAGGGAATGTTCCAGATACCAGGAGCACAAACATTAATAGTCTGGCAATTTTCCAAGTCTTAGTGGCTTTTTTTTTTTTTGTCTTGGAATAAACAGCTTTTGAATATTTTCTTGAAAAAATCTTGCTAATAAAGAAAAATCTTCAGACAGAGATCAGAGCAGCTTTATTTGGAGAAGTTGTGGAGCAGACTGTGTGTTTGTGTGTACGTACATGCACATGGGAGCATGCAGGATGATGAGATGCATTGCTGGAGTGTGCTATGTAGCTGCTCTGGGTGCCAGGTCCCGATCCTCACCAGCAGCAAAGAAGCGTTTCATTGCTGAACTAGCTGGAGCAAGAGGTGAACCAGGACTTCTGGTTTTCAGTAAAATTAATAAATGATACTTAGTCCCAACAGTGATTTTACTGGCACTGCACGGTAGTCTGTCATGTATTTGAAATGTGATGTTTATTGGTGGAGTTACTTCTTTGGCAAATAAATTTAAATAATTCTGATGTATTAAAGGGCATTTTTATTTAAGTAAAGGGATACAGTTGATTAACAGCATAGTTCATGAACCTTTAGATCCAGTGTTGTCGTAACATGAACAGGAGGTGCACTAGATGTCAAATCTATCTTGTGAAACCACAGAGAATGTCCTGAAGGTAGTACAGGTTTTGTCTTGAACACAAGACAGAAGTCAGAGAAAAGGCATGAATGTAAGAAACTTGGACAGTATAGCTGTTTATTTTGCAGCTGGAGAACTGCAGTAAAGCTATGAAATGTTGATGTGTAACCTTAAAGGAATGAAATGCAAGGCTCTGGCTTTTTAAATTCACTAAGGAACCTATGTTACCATAGAATGAGGGTTAAGTTATACTTGCTCTTTATTTTAGCCTTCTGAAACAGTGGAGGATATTGGTTACTTACCATCATAATGAGAAAGTTGCAAATCTCTGTTCTTTAAGACAGCGATTCCAAAGAATGAAAACCAATACGGTAAGTTATGAAATGCTTAAGGCTTTGAGATACAGCGAGTCTCGGCCAAGTACTGATTCAGATCCCGATCCTGTAGTTTTACCTCTCAATTCCGTTCAAAAAGAAGAAACTAAATAAAAAACTTGAATAAAAGTACAAGTAGAATTCCCTACCGAACGGAGTGGACAAATCCCTCCTAAGATTTGAAGATGAGAATTAGAATTTGCTCTTAGGATTTTTTTTTTACAATGACAAGTCATGACATCCAATGAAAGTTTTTCAAGATGATACTTTTAAACAAACTGTTTATTTAACTAAATGATTAAAATTCTGTAATGTCTTTCTAACGCTTAGATAGACGAGTGTTTCAAAATAGTACCTCAAAGCGATGAGTAATGGGCTGAGTGGGAATTGGGAAAGAAGCCTAATTTAGATAAATACCAATAGCTTCATTCTGAAGAATAGCCTGACTGTTCTGAGAGAGTCAGTGTCCCACAGCGTATGGGATTACTCAAGAGTCTGATCACTTCTCAATGTATTTTTCTTTTGTTGTTGCTCATACCTGTTTTAAAAAGATTGAGAGTCTCATCCAAAATATTTAGCATACATTTCTTGGCACTGACCAAATTATGAACTTGGCAACTTGTATGGTGTTGCTTACAACATTCACAGTGCTATCTACTGGCACACGGTTACTTAGCAACAGTGAAGCTCACGTTTACATGCAGCTCATGCGTATGCGTCTAAATGTAGTTCTGGGAAAAAAAGGTTAAAGGAGTACAGAGTTAGGAAGAGGAAACAGATACTGCTCAGCAGTTTTGATTTTGAGGCTGATGGCAATAGTACGTAGGAAAATACGTCTCATAAAATGTTTTGTCTTATAAAATTTTTATTAGATTGTTAATGTATTAGAAGAACTTAAACAAAATGAACAGAACTCTACTCCTACCCACTGGAGAAAGGTGAAAAATAAAAATACAGCAAATGGAAGAGAGCAGGGGATGCATTCTGTTTTGAATGCTTATGTTACAAATACATTCCTGGGAAACAAGAATATTAATTATTTGAACATGGGGAATCTGGGAAAGTCACAAAAATAGTGTATAGATATTTTGTGAGACTTAACAGTTGGGTTGATATTAATTATTTCTGAGATTGTTGTTTGTTGCTTGTCAATTTACTACTGCTTTGCTGATCAAGCTGTGATATCTTAAGGAGTTTTTTTACAGCTTGCACTCTTTATGACTGCAGTAATACTCAAAACCACAATGACTTCAAATGCTGCTGTCAGACTGTTACTGTGTGATGATTACATTAATCTCTATTTCTGGGATTTCAGGCATGCAGTTCTCATTATTAGCCAGTGTTACAGCTGCAGTGGAGCTTCCTTATACAGCAAAGGGAGGAAGGTAATTGTGGCTCACTCCAGACATGAGGAGGAGCTAGGAATGGTGAGAGCAGAAAAAAGAAAAGCTAGACTTAGCTAGAGAGTGGAGAAGGGTCTAATGATGAGAATTCAAGATGAGTGTGTTAAGGCTGTTGGGAGAGAGACATGGAGACTTGTAGCATATCGTGGTGGAGAAAGCAATGCATGCGTTTCAGATTTCTGGAGATGTGAGGAGGAGCAGGGCAATTTGGAAAACAAGGGAGAGATGACTGGAGGGGTGCTGCATTTGTAGGAAGAGTGAAGATACTGCTGCTTGAGCTGTTCTTAAGAGTTGAGCAGTGCCTTTTTACCTAAAAATTATGTGACTTGAGAAATGAATTCTCCAGAGGCTGTATTCTTTTTTTACTCTGGGCTTCCCCATCTGTATCAGTTGTGAGCTTACTGGGCTTTTCTTGTGGGAAACAGGTTCAGACACAATGTGGATGATGAAGATGATCCCCCACCACCACTGGGAGTGGGATCGAGAGTTAATCCTTGTTTTTCAGAGCTGATTCAAAATGAAAAACATTGTGTAAAAGAAAGCTTTTGAGGACTGGAGTGAGCCCAGTTAAATTAGTGGACACTGATTTAAAAAGAAAAAAAAAAAAGTCAGTAGTCTAGACTGCCAAAGTTAAAATAGATTTAAAATTACTTACCTCTGAATTTCAAACTCAAAGGATCCTATAAATTTGATATCAACGTGTATGTTCATTGAACATACAATTTTGGTGCTGCAAGTGTACTTTTTGGGGCTTACAGAAATGACATGTTCTCTCATTAATGGACCATTGAAATGAGAGGTATTACCAACTGTGTTTTGTGGCTGCCTCAGAGTGGGGTATGAGTTAATTCTTTATAAATGTAAAGTACAGAATAGTCCATGTGCAAAGTAGGAGCTTGATAAAAATCTGTTATCCAATGCAACTGAGCCTACTCATCCCATTTCTGGGAAACATGCTTGATCTGCTCTTCTCACTGCTCTAGGCTTTTTTGAGGGCAAGAATGATGTAAAATTCTTTTGATTTCAGGTTTTTGCCAAAGGTTACCTCTCTGCGTTAAAACTAACAGGCTGGTGAACAGTAAATCGGTGTTACAACAAATGCTTTGCAAAGGAGAATAAGGTAAAACTAGAAAAATTAATCTTCCTTTTGCTATTCATTTCTTCACTAGTGGAGATCAGAAGGGTGCAGGTGCTGTGCCTCAGCATCCCAGACTTGCTTGTTGCTGCCTGTAGGGTTGACCTGTGTAACAAGGCTCTTTGTAAAAGATTACTATGCAAAAATTGACCCTCCTCCTTACAGAGACTCCTCCTTCCTTACTGAATCTGTTCTCCTTTGAACCTTTTTTATGACCATCAAAGCCAGGTTTGCTATGTAATGTGATATGCTTTGAATGCAAAATCATCTACCCGTGCTTGCCAGGAGGCAAAGTAGATACTGAGTCACTTGGTGTCTTGTTGTTTTTATGGTGATTGCAGCTATTTTTGGAGTGTTAACCAAGTAAGTTGCCTTTCATGAGTTATTCGTCTGCAGATGTTATACCCACCCGCTTTAGCAGCTGGAACAAAAGCAGAATAATGAAAGAATGAAAATCTGCTGATAGTTGTGCTTGCGTTCTGCTGGCAGGATTCGTTGTAGTGGAGATCTTTGTGGGCTAATGAAGTTAAAGCAGAGCTCTAGATACTATTCTTTTAAACGAAAGCAGCCCCCTTAAAGCGATCTCTGCTAGTGTTTTCCTTCTGAAACAATGAGAGTGAACGCTGCAGGTTTAAAAATGGAATGTAATTTATGAGGCTTCTAGCCTTGGGGGGATGAGTCCTTGTGTAAATGGAATTTAAAATATAAAATTAATATTAATGAGGTGGGGAGGCTTTCAGACCTGGCCTTTAATACTAATCCTTTGTGAGCGGAGCAGCTCTGGAAATGTGCTGATCCTGGCACTGAGACAACCAGGAACTGACTGCTCTTAGAAAACGCCTCATCAGCCAAAGTCTTCACAGACTCCTGAATACTTGAGCTGATCAGATACAGAATGGAATTTGAACGTTTCTGGTATCAATACTCTGCCTGCTGATTCTGTGTGCGTTTCCCTGGGAACACTCCTGTATGCTGGCATTCAGTTCTAGCTTGTTGCATGGATGGAAGTGTAATGAAAGGGTAAGTTATTGGTAGAGTTTGGAAATCCCTTTTGGAAGAGAACTGTGAACCTTCGATTAGATGTTTTGGGCATAGTCATGATGATTTAAACTGGGTGACATCCGTGTTAGCATCTCCCTGCCCCTGGTTATTAATGACAACAAGGCTCTAAAATACTTAAGTAATCTAGTAACTCTTAAGCCTGTGTGAGAGAAATGTACAAAATGACTGAAGCTTCTCCTTATTTTCAGGAAGATACTCTGTATTAACTGCCATGTTATCAGTTTTAGCTAAGGAATGTTATTTAGATTATAAATTCCCTTCAAAATGGGATGTGTTTGAGGAGTAGTGCACCTCCTAATTCATGGAGATTGATGCTGGGAGATGAGATGTCACCTCAAAAATGCTGAGCCCCTTCGTTTTACTCTGTAGTTAGTAGAGGAATTGACATATCTGTCAGCAGCTGGCAGGGGAAGCTGGTAATCATTAATAGCCTCTTAACATTACCTTTTTCTCCGGTCTTTGCTCTGAATGCACTAATTTAGATGTCAAACACCTCCCTTGGTTTGAAAGAGGAGTTTTGGAGTTTAAGAATAGCAGATTCAAAGAGTTGCTCTAAAAGCTAAAGTACTAACTTTGATCTTGATTTCATACAGTGGTGGTACTTGCATGATTTTTGGAAAAGCTTTGCATTTATTCTGTAAGTAAATGATGTCCCATGACATCTACAAAGCCTCTATGGGAATACCTATATGCAAAGCGGACACTTGCCTTGTCTCTAGCTCTTAGTATTTAGGACAAGGCACCAAACTCTGTTTTCCCCTGTGTGTAAAATCCGCTAGACTTTTCCTCTAGTACTAAAGAAAACGTAGTCCTGTGGCCTTTGCCTGTTTCCTATCCATAGCAATACATTTAACTTTGTGCAAAGTGGACTATTTCCTTGTTGTGGATTGAATGTTACATAGTTGATACTGATTTGTTGCTCTTAATACTCTTCTGAAAACACAGTCCAGAATTGGCATCATAAAATCTGAAATGAAAATTTTATTTTATTCAGAAGCTAAAATGGAGAAGAAGCAAAAGTCAGTGAAGCTCAGAATCATAATGATTATATTATTTGTATTAATTAGTGAAAATACTGCAGAAAGGTGTTGTGTTACACTATAGTTGTGTATTTAAATCTGCTAATGAAAGGTTGCAGGCTGAGCCTTGCTTTTTCTCGAGCATTTGCCAAATTTCCTAAAGGATTCTTTTTGTCATGCAAGCTTTCCCCTGTGGCACGGCACTTACATGCTGTACGTGCCTCTGTTGCCACGTTAAGTAATAGTGTCTCTATATTAAATCTGGAGTAATGACATGATTATTTGTGCTATTGGAATAAATCACAAATTTATTAAAAATACTTTTTTTCCTTCCCTGGGTCTAGGGATCTACTGAATCCTCCATTAAGCACTACACCTTTTGACTAGCTGTAGTATTTGTTTTTTCCTAGCATGTGGCATAGGGGTCCTTAATTCATATAATCAGTTACATGTTAATAAAAAAGCATAAGGCAGTGCTCAAGAGCTTGATGCCATGTGGATAGTCTCCTCTCCCATTGAGAGTGGCTGGATAGTGTTCCCTGTGCAAATGCCAGGAGTACTGCTCAAGGTGCTGCCACAAACCCTGCAACAGTCTTACCCTGTCCAGGCAAAACGGCCCAGCAGCAATCTCCCTGCTTACTGCTCGGTTTTCCTGCACCACTAGCTGACGCATCTTAACATTTCTGGGGCAGTTTTGACCTAGGATTCATGGGTTGGTTTTGCCTTTTAAAAGGGAGAATAGTAATAATAGATTCTAAATCTCTGAAAATATTATGTGAGTTAGGAAGAGTAGCTCAGTTTTACAGGTGGAAAAGCCAAGCCACAGAGATAGCGTAAGAAATTATGCAGAAGTCTCACAGTTGAGACTGGCCTCCTGTTTCTGGAGCAGCCTCAGGTTGCCTATGCTCCTTACCAGGATGTTAGACTACTCACCTCTTGGTAGAGGTATCTCACCTCAAGAGCTGCAGTCAAATTGTCCTGTACCCCAGGCAACCCCTGGCCTTTTCACTTGTTTGTTGAATAGTCTGAAAAACATTCTCTGCCAGGCAGTAAAAAATACTTGCAGCACAGCAAGCATGGTCATCTCTTCCCTGGCTTTTGCCCTGGGAGAGTTCCTCATTCACCTTAATTCACTGGTTTTGTCTGTACTCACATTGGGTTGTTTTAATTTTTTTTTTTAACAGCATGTTGTTTATCTTGCTGTCGAAACCCAAGTGGAAACGAAGCACTCATTTTTACTGTGAGAGTGGTAGCCAGATCTATACCCACACTTCTGGACCTGACATCTCTTAGATTGTAATGATAAAGGTACAGTATCTTATCTCCATGGTTTGAGAGAGCGTGCACGCTCATGCTGTGGTAAAATGCCCTTCTGTTTTGATTTAAGCAGTGAAGGTAGGGCCCATGCTAAACCTGGATACTGCTGTCTGAGATGCTTGTCAATCTGCTCAGAGGCCGCTGGTCCGTAGTGAGTGTCTGTCCTTTTGTATACCCATGCCTGATGTGATTCAGGGTCATGTTAGATCACTCGTAGCTAGTAATCAAACAGATCTAATTCTGTTGCGGCTTGTGGGCAGAGTGGGAAAGGAAGGCACAGATGAAAATTAAAAGTAGATTTGCTTTTAATTCTCCAGAACTTACTTTTCTTCCTAGGTCATCCAGCATCTTGGTATCTGTTGTCTTTGTATATTTTTACTCCGTTGACACAATCTTATAGGTAAGAACTCAATGAAAAAATTTTTATTATACACAGGGCCAAATAAAAAGCAATTTATTAGCTGAGGACCAAATGCGTGAGGAGGAACATCATTTGGGTGTGTTATGGTTGCTTATTAATCTAACTGTAGGTAGAAAAAAATTAAAAGGTTCAGAATCTAGGGATTCACAAAAATGCCCGCGTGGACTTCATGGCAACGTACACTTGTGTGAGTACTTTTTGACTGTAAGTTACTTTACAGTCTGAAGTGAATGGCTCTGTGTGCATAGCATCAGACTGTAGAAACAGTACTTGAAGGCATAAAGAGATATGTGAATTCTGATGGAGGATGAATATTTATTTGCCTTTTGTCCATTCTTTTGTTCCCTCTGTTCCTGTGCTTAAGAAATTGGAAATAAAAGAAATGCCCACCTGTATAGTAATCATGTTATGTTAAAGCAAATATCCTGCAGCAGTAATCAGTGTCACTGAAAAAAAGACCACCAGTCAGATGAGTGACGGTCTTGTCACTGCTTGGCTGAAGCAAATATGCTGTCCTCAAGTTACAGCTAAAGCAAAATTGAATTGAACAAAAATAAGCGAAGGAACAAAGAAATGTGACTCAAGAGATTTGGCTGTCATCTTCTGTTGTTTCCGTGCCTTACAGGAGCTGTTATCAGTAATTCAGGAAGTGAGCTGCTGGGATACGGGTAGAACTTAGTACTGCTGATAAGGAACTGAAAAGGTTGAAATGCCTGGTGTGGTGTTCGATAAGATGAAATGCCTGGTTTATCATACAAGGAGAATTCTAGAGACATCCAGGAAGGCTGTGCAGCTTTGTTCAGTAAAAGGCTGCAGGCTGCCTGGGTGACCACCGTACAAGCCAAACAGGATGGGAACTTTATATCAAGAATCTTCCCTGCACAGATCACTTCGTTTGAGCATGGGAGGATTTTGTGTGTCTGATTACATAAAGAGATTTACGGTAAGGGACTCCTTAGTGTTTTCCTCTGAGCCTAGTTTGAAAGTGGAAAACGTTCTAGATGGCGCAGTGTTGGTTTCTGTGTCTTTTGTCAAGTGCTGTGTGTGTTTGACGTTCTTGGCCCGGCTGAGCAGTCTGTTGGCTTGCAAAACGCCTGCCATTGTCACGGAGGTGTTTCTGGAACGATGAGTGCAGGCTTCGCCTTCATAAATAAATTTCTTTTTTGTGAGAGCCTTGGCACATTAAAACTCTTATTCCATGTGCTATGTTTGTGATATAGCATGCCAGACTGCTGCTCAAATTATGTGAATGTTGGTTGTTACCAAATTCTGCGTGAGCCCATTAGACCTGTGGTAAAAGCAGTGCAGTCAGCTTGAGCAGCAGGCATTCAATACCTCAAACGTGTGCTCTGTGGTAGTGATTAAAAGTTTTGAGCTAAGAACCCCACTGTGCAAGTGTCTGAGGAAACAAAGTGAAATAGAGTCTGTCTCTGAAAGCTGAACCAGAGACTGACAAACCCCAAACCCTGCGAGAGAAACAGGGACACATCACTGGTGAAAGAGTAGGGATCTGCTTTTCTACCACTATAAGCCATTCATCCATCTACGTTGTGTTTTCAAGTTATCTGTGGAGTTAAGTTTCAGTTGCTGCAGTGGTAGGAGGTCTAGGGAAACATTATTTCTGTTTTCTTCAGGTTGTTTGCATTTGCCTACTTTCTGAGTTGCTGAAAAGACAAAGACAGGAAATGGACTTAAGCAGCCTTAAAAAGAATGCCATGTACACTTAATAATGTTCAAGTAATTCAAAAATTAAAAAAAAAGTTGTAGGATTTGCTTTTTAAATACAGATGGATCATATTGTGGGGTTTTTTTAAAAACCATTCTCTTTCAAAATTTTGAAGAAGGGATTTCCTCAGGTATTTTATTCAATAGTAGCTCTAGTGAGCTGTCTTAAAAAGTTTATATGTGTAATAGTCTTTGTTCTTTAAAGAGCCAATAAACTAAATTAACTAAATCAACAGTAATAAACCAAATTCTGGCTCATTTGAAGAAAAGGACAAAATTTCCACTAATTTCAACAAGTAGAGTATTGTTCCAAAGCCTTAAATTCCCCTAATGTAATGTCATGTAGTAGATTGAATATAGCCAAGAGTACAATATGATTTTTTTGGCTTATCATTTATTACATAAGAAACAGAATGGCTCAGAAGACTAGATATGTTTCATACCCCTGTGGCCGCATGATTTATTGTCTATTAATGGCAACATAATAGACCAAAATGGTTTTCTGCTAATTTGAATATACTACTCAACTGTTCTTCATGTGGAACAGATAATGATGTGTTTAAATTGTTGGTGTTCAGCTTTTTGTTAAAGAAAGATATTAAGCAGCCTGAAATAGATGCAATTTTCTTTTGCTTGTTGCTGGAGGAGCGCAAGTGAAAGATATTTCAGGAAGGAATACAGCAGGTGGCTTTAAAACCATCGAAGCAAATAATCCAGGGGTTTTTGGGCTAGTCATGTGTTAGGGAAAATGTCAGTACTGTGGTTATCTGTCTATATGGCATTCTGCAGGTTGGCTCTGTGCAGATCACAGTATTTTACAGTAATACGAAGGCTGTAATGAGCTTCAGAATATCTTGTTTGTCTGTAATTGATCTGTTGGGTGACTGAGTAATTCTTTCGTATTCATTGCTTCAATTTCCCTTTCTGTAGCACTGTGATAATGGTACTTCTGAAAATGCGTTAAGGTACACAGCTAAAAACAATGTTAGATCTAGTTTGATTTATGGGTTTTGCTAGTCCTCAGTGAGCTAAGAACCAAAAAAACCTTTGTTTTGGATGTCTCGCACTGGATTACATCACTCTAGCCAGTTTACCAAACTCATTATGATTATCTCTTGGAAAATCATTCTTTGTTTTCTTCACAAAGCTAGCACTCAAATTCATGGAACATTGTAAAGGGAAGGATGCTTTTGGAGGGTATGACAAACAGAGAAGCTTATAAGGGTAAACAGTGTCCTGGACCACAGTAGTGAGAGCTCTCTTCTCCCATGAAGAATGGCAGCCTGTAATCTGGGTTTGAGCCTCTTCAGCAGGAGCTGATGAGTGTATGTGCCCTTCTGATTTCAGTGGTTGCAGTGTGGAACCTGTTTGCATGTTTGTTTACTGTAGTTTCTCTCTGGCACGGTACTCGATGATCTGCCTGCTTGTACTCAAGTAAGTGGCTGGCTCAGCTGATCCTGGTGTTGTGAAAGGACTCATAACACTAGGCAGCTCTGTGAACCAGAGCCACTGCCTGAGTGTGTTTATAGATTGCTTGGAAATTTGTGTTGTTGCTCAGATGTACAGTGGGGGGTATAGCTCATGCTCAAGCAATAAGGTGAGAAATTTCGTCTTTCCAAAATAAATTAGACTCTTCGTTAGGAGAGGCAGTGATAGGAGTGTTCTAACATGTGCCTGAAGAGCAGGTTGCCTATGCTTCCTTCAAGCTTTTCCTTCCCACGAGCTGAACAGCTTTAATGTTCAGCTGCATCAGTCCTCGGTGGTGCTGCTCTCTTTCTTCTGCTGACTTGCTGGATCTGACTCTTACTTTAGGACATGGCCGCTTAATGAGATACCTGAAGTCACCTAGTCCTTCGCAGAAGATCATCTTCCTACTTCGTGTTTGTAATAGGGGTTGTGCATTCTGCTTTCATTTTTATGGGTAACATCTTGCTGATTTCGCTACTCAGACTTCTTCTGGGAGTCCTGTGTAGGGTTATTTGGAACTCCTCTGGTACTCTTGGTTCACATCTTTACCTTTGTGAATTTGTTTTTGAATGTCTTGCACTGCACAACAATTACCTTTGTTTTAATCTCTCTAAACATTTGTCTCCCATTTTGTGTAGTTACTTGATGCTTGGATTACAGAGCTACTGGAATAGGCCTGGTGGAGACCAGACCTTGGCACCTGCAATGCAGGACCCTGTTTACCTGGGGAGTCACTCCCCTACGCAGCTGACCGGATCTGGGACCTGGCTCTGGGGCAGTTTGCGCACTGCAGAGGACTGAACTATCATCCTTGTGTCCAGAGTCTTGACAGGCTATGTGCAGACTGCTATGGAGAGCTGCAGAAAAACAGCCACACTGGGTGGTGGTGGTGGTGGGAATCAATGGAAGTAGTAAGCCATCTTGAAGGATTGGGATTTTCGGAAAAATATAGGGTTGGAAAATTTCTGAGCATCTCAGTTGTTAACGCTGTCTTTCCAGGTTTTCTGGGAAGTCAAGAGAAAGATGTCACATGCTGCAATTTAAATTTTGCACCAGCATGTAGTGGTTTGCAGTCTAAATGTGTTGAGTAACCTTTCAGACTATTCGTATCTCAAACTAGAGTAGTAAACTGTGTGTATATATAGTCTCTGACATTACAGAGCAGGTTTGTTTTCACCTTCTCCCATGACTGAATCGATATAGCAGGTCCTCCTCCTGTTGTCTGCTGTATTTGTGGCTCACCTTTCACTCTCTCATTCGTGTCCTTGGTCTTCAGGCTTGAGCAGTACATGTGCGTTCTGACTTGTGCAACTTATTTATGCATGCCTCCAGCTTCAGGTATGTACTGTCCTGGATGCTACTTTTCAGAGACCTGATTCCTTCCAGCGCTGTCATTGCGTGCTCACTTACAATGTGTGGGGCTGGGAAGAATTGAAGAGAAATGCCCTTTTTCTATAAATGGCTCTGTTCTGGATATTTTCTTGGTGGGTTCCTGTTCCCAGTTTCAGCTGAAGCCCCCAGAAGCCCACTGTCAGGGGGGGACAGGCCTTCAGCTTCAGGGTGCTCAGGGTCCTGGTTAATTCTCACTATCTCTTTAGGAATTGGCACAGCTTGAATTGCATCTTCCTTGACCTCCCTTGCGATAATAAGGAAATAGTTTGGTACAAATTTAATGATTGATTGACCTTGTTTCTGGGTTTTCTTTATACAGAACTATCAGTCTTAGGGCCAGAAAACATTGGCACAAGCTACCAAATGGCTGACTGGGTCATCCTGCTCCATGAAGCAGTTCTTACCATGGCTGTCAGTGATCGTTTGTCTTGGTAAGCCAGGTAGAAAGCTGCCAGTGATTGCTGTGAGGCATTGAGCTTGTTTCAGTGCACTTCTCATTGGGTTACAGTCAATGCGGAATTTCCCAAGATATACTTTTCACTAGGTTCAAAATGTTCCTGGCTCTCTTTTTGTGACCGAACCAGAGCCAGGGAGCTCTGTATTTCACCGTTTTCATGGACTGCATGTAGAGACTCTTGCCAAGTGCCACTTGCTCGCCTCTCTGCAGAATATTACTGCGGTCTTTTCCAGCAGCCAGCCCAGCATTTTAACTGTTCTTCTAATTTCTCACACTGAGGAGATCTTGATGTACTGTTACTAGATGTGTGGCTGGCACTGCCCTACTACTCTTTAGCAGATATCAGGAGTATTTGTTACTAATAGGAAATCCAAACCATTTGTCCTGGATCTTTTATCAACAGTGCTATGTGCTTGCTTTTCTCTGAGGGATTTTTGCTGTACGATGCCAGGCGTTGGTGCTGGTTTTTTTAGTCTAGCGCTGATATTTGGTATATTTGGGTTTGTATTGCAGCTGTCGCTGCAATGCATCTGGAGATTAATTTGTCACAGATCTAATGGCAGAATTGCAAAGTCAATAGTTTGGTTTAATTTAGGAGCTTCTTTGGAGTGCAGAGAAGCTTCTGTGTGGCTGTTTAATTCTCTGGAGTCTGTTGGCTGTTGATTTTTGAGTTAGCAAGGTGGTTCAGAACCAAAACTTTCCGAGTTCTGATAGAAGCCATGCAGAGAAGCACTAGGGGTTACTTACTGTTCTGGGAGTGGAAATGGCTCCACCAAACATGCTCTGGATTTCTGTTTTTGCTAGGTATTGGTACTGAGATATAAACTTCAGATGGAAAAATGGATCACCGTGTTTAGTCATACCACTGGGGTCCTAACTCAAGGCTTCTAATTCACACCAAACTGTTCTTAAACTATCTGCTTTAGAGAGAGAAACTTTAAAAATTGCCTTTTCATTTCTTGCTCTGGGAAGCTTGATGCCTGTTGTTAGCTCTTTCTGCAGTTCCACTGGCATGTGGTCTAATTTTCTTTCAGACAAGCTTTTCTGTAGATGACATTCTTTTCTTTGTTTCCTGTATTCTTCTTCCAACTTGATGAAAACCATTGTAAATTTAGCTGGAGATCTTCTGCACATCTCAAATGGATGCAGCATTTTCTGTGTTTTTTGGCAGACACTTAAACGTTTGCCTAAAGGAGTGCAAGTGGCTTCTCTGTGAGTATTTGGTTACTGAGAAGAGTTTGTGAAACCACCGGCTTTTGTACACGCTCTTTTACTCTGAATCCTTTTCAGAGCAGAGTTTGTGTTGAAATTAAGCCTGAACTGATGTTTTTCCTGTGTTTGTGAATGACATCAAAGCAAAATGTCAGTGAGATCTAAATCAGCAGGTGAATATAGCACATGAGAGACTTCATTATAAGACAGGTGACTGTTTACTTCATCTAGAATTTCCTTAGGTGGTGTTCTGGTTATTAGTGGGGAGTAGCAATGGCAAAGAGTGTTCGTTCTTAAAAAAATATTTGTACCAGAGTGGCCACTGTCAGATGGAAATGTGAGGGAGAGGAAAAGAAAATCAATAGCTGAGACTCGAGCTTGCACAAGGCCCGAAATGATGGCACTGACTGCTTTTGTAATTACTTGGGAAAAATTTCCAAGAGTGTGTTTCAGTAGCCAAGGTACACTCAAGTCCAGGCAAACAGTTTGTGACTGACTAGAGGCTTCCTCTCATGTGCTTATCCATGAAAACTTTGTTCACTTCCTTCCAGTGCGACCTGACATGATTTGAGGTCCTTGGGTGGTTTACCGTTCAACCATTGCAATATAAAACTGCTCGACGCGATCATACTTCAGTCAGTAAGGGCAGAGGGCAGAAGGGTAGCTGGGGGAATAATGTTACTGCCTTTTAACTTTGGAAATATAAGTGGAGGAGCAAAGAAAAATCAAATATATTCTTACAGCAATTGTCAGTCATGGTATTGAGAGGTGAAGTTGGAAACGACACTTATAAATTGGCAAGGTAGTAAAGCTCTGTGTATGCATTTTTGTCGTAATTTTTCAAACTTGAAGCTGGAAGGATCTTCCAAAGTAGGAAGGGAACAGGAGAAAACAGAAAGCACGGTGCAGTTTGGTGATTTTCATCTTCTCAAACAAAAGTGTGTTGCTGGCAAAGCAGAGACTTTCCTGAGGAGTTTGATTTGAAGCCAGTCAAATTTCAAGTAAGCAAGTGCTGGTTTCAATGTGTTTTGGAGCAAACTCTGGCTTATGTAAGGCTCTTTCCTGAAAAGTTGACTGTCCAAAAATAACCCTTTCTTATGCAACGGATCTGTTCCCTATATATTTGTACTGAAAGGCCTGTTGCATCACTTCAGTGACAAGAATTTGTTTTTACTGATTTTATTCCTATTGTCATTACCGCATAGCCAAGACTACTCTTCTGCATTGTGGTAAATCCCTACTTACAATTACTTATACCTGAGCAAACTGCCGTAGACAACAAGAACTTTTGGCAGCTGTGAAAGAAGGTGCCTTAGGGTTTTCTGCTGAGCTCCTAGTAGGAGCAGTGAGAAAGCATCTTGTAAATGAGAGACTTCCTGAATCCATGGGTAGCTTTTGTGGCTGACCGTGAAAATCAGCAGGCTTTATGAGGAACTGACTGCATTAGATATAAAATCACTGAAATTCAGGGAAAACAGAATGAGCAACATGACTTTTCTGTTTAGTTTCCAGAGGAGAACTCTTTGGAGGGTGGGAAGGAATGTGAAGGTGAATCCTTACCACCACACAAGGGAAACATTACTGATTACCACTTTTCTTGGTTGAACTTGGTAATATAGTTTAGTAGCTGCTTGTTGTTGGTGGGGTTTTTTTTAAGTTTGAAAGAATGAAAACTAGAAGTAATCAGACATCTTCTTAATGTAGTTTCTGTGCGTAACAGCCTTGGTGGTGAGAATAAGCTCTGGGGTCAAGGGAGTGAATGTGGATGGGCAACAGGTGCTCTCTTGGCCTCCTGAGAGGCAAATTAACGTGGAGGAAGGACTTAAAGGTTCTTGTTAAGCCCTGTGGGCAAGTGGTAAACAGTGTTATCTAGAAATCTCATCACTTTGATGTAAATGAAATGTCATAATTGATCTGTTTAGGTATCTGCTGTCAGCTGCTTGACAGAGATGCATTACAGTACTACCCATGATCTCAGATTCACTAACCTCTCCTTAGCTGTGCCACTGCCTGGGAGCATTATCCTCAGATTCAGTTGGTTGAAAGAGAATAAAATAGAAGCGGGGAAGAGGTCAGGACTTGCAAGAGGGTGTTTCATAACCTACTGTGTTAACAGTTTTCTGTCGCCACATAGACAGAAAAAGGGGAGAGGGAAGATTTTATATAGTGATAAGATTTGTGTGATCTGATACTACAGTACCATAGTTGTGAGCGAGGCAATACTGAGATGTATCATGCCGGGGTTGTGTGGAGGGGCTGATGGTGCTTTATAGACCCTTTTACTGTGCAGGTGGATTTCAACCATAGCCAACATGAGTGTGTTAAATGTCAGGTTCTTGACCTTCTGAAGCAGGTGTGGGCCGGTTCCTAGTATGATCTGATCTCAGCGGGAAATCCAGCTGTTTGACTAGACAGACTTAGGCAGACAGTATGGCATATCTTGCCCTTGGAAGTTACTCCTCTAAATAAGAGCCAATGCCCATTTCAGTGCTTGCCATTTGTCATGAGAATTGGTTTGTTGCTGCACCATTACTCTGTGGACATGATTTATTACCTTTTGTGCATTTAGGAAACACGCTGTTCATGAGAACTTAGTCACTGGTGTAGGGATTAATTTTTCAAAAGTTTAGGTACCCTAAAAAAGTTCACCTTTTCATTTGCTGGGGAAAAAAACCTAAGAAGTCTATATTAATGAGCTGCAGCAACTAGATGTAGATTAAGTATATTTTCAGTGTAACTTGAAAAAGTTGACAGCTGGTTTCTAAATATGGAAAATATATTTATTAGTATCTTTTGCCTGAGTAGTGTTTAGCAGATGTAGCCAAATTGTTTTCAGCTTATTTGCTGTTTGTTTTCTTTTTGTAAGCTCTTGATGTTTTACCACATTGAGTTCTTCTTCTTCTTAGAACTCTGTTGCGTCACAACCACTGCAAACTTCTCCCAAAGCTCCCAAGTTCTTTATTAAGCTTTGGCTTTGTTTAGGCTGTATAAACGGTTATATTTTCATTTACCTGTATATTTTCAGCCACCTCCAATTTTACTGTGTTGTTGGAAGCAATACAATAATCTAATGAGATGATCTGTTTGAGCAGCTGGTTTTAACCTCTGTGACATTTCTTGTTTGGGATATAAGCCTCTGCTGTCACTTTAGTACATGCTGTAGATTTATTCTTTTTTACTTTACTATTCACCCCATCTTTGTGTGTGGGGTTTTTTTTTTTTTTTCTTCTTCCTTTGGATCACGGCTAGCAAGGAGGGATCATAACTGAACTACCATATCACAGATTGTTTCTGTTGAATGTGAATTTTTTCTTGTTTTCTGACATCTCTCTCTCTCACAACTGGGAGATCGTGTGTGTTGTCGAAGCCAAAGAGGAATAAACTTTCATTTTCCACTTGAAAATAGAAGTTTCTTTGGCATCATTGCTTGAAGGTCACTTACAGTTCTGGATCTCCAGTGTTTGTGTTCCTTTTCTCTGGCGCTTCTGAGATACTTGATACCTTGGAGATATTTTAAAGGTATCCAAGAAGTTCGTTTCAGTTCAGCTCTAAATGGAACAGAGGCAATTGTCTACACAATTCAGATCACAGTGCTCATTTCTTGTTACCTAGAAGAAACAAGCGGAAATCCACAGGAGATCAATTGTCATCAGAAACTTTACTCAAATTACATCTAGACTGTGGTGGAGTCTTGTGGATCATCAGTCTGTTTTGCCAAGGACAATACAGGGTGACTGAGCATAGATTTGCAATCTACAGAGGTGCTGCACGATTCACTGGTATTCGTTGCTCATACAACCCTTCAAATTCTCCAGATGTAATTTGGGGAGTATTGAAGACGAAGCAACATGTGTTGCAGTATGTAAGTGCAAAATGTCATTATAAGCAATAGCTCCTCACAAAGTGAGTTCAGTAGGCTATTGCATGTCTTACAATAACTGTACTTCATGGTGATGTCTACAGATGGGTGTACTAGGATCGGAAATAGGGAGTCAGGCAATGTAGGATTTTTCTCTTTTTCTTTTTGATAACTATTGAAAGGCTTGAGACTGTCAATGGACTTGAATGCTCTTCTCAGACTGCACAAGCAAGATGAAAATTTGGCACGAAATCAATGTTCTGAACAAAAATGGCTTTCTATTGTAATTCAGAGCAAAAGGAATAAAAGATTTTTCACTTGTATTTGAGCACATTATCATCCTGAAGACAAAACAATCAGATGTGTTTGAGCCATTTTTTCTTTTTGAACTGCTGGCAGACATACAAAAGAGGAGAGAGATGTGGAGGAAATTGAAAGAAAAAAAGAAAAGCTGACCTAATAACTTTGTGACAGATGTTTAAAACTTCTCACTATAGGCCAAATGAGGTTTCTTTTGTCCCTATCCTTCATCCCACCCGTAACTTTGCAGTTGCTTTTGGATGCACAGCACCATGTAAGTAGTGTTACAAGTCAAACAGCTGTATCTAAGTAGGAGACAGTTCAGGTCGTATCTTCCCTGTAGGTACCTCAGACAACACCAGACAGGAATATCTGCTGCATTAATAAGAATTCTACAGAGTGCATTATCTTATGCATCTCACAAGGCACTGTGTGAGTAGGTTCTAGGTGGTGAAACCTGTTCCATATAGCTGGAATACACAGCTCGTGTGGCTGAATCTGGAGGAGGAAGAAGTGGTTTGTGCCCCTTGAATTGTAGCCAGGCAAGTCTGCTTGTGTAAACCAATATAAATTCAGAGATGGCTTTTCTAAGTCCCCTTTTTTCATTTTATACAGCGTTTACTTTTAGAATCCATTGTATGCGAGTAGGAAGAAGTAATTGGAGTTACAGGAATAATTAACACTAGTAAACAACGAGGCAGCTTTTTGTTAATTTTGGGTTTTTGTTAGAAATTAATGCTTTTTGTTCTCAATTGTTAAATAACTAAGAAGGTGGTTACAGATTTCAAAAGGCTCCCATTTGCCCACAAGCACACACACAGGCCAGTTGTGTGCTTTTACTGTATTTGCATTGTTTCACGACCGTGCGTGCTGTGCCTGTAATAGCCCACTGGTGGTGGCAACTCAAATTCTAAGTATGCAACTGCAGATGACTTTTCGTGACTAGGTTTCCATATTGAAATATTTGCTGCAAGTTGTCTGACTTCAAATATAACAATCTAATGACTCTACCTTTTAATTTTTGTCCCTAAGAGTACAACATTCAGCTGGTACTCTTGATTTAGTAAAAATTTTGGCTGTTTTGATTATTTGTCATCAAGCATATTTGTAGACTTGAAAGAATTAATTACTTAAAGTCATTTGGCTGAAAACTCTGCTTTAAATGCAGTAGTAGAGTTGCAAAGCTTTTATTGCCAGTGCCCTATGCTTTCAAGATAGAGCTGTGTATTTTACTGCATTGTATTCTTAATTATTGAAATAAGATTATATGTGATACCATAAAACTTCTGCCATGCTATCCCAGAACCACTGTGAAAATACAAGTGATTTTAAAATACGTTTTTGATCAGAAGTGTGACATGGCATGAAATGCTGACTCCTATGAGCTTTCACAAGCCAAGTTTTCTTCTGAAGTCATTGCTTAGAATTCAAACTCTCCCTTGAAGGTAATGAACAGTCCAAGTCATAAAGCTTTTGGTATCTTTTGTAAAGCCAGTTATTGGCCTCTTAGTGTCACAGAACTATCACTATGGCTGTAATTACTTGGTGGCCTTGGCAGATGTAACAAATTCTTTTTTTAATGGCAGAGGTAAAAACCCCTGTCTTACAGAATTGGCAAGGACTTAACATCTTCTTGGGAGGGTAATTTTAATGCTGCTATTACTCTGCAGTGTGTAGAAGGAGGATTTTGATTCCTAGAACATCCTATCTCATATAGCAAATTTACTTTCAGAATTACCCTTTCTTCCCATAGGTCCATTCCAAAAAACGAGGAAGAGACTGGAGGCGAGGTGATGGTCAGTATCACAAAGCCCATGGCTTTGATATTCCATTGTCCTGTCCCACCAAGACTCCTGCAGCAGCAGGATTTCCCCACTGCTTTTTCTGCTGGGCTCTGCATACATACAGCAGTGAAAAGGGACCTGGGAGAACTAGATACAGTTGTCTGACAGTGTCATGCCTAACATGGGACAAACTGCTTTATTACTTGGTGCCACAGCTCATCCTCTGTTGAAGAAGACTGACTCTCATTCTGTCTTGTATTGTAAGGATACATCATTCATTAATGTTGCTAAGGTGTTCAGAACTGTGGGAGTGAGGGCTGTGCAAATATTAAGTGACCATCTTTCTGTTATCTAGTGACTGACTAATTTTTATAGTAGACATGCTGTGATTCAGAAGAGAAAGCAAGTCAGTAACAAATCCTTTAAATAAGGTTTATGATCTAATAATTTTGTTGCTAATATTTGGACTAATTCTGCTGTACCTTCATGAAGATTTTTTCTTTTTACTTGATTCGCTTTCATAGCCTGAGAGAAAGATTTAATTTTAGAAGTTTCAGTTGACAAAGACATGCTGGTGCTAGATACGTATTTCAGATCCTTGTCATTGTGCTCTATTTTTAAATTCAAGTGCCAGCCAACCTAAAGAGCACAGCCGGTGTTCAGTCTGGGTCCTCTGTATCTGTGTTACAAAGCCGAATTCTTCCAAGCCTTAGCACAAAGCCACCAAATTTACTTTTATACTTTTCCTATTTAGTGAAGAGGAATGCTCTAGCAAGTTCTTTTCATTATCACAGAACTAAAACTGGTCTTAAAAACTATCCTTCTCCCTTCAGAGGTCTGCTCAGGCACTGGCAATTGTTAAGATGCTTGCCTATCAACAGCCACTCGAGAAAGAATTTTAAATGGTTTTGTGACGTCAAGGACGCCCGAGAGAGTATAGTCTGGTGCCAAATTACCTCCATCATTGAAAGCAGACAGTAAGAAACAGATAACACAGAAATAAATCTTTTGTGCAGTAGCTATCTCACGCTATGCTCTAGCGACTCCAGTAAGTGAAGCTGTCTGGTATAGGAATAGCTAAAGAAGATGAACTTTCAGACCTGCGTTTTCTAATTTATGATTAATGAAAAGCCAGCCTAATCTGTCTGACATCCTGCTATCTGGACAGAATGTCTACGGGTAGCTTGGACCTTGCAGAGGGAAATGCCCTGACAAAGTTACAGCCTACAAAAGTGAACAATTTAAGTATGATGGACAAAAAACTGAACCTCTTGAATGAAAAGATGGACAAACTGTTGCGTTTCCAAGAAGATCTGACAGGCAAACTGCAGCAAATTAACAAAGGCATCGAAGACGTTGAAAAAGGCATTAGCAAGCTAACAGTAGCCCGAGCAGCTCCTGATGAGACAGATGCAATGAAAAAAGGCCTGAAGGTATCAGACAGTGCTCACCAGACTGATACCCAGAGCATATGCTCAGAAGTGTTGAAATTGATGAAAGCTGCCCAGCTAGATGCCTCAAAGCATAAGGAGAGGCTGGCAAAGGTAGAGAAAAGGGTTGATACACTGGATAAAGTTATTACGTTTGTGGGAGAAGTATTAAAAAATTCTAAAGTAGTGGATTTTATTCTCAAAGGCATTGTGCCCTGGAAGAAGGGGAGTCTGCTGGAAATCCTTGTTGAGGTCGGTTTTGTTTTACTGTTCTTCAATGTTTTTTTTAATGGCGTAGCAGGGCTTTAGGCGCTCCTGCCGATTTCTTGCATAACGTGTAAATTAGGTTTTCCTTTCAGTATTGCTGTCGCAGATTCCTGCTGTGACCTTTGAATTGCAAGGCTCATAAGGCAGAGACCAAGGCTCAAAACATGCCTTGCAGTCTTATGTCTGAGGTTCCCAAAGTGTGTCTGGCAATCCTGTAGCAAGTATGATGGCTACTGTAAAGGAAAATTCAGCTTCTACCAGTGCTTGAAGATCAGCAATGTCATTCAAATGAGTGGCTGAATTGAGGCCTCAGTGTAAAGTATGAGTAACACACTGGAAGCGGTTTTGGTTGAAAGAAACTTCTATTGATTGATCATGAGTTATGAACACAACACCAGTTGCTAAAACCTGTGCTGGCTTACTGTCATATTATTGAGCAGATTTATATGTCCTTAGACATCTAAATTGTCTTTAGCTACATCTTTATGATGAAACTGTGACTTTCAAATTGAATAGTTATTGTGTTTGCAAGTTCTTAGACATCAATTCTGAAGCATTTCTTAATTATTGGGGACAGGGAGGGAGGAACAGGCAAGACCAGTGCGTGGTTGATACGGTGTCTTGAAATGATTGACCTTGTTTTTAAAAGTTGCAGGCATCTGGAATTAGTTTTAGCTAATGGCGGTTATCAGTTTTCACTATGGTTTGTATCCCGCAGTGGGGAAGAAGGGGGGAAAACCGCAAGAGTTGGAGTAGGTTGGTTCATTCCAAAAATCTGTTGTATATAGAGATGTGATTGAAGAAAACTTAGCTCGAATGCAAATGTCCATTTGTATCTTAGTCCAAGTACTTGTCACCGAAACTGTAAGATGTTTCGGTGGAAGGTACACCTGAACTTTTACAAGAACATGGCAGTGCTAGCATACCTTTTCAGGCTTCCTGAGTGCTCTCCTGGTCTCCCTTTTTAAGTGGCAGAGGCTGGCCAGTGCGCTAGACTGTTAGGAGACAGAAGAATTGATAAAGAATTTCCATTAGTGTTGAGAACAATAAGTCACACATTAGGTATCAATCTTAATTCTGCGTAGAGATGAAGCTTGTACTTCCAATTTCAGTTCTGTACATTGCTGGAGAAATGGAAAAGCTCGAATACATTTTGTTTAAAGCTGCATTGTTCCAAGTTACTGCCTGCAGTCACTGCAGAGTTCCTGGAGAGAGGTAGAGGTCTTTGCAGAATTTACACCTTGAGCCGGACTGGCAGCACACTGTGTGTCAGCAGCCAGCTGGCGATGAGTATGAGGATGGTAAACTAACTTTGCTTCCAGATTGTCGGTTTCTCAGTGAAAAGAGCAGGAAGGAGGTGATGTGAGGCATACTGGAGGAGTGTTTCATGTGGACCTCTAGCATACTGCTGGGTGATTGAAAGAGGTCAGAACTTCACCCAAGTTGTGTGGGAAGTTCTGATGGATTAGGATGAGGTGGAGGTCTGTGTCCCAGGCTCTAACCACTGCCTTGGTTGTAGAACAGGCAGTGTGTATTGGGCAAGTGGGGAGTTTTGTGGCTAACTCCAGTTTTGCAATATGATCACCATTGTTATACTTTTTTGTTTCTGGTCATGAACAGTTTTTGAAATTGGAGCATAAGGTCAGTTACAAAACCTTCAGATATGTCTATACTTGGATCAGAGGCTGCTGAGTGATATTTGAACTAGGCTTGAATTAGTGAGGGAGCGTATATACGTGACCTAGCTGGGTAACGTGGAGCAAAGCAAGGAGGGGGGGAGTTAAAAACAGATTAGCTTGTGCTGAGCCATGTGCTAACTTTGGACTAGTTTTTGCAGCCTGTTTTGTGATAGCAGTATAGACATGTCCATAGACCTCCGCAGTTGCACACGGGTTGCACACAAAAGGAATTAGCTACCTGCGTGTTTGTTTTCCAGCCTTTGCTGTTTTGTAACAGCGTGCCGCTTATCACAGCGCTGGCTTCGCGCGAGGTTACTCAGTATGGCGATGGGAGCGGGGAGGTCATGTTTTCATTCTGGGTGAAGCTGTTTGTTGATGGTATGACAGCATTCCAGGGATGCCATAGGAATGCTTATGGAAGAAGTTTTGTGAGGTTGGAGTCAAATTAATAAAAAGACAATGAATTGAGCATCATAGGATCCAAACCTCTAACTTGTTACTTAAAAAACAGACAGAAAAACCCACCAGCATTCAACTGTCGCTTATCCAAGGCTTTCTTTGCACGTAGGCTTTTGCAAGAGTAATGTTCCCCCTGGGCATTGTTGCAGGTTTGCTCAGAGCTGTAATAATAATGGTAATGACTTTTTACTACTTCTACTCTTTGAGTGTTTTGCTTTTGGGGGAGGAGGAGGTGGGGGGCTCTGTGGAACCTATGTGGTTGTAGCATGAAATCCTTAACTGCTTATACTAACAGATGAAGAGGCTGATTTGCAACAATCTTGTAATCAGAATTATCTGCAGAAATATTTTAAATGTTTCTTATTTGCTTGTATAGCTAAGGATAGGAGGCTGCTCATCACTAGATTTTAACTAGACCATTTTAACTTTCAACCAAGAAATATGTTACGCCTTTTCCTATTTTTGTGTAATGCTTTTTGCTAAATACTAGTTACTGAGTTTTAATGTGATTTCAGTTGTATTGCTAAGTGAAGTGTTTAATGGTGCTATTACAAAATATCCCTCCTCTGTGCTTTCTTAATTGGAAGAAATTTGCTTAAAAATAAAAATCTGGTTCTAAAAGAGAGTAAGTCTGGTTTTAACCATGCCAAAGGTGACACGTATAATGTCAAGTACATACAAAGAATTACCATAAAGCTAGAGGCAATTTTTTGGTATCACCTCTGTCATGGCTCAAATCATAAATCTTTAGCTGCCTGGAGACAAATGCATTAACAATCTCTTCAGAGACATTGCTTATCTTTCGGTCACCAGCCAAAAAGCAACAGAAATACAGTATCATTTCTTTTCTAATCTTCCTTACATTTCACGTGTCAGTTTTTAATTAATATGAGTAAAAATGACAGGAGACAAAATCTCTGACAGTCAAAATTTAGGAAAGCAGTGAGCTTACGTATTATTATTATTATTATTATTATTATGTGTCATCTTGTTTTAGAAGTGTGCCTGTCTGCAAAAGCAGGGAGGGGTTGGAAGAAGGGAGTAAGCACAGCAGTAACTAAAATTTCAGAAGATCAGAGGTGTTAGTGTCCATTTAACAGAGTTTGAATACTTACATAGCTGGAGGAACCTAGTGGGGAATAAACACTTTTGGCCATAACTGTTATTTTTGTGTCCTCTGTCATTTTTAGGCCAAAGATAAGCCTGAGGAGAGCGGTGCAAAACCTAAGCATGTGCTTAGTAACAGAGGAACCCAAACTGAAAGCAAGCAGCTTCTGGAAGGTATGTATCACTCCAGGCATGCTACAAGCTTTGACTCTAGAATGTGCAGCAGACAAACTGGAAATTAATAGCCTGCTATTTCCCACTACCTGAATTTCTCAGATGTAACTGAGTAACTTTGTCCACCAGTACTGGGAAAATAAAGTTGTTCTCACCTCTTCTGCAAGGTGATCTGTCCACAAAGATCAAACCCCACAAAATGTTAGAAGAGCAAGACACTAGAGGCAGCACCTTTGTTTGGCTGCACAGTTGTTTTTTTGTTTTGGAATTACAGTGGGCTGGATTAAGAGAGCAGTACTTGTTTGGAGATACCACAACGGTGGTGACAATATCACAGAGCAAACCTAATAAATTCTTTTCCCTGAACATATCTGAACCAGCCCTCCCTCCTCCCCCTCTTTGAAAAAGGGAGAAGCTGACATAGGGAATATCTTTTTCTGTTCAGCCAGTTTCATTGCTATGCCAGGGCTAGATTCCTATTTAGGATGCATCTGCCAGGGCATTGCCCTGTTCCATCCATTATTAATGTCTGTGGAATTGCAACAGGGATGAACATGATGTTGAGCAGGCCCTGTCACGCTGTTGTCTTCACAAATTATCAGTGAATCCTTTAAATTATAGGTGATCCCACTTTTAGCTTCATCATTTAGAAACTGACAAAAATAAAGTAGAAGGTCACAAAAGCTACATGGGCTTGTGAACTAACCTTGATTGCCAGTGACCTGTGCATGCTGAATCTTGGAAGAAGGTACCCTAGAAATTTCCGCTGTTAACATTCACAACCATTGTCATGAGAAGGTGCTGAAGAAGCTCCTTGTCCTTTGTGGGAAAATGCAAGAGGCACTGTCATAAACTCCAGTGGCCCTTGGAGTTGTGCTCCGTGTGTCTCTGCCTCTCTAATCAGGTAGAGGATGTATCGGGTTCAAGAGGAGCCTGGATGGTTCTGCCCGTTATATCTGCCCACAGAGTGATTGCAGATTTTAGATGCAGTGAGCTTGAGCCTTGCAGTTTTTTGTTTCCTTTATGGAAATCAAGTTCAGTCTGTATCACTGCTGGTTTTCCAGCAGAGCAGTTAAACCTCTGATTAAGCCATGAGCATTAATAATGGCTGTCTCAAGCCTGCTGGTGTAAGGATTTTAAGCCTTTTGGGGGGGAGTTCTTGCTACCTTTTCAGATGCACATAACTGTGTAGGTTATTTTGAATGGTGGGTTACTTTATTCTGTCTCTGGTTTGCTGTCACTTTCGTCAAGCATAGTTTATTAATGGCTTATTTTATTCAGAGACAAAAAGTGGGAAGAAGCCGGATGAAAACAAGAGAGCGTGTGAGAAGGTGAACGCTTCTAGTGCTGTAGCCCACAAAGCTGACTCCAAACTCCAAGTTAAAGATAGGACAGTGCAGCAGCAAGTAGTAGAAGGTGCTGGCAAAACACACAGCTTCAAGAGCTGTCAGCAGCAAAAGGACATTGATGTCAAGGCTTTGAATCAACACAATGGTCTTCCCTTCGTAAATCAAGATCATGTAGACAACCAAAATGTTCCTGCTAAAGCACATGATATGGACAGAGCCCCACGCCTAGATGAGTGCCACAGGCAGCTTGTTCATCAGAAACTTGGAGAGAATGAAAACAAACCTCCATCGTCAAGTGTGGCATCCTGGGAAGCTGTGCCCTCCACATCCCGGGCTATATCTGACACAGGGTGTGAAGTGACACATGCCAGGTAATGGCCTTATTGGTAGCTTTGGTAGCTTTCTGTGTGATCTGAAACCATTTCATATGTTATAAGGGGGGGAAAAAAGGAAAACCAGATCCAGGGAAAAACCAGCCATGCTAGGATAGGACTGGGGAGACCTTACAAATGGTCTATGGCAAAAAACTCAAAGCCGCAAGGGGAAGTAGTTGAACATTTATGAATCTCTCACTCCTTTCCAACTCCTCTGTTTCTAAAGGAATTTTAGTTATTTACTGGTATATGACAAAACCAAACAACTGCTGTTTGCTGTCCTCAGTATTTTTGAGGGATTTTTTTACGTCTTAGTCACCTAAAGTTATGACCAGATTGTTCACTGATGATTCTCTATTAGCCTAATCTTTTCCTCATGTAAGTGTATTGTAATATGTCTTTCACAATCCATTTCCTTTTGAATTACTTATTTCATTTATTTAAATTAAAAAAAAAAAACCACACACAACAAAAATCAACAAAAACCCACAACGGAAAAACCCCAAAATATGGAAATTCTGTGGCAAATTTTAACTCCCATGCCTTCTTGTCTGGGCTGGTAGATATAAAGTTGTTTATATATGCGTATATTTGGGTAATAGACACACACATATAAGTATACATTACTGTTACTTTCTGTGTGGGATTTCCCCATTGTTCCTGTGTTCAAGTCAGTGTCTGAAGCCTGGACAAAGACATTATGGTACTTTTGTGTACGTGTACTTTAATTTGCGAACTTTAAATTTGTAGGGGTACCTGTGAATATAGGGTGGATACTTAAATCTTCCTGTAAGAGTCTACTGGAATTACAGCACTCTTTAAAAAAAAAAAAAAAAAAAGGAAGAATAAATTACCAAAATGAATGAAAGTTGTCCTGATGTCAGCTCGTAAGGTTTTGAGAGGGAAATTGTGAAGACTGGCACACTGGGATAGTTTTCTCCTAAGAGGCTGAGTGTAAGGATGTGGTAGGAGAAGGTAGAAGCTTTCACTACTGTGGCTTCTTTTCAAACATTCAAGAACAACTTTGTGTACAGTTTATAGACATTGTTGCCTCCAAACTGGTTGCTGTAATATCACTAAAACCAGAGTGACCGCCCTGTATTTCCCTGTGGATTTCAGGCTCTGGCTGGGGAACTGCAGGCAGGGTGCTCCAGCAGCTGGGGCAGGTCTGTCCCAGCTGCCTGCTGGAACACTGCCTTGGAGGCTCTGCATGTACCGTACTTTGAGGATGGCTCAAGGTGTTTGTGAAGCAGTGGATGAAGAGTTGCTGTTACCCCTTGGATGTCAGTGCTGGTTGATCATGATCACTGACTGGCACAGTCAGTGAAATTGGAAAGGCAGCAGCTTTGGATGGTTTGGGCAGGAGGATGGATGCAGCTGGATGGTTTGGGCAGGAGGATGGATGCAGCTGGATGGTTTGGGCAAGGAGGATGGATGCAGCTGGATGGTTTGGGCAAGGAGGATGGATGCAGCTGGATGGTTTGGGCAGGAGGATGGATGCAGCTGGATGGTTTGGGCAAGGAGGATGTCTAAGCCCCAAAGGGTTTGGTTTCGAAGGGACGGAGCCTGACAGATAACGGGAAGGCAGAACCTAAAGTAAACCCCAGGGGAAGCTGCAGCCTTCCTGTACAGGGTACCTATTATGCTTTTGTGTGTGAAGTCACATGAGGGTGGTAAATGCCTCTCTGAAATGAGTGCAACTTTTAATGAAGTCTGTAAGCCCACGCAGAAGTGTCAAAAGAACATTGTGTTCCCCTGCTTGGAGAAATGCCCAAGGTCCTGCCGAGTTCAGGCTTGTCTAGATAGCAGTGGAAGTGTTTGCTCAGAGCTGTGTTCAGCTGCTCTGATAGCTCACTCGGGTGCAGTTTAGATTCATAGCACAATGTAAGGGTGCTGAAAATGAGATGAGACACTTCAGACGCTTGTTATGCAAAAGCAGAAACACTTTCTTTTGAAACATCCCTTGTAATAAGGTCGCTGTACCAAAGGATTGGCAAAAATGAGGTACTTTCTCTCCTCGACGTCAGAATTTTCTTTACTTGCTGACGTATAAACTCTACAACTTCAAAAGTTTCAGTTTGGTCTTACTGAAATCAGACTGTGTGTTTGTGACAGTTGGAACAGTAACAGTCGATTCAAAAATTATCACACGAATGTCTTTGGATTTTAGGAGTGTAGAGAATTGGTTTTGACCTGTATTCTTTTTAGGCAACTCTAGAGGAAAAAAAAATTATTAAACTTTTCCAGTAGCTAGAATGCCAAGGAAAATAATATTGATGGAGTGAGAGAGTTTATGAAAGTGACCGAAAGCTGTGGAAGGAATGCTATCCCATCAGAAGACACACGCAGATGTTAGTGTGCAAGTCAGCCAGCTGTAAGAGGACTGGGATGGAAGCAAACCTTTGGATTTGTGGAGCCATATGACCAGTCAGCCATTTAGATAATCAACGTGTAATTTGTGAAGGCAATCACTACCCCCTCCCTGCCCAGATAGTGTTGTTTTATTAGACCAGCTGTAATAGTTACAAAATGGTTAAGCTTTCAAATGTGGAATTCACACTTTGCAGTGTGAGACATTTTGTGCTCAGCAGAAGGCAGGCATATACGTAGATGAGGACAAAGAAAAAGCATCACCTGGATTTTTGTTGCCCTTCCCTTAGTGTTGTGAGTATTTCCTAAGAGGATTGGTGTGGTTAGATTGCTTTAATACCGTAGAAAGCTGTGGTTTCAGCAGCTAAGAGATTTTTGTTCCCCCACCAAGTTACAGAAGGAAGGCTAGTAATCCGCATAAAATGTCAACTGTTTGCAGGATATCCATCAATGTACATATGACTGAAATGAAAGAAAAGATTGAGATAACCAAGGAAGGACACTTAAATGATCACAGAGGTAAATGTCCCAAAGTAAAATCCCCATCCTTGACACCAGCAGAAGCAGAAGGAATTGAACAGCTGCCTGAGAAATTAAAACTTCAACAGAGTCCTAAAATCATCAGCACTGAGCCAAATCAAGTAGTGAAAGGGGACAATAAGCAAAATGAACTTGCATCTCAAAAGGGGAAGCAACAGCTGTTACCAAGCAAGCCCAAACCAGGTAAAAAGGCTGAAGAGAAATCGCTATTAAAATGCAAGCCCATAACCTCACAGAATACCTCCACAAAGGAGCCTATGAAAGATGTGGGGGTAGAAGTGAAAATCCGTCAAGAAACAGTAAAAGCAGAAGAATCCCCGACAGATACCAGCTCTGAGAGAGGGGAATCTGAGTCGGCATCTTCCAAGGGAAGTGAAAGTGATGCTCATCAGTGTATAGGAATGGAACCAGAGAACACGAAGTCATTGGAAACTAGCAGAGAGCTTCCCACGCAGGATGAAATGATCGTCGGTAAGTTGCTTGCAGTTACTCTCAGAAACTTTTCCATGGAGGATTTTGTGCTACTCCTGTGTTACGTATACAGTAATAGCTCGAGCAGTGCTCAGTAGGCCACCTGGGTCAAGATGGTGGTTCAAGAACATTTTACCTTGGGTATCTTTGACCACATAAATAACAAATGAATTACAATTTGTACAAATTCTTTTAATAGCAATTTTCCTTTTAAAGTGTGTTTTTTGGTAAAAAAGTTCCTTTAAAATAAAATTGGGTGAAGTATATGTGTGATCAGAAGTATAAGTAATTTTGAAAAAATCCATTTGTCTTTAGATGAAGTATTTATTCCTTAAGGTAGAGTATGCAACCCACGTATGCTTTAGCAACTATGGACTGGAGGTCAGAGAGCAGGAAAATACTGCAGGAAGAGTATCTCACTGGGGTCTTTGTGTTACTGGCCGTAGATCTCGGTTACTGCGCGAACAATTGATTACAGTGTTCCAGAGAATACTCTCGCCTGGCAGCACAAATCTGAGTATGTCCCAGAATGTACGCACATGGGTCGATGTCCTCACCTGGACCTGGCTTTCTCAGCAGTAGCTGGAGATGAGTTGAATACATGTTAAATTGCAGCCCAAGATACCTGGAGATTAATTGTAAAATTGCTTTGAATGGGAGACACCAGAAGTTAGTTTATAGAAGCTTTACCCTAGAAAAACTTGAACATTAAGTGTATCATGGTTAACTGATTTAGCTTCCCACAAACTGATTAAACATAGTAGTTGTAATGTTAATGTTTGCAGCTTTAACTTGAACATTGTCTGCTAAAATGTTGCTGCTAGAAGCAGCTTCCTGATTTTACCAAGACTGTCATCATTTATCAGTGCTGTGTGTTTGTAGTGGTCCTTCCAGCTGCCATAGAATGCTTAAAAGAAGATCAAGTGTAATATTTTCAAACTTTCAGCTATTTTTTTCAGGTGACGTCTTTTGTTAATGCACAAACTAAGATGTTGATCTTCTAAAGATGTCTAGTGGGTTTACTGTGTTTAAAGAATAATAAAAAAAAAAGGGTTGAAATTCAGGAGGTGAGATGCTATTCTCAGTTCTGGGCCTTTATTCCTCATCCGTAAAAGGGTGTTAGCAGGACAAGTTCCTCACCTGAAGTAACAAGAGAGATTTTTAGATATTTTCAGCACCTCCCTTCTTAACAGCTAGCTGCAAATGCCATGGTTATTTCACTTGCATTCCACTCTAAAAATAGCGAAGGAATTGCATGCGTAATGTTATCCAGATACTTCAGTGCTTGACTGAATTCCAGCGGAAGAAAAAATGATGGCACAGTAGAGGAACGTGAAACAAAGAGAACAGATGAGAGAGAGGACAGTGCACTTCAGACTAAAATTCTGGTGTGAGCATTTGCATTAGCAGCTTATCGGCAGCAGTCAGAGGCTGGCTTGTCCAGATGTTTGGCCCCTGGTGTTTCTCCCTTAGAGACCCGCAGCCACGGAAGCACTGAGGGCTGCATCAGCAATGCCTGTCTGAGAAACTGGGTTTATCCCTTCAGGAACTGCGATGCTGAAGGTGGGGGGAGCACAAGACTATGGTTTTGTGGAGCTGTGAATACTGGGAGTTGAGAAGGCAGGTGTGACTTCTCATTACACTTAGCAAACACAACCAGGTGATGTGCTTGTCCTGTGGGTTGTAATCACTGTGAGGGAGGTGAAACTGAGTGCAGTAATGTGTGTAGAAACACCTCAATGACCAGCTCCTCTCTTTAGATGACAGCCCTTCTCCTCCAGCTCCTTTCGAACATCGCATAGTGAGTGTCAAGCAAACAGAGGTGACAGCGTGCTACTCAGTGTGTCGTCACAAACTATTGGGGGGGTAAGTATTGCGGTCCCTAATGCTGTACTGCTGTTGGTAGCTAAGGTATGGAGAGAGGCAGTTAGCTGGAGAGCTAGAGCTGTCATCTTCAGATGGTCCCAAGGTGTCTGTGGGTGAGGCATGTACAAGCTCACTGTGGCCAGAGTGAGAAGGCTCATCCTTCAGACCTTTTGGGCTAGCATAGTTCCTTGTATCAACCTTCTGTTGATTTTGGGGTGTGTGTGGGGCGTGCCCCTTAGGTGTCTGGTGGCTGCCACAGTTCCATTTTCAGACACCTGACTGTGATCTTGGATGACTTATGCTTTGCATTTGTTATAATAATCCTGGCCACAGCTGGTGACATGAGAAAAACCTGTACCCTTCAGGCAGACAGATTCAGAGCATTTGAAGTCAGCAAAGCCCATTAGGTCAGGCAGCTTCCAGAATCTTTTTTTCTGTGCCAAACTGCATGTTAAAGAAAACTAAAGGAGAACTTATAATTACTTTGACCTTATGTTTAGTTTTCACTCATAGGAAGTCTGCAGCTGCTTCAACCTTTGTATTCTTGTATCCTTGCTTATCTGACAAGATGATTTGGTTTACAGGTTGATCCAAGTACAAATATGGCTTAGTGAGTATAAGTGATACGATGCAATAGCAGAGAAGATGGTGTTTAGAAATCATCCTAAGGGGCATTAATGTATCTGGGTGACATGGGTAGGAATTTACAACACGTAAGACATGCAGTCTGTGGAGCGGCTACAGTTACTGGTCTGGTAGTCATTTAAAAAGTTATGAGATCAGGACAGAAATATCCTTGTTAATATACCCACTAACGCATCACTGAAGGACAGCAAGCGGGTACAGTTACAGAACCGAAAAAGAATATCATCAGGTCATCATACTGCAGAGAAATGTAGTAATATGAAGGGGGCATAATGTTTTAATGTAAGCATTGAACAACTGGCTGGAAAGATAAAACTAATCCTTCATAAGCTGAGAGAAAGAGGAGATTCATGCTGCTGGCCACCTGATTCTGTTCACTTTGTACTATGCTATTTTTAATCAATGATAAGAATAGTTGTACGAAAAAGTTTCTGTGGTGAGCTGTGTTAAGACAGTTTCCCATCTTTTCCTTGGTATCAACAGGGGACGTTTTGGACAAGTTCACAAATGCACGGAAATATCAACTGGTCTCAACCTGGCAGCCAAAATCATAAAAGTGAAAGGAGCAAGAGAGAGGGTAACTATGTTGCTGTGAACCCAAGTGAGCACATTCTAAACCCGGCCTTATTGCAACCGCCTTAATACTGCTTCCCTCATCAGCCCCCAAGAGGCAACTTGTCATTGGGTAGTATCAAATACTGTAGAATCTGTCTCAGTAAGAAGCAGCTTGGACTTTATATGGCTGTATGTCATCTCCCATGTTTGTGATTGAAGCTTCTGTCCACATGAGACCTGTGGTGTACTTGTTACTGGGTTTTACACATAACTGAATATATTGGAATTTAAGGCATGTATTTTGCTAATGTTTTTGTTTTGTTAATTCTTTATTTTTTCAGGAGGAAGTGAAAAATGAAATTAACATCATGAACCAATTAAATCACGTGAATCTGATCCAGCTTTATGATGCTTTCGAAGCAAAAAATAATATCACTTTGATCATGGAATAGTAAGTTTAAATGGTCTCGGAAATTGTCAGATATTTGCATTTTCTCAGGTCACTAAAAGAAATAGGGGATGAAATTCTGAGGTATGAAGAAGACTTGAGTGGTTTCTCAGCCTGAGAGTTGATTGCACTTTCAGAAGGAAAAAAAAAACTTTTAAAAGTGATTTCTTCGGGTTAAAAATTATATATTTGGCAAGATTGTAGTTTAAAGAAACTATAAGAAAGGCAGCTATCTTCAAGAGTATGAACCAAATCACAAGATCGTTGCTGAACAGAATTTCACTATGGTTCGTTCTTCATTTAGCTTACAGGCCCAAACACTGTCCCTAGCTACTAAATTACATACAAGTGTTGTGGGTTAAAAAAAAAAAAAAAATCTCATATTAGGGAGAGAGAGGAGGTGAGGGACCCAGACAAGAAGAGGATTGAGATGGTTTAAGCAGAATTAGAAAAGACATGGAAATGGTAGGAAGGTGATTAATTATATTCATGATCTCCCTCCTTGGAATAATTCTAGAATTAATAAAAATGCCTCCCCATTTGAAGCTAAATAACAATTTAGATCTGTATCACAAAAGGGAGATTTCGTGCTGTGTGCCTGCTGCCTTTTCTGTGTAGTGGCATATTGCTTTACAAAACCCTGAAGTTTTATAACCTAAAAACTGAGTTCCTGCTACAGAACTAGTTGTTAATGACATGAAGGAAAAAAGAATACAGAATGAAATAGCAAATATAAGACATATAAGATGTGTATATTGAAATTAATACCTGCAGTTTTTACCTTGCAGACCCTCGTCACAGCTATGTCTGATGTAACTTCCTCTTAATTTTTGTGCAGAATTAGTTTCAGTTGTCAGCTTATGTAAAATAGCTTTCAGTTTGAGAAGTTCCATTTAGTAAATTTTATAGATCAAAACCTCACTTTCTCTGGACTAATAAGATGAGCAAATAATAGATACTTTGGTGTACTCTGTGTAGGTTCTCCAGGTCCCCGTTGGGTCACCAGGTCATGTGGGTTTGGCTTTGACATGTATCCCCCTCAAATGTTAGTGGCAGCTTTTAAATTTTTGAATTTAGATTGCTACTTAATTTCGGTCAAAAATAGGTCTCCTGAAGTCACAGAGACCACTGATACACTTTACATTGGATGTGTTGTTACGACCCTTGCTGAATTAGCCCGACTTGGAGGGGGTGCTATTTCCAACTTGGAAATAAATTGAGCTAATGAAGAATTTTAAGGGTTTTAACACTTTGCTGTGTCAAAATTTTAGTCTTGATGGTGGTGAATTATTTGACCGGATCACAGATGAAAACTACAATCTAACTGAGTTGGATGCAATCCTATTTACCAAACAGATTTGTGAAGGAGTTCGCTACTTGCACCAGCATTATATTCTCCATTTAGATCTGAAGGTCAGTGGTTCATACTCTCTGCTCTTCGGTGATGCTATGGTTTGTTCCACCACAGAGTCTCTCATTACAAGAGTAATTTCTCATTTTATGGACTTAATTAACTAAGTCTGTTCCTTTATGTTGTTCAGCAACCACAATGAATGGAGCTCTAGAGATTCATTGCTCTTCTTTCAATGTCTGTTTGGTGGCTTGCTTAGAATAGTCAAATGAACAGAATTTTGTGCTCTTGCGTCTCTTAAATCAGAAGCTTTTTTGGTCTGTGTGGAATTAAACAACGCCCTTTTGTCATTGATGAAAAAAAACACACCCCAACCCTCTTTGGTGAGAAGTGCATGCAGTCTTCCCTCCACTTCCCCTACCCCCTTGTAACTGTGTTCGAATACCTGTTCAATCGTCTTCATATTGTTGGCACTTCTTAATGCCTGGAACTGAACTGCAGTAAAATGACAATGTTTTCCTAATGGCCCCTTAATAACTGATCTTTTTGAACAGAAATACAAACTGAATTTTTTTCCTGCTCCTTGATACAGCACCTAACACAAATGATGTTAGAGCTGGTTGGCCTGTAGACAGTTCTGCAGCTGTAGTAAGTTTGGACACCACCTTCCCCCCCATCCCCACCCTGAAAAATAGTTTCATTGGACAAAACCCAGATTTTTGCCTTTGTGGATAAACAAAAAGATGCACTTGATGTGTTTCTTGTGGCTTTTTATGGAGTTAGTTTTATACTTAAGGAGTAATTCCAGTGGGTAAGCCTCAACCATCAGACTGACTCTATTGTTTTACACAGGGGAGACTTTGCATTTCAAAATCTATTTGTCATCTGTGGTGAAATGTAGAAATATTGTTATATAGGAACAGAAGTTAAACTTCTTTATAGGAGGTCCAAAACCAAACCTTTCATTATCTCAGTATGCTAGACAAATCCTTCTCTCCCATGATAGGAAAAGAAGGAAAAGTCTTATACTAAAAATTATTATTAAAATTTCTGAGATTTTTATATTCTTTTGCTAGATCTCTCTCAAACAGTCGTACATTTATCTCAAAATAGCTTCTCCTCTTTTTGTAGCCTGAAAACATACTATGTGTGAACCACACAGGAAACCAGATAAAAATTATTGACTTTGGATTAGCAAGGAGGTAAGAGAGTTTAGTATTTTAAAAAACAGAGCAAAACCAAATGCACAAACTTCTGAGGTGTTTTTGGTAGTTCTTGGGGTCTTTTTTCTGCCTTTCGGTGGCTGTAAAGTAATTCTGCTATGTGAATGAACTAAGCAGTAGGCTGCTGCAGGCATGAATGTTCTGCTCTGCGCATTAGTTATCTAATTACTTTTTCAAATAACATATATGTTGAATAAAGCTGTACTGCTGTCCTAATTATCTCGAAATGATTCCTCATGTAGAGCTTTTAGTCTAGGGACTTCTTGGAGGCTCTGAGACTTAACTGCTGTGTTCTGTTGTGCAGGTTCTGGTTGTGGAAATTATCTGCTAAACTCTTTATGTAGATAAGTTGATTGAAGGAAATTAAAACAAAATGAAAAAAAGGCATGTTTGAGCCATCCCATGTGAAACAGGAAACCCTCAGAGAAATATGGACTTTTCTGCATTCTTTTACTTTGCTTACATGACTTTGTTAAAGGAAAGCTGTGAGAGCTTGAGTCAATTCCTCTAGAATAAAAGGAATGACTCCTGTTAGTATAAGAGTGAGAACAACGATATCTCTCTCTTTCTTTTCTAAACCCTTTGAGGCTTTTCTTAAGCCAAGACCTGATAGAATCATGCATATATGGACCTATGTGTGTACTTCTATCTTTTTGAAGTATTGTATGAAAACAGAAAAGGATACATTTGCGGGGTTTTGTTGTTTGTTTTATTTGGTTGATTTAAATTGGGGGGGGTAAAGACAGCAAACTTGTACTAAAGCAGTTTTGAAAACAAGATTTTCCAGGACATAGAAGTGTAAAAGCAATTCTTTTATGATTTGTTCAGTCTGTACACAGATATAACTCCAGTGGCCATCAGTGACAATTAATACTGGTTCAGTTTTGTAACTTTTACCTTTTAAGCAATAGAACAGAATAATTTTCTCCCGAGATGGGATCACTGTTTAACTTGTTACCAGCCCAAATAATCTTCTTTGGAGTGACCGTGGAGCAGTTACATTGTGCTCATACCTGTTACTCGGGCCTTGACCCTGAGCTGCAGCTGGGTACACCCACTAAGCAAATGCTCTGCAAACCTGTTTAATGGAAGCTGCTTTATATGTTTTATGTTGGACAACATCTGCTGGAAAGCATCCTGAGGAGCCTGGCAGAGAATAAAGCTGCTAGTGCTCTGTGGGCAAGGCCTTTGCAGGTTTTATTGCCCTTGGTGTTCCTTTGGCAAAGGGATACCTGATGGTATATTCACCAGAAGTCACAGCAAAATTCACTAATTTATTCAGTAAAGACCTTAACGCTGTCCTGATTGCCTGGGGAGTCTGCTATGCTCACTTTGTCATGCTTGCAAGGCAAAACACCATGCCTTGATTTTTACAAATATGAGATGTGTTGGCCAGCCTGCTCTTGGCACTGATGTCTCTCTCTTTCCGGTAAAGGTACAGACCTCGAGAGAAACTGAAGGTTAATTTTGGAACTCCAGAGTTCTTGGCTCCTGAAGTGGTGAACTATGACTTTGTTTCCTTCCCAACAGACATGTGGAGTATTGGTGTCATCACGTATATGTTGTGAGTAACCCTGGGAGGGGTTGTGGTGATGGCACCAAAGGCTCTGCGAGAGTGTGCAGAGAGTGGAGGGTATCTGCAGAGCAGGAATGCAGCAACCCATCTGGCTGCAGCTCCTCCTAATTAATTCTATTAAAACCTGCAGCCTTTAATGCAAAGGCACCTCACTGTGCATACAAAGTCTCTAAAAAACAAATAATCCTTTTGATAAATAGGTAAATGTTCTCCCTTACCGCCTTGTTTAGCAAGGTAAAACGGGTCAGGTCTTTCTTTTGCTCAGAAAAGTTGCCCAAAGCATGTCAGGATTTTCATTTTGATTGCATTCTTGAGGAGTTGAATTAATTTTCAAATTTTCAATCTGATCATTTTAGTAGCTTAGACTTCGTGTGCATCTGCACAGAGGAATTAATGTTGGGTGTTAGGCCATGGGTCTAAAAAATGTCATGTCACAAATAGGGCTAAAACTTCTCTCTGGATGGCAGCCATGGACAGCTTGTCTGTCCAGAGTCTCTGCCTTCTGATGAGCTGACTTTGCATCCCAGATGCATTTCACAGATGCTTTCTGTGAACTGGATACATATCTGGTTTAAATTTGTATGTTAGCCAAAACCCAACTGAATTACTAAAAGTAATAAACAACTGAAGCAATAAATCTGGGCTTAGAGACTAATTGAAAGAAGTATGCTATTGTTCAGAATTCTGTTGAATTGAAGCCTAATATGGATATGGGCCTTGATTTAGGGAAGCTCTTGAGTCCCCCTAGCTTTTCTAGCTGGGAAAACACTGACGTATGTAGATCCCCGCTGAATTAATCTCCTTGGGGATCTATTAACAGTGCTCCCTGACATAGCTGAGTGAACTGCTAGAGAGTAACACTGACATTACAACGCTTTATTGCTCCAAACTGTTGGCTTATCTTGGCAGGGATTGAGAAGTGGAACACCCCCGGCTGAGTGTTTCCTCTCCATAAGCTAACAACAATTACAAAGCAGAGGATTCGTAGCAGGAAAAATGCATCTTGCATAGAATAACTACTCACCTCCCTGCCATTCTTTTTTAAGGCTTAGTGGCCTGTCTCCATTCCTGGGAGAAACTGATGCAGAGACAATGAATTATGTAGTCAATTGCAACTGGGATTTCGATGCAGAAGCATTTGAACAGCTATCGGAAGAAGCTAAAGACTTTATTTCCAGACTGCTCGTGAAGGAGAAAAGGTACTTCTTTATCTGGTTGTGAGGGCAGTAGCACCTAATGATGTTAAGTTCCTCCTAGCCAACTGTTTGGATTGCAGCCAACAATGAGAACTCACTATGTGACATTTTTGTATAGTGTATCTGTGCTTGCTGGGCAGTTCCTTGGTGATTCAAAAGACCCTGTTTAAAAGGAAAATGTCTATGTACCTTGACTGAAGAAAGTTGCTTTTCTCAGTAGCACCAATACAGGCAGAACAGAGGAAATCTGGAAGGATGTGCTATGTAGGATTCTGCCTTTGGTATCCCTTCTCTGAGCAAAAGCTATTTCTGTTGTTACTTTGGATTCTCACAAATCCTGACACAAATGGCAGAAATGTCCCTAGAATGCCTTGGAGGATAAATGGAAGCTGCAGCTATGAAAACGTGCACTGTTCTCTCAGAAGTGCCCTACGTGCTTTTGGTAGATATTAAGGAGCATTTGGGATTTAATGCTGTATGTGGCTTCTCAGTCTTCACTCCCCTGAAAGAAAAAGTGATTGCACATATGAAACAACAGGAGAGAATGAGGATGGTACTGATGTCAGACCATGGCTATGGGGTTGGGTAAGCGTGTAGAGAAATTTTTCTCTTGCTGATTAGTGATACAAAACTAATCAAAATGGGAAATGATGCATACAGTAAACGAGACTGTGGGTTTGTGGGGAATTCAAAGGACTGCTTAGAATATTAACAACCTCCAGATCATTACCTAGATTAGACAAATCACTTCTAGTACTAATTAGATTTTGAACAATAAGTCATATAAAAAGCAAGAATAAACTGAACATTAACATATTGCCAGCAGGAGACAAGAAAGTTTTTTCTTAGACTGTGATGATGATTTCCAGTTGATGAGACTGTAAACTTTGCTTTGGAGTCTTCCATTTTACTGAGCAATGGGAATAGGGACTCCAGAGGGACACTGTGTGAAGTCTGGTTAGCAGCTGTCAATGAAAGGACTGCAAGAAGAGTGTTGTCAGTGAAATGCAAAGAGTGATGATTAGTTGGCCCAGTTGTTCTCAAGGTATATGAACAGCTTTTGTTCTCCTAAGACTAGGCACCTTTGCCATGCAGGGACAGCAGGTCTGGCCTTGTGCAAGATCTGCACCTACCTCCCCTGACTACTAAAATCAGCAGCCAGGAGTCGTCTTTCCATCATCTTCTCAGTGACAGCTCAGACAAAGCTCAGGAGTTAGGCATAGGCTTTTGTTCTGAAAAAATGCAAATTAAACTTTTTTTCCCTTAACACCTGTTTCCTCTATTACCATATATTGCTCAAAGCTTTTTGGATAGGACTTCACATTTTGGCCCACTGTTGAATGTCAGTGTATAATGTATGTTTATCTTGATCCAAGTTTAGGCTGAATAGACAATTGTGCTTTTTCAATACGAGGCACAGAATAAGCCTGCACTATCAGACACCACCACAAATAATATTTTTCTGTATGCACTGATTCTCTTAGCAAAGCTCTGAATTCACCTAACAAAATGATACATAAACTGATGAACCTGTACAGCTGCTTCTTCAAAGAAAAGAAAAAAAACATCCCACCCCAAACCGAACCCTAAAAAGGCGAAATACTGTATTTAACCACAGTTCAGTCAATGCACTGCAGACCCCCCAGCAGCTTTTCACACCACTCACCCCTTACACTGGAGAGTGCAGGATGTCATCAGGGTCACGTGCACTGGAATGAACAGCATCTCAGGAGGCATCTCCACTCGTGTTGGTGCATTTAAGGCAGTTTCTTTATCAATAATATTGAGGAGCAGAGGGCACTGAGAAAATGGCAACGGGGGTAGCTGGATTTACATGGCAGGTTTCCTCTCCTGCAGCTGTCGGATGAGTGCAACGCAGTGTCTGAAGCATGAGTGGTTAAACAATCTACCTGCCAAAGCCGAGAAGTTCAAGCTTCGGCTGAAGTCCCAGTTGTTGCTGCAGAGTTACTTGGCTCACAGAAAATGGAAGGTAAATAGAGAAAGTTTGGCAAACCTGAGGGAAAAACAGCTTAACGCAGGCTGAGCTGTTCCCTCCTTTTTTGGCATGTTGGCTCATTTTTGCCCACAGGCTCTTTTCTTGTAAATGAGTTTGGGAAATCTGTGCTCAGTTGTAATTTCAGCTGTTTTGTTTTTTTTTTTTTTCTTCTGCAGAATGATATTGCTTCTATTTTTAGCAAGTTTGGTTTCAATTTTTACTCTTGATTGGTGTTTAGAAGCTTTAAATTTTTTTCTTTACAAGTTCAGAGATTCAGATGCTACTTAGCTTATATTAAATGTTCTTTCTCTTCATATTCAAGAGATTTTTTTTCCATTGTGTTCTGTTGTCACTATGGAGTAGGAATACAACGTAAGGCAGTTTTGTGGCTCCTATTGCAGAGAGAACTGGGGGAAAAGAGAAAAATTAGGCTTAAACCCTAAGAGAACTCTTCAGGACCTTGCTGATAACTCCATGCTCCTTGAGAACTAAATTTTATATGAAGAAGTGATAAGAATTTCTATTGGAGTCTCTAATGGGTTATAGATAATCAATCCTGAAAGGTGAACAGTGATTTTGTTACAAAGAAGCCTGAGGAAATGTGAGGAAAACTTGGTGAAGACCATTTTCTTTTCTTTGGTCCCTGGAGAGTTGCAATTCCTTGCCAAGGAGTTAAACCAACAGCTTACGCTTTTCCCGCTCCTGCATTCCATCTGTTTGGTTGCAGACTTCTGCACTTGCCTTTTAAAAAATACATAATCTAAAGATGTACCACTGTACAGCTCATAATAATGCTGCAGAAGTTCCCAGCACCAGCAGTCTGTTCTGCAGCAGTCAGTGGTTCCCCAGTGCGAAGCTGTTCTGCACTGCAATCCACACAAGGTATGCGTCACTACAGGTAAATGGATTTACCAGGAAGGAAAATCCATGTCACCCACTGAAAAGTCCCTTTACCACAGTTGGACTCACGCTTGGACTGTTCTGCTTTCTTTCACAGAAACATTTTTATGTGGTGGCTGCTGCTAACAGGCTGAAGAGATTTCAGAGCACGTCTGTCAAGCTTGCATAAGCTTGTATGAAGCATCTGCCGCTCCTTGGAGATGGACATGAAGGCACACACTTAAGAACTCAGTATCTTCAATAATTTCTACCCTTTTGTTTTATAACATGAGGTTTTGAGTCTGTCCTCCTCATTTATTGTGTGTTAGTGCTAAGGTTCCAGAAGTGCCGCAAGGAAGAGGCACTGGAATAATTTCTAAAAGCATAAGCTACCTTGTTTGTTTTTACAAGTTTTTAGTTGTACCTAGTGATGGAAAAACATGGCTGTTATTGGGGCAGACTTCTTGCTGAAGGCTTTGATTCTGCAGAGTATTGTTGGTGTGTTTACACCAGAAAACACCTTGTCACTTCTCTGGTTTCTCACACCAAGCGTAGGATCTCTAAAGACTTTTCTTCATGACTGATGTATGTCATCGATTTTAGAGCACTGCCACAACAGTGGCACAATTTTTCTCCTGGGTGTTAGTTAGAACAAAAGATATCAGATATCCTTTTCTTCCGCAGATGATGATGAACTGAGTTGAATGGTTTTGGTTTGTTGTTTTTTTTAATTCTGCTCTCTCCTTTAAAAAAATAGTCACTGCATACTTAAGAAATAGGAGGAAGCCTGGTGTGAAGCAACTTAAGTCAGTTGATTCATTGCTGCTCTTTCTTATGGCGAGTTGAATTGGGGTGAATTGATCGAACTTTTGGAAGGAGATAAGTGAAACTGCAACAAATAAAAATACCTAATGACATTGGGTCTATACAAAAAGATCTCATGTTGTCCAGAAAAGAACTTTCCAGTCATCGTTTTATATGTATTTAAAAACTTTTAAGTGATTCTTATTGGCTGTGACTGCAGCCCTGAAGTTTGTAAGCTTTAGTCTGAGGATTTTTTTCCTCCAGCAATTGTAATGAAGTCTGAGAAGCTGATATGGTGCGATATGCAAAATAGGTGTAGCTGCTGTTCAGTGGCAAGGAAATGGTGTGCTGCCAGACTCTGCATTTAGCCCAGTTACGAGGCTGAAGCCCTTTTTTCTCCCACTTTGCTCTTGAATATTAAAGGCTTTCTTCACTGTACTAATTTATTTTGGGTTTAAAAACTTTTTCCTGATGTATGAAGAGTTGGAGCCACTTCCAATCTCTCAGCTAAAAGTCTAACACTATTAAACCTGTGGTTTCCTTTATTCATGTTCTAGATTCTGGAAAACTTAGTGTGAGCTGGGTAGGCTCTTCAGAAAAACTAATACCACTAAAACTAGCTTTCCAGCAAAGGCATCAAACCACTGTAAAGCTCCCTCTAACTCTGATCAACTTTATCATGTCCCTTGTATTAGCAAAAGTGTTGGTTCCTAATAAAGAGGTTTGTAAGACTGGCTTACTCTAGTCTAGTTATCTTTTCCACTCTAGTGCTTCTTACTTTGTACAGTCCTGAATTCTGGACTTGTGCAGCATTTCCAGAATTGAGACAGAGAAGAATTATTGAAATCAAGTGAAATATTAATGTATCACCTTCTGTGAAGGCCTATTTTTGTTCATGTTTTCCTTCCACAGTGGTTTTGCATGCTAAATGTCATTATATTAATTGGTATGCATATTTCTGAATTGATACTAATAAATTTCATTAAGATGGAACAAGTCTATTCCTCAATTTGGTTTAAACCCCCACTCCCCCAAACGAACCAACCTGAAAGCTCTTTGAGTAGGTCTTAACAACAGGATGCTAAGGTACTAGGTTGGATTCTCTGCCATCCTGAGGACCCTTTGTTGCATGGTAGATCAGACTGTAAATGGCAGACGTTTGGTTACAGCTTTTATGCAATGTGAGTTAATAATCCAATGTGTTCTCTGCACATCAGGCATTTGTTTGGAGTCCATTACCCAACAGTTACTGTTACACTTCAGAAGTCTCATCTGGAATGAAGTTTGCTTTTGCCAATTAAAGTAAAGTTGCCTTCAAGTGATTTCCTTTTTTATGCATTGGAAGGAGGAGAAGTGAAAGGAAAATGGCCAGTAGGTTTTTATTTTCCCATTACTGGGTGCTTCTTCCTCTATTTTTGTAAGAGGGTAACACACAGATGCTCTCTGCTATCTTGTACATAGCTCCTCCCCATTTTCTACAAAGAACAGAAGGTGCATCTGACCAGCAGATTCCTAATAGAAAGAAATCCCTTTAGAGTCAGCAGCTATCATGTGGTTCTGCAGTTCAGTGAAACCCACCTCTGCAGCCTTATGGGATTTGTCACCATGTCCTTTGCATTTTGCTTTGGGGTCTACAGAAAGCTAAAAGGACAAACCACAGGTGACTGGTGAGTCAGTGGCACTGTAAGTATGACAGAAAGAACTGGGCCCATACATTGATAGCTAAGGCAGTTAATGAGATCAGCTATCGTAATCCTGGTGTGATCAGTCACCAGGTAAGCAGGTAGTATGCACAGCAGTGAGGCATTTGGCAAGCCATGAAAATACTGTTAAGAAGCCGCTCAGATGGGAGCAGTGTTTCAAATCTGAATGCTCAAGCATGACATAATTTATCTGGCTTCATGTAGAAACTTGAGGTTTTCTGGGCTGTTTTGAAATTAAGGTTTATGGAAGTTCACTTTTCTGTGCACACCCCAGGCAGAAAACATGCAAGAGAAGTGGGCAGAGGACTTGGATTGGGTTTATTATAGTTAGACCAGCCCCGTCCTGCTAAAAGTTGTGATTTTCCTTCAGAAAGCCGTTAACACGAACTATAGTTTGAGTAGCTGGGATGGAAGTGTAGGACTGCAGAAGCTGCCTCTAAGAACTACAGGGCAGGGCATTCTCTCCTCCTCGCTAAGTTTATGACTGCAAAATGCAAAAAACCCGTATTACCCAGTCAAGGTCCTTGTCCCCTGGATATCTTCCTTCTTAAAGCACAGACACCTCCTGTATGTCTTTTATTTTGTGCTCTAAGGATTTGAACCTGATGTCATAATACAAAGCTTTTTTGTCCACTATCTTTATTGTTTCTTGGAATATTTGGGATACCTAACAAGCACAAGAGACTTCAGTCCCATACATGTTATAAAAATAAGTCAAATTCAGTGACTAAATATGTCTTCAACAGTAAAAATAAAATAACGAGTCTGATCCCTCTGCTGGTTTTGCAGTTTGACAAGGCACTGTTAGTCCTCTCCCTCTTTTTTCACTGACTTACTTCCAGCCGGGGCACAAGGACACGTAACTTAAAACCTATTTACACTTAACACAGCACTAGAGTGTAACTGTTTCTTGCAGCAAGAGACATGAAGCTCTTCTACCACCTAATGCCATAGCTGCTCAGGTACCAGCCTGGCAAGTAGTCAGACAGGCTTTTTGTAAACTCACCTCAATTCTCATGTCATTTACTAAAAATAACATTCTTAAATACTTAAAAACTAGCTCATAAATAAAATTAGCTGGCTACCAGGCATCCATCACTCATGCTACTAGAACTCTTATTAGAGCAGAGGGAGAGTTAAAACTAAGAGCAAGCAGCAGTGATATTACTAGGTGGCACTGCAGAGACAGTATTCCTACTTGTCTCTTGTGCCTTAGCAGCATTTTCCAGGATTTTCTTTTTCCATTCTTCATAGTCTTGCTTTGTTTCAGTCTTTGGCCGTTTACATGGCATCTCCTCATCATCTTCAGATCCTATGAGAGAAGGACAAAGTCCATGACAGGCTATTGTGGGCAATATGTTGCTGGCAATAAGCATGGCAGTGGGCAAATGTATAGACAAAAGCACAGCGTCTGTCACTATTATCTAATCCTGTGGTTTGCTGCTCCCCTCACCTGCCAGGACAGTCACCTCTTTACCTTTGTGTCTGAATGGGAGAGTTGTCCTTAGTCCCACTAGGACTACTCTGTATAAACTCACTGTCCTGCTAGGTTCTTTTTGTCCTTTCATTAGCCAGTTGTTTGCAGAACAGAGTAAGCTGCTGTGAACTGAATATTATGGGCTATTACACAACTAAAATGCAGGACATAAGGAAATGGAAGGAAGCTGCTTCAGGGGAAGTTCAGATGGGATGTTAGGAAAAGGTTCTTCACTGAGAGGGTGGTCAGTTACTGGAACAGGCTTTCCAGGGAAGTGGTCACAATGTCAAGCCTGTCAGAGTTCAAGGAGCGTCTGGACAATGCTGGTTTAGTTTTAGGTAGTCCTGCAAGGAGCAGGGAGTTGGACTCAGTGATCCTTATGGGTCCCTTCCAACTTGAGATACTTTATGATTCTATGATAAAATATCATTAAGCAGCAATAAAGCTCAGGATTGCTCCAGTGAGCTGATTTTAGTTCATAGCTGAACACAACTTACCATCTTCCTTGTCAGACTGCTCCAGGTTGGTGTTCAAGCTTTCAGCTGTCTCTGCAGCCAGTGGAACATCATCTTCTAAGAAAATACGTAAGTTGCTTTACTTCAGAATGATGTTTGGGGCTCCAAGGGTGTTATTCTACATGCAGTTTTTTGACAGCAGTGCCAGCTTCCAAAAGTATTGTTTCCCAGTCACAGCAGTTACCTGGGTCAGACCAATGCCCAAGGCATGCAGAGGTGCCAGCACACTTCAAGGGTTGCAGAGACTGGTTGGCTGCTTTAACTAGCACTGCTGCTGCATTTGCATCCACCATGTTCATACCCCAAAACCACACTACCCTTCTTATAGATGCCCACAACATGCAGGGGCACTGTCCATCTATACGGATGCATGCTCTCCCCTGAACAGATACAGAAACTCCCAGCTGCCTTTAGCTGCTTTAGTGGTGGGGTAAGGTTTTGGATTTTTATAGGGCACTGCACTATGGGCAGGGCCATGCCTAGGGACAGAGCAGCAGCTTTTGGTTTGGATTTGGGCAGCACATTCCAGAAAACGATAGGAAACATGAAGACAGGGTGAAGTAGGGGTGCTGTAAGTGAAGAGTAAGAATGAAAGCCTGGGACAGGAAAAAGGGAGCTAAGTAGGAAGGAACAGAGATAGAAGGACAGAACGACATGTATTTCAATCTTCCTCCTGCATAAAAAGGAGTGGAGAGAGCTGCAGGTTCAACAATGGGCAGGAAAGACTCCTCATGTCTGCCCACTGTATGTAGAAGGATGGTGTCAGGTAATAGCTGAATTACTACCAGACAAGCAAGGCTTAGGTTTGTTAATCCTGCAGAGAGGGAAAGGAAAACACAGAAGCGAGTCAGTCAAAGCAACAGAGATAGCAAGATGTTTATACTAATTTGTGTGTCACATTGCCATGTTACCAGGATGCAGAAAGCAAGCAAGAAAGAGGAATCCAGGACAGGTCAGGTAGTATGGGAGAGGCAGGGAATAAATTGCAGCAGCAGAGAATGTAAGGAGCAGGAAAGACAAGAAAATATTTATTTTTGGCCTTGCCACATGCTAAGCTGTTGCAGCTTACCCAGAAACAATTAGTGTGACTGGGAACTGGGCTGCAGGAAACATGTTAGAATGGCTGAAAGTGAAATCACTAGTGGAAAAGGATGGGACACTGTGAGACCAGGTGATGGGCATGCTGTCTTACAGGGATAAAGCTAAAAAACTTACTGCTGAGTTGCTGGCTCATCTTCTCTAGATGATTGCACAGCCGGTCAAATATTGCTTTTTTCACCCCCGATGTAGCCAACATTTTAGTTTTGTCCACTTTTAGCTTCAAGCACCTACAAAAGAAAGTTATCTCTGTACAATGCAATACTCCAGCAACTATCACCCAGGTGAGGTGATGTTTACTATACCAACGCTGCCTGAATGAATGAGGAAGGAAAGCCTGAGTTTTTGTCCTAGCTAATCTTTGTCTCACTCAGAAACAAATTTGCTTAAAAAGTAGACCCCCTACACTGCTCAGTCATTACATCTGAGAAATTGAGACCCAGGGTTAGTTCAAGTTACATGAGGAAATTCTATTAGGAAAAGGCACTTTTCAGATTTTGAGGGAATCAGGACAAAATCCCGTTACTGTAAAAAGCTAAATAGGACCCCTGTGTCAAGAAACTATTTGTCAGGAGCTGTGCAACTACACAGCACCTGAATCGCTTCATGTTACAAGGCATAATACTGAGAGGAAAGATACTTGTATGCAAGCGAATTCTTAGAATGGGTTGGCTAAGTGCTCCTGACACTTATCCTGCACACTGATGTACGCCTACAGCTGTTGGATCCATCTCCCAAAGGTTTTTCCTTCTTCAGAATGGCTGATTCTAGGTGCTAAGAAGTAACCGAAAGGGCTTTTTGCTTTGTACCCAGCTCAAATTTATCCTGACAAGGTAGAAAAGTTCCCACTAAATCTGCAAATGTTACTATGGAATTATGTTATGATGGTTAGGCTGAGAGTGAGGAGGGTGAAGTGCAAAACACTAACAGAAGCTCCTCAGCCACTGCCATGGGTATGTCCTAATGGAATTATCCACAACATCCACTTACTTATACATATAAGTATATATACATATATACACTTAAATGTCTGTTTGGTGTCTCACAGGCATTTAAGCACATAGAAGATTCCTCAAGCTATACTCACCTGCATGCAGTGAATAGTGCAGCTGTTATAAAAAGTGGTTTTGAGAAATCAAGGTCCATTTTCTGTGCTTCGGAGAGGCTGGATTCATACCTAAGAACAACGAGAGAGATAATTGCGTAGTGCATTTGCCTTAAATGAAGCTGTTGAAATGAATTTGTCACATGGTACTCAGCAGCTGAACAGGTCTCCTGTTGGATCACTTGCTCCTTTGCAACCCAGTCAAGCAGAAACAGCTGCTACTGGCTGAGAAGAGGAAAAGAGACTCGGGAAAAGAAGGGAAATAGGATAACCTCCTCTTTTTGAATTGAAGATATTTTAAATTAGGGATCTGGATCAAGGCATGTCAGTAAAATTTGTTTCTTGTGCTCCTCATCTGTGCAGCACTTTTATCTCTACATTACATGTAAAAGTTACAATGAGATGCATAAATGAATCCTACAATAGAGGGCAGAATTATAGTTACTTTGATTCCTCTAATATGTATGTTACACAGATGATCATGGCTTGGCTTCGCGGACGAAGATTTGGGAAGGGCTTTGCCCACGCTTATTGCAAGCGCGTTGATGGCTGAAAAGGCCAATGCGCGATAGGCAAGACCGGTTGCAAAGAGCACACCGGAGGGTCTCCTTGGGTGGTATAGTCGAGGCACGGTTCTTTCTGCGCTGTCTTTTCTCCTCGAGCTTGATTCTACGCGTGCTCTCAAAGGAGACAGCAGCGTTATGTATGGTGTGTCTCCAAATCTCCCGATTTGAGGCCAGGGTGGACCACTGATGGTGGTCAATATGGCCTAGGCTGAGGTGTTGTTTCAGGGAGTCCTTATATCTCCTCTTTGGAGCTCTTCTCTTGCGGCAGCCGGTGGCAAGTTCACCATAGAACACGATCTTAGGGAGGCGGTGATCCGCCATCCTGGAGACGTGCCCTGCCCAACGCAGCTGCGTTTTCAGCAACATGGCCTCAATACTGGTGACGTCTGCCTGTTCAAGGACAGCAACGTTAGTCACGTAGTCAGTCCAGTGGATGTTTAGGATTGTGCGGAGGCAGCGCTGATGGAAGCGTTCGAGGAGTCGCAGATGGTGGCGGTAGATGACCCATGATTCAGACCCGTACAGAAGAGTAGGCAGTACCACGGCTCTGTAGACACTGATCTTTGTACTTTTCTTCAGGTGTTTATTGCACCAGACTCTTTTATGGAGTTTTCCGAAAGCTCTGTTTGCCTTTGCTATTCTGTTGTCTATCTCTTTGTCGATCGTGGCATCTGAGGAGATGATGCTACCCAGATAGCTGAACTGCTGGACTGGCTGAAGCTCTGACTCACCAATGGTGATGTGGGGATGATGGTAATCATCTTGTGGTGCTGGTTGGTAGAGAACTACTGTCTTCTTCAAGCTGACTTCCAGCCCAAAAAGCTCAGCCGCCTCTGCAAAGCAGGATGTTAAGCGCTGCAGAGCTGCTTCTGTGTGGGCAACAAGGGCGGCATCGTCAGCAAAAAGCAGCTCGCGGACAAGGTGATTCAGGGTCTTGGTGTGGGCCTTCAGTCGCCTTAGGTTGAAAAGGCTCCCATCGGTACGATATCGGATATAAATGCCGTCTTGTTCGTCGAGGTCTGCCGTGGCCCTTTGGAGCATCATGCTGAAGAAAACTGTGAATAAAGTTGGTGCGAGAACGCAACCTTGTTTCACACCATTGGCTATTGGGAAGGGCTCAGAGAGTGCATCGCCATATCTGACTTGGCCGCGCTGCCCCTCATGTAACAGGATTATCATTTTGAGGAACTTGGGGGGACATCCTAATCGTTCCAAGATCTGCCACAGACCTTTTCTGCTCACAGTGTCAAAGGCTTTGGTGAGATCAACGAAAGTTACATAGAGACCCTTGTTCTGTTCCCTACACTTCTCTTGCAGTTGTCTGAGAACGAATACCATGTCTGTGGTACTTCTGTTGGCTCTGAAACCACACTGACTTTCAGGTAGAAGTTCTTCTGCGATAGCGGGTACCAATCTGTTCAATAGTATTCTTGCGAGAATTTTTCCAGCAATGGAGAGCAGAGTTATGCCTCGGTAGTTTGAGCAGTCTGACTTTACTCCTTTTTTCTTGTACAGGGTGATGATGATTGCATCACGGAGATCTGGTGGTAGTTCGCTTTGTTCCCAACAGCGCACAACTAGCTCGTGAAATTTAGCATGGAGCATTTGGCCTCCATGTTTCCAGATTTCAGGTGGGATTCCGTCGACCCCAGCTGCCTTGCCGGTTTTCATCTGCTGTATGGCCTTAAGGGTCTCTCCCATAGTAGGGGCTATATCCAATTCATTTTTCACCGTTTGCTTTGGGATGAGCTGGATTCCTGAGTCTTGGACTACACGGTTGGCACTGAAGAGAGTTTGAAAGTGTTCAGACCATCGATTCAGGATGGAGGTTTTATCTGTGAGAAGCGTTTGGCCATCTGCGCTGAGTAGGGGGCTTTGAACTTGGTGTGTGGGTCCGTACGCTGCTTTCAGAGCCTCATAGAATCCTCTGTGGTCACCCAAATCTGCGCATAGTTGAGTCTTTTTTGCTAGGTTGAGCCACCACTTGTTCTGGATGTCTCGAAGTTTCTGTTGGAGTTTACTGCATGCAAGACGAAAGGCTGCTTTTCTTACATGGCAAGATGGTTGAGCGAGGTGTGCTTGGTGAGCAGATCTCTTCTTTGCCAGCAATTCCTGGATCTCTGGATTGTTTTCATCAAACCAGTCTTTGTTTTTCTTTGTGGAGAACCCTAAGAATTCTTCGGAGGACTGCAGGATGCTATTTTTAATATGTTGCCAAAGCGCTTCAGGAGAAGAGTCTATGGGACAGTCTTCAAGCCTAGTTTGAAGGTTTGCCTGGAAGCTGTCTCTCAATGCAGCTGTTTGAAGATTGTTAACTTGGAGCCTCCTCCTCAGAATGCCGCCCCTCTTAGGTTTGGGCTTAAAATGGAGGTTAAGTTTGCAGCGCACAAGGCGGTGGTCTGTTTGACATTCTGCACTAGGCATCACTCGGGTGTGACAGACATCGCGAACATTTCTCTGGCGCACTAAGATATAGTCAATGAGGTGCCAGTGTTTAGATCGAGGATGCATCCAGGTTGTCTTCAGGCTGTCTTTCTGCTGGAAGATAGTGTTGGTGATGGTAAGCTGCTGCTCAGCACAAAACTCTAGCAAGAGGCGACCGTTGTCATTGCAGTTTCCAACTCCATGCTTGCCTAGTACTCCTTTCCAGGCTTCAGAGTTCTTACCTACTCGGGCGTTGAAGTCACCAAGGATTATGATCTTATCATCTGCAGGAACCTTTTGAGTAAGGCGGCGCAGATCGGTGTAGAATTTGTCTTTTTCTGTAGGGTCAGCTTGGAGAGTTGGGGCATATACGCTGAAGAGAACAACATGTTGTTTGTTGTGTAGCGGGAGGCGTAAGGAGATAATGCGATCGGAATGACCTGTTGGCAAATTTTCAAGTTTAGAGGCGATGGAGTTTTTAATCATGAAGCCAACTCCGGAATGATGACTTTCGGTTTTGGGTTTGCCTGACCAATACAGTGTGTAGCCGGCACCATGTTCTTTAAGGCTGCCTTCCTCATGAAGGCGAACTTCACTGAGAGCAGCAATGTCGATGTTGAGTCGTGACAGTTCGTGAGCAATTATAGCAGAACGGCGTTCAGGACGCCCACTGTCTGCTGTATCGAGCATGGTTCTGATGTTCCAACATGCGAGTGTCAATCTGGACACACCTTTGGAGGCAGGTGTATGCCTTTGTCTCTTTGCCTTTGGTTGACCGCAGAAGAAGATGTCCGTTGGCCGCGGCTAGCCAACCAGATTGGAAGGGAGATGAGCTTTGGTTAGGCCACCTTTTCTAGGCCCCTCTCCATGTGGAGCAAGCAGTGCTCTCCTTGAAAAAGGCTGCTTGGTCATTCAGGATGCTGCCGAACGAGACTGTCATCTCCCGGGTCAGTCTCAAGCGACCAATGTCCTGAACCGCCTGCATGCAGGGTTGGGTCTGCGGCTTCCAGTGACATCTTTCCACCTGCCGTTTCGTCCCTTGCCTGTCGCTACAGGGCTTTGCAAACGTGAGTACACCCTTCAAGCCTGCGCGGTGGATTTTTTAGGTGAGGCGCAGCATGCGCGAGACTGGCCCCACCCTTTACACCTGAGGTTCATCTGCCAGGGCCTAGCGAGCTTGGACGGTGACAGCGAAGTCCTCAGGTCGTAGGTTTGGTTAGAGTATCCTTCTCTTAGATGGATGGCCTTACAGGGCTAAACGAGCTCCATCTGCCCGGGTTTGGAGTTAGAGTTGTCCTTCTCCTAGGATGGTTGCCCGAAGGCTAGTGAGCCCATCCTGCCCGTGGACACACTTTGTCTGACCCTTCAGTTGAGACCTGTCAGGCTTGGGAGACCCTACCGGAGGCATATGCCACCACCAGCATAGCTCTCAACTTCGCAAGGGCACGCAAGCTCTTTCCCCACGGCAAGGGGGTGCCCATGAAAGAGTACACAGATGAAGGCTTAGACAAAATTACATGGTGAATGTGCAGTACTAAAGAATTTAATTTTTTATTGTCCACCTGTCCCTAAGCTACTTCTTTTAGTTATTATTAATCAACAACAAGCATACACAGCCATTGTTCACTGACCTATAACTCCAAATGTTCTAAATCCCCAACAGCATTTCAACATGTGCTGTCAGGGTGACAGCACTCCAGAACAGAACTCTTCAGGGAGTGCTCTTGTTAAAGTAGATGCTACAGAGTGCAAAATTTTAGTGAAATCTGTTGAATCTCCATTGAAGTGTTCTACCTATTGTTTTTACAGGTAGAGTACTGTGCATTGGAAGAGCTCTGCTTCTCCAGAAAAAGAGGATTTATTTCTGCTGAGCATTACTTCTGAACTGTGACATGATCAGCAGTTAAACAGAAGACAGCGTGAAGCTATGGACAAATACAGGGACTAATTTTTATACTATTTCCAGATGAAGAACTGGGACTCAGAAAATGACTTACTGAGATTCATAGACTTAAGTCTTTCTAATAAAAGTGGCCTAGATAAATGGCTGGAGAGTCAGTGCTAAGAACTCACCTCCCCACTCCAGTCAGTGGGAGATTCCTGGCCCTTCAAACCATCAAGCTCTTTACACATCTAACAAACAAAGAATCTTACTAGTGGTTACCAGTGCGTTCACGAAAGCTTCCTCACCTCTGCAGTATTTTTGAAGCGGTGCTCATTGCCTCTGTGCAGCCGAATTGCACAGCCAAGTCTCGCATTCCCAGTCTGGGGTTCACCTCTAGCAAACACTCCAAAGACTTCATGGAGCTCTGGTAGGTCGTCTTATTCAAACCGGAGAGTTTAACAAAATAGCTCTTTCAAGAAAACAAACACCAACAATTAGCAAGATTCTTTCCTGACATCTTATTCAGGCAGACAAAATAGATTAGGGAGAAAGGACACAACACCATGAAATAAAGTTCAGTTGGTATATTAAACAAAATTGTGCAATGAATGCACACAGAAAGATTAACCACCTAGGAATGACACATCTTTTAATGCAGTGTTGTTATTAGACCATTTCACTGGAAGTGAGGTTCGTCTTTTCCATATGGGGCCTTGACCTGGCCTTGACATGGCCCTTTTATCACAAGGTGGTTAAAAACAAGGGTAACCAACTGGGCAACTTTAAGAGCTGAGCAATACTTTCATGCTACTCTGCGTGGGGTCAGGTCCAATTAAATTATCCTCTGTCTGTGAACAGACAATCATGAATATCTTCTACCAGACATTATTTTGGCAGCTCAGTGCCATTCACCTGGCAGGTCTGCAGATGGAGGTTTACAGGTACCACTATAGAGAGGGAATCCTTGGAGCCACTGCTTCTTCCCACAGCAAAAGGGACAGATGTTAAATTTAACATCCTTGGTGGTAGTTTATTTGTTACTAAAAGAACTGAAATTATAACAAAGCAAGTTCAATTTGTGAAGTGTCTACCATGCTGATCTCAATTCACCCTGTTTCAAACTCTGAGTAGTGAAAGCTCTAACTCTGTGCTTAGCAGCACAGTGGGTCTAGGGTAATGTCAGTTACTACTATCCCTTTCCTTCTCCCGACATACAGTATACAGAACAACGATTTTATGGAGTTATGGAGAATGCACCAGCCAGCCAAGTCATATACTGTATCTTACTTTGTCAACTGGTTGTTTCATGAAACTAGCTGCTAGGTCCAGGCACATCACAGCACTGCTTGTCGCTGTCATCTGAGCCATTAATCCCGTGCATTTCACCTGGGATAGCCGCAGGTACTCTTCAGCTTTTCTGCAGAACACCCAGCATACAAAGCCCTCGTTAACAAACCCACAGTGACAAGACAGTAAGAATGGCAGTACAGGAACCAATCCGAGGGCTAACGAGTCCAGCACCCCGACTCCACCGGTGGCTGCAGCACGCACTGAGGGAAAGGGCTGCTGAACAGGAAGGCAAATACAGGATAATACTGCCCTTGCTCTAATAATTTGCAACAGCAGCTTTGCATTTCATAGCCTGAAATAACTCTTCTATTAAGCGCGTACACTTTGAGGTCTGTGACTTTTTTCTCATCGGCCACAATCAGGGAGAACGCTGTCAGGCTGGCAGTGTAAGGAGGTGAGGCAGACCTCGGCTGCCGCTGCTGTGTCAGGAGAGCCCTCAGGGCCCGTCAGCGGCCCCACGGAGAGGCCCAGGCAGGTCCCGCGGGAAAGCACGTTCGGGCGGCTGGAGGAGAGCGGACCAGGCCAGCACCGCTTATCAGGACGGGACTAACGCTCCCGAGAGTGGGTGCAGCTGGCTAGAGCTGCTGTACAGGGACCAGGAGCGCTGCACGCCCCGCGGGCTCTTCTAAAAGGCGAGGGGACGGCACCGACTCCCGGAAGCTACACTCCCCGTCCCGCGATAACGGCCGCCGGAGGAGGACACGGCTCTCGGGGCTCTATCGCAGCTGGGCAGCCCGAGGGAAAACTGCCCCACGATACCGTTCGCCCGCCCGGGCGGCCCGCGGTACCTGATGACGTTGGGCTGGGTGAGGCCCAGCCGGGCCGCGAACCGCCGCACCAGTCCCCGCTCCATACTCCCGCCCAACCGCCGCCGCGCCCGCTCGCTCTCCGCGCGGCCACCGACGCTCGGCCACGTTCGGCAGCGGACTGGTCGGCCCCGCCGCCAATCATCGCCCTCTTCGCCAATCGGCCCGGAGCGCACCACTTCCTCGGAATGGACCAATGGTCAGAGTGCGGCGCGGTGGTGGGGCGGGGCGGCGCGGGCGGTGCAGTCACATGACGGTGCGCGGCGTAGTGGGCTGTTGCTGGTGGGGGCGGCTTGTGGCGGCGGTGCGACCATGGTGAGGGGCCGCGAGCGATGGGAGGCTGGGCCGCGGCGGGTGGGGCTGGTGGGTGCCGTGGGGTCCGGCCCGCGGGAGCCGACGCTGATGCTGGTCTCGCTGTTGCTCTCTGTGCAGGTGGGAGGGGCCCGACCCGCGCCCGCCGGTGGCCGTGGGGCAGGCCCGGCCGCCTGGGGCCGGCCCGGACCTGGGAGCTCCTGCTCGATGAGCTCGGGAGGGCCGTCAGGGGCTGCGCTCGGCCGGCGATGGGGGTGGGCCTCACTGGCTGTGGGGGCTGCAGCCGGGCTCGGAGGCCGCGGCCCGGCCCGGGCGGGGCTGAGGTGAGGCCTGGGCCCGTTGTGTCCTCGGTAACGGTTTGCGCTATGCTGCACGCCGCCCGGCGCTCTGGCGGGTCAGTGCAAGTCACTGGTTCACGGAGTTCAGCCGAGTTGGCTTGTAGGGGCGCAGAAGGAGGTGTTTTTATTAGGGAACAGCGCTGCACTTGCGGTCGGAGTTTAGGTGTATTTTAGCGTGCTGCTTCTGTCACAACCCCGAGATCATGTCGTTTCTAGTGCTGTGCATATGTGCTCTTGTTGTCCACATTGCAGTCTGCTGTTCAGTTATTCTTGACCGTCCCGGACTGCTGTTTCAGACTTCCCTAGTGAATCAACTTTTTTCTTCCTGCAGAAAAGGTAGTTTTGCATTGGGGGACCCAGCTCGATAGAGCTGTTTTGGAACAAAGGTTGATGTTTATTAAGAGGCAAACCTGAGATTTCAGCATGGAAATAGCTCTTACTGAGAAATGCTTTTCAATTTTCAATAAAAATAAGGGGATGATCAAGTTTCCTAGTAAAACTGAAAAGTTTAGTGTGTCTTCTGTGGCATTTAATAGTCAATAAAATTGTAACCATCATGGTTTGTTAATTAGCCTAAGTGTGAAGTGTAAACAGTACCAACAGTGAGGCAAAAACTGACTGAATACTTGGTAAAGCAGGGATTGCACAGTTCTTAGGCTTTTGGGACAGACTTTCTTACTTTCTTTTTAAAGTTATTTGTATGTTAGTATCAGTTTAATACTATATTCTCTAGAGGGATGTGTGTGTGGGCAAAAACCTGTCATGTTACTTGGAAGATGAATGGAAAATGCTTAATTGGGTTGTGGGAAATGCTACATCTATGTAGATAGTAGTCTTTGTCCCCCATCTAAATAGTTCGTGGCAGTCATTAACTTAAGAATGACACAACTTTCCTCTGCTTGTCACTTCCGTGGGAACCAGCCTTGTTTGGTCTTATGTCCTCTTTCTAAGAATACCTCATATAGTGTGATTCAGAAAAAATTAACTTACATATGTTAAACATGGGATAATCCTCTTTACCAAATTAGGCTCCACTGCCATTTTTTGTGGCTGAGCTTGGTTTAAACCTTGAAGCTGAATGTTTTAAGATTGATTTACCTTTAACCAAACTGATTTTAGTGGATCTCTGGTTTTGCTCATCCCTTGAATAAAAAGTCCAGCCTCTTGATTCTTGTTAACATCTTGTGGCTTCCTGTGGCAGTAAGTGCCAGTTTAAACATGTGAAAAATATTTTCTTCTCTCTGGTTCATCTTTGAACTCATGTTCTGTGAGAGATGGTGGAAGTTCTGGAGCTGCCTTCAGTACTGCAGAGTAATACTTCCTATATGGTATAAAATACTTACGTGTGTTTTGTTAATTCTGAGCAGTGCAATGACTTTTACAGCAATGCATTGTGTGAACTCAGGCTCCATCTGCAGGCTGGCAGTTGTCCCGATCCCCTACTGTAGCTAACCCATCTTCTGTCTTGGGTAGCATTCATTTTACACATCTCAATGGTGACTGGTTGGTAGGTAGTCCTAATAAAATCTAGCTAGGAGGAGGAATAGGCTCTAAGCACATCTGAAGAAAAGTACTTAATCATTTGGAGATTAGATGAAAATGCACTTTAGAAAGGAGCAGAAGCAAAAACTTCTACTTTATATTGTTTATGCTCTGCATCCAGCTTAAGCCATTTATATCACCAGAATACAAGCTGTTTGGTAGGGTCCACAAGCTTGCCTTGAATTCTGCTGTGTTTCAATGCTACGGAAATCTCTCTTGAGTACTGCAAGTTACCAGATTAAGTGGAATGAGCATCTTAACTATTCAGTGCACTGGCCCAAAATAATAACCATCTCCAGTGTGCAGCTAAGTGTCAAGTGTGAAACTAAGTATGACTCTTACGAAGTCTTCCCATGGACCTGAGTGTTAGCAAATAAGTAAATTATACACAATAGGTGTAATGTTCACTTTGTATGGTCAAGGATAGTTGCTATTGTGAGGATAGCTGTGGTCCAGAATAATGTTTGCTGCTGCAGTAATACATTTTTCTAATTGTTTCTTCAACTGTTGCTAAAAGACAGTAGTTAAAGTTGCATAAGAAAGTGTATACCTTCAGTTAGAGATATCTGATGAGATCATTATGGGTGTGGTGTAAAGCTTAGTCTCAAACTCATAGTAGCCATTATGCTTTAACCAGTGGTTTCCACACCAAAAGTTAGGAAACTGATACTCGTGTACTCTGCCAACCACTTCTTGGGGCTGCAGCAAATGTTATGCGTTTCAAGAAATACTTTAACTTGGTGTTGTCAAAAGGCCTTCTTTTTATGGCCCTATTTGCCATGTTTTATGTGGTCATAGTGTGAACTAGGTGAACAGTGAGCTACTCATCAGCTGGGCTAGTCTTCTAGCTTATTTGATGCTTTACAGCCTTAACAGCTCTCCCAGTACTACATGGCCCTGTGAAAAACTGGAGATGGAAGTTAAGGTTAGGGTTACTGTGTAAGCTTAACGCCCATTAGGAGAAGGGGGCTTAGGAGGTTGTGTGTAGTGTTAATGTTACTTCACTCTTTCTAGCTGTGCTTTAATATGGAGATCTGGTGTGGTTAGAGCATATGGCATTCAGCTCAGTAGTGATGTATCTTCTATAAAGCACTCATGTGAGTTCAAGAGACTGTAGAGTGTGACAAATGTTCTGGCATAGACATAATTCAGCAAGTCCATTACATGATGCTTTTGATTTGGTTGTTGCATGCTAGTCCCAGCACTGTCGTTTTCTGTTCCTTGAAAGTCTGATCTGTCATGGAATAAATAAAGCTTAGTAATTACAGCAAAGTTCTGCTGGCTGGCAGAACATTCGTGCTTCACAGTGGTCTTCTGGAGAGTTTAGCTATTAAATTGCCTGGGATATAGGGTCACCTAGCCTTGAATACTACTTTTGCCTTATGCTTAAATTGTTTTTTGGAAAAGCTGCACTTTATGTGATTAGTTCTAGAGAGAGCTTTGTAAGAAGTGCAGTCACTCTAATTAGCAGAGGTGTTTTTTCCTGTTGACTAAATAGACTTGTTAATTAGTTATTGTGCATGGTTTGAATATTACTGAGGCACATTGCATCACAGAAGTGTTGGTTGGAAGGAACCTTTATCTTGTATAACCTCCTGCTAGAAGCAGGATTATGATTAGTGCTAGATCAGAGCAGCCTTGGTTTTGTCTAGTTGGGTCATTGAAAACCTTCAATGGCAGAGTTTCACCACCTATTTGGGCACAATCAAGGCAAGAACAGTATTGCATGGCGCTGTCTGTTTTCTGTATGTGGAAAAAGGATAGCGGGGAGAACAAGGGGGAGATACCATCTGTGACTCTTATTAGGGAGATCCCAATTGCAGAACAAGAACCCAGTTTAATATAGGAAGAAATGGGGGTGTGCCAAGGCTGAAATGTTCTGTAACCATTAAGTTGCACTTAAACTAAAACCTATTTTAATGAAGACCTCAGTTTTAATCTCAGTCCTCAAATGATGCTGTGGGTACTCCAAGCATGGGGTGTATGAGAGGAGTTGCTACGAAAGATACTGTTTTTTAAGAACATTAGGATGATGTAATTCATGGCCTGCTAGTTTGTTACTGAGATTTAGTTAAAAAGAGGTGACCAGGAACTTGAACACAGTGGATGAAGGAAATAAGTATAAGTAGTTGAGAATTTGCTAAAGCCTTGGAAAACCTGCTGTGCAAATCACTGTGTACATGGTATTTGTCAAGGCTGGAAGAGATGTAATTGGGACACAACATCAGTGCTTTTATCTCTGTCAGTATTACAGAGAGGCCATCTGAAAACCAAGTGCAAGATTAGGAAAGGCTGGGAGGCTGTGACAAGGGGTTGAAGACTGGCCCTAATAGGTGGATGGTGGAGTTTCCTTGTTAGGAAGAAAGGTGGTTGCAGGTGGGGAGAGTGTTAGGGGTTCTGTTCTAAGTAAATTTACCCATCTTGGAGGATAACTTACAGATGTGCGTGGAAACTAAACTCATCCATCTGGTAGAAGGTAGGGAGCTGCTGCAGTAGGAGAAGGCCTATTATAGCTGCATTGGGGCAAATCTAAAGCTTTGGATTTAATTAATATAGGAAAATGCAATATGATCCCTGAAAAGGCAAAAGCTATTGAAAGTTTAAGTTCAAGGCCTGGAATGTGTCTCATTGAGGAGAGGTAAGAGGAAGAGGGTCACTGGGACAAGTAGAGGATGTGAAGAGTTGTTGCTTCTCTTCAGTTTTCTATTGCCGCCTTGCTAGTTGCTTCTACCTTCTGGAAAACACTAACTGTACTTTATCCTTTGCTTATCTGAAACTTCCTTAACAGACCTGTGTGGCTCTGACAGTTAATCGAGAACTTGACTTGTGAGTACAGGAAGGTATCTGTACAGTTGCAGTGTGTGTGGTCTGGCCCTTGCTTTGAAGCTCTGTGGAAAGAAGGAATGATGCATTCTCTCAGCATTGTGATGTCTTTCCATTCTCTTGAAGCTTTTTCTTGCCAGATACTTGCACTGGATTCTTGATCTCTAAATGGTAGAAGAGAAAAGTTGACCCTGTGCTGTCCCCATGGCTGTGCAGTCCAAGAAGCAATGGTGCTCACAGCCTACCCCTAACCTACCTCTTCTCTGCCCTTGGGATTTTGGAAAATACTGGGAACTTTCTCCCTTGTATCCCGCAGCTATTTCTGACAACTCTTGAGCAGGCACGCTGCTGTGCCACTTTTACTCTGTCCTAAACTATGGGAATTCAGTTTGAATTTAGTCAAACAGCTTCATAAAAATATTTCAGGTGTTTTCTTTTCTTCCAGCCAACAACACAGCAATCTCCTCAGGATGAACAGGAAAAACTCCTGGATGAAGCTATTCAGGCTGTGAAGGTGCAGTCTTTCCAGATGAAGAGATGCCTGGTAAGAATGTGACTTTAAAATGCAATGAAGCTTCTTTTCTGCTAGGAGTAAAACAGTAAATCAATACTAATCTCTAGAGCTGTGAGGAAAATTAACCCTTTATGCATCTTTTTGGCAGAGGCTTTGCAAATAAATGAGGCAGGTACTCAATGAGAGTGAGCTTTGAGTATTCTTTGAATGTCTTCCTGATTTTGCTCTGGTATTTGACAAGATAAATTATAAAGATTCACCTTTGTAATTTATGTGCTTGCATTTAAGTAAACCTAAACTGAGAATAAGCCTGCCATTTGACATCAGAAGGTTATTGCTCAAATTCATTTTATATGGAACTGTATGATGAGAAACTATTCTTGGTTTTGTTCAACATACTGTTATTGTTCTCCAATTAGTATTTTCTTGGCATGAACCACAGACCGTGAGGCTAATCATGAATTACCTGCTGTATAGGATAATTTTTGTAGTGATTAATTGTAGACAGATGCATGAATTTTTCTGTGATTGGAAAACACCATTTGCTAGGGTTGTGCTGAGATTTTATTTGAAATTGTAGCTAGGGCAGGCAGATGAAGTCGTCATACACAGCTTTCTTGGGTTTGAGAAGCCTATTTTTATTTGGAGAAACTGCTTTTGTACCATTAGTATTATAATTTATTACTGTAGCTCTGTCTTCAGATGCATCTTCTTACCATCTTCAGGTATAACGTTCCACTTAATTAGGTTGGACAGAGTAGTACAAGCTAGATTCTAAATTACTTGATTTAATTATTGCTTTCCTGATGTTTACTTAATCTTTGCATGCTTTTTTAAAAAGCGAAAAGTGTAGCTTTCTAAAATACTGCAGTTGCCTATTATTATTTCTTAAAGACTATTCTCTCTTTCTTCTAAAGGACAAAAACAAGCTCATGGATGCTCTGAAACATGCTTCCAACATGCTTGGTGAGCTGCGGACTTCTATGTTATCTCCAAAGAGCTATTACGAACTCTGTATCCTTTGAAGAGGAAACAAATAGTTGAAATGCTGAATTCGTAATGAAATATTTATCTGCTTTTTATAGTACAATGGCACCTTGTCAGTCTCAGACACTTAGCACTTTTCTCCTCTGTATTTAGTATTAGGAAAATACACACTTATTTGCTCACTGTGTAAGTTCATCTTTTCCCTTTGGTATAAAGCAGGTGTTTATAGGTCTTTGGAAGGTTTCAGGAGTCTAGTTTTATAAAAATGTCAGCTCTGTAAAACAACTCTACTTGCACTATGCTACCCCAAAATCTGTAAAACCAGCTTATTTTTTGCCCTTTGTTATTATCTTTACTTCTAACCATAAATCAGTGCCTTGAAGTGTTCACTTGTGCACACTGTGGTATCCGAAGGAGGGGAGCCTTTCCATGAGACTTGGGAGTGCACTGAATATATTCAAATACTACTTTCTCCATATGCGGATGATGTTCTTCTGTGATGTGTAGTATGTCTTAAGACACGCTGTTCAATCACATTCATTTGCTTTATTTTTTTTCCCCTTTTCTAATATGCTAAAAATGACAGTTGAAGTCTCGGGGTTAATTTTGCACATTTACCCCAATAGCTATTATTGTTTCAGAAGTACTACCTACTTGGGCATGGTTGTATTTGGTGCAGCATCTTTCCTCCTTGGTGTGAAAAAGCAAATTACTATGTGAATCTGTTGTAGACATTCTAACTTAAAATCTTTAACTATGAGAAAAAGACATGGCAATTTCTGATGAGCTACACTACTTGGAAGTCTACCTGACAGATGAATTTGCCAAGGGAAGGAAAGTGGCAGACCTTTATGAGCTAGTACAGTATGCTGGAAATATTATTCCAAGACTGTAAGTGTGTTTATGTTAATGTTTGTTTGCTGCTTGTTTTTTTTCTTTTTAAAACTGGAGAATAATGGTCAGTCTCAGATAATGATTGACTCTCTTCTTGCTTCACAGCAAGGATTCGGTTTGCAATGGTAGATAGTATTTCTGTATATCTTAAGAGTGGATTGCTAAGAGACTGAGATTTAGGCTGAGTGTAGCTGCAGGAGGTCACTTCTTCCTGCCAGTGTGTTGGTTTTGCACATGACCAAGATAGAAGCACTTTGATCTTGGAATAAAGTTGGGTAAAGAGCTGGTCAGTGGAAGATTAATCAAGTGCCACATTCTGATCAGTGAGATTGACTACACATTTATTATTATCTGTTAATGAAATTGTACCTGAGGATCTAGGTCTTAGATCCTCGCACACAGTAGATGCTTTGTAACCATCTGTCTCTTTGGAGTGCAAGAAGTGTGAGAAGGAAGCTGAAAATTTCTGTAATGCAATTCTTAAAAGCTTTGTGTTTCTGAATATGGTTTTTTTTGGCTGTGTCAGCATGCTAGAGATGATACTGGCTTCTCTTTAAATATGTGACCATTTGCTGGAGTAGATCTTCTAGGTATTTAGACTTGGGACTCAGAGTTTGCTTGGTACAGCAGTTTTTAATTCCTGACCTGATCATGCCAGGAAGAGGCTTTGGAGACACCAGGCTGCATCCTCATGCAATTTCTGGAGTTTGGCTAATGACTACCACAATGTCTTTACCTCTCTGCATAATCATTTAAGTTGTCTTCCTGCCTGCTTGATGCAGACTCTAGTTCTTCCTGATTAACACTTCTGATGCTTTCACAGAGGTTCTGTGCACATTCATGCATGAGGCAGAGGAGTATGCAGAGAGGGTTGAGGCCTCCAAACAGAATATGTGACAGTTCTGAGCATTATATTTTTTTTCTCTTAAGCTGAAGGGGAGTCCAAGTATACTAGAGCGCTAGTCCTTTGCATCTTATGTGTTCCTTCTACCTGTTGCTTAATATAGAGATGCTGAAGGAATGAGTACAGGCCTGGGGATTTCTGAAGAGCGTAGAACCTATCCTACTAGACTACAATGGGAAAGAGGCTTAACTGCTTCACAATAATAGATTACTTATCTATATGTGCCAAAGCTGTTTTCCAGCTTAGTGGGGTGCTGGAAGTATAGACAAGCTAGTCTGAGAGCATTCAGAGCTTTATGCATGCTAAGCATTTGCACATTCAATGTATAAAGCATTGTAATGAGATCAAGTGGCTGTTTAGATTTGCTGCACTCCATAGCAGAGGAGAATGGGAGTTGAAAGCTGACTAAATATCCAAAATTATGGGACCTAGATAATATTTCATTGCTTTCTGCACTTTGGTAGTACTGCCAGAATGGAAGAAAGGAACCATTGCCTTTAAGTGTGATATTATTTCTTTACAGTTTATTGTTTGATTCTGTGCCTTTTGCAGGTATCTCCTGATAACAGTAGGTGTCGTCTATGTCAAGTCATTTCCACAGTCCAGGAAAGATATTTTGAAAGACCTGGTGGAGATGTGTCGTGGAGTACAGCATCCTCTTAGAGGCCTTTTTCTTAGAAACTATCTACTGCAGTGTACCAGGAATATCTTACCAGATGAAGGCGAGCAAGCAGAGTAAGAAAGATGGGCTATAACTTAAAAGTATTGTTTTTAACAGAACATATCTAAATTTTCTGTATGACTTTCTTCAGGTTTGAGAGAAATAGATAGGTTAGAACTCTACAGACTTGACAGGTGTTCTGACCATTAAAAATTCCCTTCTGGAACTCACAAGTGAGGATATGAACCTTTCTTACGAACCAAGATATCTTACCACACGCTTCCCCACCCTCCTACCTTCTTAAAAATTGACTGTTTGCCAGTGGATGGAAGGATAAATACCTCTGACAAACTTTTCCTGTTCCTAACCTATTCTCAATTGCAGTGAAGAAACCACTGGAGACATCAGTGATTCGATGGATTTTGTGCTGCTGAACTTTGCTGAGATGAACAAACTTTGGGTGCGAATGCAACACCAGGGCCATAGTCGGGACAGAGAGAAAAGGGAGCGAGAAAGGCAGGAACTGAGAATCCTGGTAGGAACAAACCTGGTTCGCCTCAGTCAGTTGGAAGGTGTTAATGTGGAGCGGTATAAGCAGGTGAGGTGTCTGTCCATCCTTTCTGACTTCTGTTACTTTTTCTAAATTAAACCATTTTGGACTTTCACATGAGCAGCTTAAAGTGCTACAGCTATGCTTAAAGTGTTACAGCTATGCTACAAGTTCAAGAATCCTGGTGCTTCTCAAACCCTTCACCTGAACAAAAGTTCTGAATGCTAATGAAGCTGTATAATATGTTGTGAGGCTAAGAGCCTGACTCATGCATTTTTCCATTAAGCTTTTCTGTAATGTTGACAAGAAATTTTTGAAACTTTCCTTCCTGATTCGCATTTTACTTAATTAGTTGATTTAAGGGAATTGTACACATACAGCGTTCTGTGATAGACTTTACAAGTTAAATGAAGCTACACTTTCCAAAGCATTCAGGAGAGCTGTTACTGCCTGAAATGATAGTCAAGCAAGTATATTATTTAGAAGTCTGTCCCTTATAAGTTCTGCCGTATAGGTGCTGAAAATGATTTTGAGCGGTACTGCTGAGACCCTTAGTAGTGGTACATGCTAGTGAAGCTAGTAGCACTGACTTATTAAATCAAAGCTTGCAGGTTGTATAATGTACAAAAGGGACAGATATCTGAGACCAGTAGCCTTTTTTTTGTCTGAAGGATGGAACTGCTGAAAATTGGGCCTTTTTATCAGAAAGCCTTTATGTAAAGAATAAGCTGAGAAATGTTAGAAATACTACTCTGCTTGGTTTAAATGCATACATATATTAATATGAACTTAGAGTAACTGTAAAATCGCTGCAAGACTTTTTTTTTTTTTTCTATTCCAGATTGTTCTGCCTGGAATATTGGAGCAAGTTGTAAACTGTAGAGATGCTTTAGCTCAGGAGTACCTCATGGAGTGCATCATACAGGTGAGCTGCTTAAATTCAATTGCAGTGATGGGACACAGGGACACTTACTCCTATACTTCTAGTCAGATTCAGGCTACTTTCACCTCTTCCTTAAGAACTGGCAGACTTCACCACTGGGACTCTTACATAGTGGCTTGTCCCATATTTTTTACCAGATGGGCAGAGTGGAGATTAATCCATTTTGTGCTCCTTCTGTTGCAGAGGCTTGCAAATATATTAGCAGCAGTGTCTGTACTATGAATTGTAATAGGTAGCTGGGCCCTCAAGTTACCGATTTGTCTTGTACCTCTTGCTTCTTGCATTTACCCAGTCAAGGTCAACTTGGGGAACCGTAAAGCATTTGTAGGCCAGACAGTACTTACTCTATGGCTATCTGCTTTGGAATTACTCTGTTGCATTTTACTGCTGTGTCACAATGGGCAAATTCAGTTTATAACTTGATGACTATTGATCTAAAACTTCAGGTTTTCCCAGATGAATTTCACCTCCAAACCCTGAACCCATTTCTCAGAGCCTGTGCTGAGCTGCACCAAAATGTGAATGTGAAAAATATAATTATTGCTTTAATTGACAGGTGAGTGACCAAGGGGGTGGAAATTGGCTCAAAGTTAAGTTTGTGTTGTTCGCAAACAGGTGATAATTCTTCTAAGCATTTGAAAGCTTTCCATTTTTGATATCACTTAATTTCACTGTTTCAATGTCTTTCTATCAGCTGTAACTCAGGCTGTGAAGAGTATTGTTTCTATAGCTTCTGCTCTCTGGACTCTGCCTTTACAGCTTACAATGAAACCTGCTTTAAGGACTGAATAAAACTTGTAAACAAATTAAGCCAGGAAACAACCCATTTAGTATTAACCAATTTGAACTAAAGTGTCAGCAGTGTTCTGCTTTGTCATGCATAGTGCTCATAGGTACCTCTGGAAAAATTGAAGATCTGAATGGCTAAATCAAGGACACTTGACCTTGCAGTTTTGATCAGAGAACATAACATATGCCTCCCCAGAAGAGAGCTAGTAGAAAATGAAACTACCTTCTTAATTCCTAGTTTACCACTAGCTTCCTGCCCATTCTCTCACAAGTGTGTTTTTCCTGTGGCAAGGTACTGCTTAAAACTGCTTGCACTGATTTCAAATGTGGTGTAGAAATTGGATCTGAAGTTTTGATTTGTATCCTGAAAGGAAACCACACAGAGTATCAGCGAGTACTTGTACTTTCTTGCTGCAGAAAGGAATTGCACTTACATGACTCTTTGAAGCCTCTAAAAAGCCTTGTTCTTGCATTTGCACACAACCATATATCTTTGTGTATCTGGTTCACATACCAGTGTATGGACTTCAGTTACCACAGAGGTCGAGTCCCACTGGCCTTCAGCAATGAGTAGGGTTGTTGTGGCTTTGTTTCTTTATTTTCTCTAATACCTGGAGTTGGATCTTGAATTTTTTACTCAACGAATCTGTAGTTTATTTTCTTCAGGTAATATCAGATCTATTTGTTCAGGACATCGGTCTTAGAGTATAGTTCAGTATTTGTGCATTTGGCAGAGAAGCAGCTCTGCCTTCAGCCAGAGATATTCATTGGTTTTCTACACTGAGGTTTTTCATAATTTTGTTATCTTTAAAACAAAACACACACCCCACAAAAACCCAAAATCCCAAGAAGCATTGCCTATAACAACCTCATTTCTGAGACTGTCTATCTTGAGACTACTTTCAACAGAGGTCACAGGATCTTTTTCTAGGTTCTTATGTTAGTGTATAGCAATGGAATTCTTGCAAGAAGGCTTTCCTCATGTAGCTTTGGCTGTCATGTCTACTTAGGGGACTGAAACAGCTTTGGTATTAACCTCCACAGTAAGTTTTCTTACTGTTACAAACAACAGTAAGCAACTGACTAGCAATAAACCTGCTGTCCTCCTAGACTTAGCACTACTGTGTTTTGCTAGACGACTAATAGTGTCTTTCAGAGTCTTCTCATTTGGCTATAGGGCAAGGCAGTGTGATGGTTATCTTCTTTGTAGTATAGTAACTTGTGCTTTTGGCTGTAACGTTACTACAAGTGTTGGACAATAGGAGTGGATCTGTTCTTGGAAGCCATGCATGTAGGGAAGATGCTGCTCTTGTATTTGGATTGGAGTTGTCAGGAGCAATTGTTATGCATTGTGGTATTTTGTAGTTAAGATGTGAATCTGCCACATGTAGTGCCTGTTGATATTTCTCATCTTTATTTCAGCTGGCATGGTAAAATTGAAACTGAGCATTGGTGACTGCTGAGGAAGCTTGTGAAGCTTTAGTCCCCATGGGGCTTTTCTGTTAAAGGAATCTTTCTGCAAATAGTCTTGTTGCTTTGGGATCTTTCTTGCCTTATTAAACTATTCATCGCTTTTAATTATGTTGCCAGCTGCCTGCAACTTGATCATACTCCATAGCATGCTGGCCTTACCCTCTGAGCTGTTGCCAAGAAAAGCTGTCTTGTCCCGTTGGAAAAAAAGGCAGCAACTGTTCCTGGCTTGACTAAGTCTGCTTGTTACTCCCCCTAATGAAACACAAGAGTAGTTTGATGTCTCTTTCCCAGCAGTGAAGTGTGCTTGACACCTCAACCTTTTCTTACATGCCTCTCTGTTTCAGACCCAAAGTTCATTCAGAATCGAAGTTTAGAAACCCTGTAAGAAATAACTTTAAAAAATTTAATCGGATGCCGTTTCCTAAATATTTTTATAGGTCTTCCTCTATTTCAGAATGGAATAATCTCTTTAGAGTTAGAAAGCAAAGATATCAACACTGAGCTTTTTACACCGCAGCTATGGTAAGGTGCCAGCCTTCCTATAGTGGTTCTTATCTTGTATTTGACTTCTGCAGAAATGGTGGTTGGCATGACTTTCTCCTGTTACAGATAGAGAGCTTTACAACACCTTTTGGATTCTTGCTGGATAGCAATATCTTGCTTTTTTGTTTTCCTGAGAAAAGTATTCTTCTCCACTTCAAATTTATTTTGTATTTTGCTCTTTACAAACAGTGGAAGTCCCAAACATGTGGTCTGTTTTGGGAGACAAAGCATAGTTAACTCAGTGTATTTCTTCTGTTTTTTCCCTGAAGACTGTTTTGCAGAGAATGCTATTGGATGTCTAACTTCAGCAGTATCACTGAATGGATGTAGGATATTTGCTCTTCTGCTGGCCTTCTCTATACCCCTTTCTCTGCTGGAAAGAACAGAACACTTGCTGCTAGCTGAAGAACATGGATTATGAAATGTCCTCCTTGCTTTTTCTTCATCTTGCCATCTCTGTCAGCATTCTTTTCCAGGACTGATATTTACCAGGCTCAATTGCTCCTAAGGCTTCTGACTTGCATCAGTTTCCTTTTTGCTTGTAATAAAGCTTGCAAATACTCCTAAAGGACGTGCTTTTTCTGCCAGTATCTCTTTCTGGCTTGTATCTGAGGAGTGGAAAAACTATGCTGACCAAGCTGCTTTCTTTTTTTCCTGTTACCAGGTTAGCTTTATTTGCACATCGCGAAGATGGACCTGGTATCCCAGCAGATATCAAACTGTTTGACATCTTTTCACAGCAGGTTGCTACTGTTATACAGGTATGCTGGCTATTCTTGCATGCACTTCGGGGGATTTGGGTTGGGGATTTTTTTCGAAGTTATGTGCGTGGGTTTTTTTAGCAACTCAGTGCTGTCTTAAATTTCAGTCTCGCCAGGACATGCCCTCAGAGGATGTGGTATCTTTGCAAGTTTCTCTCATTAACTTGGCTATGAAATGCTACCCGGACCGTGTTGACTATGTCGATAAGGTGTTGGAGACAACTGTGGAAATATTTAATAAACTTAATCTGGAACAGTAAGTGAATGTCTCTTGCAGTCTCTGTGGAGTGGCAATTAATACTCCAAAATCTTGACTTCTAAATGTCACCACATTTGGCAAGGTAGCAATGAGACCTGCTTTGTATGTGTAAAATTACTGCTTTTGGAACAAGCTGTAGAAGATCATGAAAAACTACTGACCAACCAGGACTTGCTCACCTGTACATAAATCCTGCTGTACAGCTGCACAATGTGTTATACCAAACTGTGTATAGTCATTATCTATTCATCCCCACAGCACTCTAGGGTGCTTCTCTTGCTGAATTTTCAGTCACAGTCTCTGCTTCTGCTATCACCATCTTAAAAGGTGCACCTTTCACTATACATCCTAGAGAGCAAGATATGACTTGTTTTGCTACTTTATTTCCTTTCTTCCTAGCAGCAAGTTGCTTAAATTTTTGGTATATATCAGAATTGGAATTGAGGCAGACTTTAAATCTGTCTACATGTGTGAACTATTAACTAATAGTGGTTTTTTCATATATTTTCTTGTAGTATTGCCACAAGCAGTGCTGTTTCAAAGGAGCTGACTAGACTTTTGAAAATCCCTGTTGATACTTACAACAATATCCTGACAGTTCTGAAACTAAAACATTTCCACCCACTCTTTGAATACTTTGATTATGAGTCCAGGAAGAGCATGAGTTGTTACGTGCTTAGCAATGTACTGGATTATAACACAGAAATTGTGTCCCAGGAACAGGTATGACATAAGTTAACTTGAAATTCTAGCTATTTAAAGTACTGCTTAAGGACTTGAAAACACATACTAAATGACTTCATGCAAGGCATGCTTTGATTCCTAGCCTTCATGCCCCTGAACACCCTTGCCTCCCCATCTTAGCTCAGGCTTTATGCCACTTGATAATTCTTCCACTCATGTTCTTAAATATCTTGACTTTGCCCATCTTACCTAACCTTGTCCTAGAGACTTATTTCTTTAAGGTTTGAACAAAAACCCTGAATCCCCTTAAAACTGCGCCTATTACCTACATAAAGCTGGATAGTGCTTTTGGAATCTGAATTTCCTCTGTACTGCTGTGCAAAGAGGGACTCTTTTTCAGGGAGTACAGCAAATATGTCCTAAAGCATCACCATTTAATAGACTTTCCTAGTGCTTTGTCAGCATTATGAATAGTTATAAAGATATTCCCAGTTGCTGTCAACTTATGCTTATAGACTGCTATGGTTTAAACAACTTATATTGCCTTTGACAGGTTGATGCTATCATGAACTTGGTATCCACGCTGATCCAGGATCAACCAGATCAGCCTGCTGAAGATCCTGACCCTGAGGACTTTGCTGATGAGCAGAGTCTTGTTGGAAGATTTATTCATCTTCTTCGTTCAGACGACCCTGACCAACAGTATCTGGTATGGTGACCAGTGCTGCTGAATACTTGGGCTCTCCAAACTGGCAGCTCTTGCGTTATTTACTATACAAGAGTTTAGTGTAGCTGGGAGCTCTGGGGCATCGTTGCTCTGCCACTACACACTCAGGAGAAAACATTATCTATGACACTGGTAATGGTAGTGTGAAATGTTAATTTGGAAAAAGCAGGTGAGGGCTTAAAACATTTGTGGATTTAAGCTTTTCATCCCATGAGGTGGCAGTTTGGATGCAGCTGTATTAGTTTGTGGTAACTCTTAATTAGCATTCTGACCACTTCATGTAACAAACTATCTCAAAAGCAACAAGCGAAATTTGGAGCACTGTGCCATTTACATTCTCTTGGTATCAAAATACACAAAGCTCAGAAAGTACAGTTGATATGTTTGGTCTTAGGGATTTTAATAGTGTAAGTACATGGTCTTCATATAGCATGTAATATGCTGCTGCTGAGTGGTTATAGCTGTTTTTTCCTCTCTTCTTGGCCTATCCTTGATAGCAAATTTGATGTGGCCTTGACACTCATAACAATTTGAGTTGATCCGTCAAAGCTTTAATGTAGCTCTCTGTTAATCTGCCATTTCTGGCTTTAGTTTGCTTCAAGTTTAAATTATTTCCCTATATTGAGATACGTGTATAGGGGCAGAGGGACAGGGATGTTCTGTCTATGCAAAATCTGCTGGAGAAGCTGGCAGAAGATGTGCTGAAGTTGGATGCTGTTACAGATTGCAGAAGTTAGAGTTAGAGCTCGGGCCTGAGTAGGGACTACTGTGAAGTTCCAGTTAGTGTGACTGAAATACAGTTGGCTGACTCTCTTTTAAGGTTGCAGCAATATCATGCTGTATAAACAGTGAAAAGAGACCAACATAATCCAGTAGAAGCTACACATGATGTTACTGGCATTCATTTAGCGTGGGTTTAAAATATTGTACAAAAATTTCTTGCTTGAAATGTAGAGCTTTGCTGCAACTCCTGTAATGGGCAGAAGCATAGCTTTAAGGCCTGTACAAGGATGGGAGATAGTCGTGTTTCCAGACCTGCTCTTCATTGATTACATTATTTCTGAATATTGGTGAAGTCAGGCAGGAACATTAACCAGGTCCTCATTCATTTCAAGAACCATATGGATTGATGACAGCTAGCAAGTACCATATTCATATAGGAAAAGCCAAAATAACTATATTTTGGGGTTTTTTTGCTAATACGAGAATAAAGCTTCCCTCAAAGGGATGCTGGCACTAAGGGAGTTGATGTATTTTTACCACAAAAGACTTTGCATAGCTAGAGACACTGAAGCAGTTTTTGCAAAGCTTCTGGACATCAGGCTGTCTGCTTTCTCATCTAGCAATGCTTAGCTTTAATCAGATTGACCACCTTTAAATGCAATCATAAAACTTGTCAAATTACCTTTTGGATAGAATTCTGTAAGCTACTTAATACCTTCTAATAAAAATGCTTAATAGCTGCTTGATGAGCATCACGAATGCTTGGATCAATCTTCTACATTACAGGAACAGCAGGAAAAAATTGGAGATTGTGGAATTTTCACAGCTTTTTCACAGTATCTCACTTTATGCATTCTGTATGGAAGAGGTCTGAAATACAAATTCAAACACCTTAGTGCATCACCAAGTGGCTAATATAGTGTATAATGGGTGATGCCAGATTCCTATTTTTTTGTGTTATTTACATGAATTTTAGGTGTAACCTGAAAATGTTTGTAGGGTTGGTCACTGAGCTTCACTTCTAATGCTTGTTTCAAAGTGGTAGTGAGACTGCTATGACCAGAAAGCAAGGTAATACCTGGCTGTATTAAGTAGACATCTGTGTGCTTGTGTTTTAGATCCTCAACACTGCTCGGAAACACTTTGGTGCAGGTGGGAACCAACGTATTCGCTTTACACTGCCACCGTTGGTTTTTGCTGCATACCAGCTTGCTTTTCGCTACAAAGAGAACTCCAAAGTGGTAAGTTGACCTCTAGGTAACTCTTGTACACTTACTTCTTTTTTTTTGCTTTCTTAAAAATGCATTTTGTCTGGCTGCAGTATGCTAAGACTTTGATACAGCTTTTTTTCTCAAGTCAAATTTTTGAGGTGTGAATGCTTCCTATTTTAAGGAGGATTTTTATCAATTCATATTAAATTACCTCAGCACTTGAGAAATGTTGAAGAAATTGGCTAGTTGTGTTTACTCATGAAGGTGACTAATAATATGTTCTTTACATGGATATGAGAGAACTACAACACTGCAAGTGAAGGCATGAAACTTATTAAATCTGGGTGTTGAAATTAATCACCTTCTAAATCTGTAACTGGTATTTTAATGTTTCTAAAAGCAAGTGCTTCTGTGTAGGTTAACTTACATGGTAGTTGCAAAAGTGCACACTAAAGCAATCACTAATCTGTTTTGGCCCTTTAATGCTTTCTCATTGAGATAGTTAACTATGTATTGTTGTGGGGGATATATTGTGGGGAAATTAGCTAAAAAGCTGTCTGTTAAAACACTCCTGAAAATGTAATGGTTTAAAATTCTTTTCTGCTTCTGATTGATGCTCCAGACTGAACAGAATTTTCCTCCACTTAACTGAGCAAAAGCCTGATTAGCTATGTTCTAAGCATAGCTGTGGAAACTGCAATTCAGTGTAGACTTCTGAGGAAGGTTTCTATGAGCTGGTAGGAAAAAGGTGTGTGAACTTTTTTGTAAATGGAAGAATAGATTGTGAAGACCTGCTGAGGTCAAGACAGTACTGCTGGGGCACTCACTACTACTTCAGTAAATAAGTGGCTGGGGTGGCGTGAAGAAGACAACAGGCTAGACCACTTAACAGATCTTATCACAACTTAGATTCTTTTTTCCTGTATAGCAACAGTCTTGTTCAAGCTTTGACTTGTTTCACTTCTCCAGGATGACAAGTGGGAAAAGAAGTGCCAGAAGATCTTCTCATTTGCTCATCAGACAATCAGTGCTCTGATCAAAGCAGAACTGGCAGAGCTGCCTCTCCGTCTCTTCCTACAAGGAGCACTGGCTGCAGGAGAGATTGGCTTTGAGAACCATGAAACTGTGGCCTATGAATTCATGTCCCAGGTGAGTGTCCAACTATTACAGTCACTATCCCATGCTACCTTAAATTTGGTTTGGGTAGGCTTCCTGAACAGTGAACCATCCAGTGTGATTAAAACACCTGAAACGATTGACAGCTAATGCTACGAGGTAGAAACTCCTCGTCTTCATTCTTCCTTCCCAGGCTGCTGTGGAATTAAGCTCCATTACTGCTGATTTGAATACTCAGTCTGACAACATGTGGTATGTTGCAACACTGCCTCCTACTCACATAGTTGGTTCACTGGAGGAGTGTAGCTTTCTCAACGTAAAATGCTACCTCACTGCTTCTAAGGCTGCCTCCTAGCTCCTGTTATCTAGCTGGTATTGCCCTGATCACAAGCACTCTTTGGAAGTTCTCTAAAATTTGCACTTACCACAACCACCAGGCTGGGCTTTGCTAATTAAAACCCTTTATTGAAACCTATTATAAACTACTCTGAAAATCCACTTAAACCTGTTACTTGATCTTAAGCCTTACTTGGTGCTAAAACCTTCCCATCAGATAAAGAGCCAATGTATTTAATGTTATCCATGTTGCAAGCTTTGTCCTAATCTTTTGTCTGATACTGCTGCTAATGCATGTTCTTAAAGTGAGTTGCTGATAACCTCAGCCTTTCCTCACTGTCCTGTATCAGTTGCTGTTGTAGCTCAGTTCTGAAGATGAGCAGCATGACAATTATGTACCTCCTATTAGAGAAATGGTTTAAATGGTTCAATGGTTCAGTCTTGTGTTTCTTCTCAAGGCTCTTCATCCACATAGCAGCAGTGCAGATGCTTTTCTTACCTACTCTGTGGTCACTGACCCACCACTCAACTTCTGTTCTACTGTTTTATGTGTTTCAAAGAACCCAATCCTCTTCAGGGACTATTTCTGCTACTGAAGTTCCCATATTTCAACAATGAGGAAAAATTCAATCTTCAGATTGTCTGTAGGTTCACATTTGTTTACTATGACCAGGTGAAATAAGTCTTACAAGAAATACTTTTTTCAGTTTGGATTTAACTTGATTTTTGACACTCACTCCTAATGAAAGATCTTTCTTCCTGCCTGAAGCTTTTAACAAATGTCAACCTGGACACTTTTCTGCCATGTCTCTAGCAGGTGTGATTTGTTTTATTTCCTGATATGTTCTAAAACAATGATTAGGAGTCTGGCTTTCTCCTTTGACTAGGCCTTCTGTCTATATGAAGATGAAATCAGTGATTCAAAAGCACAGTTGGCTGCCATCACCTTGATAATTGGGACATTTGAGAGGATGAAGTGCTTCAGTGAGGAGAACCACGAGCCTTTGAGGACTCAGTGTGCGCTGGCAGCCTCTAAGCTCCTTAAGAAGCCAGACCAATGCCGAGCTGTGAGCACTTGTGCACATCTCTTCTGGTCTGGCCGAAATACTGACAAGAATGGAGAGGAGGTAAGAATAAAGCAACAGCAGTTTAACACATCCTACCACAGTAACACAGCTCTGTCTGTCTTCTGAACGCACTTCGCTTAGTGATGTAGATTTGGTTGGAATGTGTTCTAATACATGAAACTTCTAAATCTCACTGCAGTGTAAGCTGCATAAATACAAAGATTGAGAAAACTCAAATTTAAGGGTGGAAGTACCATGCAAGCTTTTGTCTGTCAATTAGTGTAAGACTGGCTGTCAAAGTACAGTCTACATTTTGCATTTGTTTATTATAATAGCTGTGTTTGCACATGAACTACTCAACTTTCAAATTAAAGATACAAGTTGTTGAAGTTCAAAGTAAAAAAAAAAAAAGTGGATTCTTCAGGGCTTGTCACAAGTTGTAATTATAAAGAGCAGTGTTTGAAATCTTTCTCAAAGTATGCATTAGTGTACATATTACAAAACTGAGTTCACTAATCTCTCAATTGAAGGCTTTCAACAACTGTCCATATTATTGCCTGATAGAACTTAAAACTGGTGACAGTCAGGCAAGGTAAGTTTTCAGTGACAGCTTGTTCTGCAGGGTTTGCGTAGTTTTGTTTCTGTGATAGACCACCAGGAAATGCTAGGTAAGTGCCAAGGGAAGAGATACTGGAGCTCCCTAAGGTTCTTTTATTTCTTGTAACTTTTGGGGATTTTTCTTCTAGCTTCATGGAGGAAAGAGAGTGATGGAATGCCTAAAGAAGGCTCTGAAGATAGCGAATCAGTGCATGGACCCTTCTCTGCAAGTCCAACTTTTCATAGAAATTCTGAATAGATATATCTATTTTTATGAAAAGGAAAATGAAGCGGTGAGTGGAAATGCATTCTCTATTGCATCTTTTTTTTAAAGAGAATTTCTTTAAGCTCTTCACACTTATACTGCAAATTGTGTAGTCTTTCATGAAAGGCACCAGTTCTGGTAATAACAGAATAGTTGATTCTTGATATGTTAGTAAAATTGTGGATAAAACTTCATTTTTCTTACATGGGGGAAAACCAAACATTTGCGGTTTAGTTATGAACTTAAATATTGTGAGACTTGGATACCTGAAATATTTATTAGATCAAAACTTACCAGGACTTAGACTCTTACTATTTTCTCATCTAACTTTATAGAGGTACCTAACTTAATATGCACATAGGGGGAAAAATTCTTACAGCTGTTCAAGGTCACTGCTGAGTGCACCACAAATGGTGCAAGCTTTCATTTCAAGAAATAGGTATGACATCTCATGTACCAGCTTAAATTCTGCATCTGAAATCTGAGACCATTACCTCACATTTTTTGTTAGCAGATTGCTAGTAAACTTACCCAGTTTGAAAAAGCTGCTTGGTCAAGTAGAGATCAACATCCCATCTGATGTCGTCATTTGATCAAGAGCAGATGTTGATGAATTCCCTGCAGTTCTGAGAGAATGTCTAAAGAGATTTTAGGGATTTGCTGACTTTCCAACAACTGAACTGGCTTCCCGCTATAGTAGTGCTTTACTATAGGAGGTGCTTTATCTGACGGAGATGGAGATAAAACTTTGAATTTCAAAGCACTTGGCAGATGTAAAAATAGTTTCTGGATACAGTGGTGGTGTGCAGTGTATTTTGTTCTGTGTAGGGCTGAACGTAACACCAAAGGCACCCATACTTTCCTAAGTAATGACTTGGTCACTAAGAATAACTTTAAATCTGATATTACCATTCTGACTGGCTTCTACAAGAAACAGATTATGTTAGAGTGCATAGACAATCTGATTATGTGCTTTATTTGTTTAAAGCTTTTAAAATTTGCATTCAATAAAATGGAGAGAAATACTGTGGTAAAAGTTACAGAGCTATCTGCATAATGACTTCAGAAGTTCTTCACATTCACTGGGATGGGGTGAATTTCCACAAAACTCTGAAATTAGAATGGTCCTATGAGGAGCAAGAGAAGGCTGTCTCCAACAGTTTGTCTGCATACAGTCTTATCAATATTTCTAAGAACTCTCTAAATGCCGATAGTTTAGAGACAAGTCTGTTAAAACTAATGTCTATGCACTTCTACACGGTCCCGTCAATGACTTCTGCTCTGTTTATATTCTCCTGTAGGTGACAATTCAGGTTTTGAATCAGCTTATACAGAAGATAAGAGAAGATCTCCCAAATCTTGAGTCTACTGAAGAAACAGAACAAATTAACAAACACTTTCACAACACACTGGAGCACTTGCGTCTGAGGAGGGAATCGCCAGAATCTGAGGGGCCAATTTATGAAGGTCTTGTTCTTTAAGAAGACACACACTGTACTTTTTTCATTTACATACCATATGTTTTTTTAAGATAGATTCATAGGTTGTGCCTTTCAGAAATGTCAAGTTAACATTCATGTGTTCAGTCTGGCACTTCAAACACTTGTGTTGAGTACTCTAACAAATTTGAAAGGTTGGACCAGCAACTACAGGTTTCATCAGTTAGCATGGCTGAAACTTTCTTTGAAATCCATGTGTCATGGTAGGGCTCTTCCGGTTCTGATTTCTCTTCTGTCTGTTCACTGTTGCATCTGTAGCACTAGAGTTCTAAACTGGCAAGTGACTGTCATCTGAAACTGTGTCTGGTTCTTACAGAGCATCAGAGTTTTGGGATTATTGTATGTCAGATTCTGCTTGTGCTTTCCTTTTAATGCAAGTTAAGACTAAGTGTAATATTTTTCCCTAAAACTTAGAATATATTAATGCATGTTTGGAGAGTTTTAAAGTACCATGTTCAAAACCAGAAGTTATATTTTGCATATTAAGGCTCTGTGACATTCAGTGAGGGCCAGTACTGTGCACAGGGCATATTTATCAAGATAATTTTGTTCCAAATAGTATAAAAATAGAGAAATTGCAATCTATATAGATATGTATAACCTTAATTACTGTAAATTTAGGGGAAAATGCATTACACAAGTTTATTCAGTATCACAATTTTGCACCAGTGAAAAAATAAAGTTGCTATTAACACTTGTTTCATGTCTCTTCAGAGCCCACTGTTGAACCTAATGCTACTGTTGAACCTTCTGATAAAAGTAAAAGAACTTCTGTTTTGTAGGGACAGAAACATCAAGGCATAGTTAACCTGGAGAAGCTGGGAGGCTGCTGGCATTTCTAATGTAGAAGCTTATAATTCAAAACCAGCATTTTTCCAAATGATGCTGAGATGATGTGTGTCCAGATTTCAGAATGCTTTTATGACATACCTTGAGAGAGTGGTGGAGGGTCCTACTGGATTCTAGGTCTGTGCTAGTGAGACAAGAGGCATTTAAATGACAAAGCTGTAGGAAACTGAGCAGTAGAGCAATTGCCCATGGCAACTCCTGTGAAGACCAATCTAGTCTGTAGCTTAATGCCAGTTGCTGAAAGCTTTGAAATGTCTGTTTTACCTTAACTGACTGTAATATTCTAAAGCTGATTGAACTTCCTTACTTCTTGAGTTGATCACTGTTGTGAAAATTGTCCTGGCTAGGTGGGATAGTGAATGAGACCTTGGTGGGAGAGTCCAATAATATGTAACTGTTTTCTAAAAAAGGCAAATATGATCCTAGGAAAAAAGAACTATGGAATAGTCAACAATTAGATCATTGATCTACTGATGTATAAGTCTGGCTTGGAGAGGAGGAATGGGGAGATAATATGATAGCTTTACTTGCCCAGTGGTATAATTAATGGTATTCAAAAATCTTAATGTTGCTCTGTATCTGTTGATGCTGTTCCTCTTTAGAGAACCGTTAAGCTGATTGTTTTGTTATAAAACATCCATAGCAGAACATGATGATCATGTTCATGTAGATACATTCATACAGTGAGGGTATGCCCTCCTAGTTTACAATATTTGCTAATCGTGTTTTAATCCTCAAGGTCAGTCCTTGTAACTTAGGAATTGTCTTTGAATAATGGTTTTGCAGCTTCACCTACAATTACCAAAATGTTGTTGGCTAGTGCTTTTTCCCCATGTATCACTCGTTAAAGCTACATAGTTGTGACTCTTTCACAGTTCTTAATTACTTTTATTGAAATTTTACAAAGTAATAATTCCAAAATACTGTCTATAAACTTTAACTGCGCTAACATGCATTTTGGCTGTGGCAGTGGACAACTACAGCTGTTCAATAGCTATCACCCTTGTCAGCAAAGGAAAACTTCTGTTAAGCTATGTAGAAAATGCTTATGATGGTGGAAACAAACGTGTATCACTAGTGATGTTTATATCAGTATCTCTTGTGGGACAAATCTAGTCAAAACTTAGGATCTAGCTGCATGAGCTCCTCTTGTGGCAGAGGCAGTGGCAGAAACCATTCTTGTTTTTCACACTCATGGTCAATAGCAAGGCTGTAAATTTTAACAGACTTTCTTCAGTCATACTATTCATGATGTATGACTTGAAAATGTCTAAACCCTTCAAGTAATACTTTTTTTTGATAGATGGATAGATTCGGTGGGTGGGTAGGGGAAAACAACTTTTTTGCCTTTCAGAACTCATAAAAGTCTAATTGGAAATGTTTTAAAAATTGCTCCAAGAGAAGTTCACCTAAAGCTGTCTATAGCAAGATCTGTTTGTCATAGAACTCATAGACTTTATGCTTACTCTATACTTAGAGCAAAAGATAGAGTAATACCTGTCAGCCCTGTAAAGAGTAGAGGAAGTCATAGCTGAGGGAGGAAACGCAGAGAAACTCTTCGTGTGTATGAACTCTCAATTATCATATCTCCTATCACAAAGCTCAAAATCTTTTAATGTTCCTGAAAGTAATTCTACTAAAAATTCTAGTCTTTTATTTTTTCAATCACATTTTCCAGTCAATTCAGTGTTCCCTCACCTACTACAGTTGCTCAGCTTCTCCGGTAACCTGACTGTTCTGATATCTCTTGCCCCATGCTTTTTCCAGGCACCAGTATTTAGTTTTTTGCATTGGTCATGATCATGCCACTAAGTGGGGGAAAAAAATCATAAAATAATAACAGGTCCAGGGTTAACACTTTATGAAATGCCTTACCAGCAATATTTGCAGTTATTAGAAGTGAGAGAGCCTGAACTCTAATTATTGGCCATAAATGTTGTATTCCACTTTCAGCACTTCAACACTAGTGCATCATTACTAGAAAATACTCTGTTGGCTTAATTTGCCAAACAGCTTTGAGAAATTACCTTTTCATTACTGTGATTTCTCTAGCTACATGGAATGACACTATTTCTATACATTCACAAATATCTACACTTGCACCTACTTATCAGTATTCCATAAACTGCCATAAAGTGCACATAGCGCTTAATCCTTGCAGGTGAATATTAGCCAGTTTATGCTCCCACTGAAAGCAAGGTGTACTGTCAGCCTTCACACACTTTTTTCATGTAAAAATATGAGGATGAATTTTGGCTTTTCCTGGACACAGGAGTTTTATAAAGGCTTTCCTAAAACTCATGTGACACAGCGGGTATAGAACAGGATTGATGGCTGAATTTACCCACAGCAGCCAAAATGAAGTCTCATAGAGTGAATGCTGCACACAGTGCCCGTGACAAGCTGCTCTGATGATCATCAAAAGTGTATATGGAGCCCAACACAAACCAAACACACAGACAATAATTGCTAAAGACTTTGCTACTCTTTTATCCCTGGAAAGTCTAAATCTATTTGCCATGGTGTTAGCCATGTCCACGCTGCTGGTGGTGTTGCATGTGCTTTCGGTAGTTTTGTAGAAAACATTCCTATGAGGCTTGGTCTCCATTTCTACCTGAAGTGGTGGAAGGTCTTGATTGACATTCAAACTTAATGACTGATTATTAAGCTTTTGTAGGCTGAGCCTTGAAGCCTTTTTGGGGGGTGAAAGGCTGCTTGCTCTCTTCTCATGTTTGTGTCTGTTAGGTTTTACAAAAAATACAGTGTGTTCCCTTTTTTCCCCCTGGAAACTCACTTCACAGTCCTCTTGACCAGATGATAGGTTTTCATTTCTGAGGGATGTGCGTTTCCTGATGTTGAGGTAAATACTTAAGTTAAAGTATGTAACAGTGATGAAAGGTGTAAAGAATTCAATAGTAGAGGCAATCATTAGGAAATACCAGTTGTAGAAGAATTCTGCATGACATTCTCCTTCAGGGAGGATGCTTTTCTGGGCAATGTGCTCCCAACTGAGAATGGCTGGACCATAGAGGAGAAAAGCAGCAATCCATACAGTGATCATCTTCAATACTGCATTTCTCATCATCCCTTTCTGAGCCCTGTAACTGACCTGAAAGAGAGGAAAGTTAAGTAACATAAAGTAACATTACTAGTATCACAAGCAGTTCCTATCACTTGTGAGGGCTAGTAATATACTGGCTTAGGGATGAGGGTTATACCAAGCTTACTGGTACCACAGAAAAGCTATTTCTGAAATACCTATTCCAACAAACACTATCAAGATTGGTGGATATGTTCTGAGAACGTGCACAGGATCTTAAAAGCTAGAAAACCAAGGCTTTTCTAAAGCAAATAACCACTGCTATTCCTAGAATGGATTGTTGCCAGTTGCTTACATATTCAGTTGCATTAGCTGTGACACCAGGTTACAGAATTGCTGAAAACATGGCCCTTAAAAATTAGCTTACTTAAAATTTTTGAATCATTTGGATTTAAAATACATAAAAGGATCTGAATGCATAGGAGACCCATGCAAGTTATTTCTTTATGCTTTGCCGAGAGCCTTTTTTCCTTAATGTGCAAGTCACACAAAAAAACGTAATGAATAACAGCTTTTACTTCTGTTTGATATCCTTAACTTCATTCTTTTATGAAGTACTTGCGGAACTCTTATCTGCAATTAAGATATATAGATGGAGTGTTGTGATTTGCAAAATGCTTTACAGGAAAAGTAACCAATTCCCCTTATTTAAAAAATAGAGAAGCTAAGGTGCAAAAAAAAAAAAAAAAGTATGTCAGTAATACTGAGTCAGTAAACTGTATCAGCAATAGAATTTGGTAGAATCTTAAAATCAAGATCTGCTTCTCAATGTTCTAATTCCCTGGAGTACTGGACAATATTCATATAGTGAGCTGGAATTCAATCTTCACCTCTTTACAGTGGCCATGCAGTGTTTTGGAATATGAAGCCCTCAAGCTTCCATTCTGTATAGGATTCGTGCCCCAGTGTGTGGATCTTGATCTCCGAAGCCCATGCTGTTCTGGTAGAATACCCACACAGCTGAGGAATCCTGAGTTTGTCTGAACCGGGTCTGATTTTGCAATCCTTGACAAAGCTACTAATAATTTCAGGAGCAGTCTCGTAGGAAGATTACCATTTTCACTGAGAGAGAATAATTTAGAACTTCATATACTCCTGTTCTTATACTGCCCTAACCCAACAGGCGGCTTCTGTACTGTTACTTGGGAAGGGATTTTTATATGGAGACTTAATTTGAAGTATTTTAAAGTGGGTGATTTTTTTCATTTATTATGACCCATTTCCCTTTCTGTTTCTGAAACCGTCCGGTCTATCTTATGTGCATAGTCATGAGAGTTTGGTTTATGAAAGCAAAATTCATGGCTAATTCAGAACAGAGAAAATAAAGGAATTGTAAGTGTTGGTGTTGACTGTTTAAGAATTTATCTGTTCATTTCTCCCTCTTCAAAAAGAAGTTGGTAAAACAAAAAAAAAAAAGTTGCATATAAAATGTTAAAGTGATCTGGCAGCCTCTCTTTGTCCTGTTTGCCAAAAAATCACTGCCTCTTAGTGTGATTTAGAATGAGCAATGAAGCTAAATTAACGTTTTAAGGAAATGCGGGAGGAACAGAGGGCTGAAGAATAACCAAGAAGTGTGTGTAGAAGAGTGACACCTATTAGCAGGTAAAATGTGTTGTTTTGGTGTATTTTGGCACCATCCAAAACACTTTGAGGCAGTATGATCTAGGTGACAATGAAGTTAGCTTTTGATGTTGCAAAATCTGGTCTACTTTTTCAATAACCAACATGCTGCATGACTGAGGCAAGGCTGTAGCTATTTCTGTGGCTGTTACATGGAAGCAGCATTTGCATCCTTTGAAAGATATTAATTTATATTCTGCCACTTTTGAACCACACACAGCTGTATACATTTAATTCTCCCTGAGTGTTCGGTACCCATTGCAAGGAGCTCTATCTCTGCCTTCTGCTGCAGCTGGGATGCAGCTAGGCTGCCTTGGGCTAGCGGCTGTCAAGAGGTGCTTTGCCGTGTTCTGAGGGACATGGTCTGTTTCAGCTGGGTAATACTTTTTAAGCTTATTGAAGTAAGTACAACTTGTTCCCTCTGCCCTTCTAGCTGGAACAACAGCATATGCAAACTCTGCCTATTTCTAAAGCAGAGCACCTCTTCCACTGTAAGTGAGAAGCAAATCTCTGCCAAAGGTGATCACTCCCACAACTATTTCCATGACCGAGGGGACTGCCTAAATACCCTGTCTCCTGTGGTGTTCGAATGAGGTGCAATTAGGTTGTAGAGCCAGGTGACCTAAGCAAACCATCCTACTTGAAAGGGCAGCCTTGGAGCCCCTGCAGATCACTCTCAGGACCACTTGCCCAGCCCTTACCGCTTTGGTGACAGAGATGAACCTGTCGAAGCTTATAAGGACGATGTTGAAGACGGAGGCGGTGCACACCAGGTAGTCTACCACCAGCCACAGCTTACACAAGCGCCTGCCGAGTCTCCACTCGCCTGTCAGCACGTAGGGGATGTAGAGGGGGATGCAGAAACCGCCTGCGGACAGAGCTCGGCGGTGACACGTGCAGGGCCGCGGACCGCGCCCCTCCGCCTCTCCCGGCGCCCCGGGACTCACCCACCAGGAGGTCGGCGATGGCAAGGTTGAGGAAGAAGAAGTGGCCCTGCGTGCGGAGGCTCCGGTCCATCACGAACGCCAGAATGACCAGGGCATTGCCCAGCACCGTGGCCAGCACCAGCAGCCCCATGAGCGCCGCCAGCAGCGCGGCGGTGGCGGCGGCGAAGGTCCCGCCGCGCTGCCCCTCTGCCGCACGGGCGTCGCCCGCCGCCCGCGGGCTGCCGGAGTGGTTGAGCCACGGGAAGTCCTGGCCCATGGCTCCCAGCGCGGTCCCCGCGGCGCTCCGCCGCCGCCCAGCCCGGCTCTGGCGCTCGCCCCGCTCTGCTGTCGGCACCGCCCCCGCCCCGCCACAGCCCGGGCCGGCCGCAGGGAGGGGCCGGGCGCGGCGGGTTGAGGGGCGGCCGGGGGGCGGCTCGGCGCTCCCGGCAGCCCGCCGGGCTCCGACCCGTAGCTGGGGCTGCGGCGGCGTGGCAGAACTTTCCGGACTCGTGCCCGGCGGAGGAAGCCGCGCTCCCGCTGCCCGCAGGCCGGCTCCGCCACGAGCCCGTTCCGTGGAGCGCCGTGAACTAACGCGCCCGACGGCCGCCCGCCCCCGCGACAGCTCCCGACGGCCGCCCGCCCACTCTCGCAACGGCTCTCCCAGTTTCCGCTGCATTCGCTGTCGCCTGCGGGGTGGTGGTCTCAGTTGCTGCCTTGTTTCAGTGGCTCCGGTCTTACACCGCATCTGCAGCTCTTCCCTATGGCCCATAGGGCCCTCACATACATGGTCTTGGCTTTGTGCCGTGTCTAGGAGACTTTCTGCCCCCCTCACCGGTGCTTTTGGCTGGCCCAGCAGAGCCAGCGGCGTGGGGATGTGCTGGACGGGCATCTTGTGCCTCTGGGTGACTCCCTGCCTGCTGCTTCCTGGGGTGGATGAGGCTGCGGCCGCCTCAGCCTTTCCATCTGTGGGAGCTCTAAGAAGGGCTTGCTACTCATTTTTACAAAAATTGCAGGAACAGTATTTCTGAGCTCTACCTTTCCAAAACGGACAGTGGATTTATACAGTGTTTTAAAGCATGTTGTGACAATGACGTTGGAGAGCCAGTTTTATCACAGAAGGCAGATCTATTCCAGAAACCAAAGACATGAGCAGCCAGGAAAGGGTTAAGACCTCAGCTTCTGGCAAGGTGGCTGACCTGGTGCTGAGTGGAACACAGTGAGCCCTGAATGAGCTGCAGAGGCTGCTGAAGTCTGTCAAAACTCAAGGGAAGTTTATGGGAGGAGATATAGCCTACCTCTGCTCTCACGATTTGGCCCACTGGATCATCATCTGCCTTAAAATATGTGGCCATTGACAGGCTTTGCTTTCCTTTCTGTGAGAGTTTCCGGCAGACTGTACGCAGTTTGGAACATGCTGCCTTCCGTACGGCCTCCTTGTCATTAAAAGAAAACAGAACTTGCTCAAAACCAATCACTTGGATGCGCACATTCTTCACTGAATTCAGCCAATGGTTCACATATGGAAAACTCTTTTTTAAACGATTTGTACAAATCTGCAGTTTGAAATAACAAATTTAGAAGCAGTTACAGCAGCTTTCTGAAGACTGAGCTATTCAGATGGACAGCCGGTAAGGCAAGAAAGAACAGCTATACCTTGTCTCTTCTTTGTCTGAGGTTGAGCATGTAGTCTCAGAGTAACGGTGGACCGGTGTTTTCCCCAGAGGGAAGCATCAAGCCTTTCTCAATGTACAAATTCCAGCCCAGGTAATCCCTATAAATCAGTAGCTCCACAGAGGAGATTTTGCAATTCACACTGCTTATCATATGGCCTCTCTATTTATGTCCGTCCAGAAACATAAATGGCAGCTACATGTCTAATCTGTACGAGCAAAACACTTTTCTTATGTGCCTCCGTATCATTATCTCCCTAAAGTGAATAAGTAAAGCCACACAAAGCAAAAGTGACAGGAACACTGAAGGCGTAGCTTATCACCACAGTGGTTATTACTATTCCCTTATTTGGGGACTCTTTTTCACTTCCGTTTCAGCCCAGCTGGCAGTTTCCCATTCAGTTTGGGCAGGATCAAGCTTGTGGTAGTCACCGCTATCTGAGTGTGCCATGGAATATGGAAGGTAGAAGTGGCAGCCAGGAGACACAAAGAAGACAAAAAAATAATCACCAGGAAAACATGGGAGAATTCATTTATTCTTTCAAGAATACTTACTATATTCTTTAACTCCTCCGAGGTAAGGTAATTTTACAGCAGCTCGGTGAGTTTGCAGCATGTACGCTTGTGTACTGTATTTGAAGTAGCCCTTGTAGTGTATTACCCCCTGGCAGATTTTGGGATTCCCAGTAAGTCCCATAATAACCACCTTTACTGTCTTCTGATGCTCCTTTACTACTGCAACTCTTAATAAAATTCTGTTCCTAAAAGTGTGAACCATCAGCCTGTACCTCTGCACTTTGGGGACTTCCTGTGGAAGACTGTACTAGTGCTGTCCGGAGACCCCGGCAGACAGCAGATCCAAACGTGCACGGAGTGGCCAGCACTCTCACCACAGCTCACTCCTGGAGGAACACCGGTTAATGGATCCTGGCAGGATGAAGTAAAAGTAGATTAATAACTCTCTATAAAATGTCTTTGTGTAAGCCTGAATTGTAGACTTCTGAAGACATTTTGTTCCTAATCTTTAATAATCCTTGGAGCAAAAGACATAATTGATTAGAATTGGTGAAGAGGAATGACAATAGCCCAAGACAATAATGAAAAATGCAAGATTTTCCAAGGCAGATCAATACTGACGTGTTCTGAAAATTTAATTTTTGTTTCCTGTGATTTCTTTAGTGATAACTGTTTTCTTGTCCATAAGGCTTCCTTCAGTGATTTCTGAAATAGAGAGCTGTCTGAATCATGCGGTTTCCCATGACTCTGGCATATGTGGGTGAGTCTATCTACAGAAATGACAGAAAAACAGAATGTTTCTCCCACACCACAGACAGATGACACTTTTCCCAGAATGGGCCAAATTCAGCTTCCAAATAGCCTCAGGCAACCACGTAGAAAGGGGGTAGACTCCAGCTGGCTGTAGCCTGTTGGTTCAGAAGACACAGAAGACCTTCTCAGCTAATGTCTTTGAAGCACAATTAAGTAAGGTAGTAGCACACTTATGTTGGATCTTTGCCTGAATCTGAACTCAAAACTAAATCATGTCTTTTAGCAAATAACATGCTGTACATAATGTTTCTCCCTCTGCTTGTTCTTTTAAAAGATACTTAGATTTAGTCCTAGTTTTTCACATACAGGGTAACTCTTTCTCAGTATGCCACAAGCTGTCCGGTACCAAAGCTTTGCTTAAGCTTTGCTCCCTGCTGACCTGAAGGGCAACGGTTGCACATTTCAGTAAGTGTTTGAAGTCATACCATCACTGGAACCTGCACTTACATAAAGGAAACTAGTAGTTTTGCAAATTTCTGACAAAATACTTATTTACTAATAGCTCCATCTAATATTTACAGGTTGTCAACTGTTCTCTCGCTATGAGTGATTGGTGTTTGTCAGAGAAAAAGCTTCCTTGGCCAGGAAAAGAGGAATGATTTTTAGACTGTCTGAGAGAATGTATACATGGCTTTACCAACCAGCAAATCAAATTCTGCTGTCAGACAGAGCTGATCCTAGTTAAATGAATGAGGAAAACTGAATTCCGCTATGGTCATTTCCTGTTAACCTTACACCCTTTGCCAGTGAGGGTTTTGTTTGCATACTGATTCCCTTCACTTTTTTCTTTCATGTTCTGTAAGATGTCTCCATGCATATGATGCAATTCATATTTTAAAATAATTCTTGTTCCTGCACATGTAGAGAAAAAAAATCCTATTCGATCTGTGCCAGTGGAAAGGCATCTACTTCAGAGTACACAGTGTTACTGTTTACTGATTATGCATTTTCTTTTCTTCACTAAGGAAACATTCAGTAGAATTCAGTCCTGTGCGTAATGAGGCTTGTGGGATAGCAAGGTTTGGTGTAGGTATCGGTGCCAACAGCTGGCTCTAGTTACCCCAGTGAGGTTTTAAGGCACTTGTAAAGGCATGGCTAGAGCTTAAAGGTGATGTACGACTTCCTTGATAGCACAAAGCAAGCAGACTGCTATCCCCTCAGTTCTCGATGAGCTGCCTGTTCAGACATCTATAAACTGGTTTCCATCCACTTCAAGTATGATTTGCTGCTTAATGAAGTCCTGTTGTGCTTACATGTAAACAAGAAGGCAGTATCAGGGAGGTAATAGTGGCCAGGCCAGGATGATTCGGTTCTGCACCATGTTCTGTGCTTCAGGTGATGTCATGGTTGCCGTGTCACATTCTATATGAATGCATCCAAATACCATGAGCCTGAAATCCCCTCTATGTCTGGCTTGTTCTTTCAATAACCATTTGTCAAGAAGTAAGACTCATGATTTTGATGAATATAGATGAGAGATTTGGAATGTGATTCAATTTAATGGACTTGGATCATTAGACTGCAATAAGGTACCAAAAATGGTTAGCCCATAGGCAATTGCCTTGAAGTTACACCCAAATTATATTAGCATTGAGAAGCATCATAGTGAAATATATTATAGGCACTTCAAATAGTTTTATTTCCTTCTCCTTCTTCTGGATGCATTCAGCAGTTTCACCTATTATTACTAGTACCCTGTATTACCAGTTCAGCAATGCAACTTACTCAACATTTCTATCCTCCCCACGCTGGCTACTTGATGCATCAGTATTTCACTTAGGCAGTTTCACGTACGCTGCCAGCATCAAAGGATGTCATCACAATTTTGTTGCTTGGCTGCAAGTACATTACAGAGGACTGAATGGTTTTTAGTTGCACTCCGTGAGAGCTGGACAGACTTCCAAAAAATATCTCTTAACAATGTATTAGTGACGAGGGCATTGCAAAAATCAGAGGTACCCAGACTGCGGCTTATTTCTCATTCTCAGTTCCTTCTTCCTTAATCCTTGGAAAAGTTCCTTTTCCCCCTGGCCTGTCACCTCTTTCATTTGCACTGATAATGCCCAGATATATAATCTTGCTAATATGCAGCAATATTTCTAGCCAGAGAGATGCTGAAGTCCTGGGAAAACAGTTTTGCTGGAATTTGGATGCGTTTTCTCAACACCTTCTTTTCCACCAGCAGATGGCATTCCCCAGGAAGGGAAAGCTGGAAGGGTTTTTCTATGGCGAGCTGATAAGCACAGATTAAGAATATTCTCCCCAGCATCTCTGAACTTGCGTTTTAGCTGTATCAGTAGCAGCTGAAGCCGTGTCAGTATCTGTTGTAGTTTCTACTGCTTTGAGAATGAGTTAGGGTAATCTTTTCCTCAGGGCTGTCCTTTTTTCATTTTTGGCTGCTGTAGCAGTCCCCAACACTGTGGCTGACCTTAGTGTCCATGCCTCTTTGGGAAGTTATTGCCTGTTTGCTTCAACTGCAGGATGTGAAATTTCAAGCAAATATGAATGTGCTGCCAGCAGAAGATGAATTTAGTGGTGTGAGGGACCACGGCTCATCATTGTTACTAATCAGTGACCCAGTTACTGTCACGTAGTCTTTGTAATAAGACAGATTCTGTTTGTTCTGATGCTATCGGATACCTCTTGTTTCCTCATGTTATTGGTGGAGTATAAATTTGTACAGAGGAAAGAGAGAGGAAAGAGGGAGGAACTCAAATTTCCTTTATTTCAAACTTCGCTTCTATGCATTCTCTATTTTCTCACTTTATGCAGAAACTCCACAATCGACTGCTGTGCTATATTTAGGCTTATTTGTCTTCTTCCTGCCTTTGACTGTTACGGAGTTTATTTATCGGGTTACATCTGCTAGGCTCTCAGCAGTATGCACACCTGCATCTCCCCCCATGGCATGTATGTAGGCAGTCTTTGTAGCTGTAAAGCAGCAATTTATGACAGAGATGTGGCTATGTGAAATATGTATGAAGTGGTCCAAAAACCACTGAGCTAAACAGAATTCCATTGACTTCACCGTACTTGAGTTAGCCCCTAATTGTGCATTTTGCTGGAAAGCTCAGAAGGATCAGTTTTAACTATTTGCAGAAGGAACATTGCAGCACAGAAGTAGGAGGCAGAAACTGTTCCGTTCATGGTTCTGCAATAAACTTGTAAACTTGGGGTCATAGAAAATCACTCAGTTTTTTCATGTCACGATATTCTTGCACAGGACAGGGTACTTAAAAGCTGTCTTTTGAAAACATATTCCAGAAGCAAAAGCTTTTAAAATTCACATTGTTAGAGAGATTCGTAAAACAGTGTCAGCAGGACAATAGATTTCGTGTCCTTTTTGTGTTTACAGCGAAACTCAATAGGCAAGGCAGCTACCACGTGTTCAGATACATCCATCTTTGCATGCAGTGATTAAGCAGGCTGTTCCCATTAGTGTCAGTGGGAGTTAAATATCCAATTATGGAACACTAAGGAAATGACAGCCTTTAATTGTTCTTTAAAATCAGCAGCCAAAAAACCCAACAAACTTTTATTTCTTTTTACATAAGTCATTGACCGTCCTCAAATGCTTGAAGTTCTGTACTCATTCATGTGCTAGCGAAATATCACGTTCAATCTAAAGGTCAACGTGGCAGACGTTAAAACCATTGGTTCTGCATGTTATAGTTAAAAAGATGAGCAAATCTGGATCTGTTTTTTCAACGATTCCCCATACCAGGAAATCTGTGTGTTGGGCACAATTGGCTGAATTCATTTTGGTGAATGTGAATGTCATTAAAAATTCAGTTGGGATAAGGGCAGAATTTACTTGTTCAGGACAGAGTCTGTCAATATTTGACACATAGTTTTGACCAAAAATCTAGGGAATTGTTTTCTATGTGGGAATGTTTTAATGAAATGTTTAAGCATTTCAATTTGAAAGGTAGTTTTAATTTCAAAATTGTTATAAGTACTTTAAAGAAAAAAGAAATGGGATGAATTTGTTAGTCTCAAGCATGGGAATAAGAAAGGAAAGAAAGAATTTTCTGCAGAAGAATTCTTGCATCCGAAAGCCATCTCTGATCTGAATGGCATCTTTGGAAATTCTCTTCAAACAGGGAAGAGAGTGGAAGGAAGGATTAATTTTTAAAAGCTACTGTCTGGTGGATGTTACAGCTACAGCCTCCAAAATTCAGCTTTCCTCAGCAAGAACCTGGAAGGACCATTCAGCTCTGGACTCTCCAGCTAGACTCCTCCTGTAGCGTATAGACACAGCATTGTCACCCGTGCTCCTGTGTTTGCTGACAAGCAACAGACAGCCAGAGGAATGCGGGAAAGTGCAGTAAATGTACAGATAGTCTCATGGTCCCCTCACTCAAATGGGGAACCAGTTCTCACATTTGAGTGTGCTGTATTTAGTAAGAACGGGGGGAATCTGCCAGCCAGGCGTCAGATGCCTGGTCTGGTGCTTACAGCACAGTGCATCGATTGCTGTGTGTCTAAGGAGCTGTTTGTTCGGAGCCTGCATCTTGCAGCAAATTGATTTGTAGGTACTAATGCGCTTCCTTTCAGTAAAATAAATGTCATCTTGCAAGTGTGAACTCATTCAATTTTTTACTTATTAGAGAAAATAATCTAGTATTGCTTTGAAATTAAATTTCTAGGGAATTCACTTGTCTGATAAAAATACAGCACAGATTCAGATGGTTTTTCTGTTTTTGTTACAGGGGTAATTGTATTCTTGCCATTCTCAAATCCAATAAAAGTGGTTTGCTGCAAAAGAGCAGCAGGTACCTGAGACTCTGTAGCACCCTGTGGATCCCTAAGCACGTTCAAAGGGGAGAACCAGTATGGTGCGTTGAGCTGTCAAAGTCCACCCACACCAGCTGCATGGAAATATTAATGGAATGAGGCCTTCAGTTCATGCTTTCAGCTTTGGAAAACAAAGTAATTCGTAACCACTAAAAAGAGACACAGCTTTGCCTATCAGAGTGGCTAATAGCTCTGTAGAAGAGAGTAGTGAGCATGTATTCTGCCACTGTCCAAGGCTCACCGTCAGCAGCACACTCTGCAGAACACGCCATGTTACCATATAAAAGGTAACAGAGGCATTTGGAGGTACAGCCTTCAGGTATTATCTGCTAACATGCAGCACAGCCAGGTCACTAAAACAAACCTGCCATCAGGGCTCAGAGATTCCTCAGTAGGCTTTAGCCTCTCCGGAGTCGGCAGCAGGTGAAGAGGCTGTTGCTTACACAACTGGTTTGTACTGCAACTCAAGGAATAAGCTTGAGTCGATCTCTTGGAGATGCTTTCAACTCCATGAAACAGCTGACCCTAGTCAGCCACCACCTCTGTAGCACAAGCCCCTTTTGAAGGGTGGGCTGTGTGCTGAGGTGGGCTTTTTGGTAGCATGAGCCCAGGACACAAGTGGTTTCCTATAACTGATTCTACGTAAATGGCTAAAGCCCTCACTTACTGAGGTTTGTGTCAAGGTCTACTGTGAAGTCTTCTGTTTTGGCTTTGGTTTTATCCTGAATTTGGTTCCTGATGAAGGAGATGAATCTCAGTCCCTGTCTCTTGATATTTCTTCCCTGTCTGCCTCTAACTGTATGATTCTTTAAATTTTTAGTGCGGTAAGAGACAAAAAATAAAATGGAATAGTAATTGGCCTTTCTATTCCAGCAAATTCATGTTTTCAAAAACCCTTCTATTATTTTTAGAATTGAAAGCAGACTTTTTTGAACTGTTTTTTTCTTCAAGGTGTGACTGTATTTTGTTCTGTCTGCAGGGCAAGCAAAATCAGAAAGACTGTGCCCTCAGGCAAATCACTAATCCAGCTGATGCCCTTTCTTGAGTTGTGAAAGCCCCTGAAGTAAGTCTTTGTGCAAGTTTTATGGGCTACATACACCAGTTCATCTCATTTCCTCCATCTGTAAATGCTAATCCTCACCAAAAGTTGTAGGAGACCAAATCCTGCGCTGCTGCCAAAGGTAAACTGATTTTTGTGATGATGCCAGACTTTCTCTCTGCCCTGAGAGTTGTATGGGTCTCAGCAATAACCTGGAGTCCTTGACCCGTTTTTTTCCCAAATTTCTGCCATAGTATAAAGCCTACTCCAAACGAATGACAGTTTGTCCTAAACTTTATTTTACCTTTATAAGCAATATTTGCATTAGAACAAAATGTCAGCAGAAGATAGTGGCATATCTCAGCTCTCAGCCTCTCATTTTCAGATAGGAAGATTCCAGCAATAAACTATGCCTTGATCTTGCAAGATCATCAAGCTAGATAAGAATTATCTTCTTTCATCTTCCTAAAACTTGCTCTTAACTTCAATCTCTTCTGTAGCCTAACCCACAATGACATGACTTATCCTGTTGGCCCTACCCAGTTTTTTACTTTATTCTAGCTGGGGGGCATGCAGGATCCATGAATAAATGACATTTTTCAACCCTTTATTTACCAAAGCATAGACCTACCCTTGCCAATTAAAAAAAAAAAAAAAGTGCCACCAAAACCAAACTTCAGCCCTGGGCACCTGCTTTCTGATACCTGCACATCTTGTTCTAGGCTCGTGAAACATGCAGAATAAAGACCTACACGGAGTGTCTTAGGCCTCCGTCTTCATAACCTTACATGCAGGTAAGATGGCTAATACATTTTTACAAAGGCTAAAACTTTGCTCCTTGCCAGACATCTGGCTCAACCTTGTGCTGGAGTCCTAGAAGATTCGGCAACTGACTGATCTTAGAGCTCTTATTTTCCTGAACTTTTAGCCTTTACCTTTATTATAATCCTAGAAAGTGGGCGAATGTTTTTAATCAAAGCCAAATGTAAACCACTGGTTCATAGTGACACAAGCACACAGCTGAGTCCTTTGAGCCATACGTAGTGCCGAAGTTAATGAGTATATCTTAGCTTCTGGAGGATCTTTATTTATGTTGCTGTCCTAAGATCTTTATGTAGGTGAAACCTGATTACATCACAATGGTTGTAGGCTGGTGTTTCTTACATTTTACTTGTGTGTGATGTGACAGAGAATCGTTTAGCCATCTCTTCGTGCATTTGTGTTCAAGGATAGGTGCTAGAAGACTGAGGAGAAACCGGAACTCGAGTTCTCCTCCTCACTGGGGAAGCACCCTAATGACAGCTATTGCAGGAAGAGTCGGGGACGAGGGGATTGTGCATTGCAACCTGCTTATTTGGACATGTGCTTTGTTTTTTGAAGTATAACCCTTGCTCATTTTTTCCTTGAGAATGCTGTAGCTGTAGAATTCCAGCATATACACAACTCGTTGTAAACAAGAACTTGCCATCTAAAATTGAGAAAAGAAGTAATTAAAATGTTTTTTCAGTGTTTCCTTTCAACTAGCTTTTGTGGCTTCAGTGTGGTGAATGTTTGCGAATCTTTTCTTGAAACGCCACACAGAATGTAACTGAAGTGGTGTGAGGATGCATGGCAGTGCGTAAGAGGCATTACAACACCTGAATGTAGTTGTACAGCTTTCTAGGTATAAGCAGTTTCTTCTTGAGGGAATAAATATAATAATAATTTTCTGAAGGGAAAAGAATAAACAGAACTCCCGAGCCGGTAGCTATGGAATCGTAAAAACTGCTCTTGAGAGAGAGTTGAGAAATGGCAGGGTAATTACCATTAAAGACCTCTTAATGCCAAATGTTAAGAGTTGACATGAGCCTCACAGGAGACTTGCAAACTTCAGGATTATACACCAAAGAAATGCTTGATCATAACAATACTTTTCCAGTTCCAAAAGAACACAGAGTGTAATTTATCACTCAACAAAACATTCTCTGAAGCCGAGTGCTGGCTGCATAGGAGAATGTAATTAGAGAGATAAAGATCATATCAAAGGTGAACCTTGTAAAACTCAGTACACAGTATGTGTAATATATGAAAACTGAGCTCACAATGTGGCTGTGAACTAGAGGCCAGTACGGGGTGACAATTAGAGAACAAGCTGTCAAATCACAAAGACTTCATTAACAGAAGGTAACTGACAGCAGAATAATAGGGGACTTTAATGGGTAATAACATTTCTGCTACACACATCTGCAATAATAAAAATGCCCTTTTCTTGCTAATACCAGGACCTGGTAATTATTATCAGGGGGATTATCTTGTTCTTAGATTTGCACTGAATTTTATGATCATGGAACCAGTCTTCAGTGCCAATTAAAAAATGGGAATTCCATCACCTTTTATCTTCCTTCAGATATGAATAGTAACATTTTATTTTAACTCTTGATTTCATTTATACTTCCCTCCATGTACCAAGCGACCTCATCCTGTTTATAAAAAAAAAAAAAATATTTTTTTTCCTAAAACCTTTGCAGAAGTTTTGACCTTTCAGCCAAGAAATTCAAGGATTGACCTTTTGATGTGCATGCGTTTATTATGTCTGACTCACAAAAAACAGCTTGTGGCTTTGTTCTGCATATTCATAGCAGAATGATCATGGGCTCCACGACCTGTGTATGCAGCCTGAGAGAGCAGGCTGCCTATGCACATTTGGATCCAGATTTGAGTGGAATAATTGTCTGGTGCTGATCATTAAATATTAAAGAGATGGGCAGGAAAAAAAAGGGATCTAGGATTTACAGAAATCAATGAGAATTGTCTGTTTTCTTCACACCCTGGACTAAATTGTAAGGGAATTATATATGTCTCTTAATTTGTTGCTCTGCAGGGTCATTGCTCTAAATTACCAAATTCTGCTGTTTATAATTTAGGTGCCTCCCAAGGTTAATTAAGACACCAGTGTTTGGGGTCTGCGCTTCCCAAAGGCCCAAGCAGTGACCTGGGCTTTGAACACCGAAACTGCCATTAGATGCCTGAAGTTACTTGCGAATTCTTACTGATCCATGTCTACCTGATGGGACTGATGGCATGGTGTAGATTCATCAAATTTCATTTTTAGTCTTGCTTGTAAGAAGGATGATCTGCTGTACTAAATTTTGGAGCTTAACTCCTCTAGAACAGGATACAAATAATCCTTGATAACTCTTAGTTTAAAGAACAGCTCCCCGACAATGCAGTGTAATAAAATGAAAAAGAACGCTCCTGGAAAACAGAGTAAATTCACGGGAATGAACACATATATTATTTACTTGTTCATGTGTTTAGTAAGTTTTTCTATTTTAAAGAAAATACGAAAAATATTTTTTTAATATGTGTTTTAATACTGTGTGCACTTAAGCAACTTCTGCAGAATGAGGTATTAAGTATTAATAGAATGAATGGAAATTTAATGTATCCTATTTCCTGAACAATTTACATAATTATGCCAACTTAGTGGACATCTGTTTTCATGTCCTCAGACAAAATTACATGGTTGAAATAGCATTGCTTCCAATTGTCTGTTGAGATAAGCTTTTGAAGTTGAAAGGATAACTAAAAGTTAAGCACATGTTCTTGGGAAAATAAAAGCCATAAAACTAAGATATCAACATATGGTTTGAGTTCTTATCTCCCTAAATTCCATCCTATTCAGTCGCATCTGAGCCAAACAAAGTTCAAGGGCTGACTTTTGCTGATGAGGCACAGTGGGGATGCAGCATTTCTTCAGGCTGCCCCTCAGCAATGTACAACCCAGGCAGCACAAATTGCTTAGCAATGAATATTCAAAATTGGGAATTTAGCAGCCAGAGTTTCAAAGTGTTGCTTCCTCTCCTGCCAGCTTGTGTGTAGCTAAAAGAGTGAATTTCATAGAGTATTACACACAGACCTGGTTGAGGCGTATACTTTATGGTTACCTATGAAATCTGGAGGGACTATTCCATGGCCTGAGCCCTTTTCAGTACTGTGTTCCGAGCCTAGCCCCTGGGTCATGCCTTTTCATCGATGGTTCTTCCAGGATACCGGGGAGTGCAGTTAGGCAATGGCACTTAGAGTGTTCAGGTAATATCCCAGACAGGTCAGGATATGGCATAGCAGAGAGGAGAAGAGAAGAAACATAATTTACAAGTGGATACATCTAGCTGGAGAAAAAAAGTGCTTGGATTTTAAGTCTTCTCTCTGGTTTGATTTGCCTGGGTATATAATCTCACAGTCCTGGTTGTTGCAAGGCTGGTTTTCTTTTGTCCGAGTTTGTATCCAGAGCGATATACAAGTAAAATCTATATTGATTTTTCTTTTCAAAGTGTGACCTGTCATGATAAGGTTCATGATGACTAGGAGCAAGAAATGCAATAGCCCACTGTCGTTACTAGGTGTATTAAATAATAGGAAACTCATTTACATCTAGTTTCATTATGATTGAAACTAGATGTAAATTCTTCATTATGAAGAATTGTTCGCATTAGATGGTCACTGCACTGATAGGACAAATTCTGGAGCTTGCTGTGACACAGATAATGGGCACATCCAGGTAAATGCAGCATCCAGGAGTGTGAAAGATGAAGTGTTGGCCACATACAGGGATAGCACAATTGAATACTCTGCAGAAGAGTGCCTTTTACTGGTGAAGATGTGAATGTTGCTCACAGAACAAAAACTTAGCAAGCCCTGTTCCCAGTTTCTTAATTTTTTCCCGTATTCCACGTTCAGTATGACCTCTTCTGCACTTCTGTCAAAAAAATGGAATGAACTCCTGGCATTATACACTTTTTTTATTTGCAGAGACATCCCTTCAGGAATAGGATGACATTTTCTATACCTTGTTTCTCTGCATAATCTAGGTGATCTCATATCAAAATATTTAGGGTGGAAGCCTATCTGGACTTCCTGTAGACATACTTAGGTTGCAGTCCAATAAATTGTTTAGCCGCTCTTTGACAAAATACTTTAGGTATACATTGATTTACATGGAGATAATGGAGCTAAATAACAATCAGCCATGCACCCATGCTGTGCTGAATTTATACTTAAATATAGTCTGGGTCTGGAGGTTAATTTAATGCCAAAAATAATGTGTCTTGATATTTTTTTCAGGCACCTGCCCTATTATCTCTGCTTGTATGGTCCTTTCCTTATAACAATGTAAGAAAACTAGCTTTTAGCTAGTTTTTTTAGCCTGAAGAAGGATGATGAGTTCAGCTTTTATTCTTTGTACAAAGAATAAAGCTGAAATGGAGTGGAATTACAGGTGCTGCACTTCTGTACTCATACAGGTCCCATGTGATGAACCTGTCATCTCATCATAGAGATTAATAGGTTCTCTTCCCATTCAAAACCATTTGTCTGACACAGCAGTAGCCTTATTTATTTCTTGGGCAGCATGAACAATATTTTTTTTAAATTTCAAGGCAAATAGGATATAATAATTCTCTCTTTACTTCCAATGTTCTTCTCTTCTCTCCCCAGTTGTCTATTAGAATATGCTATTTTTAAGTAGTCCACCTCCAATTTCCAATTGCCCTTGTCTGCTCTCTCTTACTAGTGATCTTTCCACCAGTGAATTCAGTGAGAACCTAAGATGAGAAAAAGTACGCAAAGATTTTTGCCCCTACACTGATCATGACAAAGACCATGCTGGGGTTTTTTTGAGAGATGACTACGGTAAATGATGAACGATATTGCAATTGTTAATAATAGTTATTATGGGCAATTTTTCCTGTCTTAGATTCTCTTCATCATCTGGGTAGATTTTCAAGGGCTCCTTACAGTTAGCGTCAAGCTCTGATGCTACTCTTCAGGCTGTGGATCACCTTTTTGAGTTCAGTCTTAACAGGAACGCTTAAAACAAAGTAAGAGGTTGTAACATAAGCAGAATCTACTCCTTAAGAAAAAGCTCTCATTGCCTTCCTACAAAATATATCAACATCTGTGGAAGCTGCCTGTGTGGCTGTTTGGCACCTTTTGTTTTGGTTTTTTTTCTGTCTTAGGATTCTCTTTAGTCATCATGCACAGGTCATTCTGCATGAGAACATTTCATAGAAGCAGAGACGCAGGATGGCTGGGATTCTTGACAATCAGGAGGGCAGGGTATTAAAACCAACCAGGGAGTGTCATAAAATATTTTCCATTTAGTAATCTGTGACATGAAACTAAGAAAAATAAGGGTTGTTTTGTTCCCTATGGCCACAGGCCATAATTTGATACATTGACCGCAGCTTCATTTTCTTAATCAAAATCTTGCACAAACTTTGCTCCTAAGCTAGTGTCAGGAAACTTGCTCCCTGAACAGCCCGTGCTCTTTGCAGCTGCAGAGGCACTTTGGTGAAAGGAGTCTGTCTGCAGTCTTGTCACAAGTGTGCTCTCTCACCGAGCACATCTATTAGAAGTATATTGATGATAGACCTGCAAGGCTTCTCAGGGCATCTGCTGTATTTTAGAGCCTGCTGAAAAGAGGTTCACTCCTCCAGACTTCAGCAGGAAAACAGGAGATAGTGTGCCATGCAGGGCACCACGGCACTGGTGACTAACATCGTGTTGCCACTGACAACAGATGAACCTCCGTATTACTGAATGTAGTTGCGTAACTTGGGAATAAAAACATCAGTGACAAGCACGTGCTAGTGGTGCGGTTCTGAGTGTTGCAGAATGCTTGATATTATTAGAGGGAGGTGAGTACAAGACGCTTTTTTATAGATAAGCTTGGGAGGGCTGGATTTTTCTCTGTCTAGCAGGAAGCTGCATACTTAGTATGTTAAAGATGAGACAGGAGATGGGCATGCTGTTAGCCAGTCAGCCTTTATTCATCAGCCCTATCATGACACAATTTTTTTTCATTCACTGAGAACACCATGCAGCCAACCACTTCCCACTCAGCTGAGCACATCCATGCTTCCCTGTGACACCAGGTCTTTGAGCAGGTGCTAAGCGCACCAGAGCAATACTGCCCGGGAGCTGTGGGAATGAGGCCACCTTCTCCTGTATGTGTTTTAATGCAGCTTTAATTGGATTTTTATTGTTTTCTTCCCCAAAGCTTTGTTCCAACAACAGATGGGACCACTGTCTTACCATGAATGAGGCTGAGCTTTTTATCTAAGGAATAATCTTTTGCTTTTAAGTTGTCCTTTGTTTCAAATATCTTTACATCTATCCCTTCAGAGAACACTGATATAAGATGAGGGATCATGTGGGTCATTAATGAAGAGGTTAAAACAGTGTCGGCCCCACTCTTGACCCCTGGGATACACCACTAGTGACTGCCTCCAGCTGTACTTCATACTGCTGTCAGCAACCCTTTGACCCAGGCAGTTCCATCAGTTTTTGATCCACAGTCCTTATAATCTAGTTCATCAGCTTGTCTGCAAGGATGCAATAAGACAGTGCTTGAAAGCCTTGCTAAAGTCAGGATAAACAACATCCAGTGCTGCCCCCTCGCCCACTGAGCGAGTCATTTATTGTTGTTTCAGGCTGTTCAAGCATGATTTCCTGTAATGCTGACTGTCCCAAATCACTTCCTTGTCTTTCATATGTTTGGAAACGGCTTCCAGAATTATTTGCTCTATCCCTTTCCCATCAAGTGAAGGTGGCTGGCTTGCAGTTCCCTGCATCTTGCCCTTCTGGAAGATAGGAGTGACATTTGCTTTCTTCCTTTAAACCTCCCCTGATCACCATGACCCTTTAAAGATGGACAAGAGCGGCCTCACAGTGACTTTGGCCACCGCACTCAGCACTTTTGGGTACATGCCATCAGCTCCCATGGACATGTATATGTCCACTGCATTTAAATGTTCCCTGATTTGTTCCTCCTCCCCTGATGGCCTGTCTTCCTTGCCCCAGGGTTTCCCACCGGCCTCAGGGGCCTCGGATTCCTGAAGGCAAAATCGTAGCCTCCCACAATGCTGCTATGCTCTCTGCGAGTAAGTGTGCCCATAAATCACTCCAGCACCAAGCTGAGCTGCTTACACTGAGGACTGAGGCTTTTCTCTCCAGCTGCTTTAGTTCAGCATTGACAAGAGAAACAGACAGCTCTGTGTGTGTAGTGGCAGATGAGAAAATAGAGGGAAAATTGATCTTTGAAAAGGAATACTAACGTCACAAGCTAGTTCAGCAAAAAACAAGCACAAGCAAATCTGGGATCTCTTACAGAATACGTCAAGCAGATAGACGTTTTTTTCTTTCAGATGCCTGCAGATCACAGCTGAAGTGTACCTTCATCTCCTTTTAGAGGCTGAAAAAGCATTAATGTGTTGGAAGTGTCTTTCAAAACTCAGTTTACAAAATAGTACGCTGGATCCTGGGAAGTAGGGCTGTGCCTCATCTGCTGGCTGCCCAGAGATGAGCTCATTATAACCACTTCATTAGGGACAGATGCTTGTCTATCTCTTCTTAAAAACACCTACCACTGGCAACTTCTCAGCCCCTCCCAGGCAATTTCCGAAAGGATGTCCGTGGCCTTCTTCCTAATGCCTAAGGTAAAAAGCTCAGTCCATTCACTTTGTTACAGCTGGTTTAAATCTTTGTTTTGGTGCTATGGATTACAGCAAAAGGGAAATATTTGAAAATAAGCAATCCTGCTATGGAAAATGTTCTTTGGGTGTCTCAAAGAACCACACAGAACAGTGCTAGCAGTTGCCATTTACCTTGTGCCACTCTCCTGTGTAACTGCTATTTGCTGCTGACCTCTCTGGATGCTGCCAGGCCAAAGACACCTCCAGCTCTGTTCTGTCACTTGTTTCCATTTGGATGAACTTTGCCAAGAACTTAAAGGTCCAATTGTATTGTCAGGCCTCCTACAGCTTAGAGTGGTAGCCGGCAGGGATACTGTCACTCACGTTGGTGTTTTACTTTTCTGCCAAAGAGGCTGCAGCAGTGTCCCGGTCATTACCCAGCTTGGGAAAGTCGTGGCACTGAGTGGTGGTATCCAATACCGATGTGTTCCCTGCACTTTTCCACTGTGTAAGCTTTATCAAGGCTCAGTACTTTTAGTACAGAGATAATAAAGACCATAAAATGTTTGTTTCTTACCTGGAGGAGAGGCCTTATGCTGACCGAGAAGGCTGGACAGATACAGAGGGGCTCAGCTTGTTTATGTCAGCATCATTTCAGTCATGTTGGAAGAAAAGGGGTGGCTTCACAACGGCTGAATATTGGGTCCCTTATTCAGAGATGAGAATGTCGATTTGGCTACAAAAACGGTACTCAATGGGAGACAACCCACTCATTCTTGCTTGACTCTTTTCACTTTCTGAACGTGGGAGTGTCCTTTTGACTACTCATTTTGCAGATAAGAGCTGTGGAGCTCTAGGTGTGGACTCTTGTGCTGATTCTGCTGCTGGCTTTGTCACTTCACAGAAATATTCAGGATGTGCCTCCTTGAAAGCTCTAACAATTAGTTAATTAGTGGGCCTGATTCACCCTTAACAGCCTGCAGGCTGGGAGTTCCCTCAGACAGAAAGTTGTGCAAACAGGTACTCTGAGCTGTACCCTTGATACAAAGCATGTGTCACATTGTCTGCGAGGATATTGATTTATGGCATAACAAGCATTTGAACCAAATTAACTGCTTTAGTGCTGTCCTTCCATCCTGTTGCCATTTTTTATTACTGTTCCTTCTCTACTAGTAAGCTCTGTGACACGACTCAGGTGCTGTAGCACAGCTGGCACGTGCTCTCTGGTACACTGAGGACACGGGTCAGCAGCTGGAGAATTAGACTGGTGTGACCCTGGGCCTCCTTCGTGTCTGTCTTCTCTGTGGAGAAACATAAAATGTAGTATTTTCTGCAGACATATGCAAAAGTAGCTGATGTTGAAGGCTAGCAATAATGGTTTAAGCTAGTGAAAAGATGGTGGGAGAACAAGTTCTTCTTAGTGATCAGTCTCTATTTCTAAATGGAAGTACAATAATAGAAAAGGAAATACAAAGCCAAACAATCTGAATGATAACTCTTCTTAGTTTTAGTAAGTGACATTCTGTAGCTCAGGAGCTGGCTGTAAATTCTTCTGTAACGTATTTTTCAACACAGTTATCTGTCTTCTCTCAGAATAGAGGACCAGCTCCTCATAGAACAGTGTGCACTATTATGTGTATGAAAAAGCTATTCTTTTTAACATTAAAAAGCAATTTAATACTTGAATTAACAGGCTCAACTTCAGTTCCTTTGGTTCAAAGTCTTTGCAGACTTTTATTCACTTTGGTCACACACTGAAAGAGCTTTTCTGATTCCCCCTTAATTTTTTAAAAATGTGGTGGAAAAGCAACAAATATTTCAGTGTCCTTTCCTCGGTGTATGTAAGAACATCCTAACTTGCCTGTTGCCTTCTATCCTGTTCCTTGCACACACGTTCTTTTTGGTGACATGCTGCTCTTTGAGACTGGTTTACTGAGTGGTTACATTTAATTCAAAAAGCACTGATGCATCTGACTGTCCCAGTTTTCTTTCCATAAACATTACATCGTATTTGCCACCAGGGCATTTAATGTGCCATTTTGGTGTCCATTCTCCTTGGGTATAATCCAAAGTATTCAACTCACACATCCTCCCAGTTTTGAGGTATGCAGAAGCTTAGAAGCTGTCCCTGTCTTCTTTTTAGTTGTAAATGGTCACATAAAGAACACAGAACTTGAAGATGTTCTTTAATGCTCTACTGTAAACTTTTAATGCTCTGTTGTAAACTTTTAGTGCTCTGTTGTAAAATACATGGTTTTCTTGTAATGCTGCTCAGGGGTTACCTGAGCAAAGGCCCTGCTAGTTTTTTAAGACTTCCATTAGAAAAAGAGTTGCCTTTATCATTTGATTGTGTATGTCGTTATATGTTGCATCATTATTACATATACACATTCAGGTAGTATGTAGTAAAATTACTGTGATGAGGCACATATTGCTGAGCAGATTGCAGAGAACAGAAAACCAAGCCAACAATAGAGAAGGAACTGGGAAAGTCCAGTGTGCCTGTGCATGCTTTATTCTGGCTTAGAATGCCCCAGATGAACTGGCTGCCTATCACTGCTCTGACTATCCGTCGAAGTAGCATGCTTCAGATAGTTCCAACCTTTCAAATTACCATCTGTTAAGACATACTCATAAGCACACTGACGAGTGTTTGTCAGATATCACTTCATGCTAACTGATCTCTTTTCTCACACGCTTTAGTAGCTAATTTTTAAGACCCGAGAGCCATCATTACTACACATTAGTTGTCAAAATAACAACACAGCTGTCCTTTGGAAAAAAGAACCTAAAGTACTTGAACTACCGCAAAATTATGGGAGAATCGCTTTTAAACAGCCATGTTCAAAATTTTAACTGAAACGAAAGGAAGCGTTGATCAAAACAACATATCCCATCACCAACAGCTGCATTCTTTTGCATCCTCACTAAATTTAATTTTGTTTCATTCACTTGTTTACAGTGAATGAAGAGGTGCGATGAGCATGTGAAATCATTAGTGCAAGCGATTTTCATCCTTTTCAAGCATGTCTTCTTCCTGACATAATTATGCCTAATGATTTATAGCGTTCTGCATCTGCAGCAATCATGATTTCATCTTTATCTTTTATCACTGCATCTTTGCTATTCTTTCAAAGATGTGATCAGCAGCTCCAGAGGGGCAGAAAGTTAATGGATAAGGGATAGTAATGATGCCTATTCTTTCTAATGCCAATTAAAATTTTGACAGTAATAGGGCAAAATACAGCACTCACACTGTTATACAATGTTAAACACCTGATAAATAAATCTTACAGTGTTAGTCATAAAGCTGAAGCCTGCTTGCAATTTCCATTTTTGCCCAAAGTCTCTATTTATTTCCATCAACACTTAATTTCAGTTTTAACATCTGTTGGAAAATCTGCCTCCTGTTGTTTGTTTCCAGAGAAAGAAAACATTTTGTTAAGGGCTGTGTTCCTGTTGTATCTCTGCAGTCAGTTGAGGAACACCCTGTGAAAGGCTCTGTCTGTTCTTCTGGGCCTCTTGACAACTTAGAAACATCTAAGAATGGCCTGCTTCTTGGCTCTTTTCAGACCTTCCTCAGAGAGGTGAGCATCTGGAGAAGGGGCTTACCCAATACTAAGGGAGCATAATCAGTATCCCTTCTTTAGCAGATGAGTCTTAGTCAACTAATCTGCATAGTCTTGAATTTCCCATTATTATGTCTAAGTCAATAGCTAAACTGAATGTTCCCTGAGATGAAAGCATGGCTGAGAGGCAAATACATCTCAATATATGTGAAATAATGAAAAAAAACCCAACAAACTAAAACTAAAAAACAAAAAACCCACCTAAAGTAGATCCGTCCTCAGCTGGGTTCAGTTCTGCTTCTACTGAAACACCTTGCCTGCTCTTCGGCGGAACTTGAAAAGATGTGGAGGGGTGAGTGGACACAGAACTGCAGTATCCTCTTGAATGAGCAAAAGGGCTAAAATCTGTGAAGCTCCGAAATAGTTGATAAAAAATAACTGGATTTGACTTTTTGAGGGAATTAAATGATACAGGTTTTCAGAAGTTTAATTGCTTTTCTAGGTAGATCCAACTTATTTAAGTTTACAATGGTTTAAGTTCATACAGCTGTAAAGGGAAGTCTAAAGACTGATGAAATAGCTGTCAAAGAACATCTGTTATAGCTAATAACCCAACTAACTACCAGCAGTCCACAGTTGTGTGACACCATTCATCCCCAAATATAAAAGTGGTTTGCAAATAAAATAATGAAACATGCTGTAAAAACTATTATCTGCATTTTATAGTGGGCAAATGGAGGCCTACAGAGACTAAAGTGATTGCCATGGCAACAAAGAAAATGTATGTCAAGACAAGGAAAAGTATATAGAATTTTTTTTACTGTCTTATGCAGCAGTCTCTTTTTAGGTTTTTTTTTCTTTTGTGCATATTTGTTGTTTCTTTCCCATCGCTATCACATCTCTGTTGGCTTGTCTCAACGGCGTATTCCACACATTCAGTAGACATTTTTCTGATTTGCAAGCCTTATATTAACCAACAAATTTTTTTCATTACATGTAATAAAATAATTTGATCTTTTGCGTCTATTTGTATTTTAAGGTTGCCTTGTACTGAGACATGAAAAAGAAGATGTTAAGACATCTTAAATCAGAAATAGCCCGTGCTCTCAACTGGGATATATGTACGTCCACAAAGAGAACTAGTATCAAGGGGTTTCTCTTCCAGCAGCAAATTAGAATGACGATATTTTTTACTTTGGATGGGAATACTGGGTAAAACACTCCATTATTTTTCTTCAGGATTTTAACTTTGGAATCAAATTTTCAGTTGCCATGAACAGACATTGCTCCAGTGAAATCAATGGCACATAATGAAGTTCTGGTCCCCAGTAACTAAGTTTGTTATCCTCCACGTAGGATAACACTCTAGATGGGTGTTTTTTCTTCATAAGCTCACATATAAAAGGAAGGGCTATCCTCATCCTGTGAACTGCATGCTCTTACCTTTAAACTGGCAACCACCAGACTTGCGCTGGGGACAACTGAAGCAACAGCTCAGCATAATTTTACACAGCAATAATTTTCCATCGCATTTAAATGATGTGGAAATCTACATACCCATAACTTTACCTATAGTAACTATAGTTACTATGGTTATACAGTTTCTCTATGCCTAAAGTTATATACACAGGCAAGATTGCAGTCCTAAGGCTATACACATAAATATGTTATACTGGAGATTTAACAGCAGATACCTAAAACGCATAATGGAATGAGGTTTTTTGCTTGTTCTTCACTTACTACTCCTTTTCTTTCATTTGTATGCACCTCATGCTTTTTATTGAATCCTTTATTTAACTCCTGTGTTCAGGAAAAAAGCTTGTTCACATGCTCCTCTAGTCACAAAAACATTTTCTGATTTTTTTCTGGGACTCACTCTGGCTTCATGTAGCTTCCAGGCTGTCTGGAATCCTGCTTTTCCTCCCTTTTATTTGGCCTTTCTTGTTTGTTTTTCCTTTTTTTCTCCTGTTGTGTTTGCTATTTGTGCCCTTTCATGCTGATAGTCTCTTTTCATTCTAGGTATTGAAAAAAGTACAAGACAAGGAACATCCCACCAGGGTAACTAACTCGCACTTGACAATCTTCTTCATCTTGGTGGAATATCCCTTTTCCAGTACTTTTCAAATATTCTCTTCCTTCTCATTTCTAAAGTTCTTACTGCTGTCCCTTCATTCTCTTTCCTCTCTGTTAGACTAGTCTTACTCTTTTTTTTTTTTCTCTTTTTGACCATTACTCCACTCCTCTTGACTCAGTGTACAGCCTGAAGACAAATTTGCTAGGTTGGATTCAAAACTCTTATTCATTCAGTGAAGTTTCCTTCATATCAGAGACACTCTTCTGTGTGAATGTAATGAATGTGTGTTGCCTACTGCAGAATCTCAGTGCTGTGGATTAATAGCAAAGGATTTATGTGAATAACTGTCACTAGTTTTTAAATATGGGGGATCCCATTTCAATTATAATACCATGTTCAATGGTATTGCAGGTTTAATAGGGACAAGCTCCCAATTCTTAATTACTTAAAACCTCCCAATTTACAGACACACTCTGCTTTGAAGGCAGACCTTAACAAAAAAAAATAAGGTTTTGGGGGAGATTTAGATGTTTTAGTGTAATTTTGTAACTAATTACAACAGATTAAAACTACATGAGTAGTAGTAAAACATGCACTCCCAGTATAATGGTTAAATTCTGATAGCATACTGCAGAAAAGTCTTGGGGACTAAGATGCTCTTTTCTTCTGGGGTTGTGATGGACAAGAGCTGATTTCAGTGGACCTATGGCAACTCAGACTCGTGTAATGTTGGGATGAATAGAGCTGTTGGTTTATTCTGAATGGATAGACTGCTGTGGGCATCGCGCCGCTGCTGGAAAAGCAATTAATATTTGGAAAATACACAGGAAGAACCCACAGCCTGGCAGCTGTTCAATCATGTTTTAGCAATCTAAGGCGGCCCCCTCGTGGCCATTGATGTTTAGAAGCACTTGTTTCAAAACCCATTTAAAAATAACCATCGTGTGGAGAAATAAATGCTTCCTGATTTAAAATTTCTACTGTGTACTGTTACACTTTAAAGATGTTGACAACACCAGCAACCGGTGGTGCTAATACAGCTCAAACCCAGGGTTTGGGTGGTATTGATCTGCAGTGATTGCATTGCCAGGAGCAGTTCTCTAAGGCCAGGCCTACAGCGGCAATCCTACAGACCTGGCCTCAGCGCTGGCAGAAGAGGTATGTTACGTGATCAGACTCGGTACTGTCCCGGGTCTAGTGGCTGTCCTGTCACAGGGTGACCCTCATCCTTTCTTTTGAACTGCATTGCACAGAGGGGTGCATACTCTTCCCAGAGCATCTTGAATATTTTGTTCTTTAGCTCCTGCCTGTCCCCGGATCCCCTAGTGACCTGCCATCACCTCATCTTTAATATCTACTCAGTTAAACATTAATGTCTTCCAGCTGCTTAGCTCAACCTTACATCATCTTGACTTTCTTACCGGCACTTGTGGTAACAGCGCTCGAAACACAAAGAGTGGCTTGAAGAGCTGGTGAAACAGGTTGTGAAGAGATGTCTAGACAGAAATGAGAGATGCTGATTCTAGGATGGCTGAGACACAAAGCCGAAAGCACTGAGAAATTCAGAGGGGAAAAAACCTGTGCTTTAAATTTTGATCAGGTGCCTTTTGCGTAACCTTTTACATTTCTGCCGCCACGCTTGACTGATCCTTCTCTCAGCCCGCTGTGGAAACGCTCCCCGCAGGGGCAGAAACACCTCTGGAAGCAAACCCCTGTTTTGGAGAGGCGCTGCTCCTCCTCGCAGGCACTTCGGTGTTTTGTCTAATACGCACGGACCCAATTTATCCGTTTGGTTATGTCTGACAGGTGGAAGGTTTTAAGCTTCGTTTACCAGTTCCGACCTCTCCGCCTGCCGCCCCGCTCCAGCGGGAGCCCCTTCAGCCTTCTGGAAAACGGGACAGTACCAGTCACGCTCCTCCCCGCCGCCAGCACAGCTGCGGGTAACATGAACCCCGGCGGGCCACCAGCAGAGCCGCACGCCCGACCAGCGGATCCGCCCCCTCTGGCACGGCCGCACCAGCCCGACCCAGCAGAAACGGCCGCGCCACGGCCCCGCCCCGGCCCCGCCCCGCCCGCGGCTGCCGCCAGCCAGTCCCGGGCGGTCGCCGCCAGTGACGCTGAGGAGGGCGCGCTGCCGGGGAACTTTGAAATTGCAACGGGCGGAGCCGCGCGGGGCGGGCGGGCAGCATGGCTGAACGGAGGCCGGCGCTGCCGGGGAGCGCGGAGGTGGCTGGGCCGCGGGGGGAAGCGCAGGCCCCGCTGCCAGCCCAGGAGCGCGTCGAGGAGGCGAAGCCAGGTAGGGGCTCCTTGTCCCGGGCGGCCGCCTCGCGGGAGGGAAGGGTGCGGGGCCACGGGCGGTCGGGCGCGCCCCGGTGCCGCCGCCGCCCGCTTCCCCGCCTGCCTGCCCGGGGAGGCGCTGAGGGGCCGGGGTGTGCCCGCGCGGGCAGCGGGCAGGAGCCGCCCGCGGGGCTGCGGCCGTCCCGCCTCGGAGGGGGAGAGGCGAGCTGCCGGAGCGCCGCTGGCACCGTCCGCCCCGCTTCACAGCGGTGCAGACGGGGCCGCGCGGTTCGCCCGGGATCGCTCTGCGGCTGCGGAAGCCAAGGCTGGAGGCTGCGCCTCGGCGTGAGGCGCCTGCGGTGGGGCGAGGGGCTGCGAGATCGGCTCAGGCTGCTCAGAGCTGCTCTGGCCGTCTGGAGCACCTCCACGGATAGAGGTGTTGCACAGCCTCCCCGGGCACCCTGTACCTCTGCTCGGCCGCCCTTGCGGAGACAGTGTGTGTTGTGCCCGGCCCGGTGCCGTGCAGGGCCGGCTCGGAGGCTGCGGAGCCCGGGGCCGGCCCCGGGCAGCCGCTCAGTGCTCCCGGGTTCTCAAGGCTGCTAGTGCGTGGGGCGGGACCGGGCTAGAATGGTGCCCTGCGAGGAAACGTAGGGATGTCTGTGGCAATAAACACCGGAAGGTAATCTTTTTTTCTTTTGATTATGAGCTTATGGTGTGTGTCTCGGGCGCATACCACAGGAATTTAAATCGACGTGTATGTGTTTGAAACACTGACGAGGAAAAATGCTTTCCTGGAAGTGTCTCCCCTGCCCTCTGCCTTAATAGCACAGTATTCGAATATTTATTGGAATGTTGGTGCTTTTAGTGTCACTGCTCAGTGCCAGGTCGTTATTGGCATGTGGTTATAGGCTTGTAGTTTGTAAACAAAGAGCAAGTGAAATGGAATGGCTTGTTCAGGAGAGTATGCTGTGCTTTGGAATTGATCGTGTGGCTTGTACAGGGTTTTGCTGTCATAGTTGCTGGATTTGATCATGGGTGTGGAGGAAAAAAATTCTTATTTACAGTGTGCATGTAACATTGCCACAATTTTACGGTTTAAAAATATTTCATAAACCACTTGATTAAAATCACCTTTTAATTTCCTTTGTTTATGTGTTATTACAGTGGTTCTGCTACAAGGAAAAGTTATTGTCTAAGCACTTGTAATTGGCTCACACACTGGTTTTGATTTTTATTTAGTCAGTTGAGTTTGGCCCCAGATGTATACGAACTTTAACAAATTTGAGGTCAAAACTGCTTGCTTTCATAATGCATCCTGAAATGTAAAGGTTGTGTTAGAAACAGAATGTGGTGGGTTTTTTCTTTTTTTGTTAGGCATATAGTAAAGGTCAGACTGCAGTCTAATGCAAATGCAGAGGCCTATGGATTGTTAAAGAATCAGCTTATGGACAACAGGAGTGTCTTGAGCTGTTACATTAATGAAAAGGAAAAAAAAAAAAAGACCCGAATCATCATCACTCTTGGTTTGCTGCAGTCTCTAATATTTTCTGAACTCATGGATGAACATGCTTGAGAGATACTGTAAGACTAACAGTGACTGAATTCACTGAGTTTGTAATGGGAACACAAGTAAAGACACTTTTTTTGAGACTTCTGAAGGGGTGCTAGCAAGCTCTTCAAAGTAAAGATTCAGCCAATGTCCATTTAAGCAGGCTAAAAATTGCAATGCTGTGTCCCTTCTGCCTAAGTAAAGTTTCTTGGAATTCCTGTGGAGACTTTGTTATTTGTTTATTAAAATACAAAAAGAATGCTTTTACTGAAGAACAGGAAAAAAGTCTTTCCTTCTCTTGAGGAAAGGGCAACTGTGAAAACACATCTTTAGCCAAGACTAGCATTTGCAGTTTTATCATGCATCTTACTTATATTTTACTCTTTGCTTATAGTAATCCTGTGCATTGTTTTGCATCAGTTGTGTGTGGAATCAGCTGGTTGTATACATGTTCCAAAATCATTTCAAGTATTGCTTGATATCCCATCTGGGTGATGCAGGCAGTGTACTAACAATACACTGTACAATGTGTGTACCTGAATGATAATGTATTACCTGAAGGATTTTAGATCTTGCATCTAGAACAAAGTAAATTAGAATGTAACTGCAGCTCAACAACAAACAGGGTGATCCCCTTTCAGGACAGGGTAAATATTCTGAAGAGAGCAAGTAACAAGTAAGTTAGTCTCTTCACCAAGGATAATTTAAGATGTGTAGATGACCTGTAGAAAGCAGGTCATGATAGATCTGGGGCTGAACAGGAGTTCTTTGGGAATAGAGTGATGATTGCATTGAGCTGACAGTTTATGGGGTTTGCTTTGTTCCAACTCCTCTCCCCAGATCTGCACCAGGAAGATGATGATTCCTGTAGTGATTATGGCAGTCGTGACAAACCAGGAACTGTTTTAGGGAGGACTGTGCCAGATGGGAACGTGCTTTTTCCAGATATTTTTCGCACTGATCATCTTTTGTTTTATGAGCGATTTAAAGCTTACCAGGATTACATTTTGGGTAAGTAATTTCTTAGCAGAGTAAGTACATGTAGTAAGGTTTCTTGTACTGACTGTTTAACTGATCCAGTTTAAATGGAATCAATTCTGTGTTAAACTGTGAGATGCCCTTAATGGGGACTAGAAAAGATGTAGTGTACTGCCATCGCTTGTGCTGTAACCTCAGCTGCTCTGCCTGGTGGATCAGGAGGCAATGGTTTTAATACAAGTAAATAGAATCTGAATGATTGAAAGGAAAAAGTGCTAATATCAGGTTTTGTGCCATGTTTTAACTGATCTTACTAGAGCATTTTAGTGTGCAGTAGGACAGTTTAAGATAAGACACAAGTTAGCTGTTTAATACCACTGGCATTAAAACCTTCGGTATCTGGAAGGTTGAGTACTGGATGTCTCCTTCCAGAGAAGCACAAAACAGATGACTCTCCAGCTTTCAGTACTGAGTGAAACTCCTGACAGTTACTGTGAGCAAAACAGAATGAAGTCCAACCTTAGATGTGGTAGAGGAACATTGCAGCTGTATTTGCTTTCATTTTCCAATGATCTGGAGGACTTCTTTTTCTTTCCTTGCATAAATGTACTTTAATTTCTTCCATTTCTTTTTAGCGGACTGCAAAGCTTCTGAGGTGAAAGAGTTCACAGCTGAGTACCTGGAGAAGGTCCTTGAACCATCTGGATGGCAAGCGGTCTGGCGCACTAATGTGTTTGAGGTCCTCATTGAGGTAAATGGAATGCAGTTGCTCAGGCATCTGTCTCCAGTTAGCATTTACCTCTGGAACCGACATCATTTATCTATGAAGTTTATGAGCTGTAGAAAATAGTAATGTTTTCATATCTAATTGCCAGTGATGGCCAGAGCAATAGGAATTTTTTCAAAGGGCTCCTTGCTTGAAACTGGGAGAGGAACTACCAAGTCAGTGCAAGTGAGCTGTGAGGTGGAACTCTTTGTGCACAGAGGCGGTAAGTACTTGGTCTAGAGCTGGCTGTTGTAATGTACTCTTTTCAAATATGAACCTCTGATCAGGTTGTCAGTTTTTGAGTAAAATTCTTCCTTTTAACCCACCTTGGTACTGACAGTAGCTTTTCCATAATGTATACTCCTGTCACAGCCCGCTGTGGGTTACTGGGTTGGGCTACCCCTTTTCTAGGTCTCACAGGGTCCAAGTCATACATCTTTGTGCAAACCTTGGATGTTCAAACTTGCAGTTCCATTTTGTGTTTGAAGAGGGAAACACTTTGTACCCCCTCAGCTTTTCAGCTCAGTTAGTGACAAAATGGCTTTCACTGGCCCAGACGAACGCTTTGGATTGTCTGTGTCTTGTGGGCACTTGGGAAAAAAGGGCCCCAAAGGAGTCCCTAAGAACTGTAAAGTATTGATTTGTTTGAGTCTGAGGATACTGCTTTTGCCTGTTTTTAAAAAAAAAAAACCAAAAAAGCAACACCCTCAAAAAAACCCCCAAAATAAGGACGCAGCTTACTGGCCTTGTATGAGTATTATGAGGGATTCGAATAAGTTTTGGACATGGAAAGCGTTCTAGATGTGTGGTTCTGAGAAGCTTAATTCTGGGGTTATCACTTCTGAACAGATTGCCTTCACTGAACTATGCATGGTGAATCTGTTTGTGGGGATCTGCACTTGCAGTATGGCCTGCTGACTTGTGCCTGCCTGTCCTGGTTTGAGTTAGAACAGAACTAATTCTGTTCAGAGATTGTACTTTTCAGCTCGGTCTCTTCTAAGTACCTTCACTTTCTGAAGTGAACAGCATATTATTGCAGTGTCTGCTTCTTGAAGTGGTAACACTTGATGTTTACAGTTACTCCCAGGGACTGGTCTGCAGAAAGGCTCTTGCTTATACTTGCTCCTGTGAAGACCCAGGTCACGGCTAAATCCTGTGTACCATGATGGGGGTGCAGTAAGTTAGAGGCTGCACGTGTGGGGAGGAGCAGACAGGACAGGTGACCCTAAACTGACCAACAAGGTGTTCCATCCCATAGATGTCATCTTCAGTATAAAGCTGAGGGTCTTGCTCTCTCTTGGGCTCCTCTTCAGTGGTTGGTGTCTGAGGAAGGCTCTGTCCATTCTGCCTTCAGTCCCAATCCATGCATTACTGAATCTAGTTCCAGAATCCAGCTTCTGTATTGAGTTCCTGTCTGCTGCTGAGCCCAGCCTGGGCCTTTCCCAGCACCTGCCCACAGCCTCAGTGGTGATGGTGACATGATTGCCATCAGGCGTGTTGGGTTCAGTACTGGTATTGTATTTATTATTCTTCTCGTTAAAGCTGTTTTAGTTTTCTTTTCCGATCCATAACTTTCTCTCCCTTGCTCCTTTTCTCTTTCTCCTCCTTGGGAAGGGGGTAATAGAGAGCATCTGTCATTTGTCTAGTAGCCAGCCCAGCTCTAACCCTTGACAGTGACATATTGGCCTTCCTCAGCTGTATCTAAGGTTCTGAGATATCTTAAGAATTATTTGTTCCAACAGGTTGTTGATGTGGAGTACTCAGCTCTGAAGGCAGTTGTGCAACTCAGTGAGCCTTTCCTGTGCGAGTCACGGGATAGCACGTTTACCTTGGAGTGCATGCAGGAGCTCTTGGAGCTGAAGGAGCGTCAGATACCACTGCAGGAGCTGTGGGTTGTGTATGATGAGTCAGGAGAGTTTGACCAGACAGCACTAGCTGTAGAACATGTCAGGTAGGAAAATGCTCAAGGTTTAATTTTTGTCTTGAACAATTATGCTCTGGCGGTATCCAAAGGGTGGTGCCCTGAGTTCTTGTGGTCATGCTGGCAGCTCCGCAAGCCAAATGTTCCAAAGTAAATCTGATGACTGCTGCTATGAGGAGACCGCTCACAAAGAAAATCTATGGTGTCCTCTGCAGCTACAGGTAATCACATGGTACATTTAGCTGCAGCTTATTGTCTGTGTGCTTTCTGTGTCAAAAGGCAGGGGGGAAAAAAAAATCGTGTTGCTTTCCCTCTCTTCTTCACCCTAGCTTTCCTTGGGCTGTATCACCTTGTTGGCTCTAGTGCAGTGTTCCTTTCTTTTCTATAATGTTTTGGTGGATTTTTCCCCATTTAGTCCCATTCACCTTTTTTCTGCATTTTTGCCTCCTTCCCTAAATTTGCTCTTTATACTTCAGGTATCTGTTCACACCTTGTATTTTTCTTTATCATATCTCTCTTTTCCATCTGCCTTGTGTTCATCTGCTACATGCTGTTTGAAAGCTGTACAAATAGGCAGTTGAGGGTGAAAAAGCTAAAATAGGAGGAATTACCTTCCTTTCTAGAAAATGGGCTGTTTTGGAAGTGGTGGATGCGGGAGAAAAAGGGAAGAGGAGACACATTCTCTTGAGAATTGCTCATCAGTAGAGATGTAAGCTTGGATGATGGAGGTGACAAACTCAGTGTCAAAAAGAAAGCATAGCTGAAGGATGCCTGGCCAAAACCAAACAACCAAAAAGCCTCAGGATCTTCAGAGTGTACGTTTTATTTTCAGATCCGGCTTTTTAGCTGTTCGCTCTCTTTGATGAAAGTGGGACTCAGGCTATTACAAATTTTGAGCTTAGACACACAACTCTTTATGCAGGTAAACAATAGATAAAAAGGATAACTTCTGTGTGTACTAAGTAGTTTACAGGACAATAACATGGAATTGGAGAGAGGTGATGCTTTGAGATGAATTCTCAAATTGGTTACATTTGCGTTTCTAGTTCTATTGACTCTGCTCAGGTAACTGTGTTCTCTTTTGTGTGATTAAATGCTTACTTTGCTTCAAAAGGTTCTTCTACCAGTGTATCTGGAGGATCTGGGATGAGGAGGAGGAGGATGATTTTGATTACTTTGTGCGATGTGTTGAGCCTCGATTGAGATTGTAAGTGCATCTCCTTTATTATTAGGGTATAACCACAGGAAAGCGTGCCTTAGGAGTAGTGACACACAACTAGATTTTAAAAAACTGAGGTTGCCACTTCTGAACCCTCAATTTTTCCTGGTAATCCTTGACCTTCCATCAGATGGCACTCCAAACCCAGCTAGAGCCTCCTTCAAATTGCAGATGTACAAATTGTAATTCTAATTAAAGCTAGTGTGGGATGCTCTGATACCTCTGGGCATAGAGTAACAACCAGAATGGAACTGAATGTAAACAAAAACTTGTAAATTGGGCATCCTGCAGGAGGAATGTGTGTATCTCTTTCCCTAGTGGGATTAGTCGGCATTAGGTTTTTTTAAAGGTGGCTTTTAATGCTGTCCTGCCATATAGAACTGAAACAGTGCACAAGGACACAATCTTGTTATATTTTTGAGGATGCTAGATAACCAAAGCACACCATAAAACATGCCTGGAAAAAAAAACCTGAAAAGTGATTTTTTTTTTTTTTTCCTGTAGGTTTTCCCCTGCTATTTGACTCACTATGTTAAGTCTTTCATAAAAGTTTTTTCAGTTCCTTTACGTACTGTAACTCAGCATCATGAGTATCTGGAAGTTTGTGTTATTCAGATCCAGGTTTTATATACTGCTATGATGCTGGGGAATTACATTACTGAATATTTATAACTTACCCTGAAATGCTCTTTAGAATATGACATTACATGCGCTAGAATATAGCATATAGCATGTGCTTTACAAAGAAGATTAGTATAATTACCGACACTATAAAGGTGGCTGGAGGCCTCCCTTTCAAAAAGGACCTGTGACATTAGAGCACTGATATGGCTGTATTTTTGAGATCATACAAATTAGGAGGAAGTGTAATATATGAAAATTGTACGTGTTTCTGAAGTGTTTATACTTGTATGCTCCAGCAAACGGCTATTCTGTTGTTGAGCTTTTGGAGCCTTATAGAGATTTTGCATAGAATGAAACTGGAATGCAATGATGTGCCATGGGATAATGTTGGGGTTTTTTAACACTGTGCATGGCCTTACAGCTATTTTAGTGAGACTCCAACTGCTTAAACAATGACTTCAAGCAGAAGACCATGCTTGGTACAAAGCCTGTCTTGCCAGCTACGTTGGTGTTGGTGCTATCCTGTGTTGTGATCTAAGTGCTGGGGTGTGTCTGCTCAGAAGTAACATTAATCATCAATGCATGAAAACATTGATGCTTTAAACTTTTACAGGTCTCTGGTGAGCGCTGTTTTAATGAGATCAAAAAGTATCTTTAAACTGCGCATTAGGTTGTACTAGTCTTCTGGGGCAAGTAAAGCTGTGTGAGCTGTTTAACTAAAGCTTGAAAAAACAAGATAGTTTTATGTGCTTTCATAGTGACCCAGCTCTAAAAAGTACAGCGTGTATTTCAGTGCCAAATTATGTAAAACATTAGTTTCCTTCAATATTTTATACTTCTATATTGCTATAAATTCTTCTGCTGTTAATCATGCTACACTGACTTTCCTCTGCCTCTGATAACCCCATTGCCAAAATTTTGTGAGGCTCTTGCTGTTTCTGTACACTCTTTTTATGGGAACTGTATAGATACTGACTGCTTTGACTAGAAATTTTCTTGCTCTTCGCAGCAAGCTTTAAGTGTACCCTTTAAAGAACCTCTGAAAGTTGAGGAAACATCTTTGCCCTTATTTCATGTAGCCTCTTGAACAGAGATATTTATAGCGTGTTCAGCTTCCCTACAAAAACATCATGAGATAATTGAATCTTGGTTTATTTGTATCATGCATTGCTATCTGGCGTTTTTGTAGTGACCATGATTGGTCCTACTTGATTGCTCTGGAGTTCTTGGTACTGTCTAGCTGGCAGACATTCTCATCTTTCTGACTTTGGCAATGCAACTTTGGGCTGGCATTTTCTGGCCTGCAATTTCATTTGTAGAGGATACTCTTGGGATGCTGCAAAATTTACTATGCAGTGCCTTCACATGCTTCATCTGGTGCTGATAATGCCTTACCCATTCCACATTTTTGTCCATGTAGTTACTTAGACTGTTGCTAATAGACATTTCACATTATAGAATTTTTCTTCTATTTCAGACATTTTCTCAGTTTTTCTAATAAATGCTTAAAACTAGACTAATTTTTATATCTAATTACCTTCTAAATTCTTACTATTTTTTAATAGCTGTGCTTATGCCTTTGTTTTAGAGTAAGTTTCTGATAATTGTGTATAATCTTTCAAGGTGGATGGGCAACTATTTAGAAAGTAATGTTTGTGTCTGTTCAGATTTTTGGTTTTGCTACTTTCAAAAACAAGCAGTGTTGACATTGACTGCAGAAACTCTTGACTAGAGTTCTGATGCAGAACTGCTCAGGTTCCCTCTAGGTTTGTATTTGATCTTTCAAAATTATAAATGTGGAATACACTGACTCCTTGCTCTGAATTGCAGGCATTATGACATCCTTGAACACCGTGTGCCTTCTGGGCTTGTAGGTGATTACCAGAACTTGTTGTCTCAATGTGAAGAGCATTACAGGAAGTTTTTAAATGTGAGGAACAGCATATCAAGCAGTGATTCAGACTCTGAAGTAGAAAATGTCTCCATGGTCGAAGGACTTAAATTGTATGAGAAAATAGAACACTTAAAACAAAAGCTGAAACTAATCGAGAATCCTCTGCTGAGGTACTTGGGTTTGTGCGAGGTGGAGGGCCATACGGGAAACTACACATGGACGGTCCTTTCTGAAGAAAGAACTGATGGCTTTGCTCTTGTTCTAGGTATGTGTTTGGTTACCAAAAATACAGTGGTCTCCAAGCTAAAGGACTGAGACCAACGGGTACCAAGATCACTCATGTGGTGTCCTCAACCATGATGGCAAGTCTGCTGCAGTCATTGATACGGGACAAACTTTGCCCTGAATCCTGTAGTGAAGAACTAGAAATACAGGTACAGTAACAGGAATCGTCTGTCTGCTAATACTTCTTTTTTCTCTTCAAGAAACAATGTGGAAGAATAAGTTAATTTATCATGTGCAGGATACTATGTTTGCACAGTGTTATTTTTTTGTCAGTTCAAATAAAGCTCTGTAATTCAAACAATAAGTGGTAAGACTGCATGATACAAATAATTTATTTTGAATCCATTTGTGTCTGAGTACTCTATACAAGCAGGTTTTTTTGTAGGAAATGAGATAAACCTTTTGTAATAACTCAACAATGAAACATAGTAAGACGTAGTATAGTACTTATATTTAGTTTTGAAATACCTGTGTCTTTATGCTAGTGATAATGATCTAGAGTTTGAAGAAAGAACTGTCATTCTGTTGCTTCAGTTTTGTGTAGGGGATCCATTTATTTTAGAACAGTTACGTTTAATAAATTCAGACAGGACTTATCACTTCAGTGGTTAAGAGCAGTCTGGATTCCTTGGGCCCAAATGAAATAGCTTGCTCTATATTCTGATCAAGTTCATGAATTACAGATAGACAAAACAGGGAAGGTCCTGGATTAACTTTTAGGCTATAAATGAGATTTTCTGACTTAGCAGTTGAAAAATCTCTACTATGCTTATCCTGAAATTTGCTGGGAAGCAATAAATGTGCAGTGTTTCTGTACAATTTGTTATGCTTTAGTACAGAATACCCCAGTAATATTTGTGAAGGATATCAGCCTGTCTGTCTTGGGCAAGAAAAAGGACTATGTGGACCCCATATTTGCCACTGTAGTATCTGAACTCTATTCTGGAGTGACTTGGACCAGGAGCAAAGGGTTATGTCAGTGTTCAGACCAGCTCAAATCTAGTTGCTGAGTTTGTGGTGTTTTTTTTCTTTACCTCCTGTCATCTATTTCTTCAGTAATTCATGGTAAGTCACTTTTGTAATAGCACAATTCAAATGTTGGTCTGGAACCAAGGCCACATTGAGGTTTGCTTTCTGGTGCATATACTCTTCAATCTATGTCTCTGCCCCAGTTTTCTCATGGGGGCATGGACATGACACAAACATCAAAGGAATGTTTTCAGGCTGGTTTTGTCCAGAGAGTGTTATGATTCTTGAATTCAAAGTAGAAATTGTGTATTATTGGTGCTATTAAAAAGGATTTCTTTTAAGTAAAAGCAGCAACATTTAATTGAAAAGCAAGATTTAAGGGCATAAATGCATCTATTTTACAGCATTCTTCAGGAGCTGATTTATATTGTTTGTCTTTTACAGTTTCACAATGACCCACTGGCAGCTGTAAATGCCTGTTATGAAGGAGACACAGTCATCATCTGTCCTGGTCATTACGTTGTAGATGGCATGTTCTGCATTGCTGATTCAGTTGAACTAGAAGGTAGAAGGTTTGCTAGCATAAAGGTCCTTAAAACAGAGTAAACTGAACGTCTTAAACTAGCTCTGCATAAGGATTTCCTTTCTGTGTTTGGCAGGAGTATTTGCTATTTTCTTCGAAGTGTTCCTGTTTCTGCTTGTAGAACCATATCTAGTGCAGGATGGATATTTCATTAGCCATAGTTACTTTCGCAACTAACCTGCAAATTTTGGTGTTTAATAGTGAATTCATTGTTTCCTCCTAACTATTTGTTTGGATAAATCCTGATTATGTATGTAATAGAGAGGATTCAACAGAAACATGAGGGACTAGATTTTTTTTATCTGGGAAGCACAAAAGTCATTCCAAGAGGCTTCAGTTTTTAGAGCCAGTAACTTCAGAGGTGTCCTTGTTCTTCACTGCATGTCTTAAATCTACTTCAGAGATACACTGAAACTCACTGCCAGTATAGCACAGGTGAATACAGAGGGGAAGAGCTGTTAGAACGATGATTTTGGCACTTGCTCGTGCGGGAGCTGCCAATGTGAATCTGCCTTATGTGGAGCACGTGGGAAGAGGAGGGAACTGTTGATTTAACATGTATATTTTTTTTCTGTAGAAAGAGACACAGCATATGTGATTCCATTTTTCTTTCAAAACATTTGTTTTAAATACTTCTGCTTTGTCCAGGATATGTTCCTATCTCTTTCTCAAAATTCTTGATTTCTCAGTGTAATTTCTCTGCTTTACACTGAAATAGGGTGCATGTCTAATAGTCTGTATCTCTGGGGCTTGTGCAGCTGTTCAGCTGCATTTTTATCTTGTCAAAACTTCTTAATGAGAAGAAGGCTGCGAGTTTATTTCCTTCTATTCTGGAGTTTATTTTTTTCCCTTTTTTTGAGTATGATTGTCTTTCTTGACCTTCCCTTGTGTATGTTTGATTTATATAGCTATGCATGCAGATAGACAATGCACCTGCAGGATTAAGGACCTCAAAGTGCTTTATTTATCTGCAAGAGTGACTTTGTTCTAAAATGGTGTGGGGTGGTAGTTGTGACTGCTTCCTCAAAGCTAGAAAAGCAATACAGATGGTGCAGCAGCATACCTATTGAAGGATGAGCTGCTCTTTTTTAGGGAGCAAGGCATATAAATATGTATCTTTATGAACCACTCTCTGAATAATGAGTACATGTTGGGTAGTTAATCTTCTTATTTAGACTGCTGTTAGAGAAGTTTTTATAGCAATAGTAGCAGCCCAAAACGTTTGAAGTAGGAGCATCAAGAAAAATTTTTGCTGGCAGTAATCTGAGCAGCTGACTGTTTTGGTGGCTTTCTTGGGATAAAGGGGTGACTCACTAAGATGAAATGTCACTTTGCTTAGTAGAGCTTTTATTTTTTTCTAGCCACTGTGCAAGTCAGTACTAAGATGAGGATTAGTAAGTCAGGGATAAATAAAAACTTACAAGAACTAAATAAGGTTAAAGCAGTAGCGGCTGCAGGAAATTATGGTAAGGATAACTTTTAACAAAAATGTGTAGCAAAAGCACCTAAGAATTTCTCTGCCGCTTGTACAGTAGTTGTTCAAACTGGGTGGGAACCTGTAGCATCAGCCCAACTGATATCTGTGATCAATGTTACTGAATGACAATTGCCATTAGCTCATGTGGAGTCACTTAGCTTACAGGCAGGGTGTACAGCTGTCTTGAACACCACCTGACAGCACATCAATCTTTCCTTGTCACCAGCTTCCTTTTTTCTGCTAGAGCTGCTACTTCAGGAGTGAAGTGTAAAACAAGCTAAAGGCATATTCTGCAGGTAATCTGTAGGACACTTATTCCTAAAACTCTCGCCTTGGATAATAACCTTTCTGTAGTGGTGTGAAGTTAAACTAGATCTGCCATTTGCTGTCCTGTGGTCCTCTCTTTTTTATGTACTGGAAGTAAACTACCCTATGCCACCTCCTCCCCATGGTTTACCATAAATCAGTAGCAGTAGGAAGAGACTTCTGGATAGTATAGTGCGCTGAAGTATCAATCACTTAACTTTGCATTAAATCTGCTGTCTTTAAAACTTTCTGCCAACTCTTGTTGAAAGGATTCTTGTTCTTCTTTAAACCTTTCTACTTGCATATTACAGTATTTATGTACTTAGTTAAAAGCCAGCATCCTGCTTGGGCACCTCTTATCTGAGTTTGTGTATGCTCTCATAAAATGATAGTACTCATGCTGCTTTAATAGACGTTGCATTATTGCTTTCTGTATTGTGATTCTTGTCAGTGAGAAGCAATAAAAGCTTTACATGCTCATACATTTCCCTATAAGTGGTTGAATGCTGACATCTGTGGATGGCTTAGTAAATCAATGTTGGCATATGCTTGTGAAAAGTTTCTTTTTAATCTGAGTTAATCTGGAAGCCCAGGAACATTACATTTTGACCCAAGTTTCATTTAAATAGGGAAGTTGAGTGAAGCTTACTTAATGTCAAGTCCTTTGCACTTGCTTCTTTTTATTGTGGTGCTGACTGCTTTTTCCCCGTGCTCTAGTGAACTTCTGTACTTTGAAAGCAGACTGCAGGTGCCTGTATGTCCTTGGTCACTGGTTCTCCCTGCTCTGTTGTAACTTTTGGGAATGAGAACTTTGGCCTTGCCAAATGTGGTTACTCTTTTGTTCAGCTGTCTAAAATAACTGCATTTTATTGTGTGTCATTCAAGGAAGGTAACTTTTGAGTTTGGTTTTTGAGCGCCTGTACCTTGGCACAGAGGGGATGTAAAGTGTAGCGTGGCTGTTGGGTGGAAAGTTCTATTCAAGATTTTAGTCCTCAAGTTTTAAACCTCTGTATATAATTTAAATGTCTTAAGTACTGGACACCTGACTTAGCAAACTTGTGTCTTTCATATCTACTTTAAGGCTATGGCCTACCAGATGATATTGTGATAGAAAAACAAGGGAAAGGAGACAACTTTGTTGACTGTACAGGAGCCAATATAAGGATCTCCAGTTTGAAGTTAGTGCAACATGATGCTGTTGAAGGTATTTTAAGTAAGTATAAAAGCATCTTGAACTTTTTGTGAATTTTTAATAAATTTACTGTTAGAATTAAAGTTGGGACCTACTGTTGGAGTTTACTGGTTTTAATAAAATATTGTAGCAAGGAGTTCTACAGGTATAATTATCAAAGCTTCCCTCTTTTTTTTAATTTGCTTATAATGTGGACATCAAAATATATTCTACTCTTTGTACTTCCAAGCTATTGTGGCTCTTGTCTTTTATTATTATATTTGGATAAGATTGTTTGACTTGATAATTTTTCTGCTATTAAGGCAACCTGACTCTGCTGCACAGCCTATGTCAGGCTACCTGAAAAAGGAAATAATTCCTCTTTCCACAAATGAACCCCCATGGCACTATTCAGCTGTAGCTGAACCCAGCCAGCTCTCCATTGAGGAATGGCATGGGCTGTAGAAGTATTGAGTTTTATTTACTGACAGCACATTCAAACTGAGGCGTAAATAGTCCTAAGTTCTATCCAATGAGTTTATTGGCCGTAGCCTTCTGTCCTTGCAGAAAGTGGTAATTCTTTGCCTCAATCGACATTTGGTTTTAAACATGTTAAATTGTTCTATTAACACCTGTATGCATGTATTTAATATTAATTCAAAAGTCTCTTAGGAATGTAATGAAAAGAATAGTCACTGTCACTTTAAAAAAAAGTAAAAATCCTCCAAGACAAATCTTTGACTGGTGCTCCCTTGCAGGACTGTTCCTGCTTGTACTAGAAAATAGCATGAGTTCAAATCATGCATGAGCAAATCAGTAAAATTTACTTGAAGTGGATAAAATTAAAACAGTAATTTTATCACACTGCAAAAATGCTACAAGTCCAGCTCTCTGTAGGAAGGGTTTGCCTTTTCACAACTGATTCATTTAACAATATTTGTTTTCTGTGTATGTAGATGTCCATCATGGGAAAACCACCCTGGAGAATTGTGTGTTACAATGTGAAACTACAGGCATAACAGTACGAACATCAGCGGAGCTATTAATGAAAAACTCAGATCTGTATGGTGCCAAGGTACAAACAAGTTCTTAACTCTGCCTTATTTCCTAAATTAAAATGAAGGCTTCTGCTTGGAAATAAGTCAGTAACAGGGTGGCTTCTGTTGCTCTTGAGAGAACCTTTACGAATTCATTTTGGACAGCTACATGTTACTGAGATTGGTCCCAGGTGTCCTGTAGCCTCCAACACTATCTAGTGCAGTGTCTCATGCCAATTTGTGTATGAGGATATGAAAATGATGTAGTAACAGGGGACATCTGTAAATTAATCTTGTTGCATTGTTGGACTGCTTCATGTCCTACAAGACTTTTAAAGTGATTTTCTGTTTTCTCTGCCCATTAATAGTTTTCTCATTCAACCTTGCATTTGTTCTGCAAAAGAAATGCCATTTTTTGGACACCTTGTCCATTGATTCTTACAGAGGAATGATAAACACAGAACTGAACTCCGATTAGGACATTTTGAAGAATGATGGGGCTTAGAGCGTTGAGGTGGATGACTAAAGAACAAGAAAGTAATGCAGGGCTGTGCAGTTACTCTTGACCAGAGCTTTTATGGATTGCTGGCAACAACATTGTCCACAGGGCCTCGATCTTGAGCATTGATGCTTCAGTATCGCTGCTTAACAAAGCTATGAAGCTGGAGTGGTAACACAGTTTTGCATTGTGCGAACTGGTAGATGAACACAAAGGTCCACAATCGAGTTGTCAAGATATATTGGGAACATGCTCGAACTATTTGTGAACTGCTACCAATTTTATCTTGTAGGGTGCTGGTGTGGAAATATATCCAGGTAGTATGTGCACACTGTTAGACAATGGCATACACCACTGCAAGGAGGGAATCCTTATAAAGGTCAGTTCAAGGCAGAATGTACTTGCTTCTCAAAAGCTTATAGCTGCTAGAATTAATGCAAATAATTTGCATTTAGGTTGGCTTATAACCTTGGTGCCTTATGGTAGAACTGTTTTGTGTCACACTTGGTGGTAATAGTACTTGTTTGCCTTGGGTTGGGTCACCAGAGCAGTGTACTTGTTTTATTTCTTATTTGGCAGAAAGAAAATGCCTTTTGCAATGTCACTTGCACAGACAAATAATATTCTAGCCAATACACAGAACTGATTTTACCTAAAACTGGAATATTTTACATCCCTGTAGCTGGACATAACGTGTTGGATTTCCATTTCTTTGCTGTAGAACTTTTTAGATGAACATTACGACATCCCCAAGATAACCATGGTCAATAATATGATCCATAATAATGAAGGATATGGTGTGGTCCTGGTTAGACCAACAATGACCTCTGATGTAAAGGATGCTTCAGCAGAGAGAATAAAAGGTATTTTTTCTCTTCCTAGAAGAAACTCCTAAAACTAGTAAATCTAGTATACCCAGGTTTTTGGATTGCATAATTCATAAACAAGTCTTGTAAATTTTTTTAATAAACCCACTGTAATTTTTCTCTACTATCACTTGGCAACTTGAAGTCATCTCAAGAAGAAACCTTTGCCTTAAGCATTTTACATGGTATTTGGAATATGTGACTGTCAATAAGTAGTTATCCAAAAGCTGAGTGGGATGAGGTGAAAATGTTAAGACTGAAGAAAATTTAATTCCAGGAGTTGCAAATGATTTGGCTGTTCTGCCTGATTGTTGATGTTCTTACTGTCTCCTGACTTCGGGAATACAGAGACTACCCAGCCAGATGATGGGTCAGCCTGTGTAGAGGGCTTCAGGCAAGAAGAACTACCTGAAAGTGTAGCTGATGAGTTGGAACTTTATGAGCAAGCTGAGATTTCTGAACAAACCGAAGGCAACTACGAAGTGACAGATGAACTTGGGGCTACTTCAGCAAAGAAGAGCCAGATGCACAAGAAAAGACTGAGTGAACTGGGAATCACAGAAGCTGATGACAACTTAATGTCACAGGAAATGTTTGTTTCTTTTGTGGGCAATCAGTTCAAATGGAATGGGAAAGGAAGTTTTGGTACATTTCTTTTCTGACTGCGCTGACTCCTAATGGCATTGCAATATGAGATTTGCACAAGCTATTATTTTCACTGCTGCTTTCCAAGGAGTTAACTTGTTCCATTAGCCTTCCATAATGTTACTACATGTGACAAATATTTATTAATAGTATATATATTGCATGGGGAAACTTCGCTTCCTTGCAGCAAGTATAGATAACGTGGTAGAAAACAGAACTCCAGCTTAGAGACTGTGCATGTATTCTGCTAATCTATGTGCTGCTTCTTTTCTAGCTCTCTGAATTTTTTTAGCATTATTTATTTAACTTTTCATTGTTAAAAATTTAGTCTTCAAAGACAGAAAATACAGATAGGGTTCAGCATGGAAGAGTGGACAACAAATGTGCATCAGTTAGTGGTACATCTTCCTACATTAATCTGCAGCTGACTCCTGTAAGAGATTGACATACTTTTTAATTTTTCTCATTGAATAGAAGCTACTGAAATACTTAGGAATGTAGTGGCTGGCTGCCATGTTTCGTATTTGAAGGACTTTCTAGAAAACTTAGCACTTGGAAGGGTACCATCATTCAGTCTTCTGCATCTTTCTGTGCCCTGTTGTTTACTTCCAACAGCTGCCAGTACCTGTGCCCCTTTTCCTTAGGGATCATCTAACTGAACTTAATCTGAATAAATAGAAATCAAAATAGATTTCTCTGTCTGTTAGTGGTATTCCTACCATATCTTTCAGTGCATTATTCTAAAATTCTTAAAACTCTATGGCACTTGTAGCAGCTGAGGTTTTGGAAATGAATGGATAATTTAAAAAATTACTTTTAACTGCAATCTTATCAGCCCACAGCTGTGGAACATTCAGTAAAACAAAGGCACTTCAGTGGGTCACTGTTGCACATTATTAGTTTTTACTTGAGGAAAAAATTAGGACTGATTGAGGACTCTTCCTTCTCAGCGCCTCTCTGATTCTTAATTACAAATCTAGATGCCTTCTTCAAACTTGTGCTGTCTTTGAGAGCTGTAGGTCAGTTTTTTGAAGTGGTATGTGAAATGGATGTAGGAAAATACTAACTCCTAAGTGGTTCAGGATGTCCTATGAAACAGAATCAAGTATGCTGTTAAGAAGGGAAAAGCATGTTGCCAGCAAATTGACTTTGGAATAATTTCTGGATGTAGCTTAGCAGGTGTGTGCCTTCGCTCGAAATGAATGCTGCCTAGATGTGGATGTGAATAGTCTGATGCAGATTTTTCACTCTAGCCATTCTTAAATTGAGATCTTAAATTGAGATCAAAATTCACTTCAGTACGTGATTTTTGTGTGAGCAGCTGATAGAAAGGAGAAGAGAAAGGTGTAATTTACAAGCATTTTCTCCTTCCATTATGTGAACCACAGAATTCCTTGCAGTCTTCCTAGCCCACTGTTTCTTTTTTTGTTTTGCTCATGACACTTGACTTCAAGACTAACCTTTGCATTTTCATCAACATAAATGCTGTTGCAGTATCTCAATGCGCACAAACCCATCAATGTTTGCTACTTAGTGACTTTAAAGAAATACTTGATTCAAGTGAAAGCCTAATGCTAAGACTGGCAGTAGTTTAGTCTATTAAGCTATTCATCAGGTCACATGCCATGTTTCATGCTTTGATGTTATGCCTTTATTTCCTGAGTTAAAGGATTTCCTGATTAAAGGACTGGGGCTAAAATCTGGTTTTGTGGTTCTTCCCTCTCAACTTCTCAAAACTATAATTCTCCTGAGTGAGCTGCCTTCATGATGTGTAGGTAGCATTTCTTTCCCTTGCACTTCATTTTAAGCCTGTCTTATCTCTTGGCAGTGTCTTATCTCCCTTTTTTAAAATTCAGCTTTACATTTATGAAGATACCAATAAAACCCTTCTGCTTTCAAGACCAGCACAGTTTTTCCTGTTCCTATGCCATATGCCAGTGGTAATTCTGTTGTGCAGGTTGTCAGTAGGTCAAGCAGCAAAATGTGAAAAGATGAGGCTGCTAGTACAACTTGAGCCATTTCATTTGAGGAACTGTATGATGAAATTGTGGTTAAAATCTTGATGACACTTGAGCCTCAAAAGAGCCTTCTTGTCTCAGAGTTTTGTCCTTCCAATCACTCATGTCACTGATAAATCTAAGTTTATTTTGCAGCTTTAATTCCCCTTTGAAGTGCAGAAGGAGAAATGTTTAAAAATAAAGGGAAAGAACTGAACTAACATGAGGTTTGTACACTCAGCTTGGAGTAATGTATTTTGTTAGTGGATTATATGTTTGAAATTCAGTTCCTCCTCTGTAAATAGTTTTCTTAAATTTTAATATTTTTCTTACGTGTTAAAATTTTCATCAATGTTATAATTTTTTTCTCAAAGGTATTTGATGTTATAGTGATGACTAAATATCTCCTCTCTGTGAAATATTCTCTGCCTCCTAAATGAGAAACTAATTCCCGACTGCTTGTTTTTGTGTAGCTGTGAAAGAAAAGCTCGTGAAAACTGTTAGTTTCAAGAAGTACTTAAGCAGCTGCAAAATAACTTTATCCCAGATTTCCCCATCCTATGTATCTAGCCTGTTCTTGGATGTACGTTTTATGCTTACTAAATGTGCAATTTTACCCCATGGCTTACCTTGTTGGTCCTGGCCCCATTTTATTGTTTGTCTGGCCTTTCCACTATTTATTCCTTTTTCAAATCTTGACAGCCTTAAGCTTTCTCTTTAATCTTTTCCCCTGTCCCTTCATGTTTTTACTGAGTGTATAAGTTATTGCCATACAAATATTTCCAGGAGGAATAAGCTGCATGCAGCATGTCTTGTTTCAGCTTATCATACCTGAACCCTGGACAGTAATGCACTAGAAATTGTATTAATATCACCTTTCTGACAGTAAATTGGATCTATACTCCTATTTTCTGAATCCACTTTTCCCAGAGAATTCCTAGACGGCACAGATTCTAGTAATTAAGCGTTGATATTTACATGTCTTCATCTAGGTTAATAAAAATAACACATTCTAGGCAGAACATTTCACAAGTGTAGCTGTGAGCCAGAGTATATGAAACAACATTTGAGGCCAATCACTTGAACTGGAACTTCTAGTTTAAAACTGAGTAAATGATTAGACAAAGCAAAATTAATAACTGGCTCTATCTTATCTCAACTTTAAACAGTATTTCAAAAGTTCACTTATTTTCATAAAAAACTACCCAGGAAGCAAAGCTGAAGTACTGCAAGCTTTGTCATAACTTTCAACTTGCCACCCACTTTTATAAAACATTTCTTAGCTATATCAAACTGAAGAGCTGCCATGGTGTGAATTATTTTATATTGGGATCAACTTTATTGGTGTAAGGGAAGATATGCCAGACTCTGAATTTACATCAGTGGAGGAAAAAGACCTAGAATACCTCATAAGCAGTAGAGCAGTTGACAATGTTGCTGTAGTGCTAGACTTTCCCTTATTTTTTTCCTCTGGGAATGGTATAAAATGGCTCTACATCCCATCCTACACCTGTCAAATGATAATATATTGCTGCAGTACATGCAGACATAGGGTTGTCACACGTTACCTGAGAAGCCTGCAAAGACTGGTTTAGCCATGCCTTTCCCCCTCTAATGTGGTGCTCGGCACTTGGCGTAGGTGCAGTGGGTTGTTCTGTGACTGTGACCCCACCTGGCACTGCCTCAGAAGACCTGGGGATCTGCTGGTGTGCCTAGCTGCTTGGTTGGACTTTTGTGGTGAGCAGGCTTTTGCCTTAAAAACTAGATTACATGCACATGCTTGTTGTCCGGCAAGAAGGTGAAAGCCCTGGTGCCAGGGAGCAGGGAGGCGTGTCTGAAGTGTCATATGCACAAGCAATGGCCTTGTGTAGCAGCTGGGTTGTTTGCGAAGTCATCCCCTAACAAGTCAAAGAATTATATCATTCTTCGTCAGTAATGTTCTTTTCATTTTAAATCCTTCCCTTGGTGGGACAACCAGCCACTGATGTAGCAGAGGCAGCTCCCTCCTCTCCCAGATGAGGCAGTGCTGTCCCTGGAGCTTGCAGAGAGTTACAGCAGGATGAAAACCCTCATCATGAACTGGGGTGTACAAAGCCAAGTCTGAAATCACATAATCATTTGGCTGGATTTTTTGAGCAAAGAAGAAAGTTACTGCATAACTACCATGACTCAATCACAGGAGCGATCAATGCTGTAAGGTGCCTGTTTCTTATTCTAACAAAGGCAGGCTGTAGTAAGTCTAGCTTCTGTCCTTTAATATGTGAGGTTAGATAATACAATGTCTGTCTGTTGTCAAAGTGTTAATTCGGCACTGCGCTGCAGCAGGCTTGCCAGCAGCTGCGTGTTACTGGGTGTCAGAGAAGATTTTTTTTTTTCCATTGCAAAGGAATTTTGCTAGCTGGCTGGAGGGTTTTCTGTTTCACCTCATCTGCTGAAACTACTTATTGTAGGCTTTTGTTTGCAAGCATAGGTTTTGTGGGTAATATGCAAAACACTGAGGGTTAAAGAATAGGAACCAAAATGAAACTGGCAGATTTTCATGTTTCGTAGGCTGGATGTAGCTTTTGTATAGGGCCATTTGAAAGAATGTCATGAGATTTTTTTTGTTTTGCTCCATCTATTTACTAATAAAGCAAATAAATACACCATTTATAGAATTTCTGAGAATGAGAAATTGTTCAGTGTGTTTGCTTTGAAACTGCTGTTGGATAAAAAGTTTTTTAGAGTTTTTGAGTAATAATATAATCATTGTATTTACCATACTTATAGCAAGTGAAGTTGAGAGATCAGTGTTCTTATGTGTTGAATTTTAAAGCGAATGTTGTTCTTTACTACCTAGATATTATCTAAGAGAAGAGCTGTCTTGCTTTCAAGGGTGGATTATGGTTCCTTAAAATTTTTTTTTATGTATCTCAAAGTCCACTTTTTACAGTCATATTTGAGCCACTTAAAGCAGGATAAGGAGTAATACAGATGGAAGGTATTGGTCAATGCCTACAGGAAGGTGAGGAGGCCAAGAGTTAGCTGAGTTCATTTTTACACCAGTTAATAGGGTCTTCTACTGCTAGAAAGCTAGCAGTGCATCCCATCCTACCCTCATCTCGAGTCAGGTACAAGTGTGATGATGTGAGAAGGAATTTTATAACCTGTAATTGCTGTTGCAAAGACTGAAAACCTGGGAGTCTGATCTGAGGGCTGAGGAGCTGGCCTAGGGAACGACCTGCCTGATCCCTGTGAGCTAGATTCTCACTGCAGGCAGAAATAGGTGACAGCCCAGATGTAGGAAGGTTCCTTGGCAGATGACTGTGAGCAATCAAACGTGCAATTACAGCTCCTTGGTGGATTGGCTGGTGGAGCTTTATTTTCACTTTCTAATGCACCTGCAGCCAGGTAGCTGCAGCAGTTTACCATTGCCCTAGACTGGTCTCGTTAGGCCTCAGAGATGTCTGTGCCACGTGCCTACATTGTCATAGGTATCTGAACCGGCAATTCTAAAAGCTGCAGATGTGCTCTGTGGGAAGATGCCAAAATGACACTGACTGTAAATAGAGGTAGTGGTTGCCATTAATTGTGAATGTCATGGCTGAAGATGTTAGAGCTGCTTCTAGGTATGCCTCTGCTAAGGCAGGATCTGCAAAAAATATGTTGCTTAGGCATTTGAGTGCTATGTGTTTTTTGTAGTGTGCCTTTAGATTCAACTTTCCATTATTACTGGAGAAGATAATTATTGCAAATTGGGATTTTGTAATAAAAGGCCACAGCTTCAGCCAGAGCTGCATCTAAAGCAAAAGCTCAACTCAGAGTTCCTTCTTCTGCCCACAGGCAAGCACGTTTCTTAATTTACTTAGTGAATTGTTCATCCAGTTCTAGCAAGAATCATTACCCTTTTCTCCTTTTTATAAATGCTTTCATCCCTGTGGCTCACAGAAATGTCAACGAAGTGCTCAGTTTTAGCGTCTTCATCGTACTTGTTTCTAGCTGATCTTGACTGACTCCTTGTCCTGGTTTCAGTGGGGTAGAATCACAGTCCAGCCATGGTGTGGAGGCCATTAGTGGTTTTGAGTCAGCCAGGAGCTTAAGCTGGGAGGGGCAAAACCCAGGGCAGCTGCCCCAAGCTGGCTAACAGGTGTATCCCATACCATAAACATCATGCAAAGTATAAAGGGGGGAGTTTGCTGAGGATGGGGCTCCTCCTCTTCCTTCTCTCCATTTCTGAAGGGGTCCACTTACTGTTCTGCTCCTGAGGACTGCTTTCCTGTTTGTTGTGATCACTGGACACTCGCTGGGCTGAGTATAACTCTGTATACTTTATTTTGGCATTTGTTATTAGTCTGGCTGTTTCATTATATCTGGTTTTTTTTCAGCCCCTGGGTCTCCTCTCCTTTTCCCAGTCTCTCTTCTCTACTGTCGTGGGGTCATTGGGTCATAGAGAAACTGGTATGGTTTAGCCCCAGGTATGGGCTAAATGTAGACACTTCTGTGATTGACTATTGCTCCATGTAGGTCCACTGGCATGTTTTGTGGTCTGCAAACTGCAGGTTTTTTTAGTCACACTGTATGATGTACTTGTGTAATTTTTGGTAAATGATTGGGTGGTCCTAACCCACTCTAAGTCCTTAATCTCTCAGTAGAAAATTAAAACTTGAAAGCAGTAGTATAACAGAAGTACCACTTTACTTGAGAGTCCTCAAAGAGTCTTTCAGATCCTTCATTCAAAGGCTTTTTTAAAAATGTGCCCTTATGTTCAAACACTTTTCTCCAGGTTTGGTGCACTTGTTTTATGATGTGAAGCATTTTTGTCACAGGTATTTATCACATTAGCACATTCTTAGTCCTCACAAATTCACCCTGTGCAGCTGTTTTTAAAGGAATTGCTATTCACTGATGTGCAGTTTGGGAGAGAAATACTGCAGGTTGAAGTTCATGTTTGGCTGGCAGTGTACCTTTTCTCTGTAGTGGCCTAATGCTCAGAGCTTCTAAGGCTTTCAACACGTTTTGTTATTCTGGAACAGAAGTGAGATCATGTCTGGAATATTGGTTTCATAATGGTATTTAAGCTATCAATAGTGTTTCATGGCTCTAGGAAGGTATTTCCAGTACCTGAGTCTACTCCTATTTACATCTCTGTCAGTCTAGATTTGTTCATAACTGCATGTCCAGCTGTCTGTTGTCTCAAGACCTCTTTGCAGCCTGCAAATACTTTTCCTTTTCACTCCATGATGCCATGTAGTGTTGTTGCATTGTTCATCTGTTCAAAGATGTCTTTCAGTTTATCCTAGTTTCTACAGACAGGCAATAATTCTTACTAGTGTTAGGGCCTGAGAGCAGATTATATAAATGTAGAAATTAGTATTTGAGAAGTATTATGCAGTGCACTTACATAAAAAGGAAGCTTGATGCAGTGTTTTGTTTTGGTTTTTTTTTTTTTTTTCCTTTGTGGATTGCAAGATGTTGCAGTGCTAACATCTCCACTTCCTGTAGTTAACATTTCTCTATCTAAAAGCTTCTGGATTTTTTGACTTAGTAATTTTGAAAAGAGTCCTTCTAGAAATACTTTCTAAAACAAGAATCAGGTTCTGTTTTCTCTTTGGATTGTCTCAAACATTCTTTAATTTTGTGCCTAACCACAGTTAATGTTTGCTACTGTATGTACTAAGTGAATATTCTGTATGTGGGACATAATGCATCTTCATGCTTTGCTGAAATTCATATGCTTTTATAGACAGAAGGCAGCAATATGAAAATGTGGATGATTTATTTAAAGCTATGCTGGTGACGTATAACTTCTTGTTTATGTTCTCTGAGGGGCTATACCAATGGTTGTGTAAGTCTTCTTGATTATGCTTTTAATGCTGTTCATAGGTCTTGATAGCTTACAAACTCATGTTCATGCATCGCTGGCTTTCGTGACCTCACATCTATAGTTTTTGTATTATGTTACTCTTTGAATTCAAAAAGTCTGCCTCATGCTCATGGTGATATAAGGCACAAAAAGCAAGATAGGACATGCAGAAAAAAGCAAGGTATTGCAAGACTAGATCTTGAATTACGAAGCAGCCTGGGAGAGTGTGCTGAGCTTCCCCTTGTTCTGGGCATTGGTAGTTGACTCTGGGGTCACACAGAACTTGTGATTATTTTTGTCTTTTTTTAAAGCACATAAAGATCTCGTTGGTTTTAGACTTGTTTGAAATACAGGAATAAAAAGCAAGAACCTTTTTGCCTTAAAACAGAATGACAAGAGGTGTGAAAACATTTGTCTTGCTTGCATCTCACTTCTGGTAAAAAATTTTGGTCTTTAAAGTCCTCCCTTTGTGCTACCTGAT